>CM024753.1:37020506-37620506 GCA_014218235.1 Colocasia esculenta
GCGTCGGGAGCAGACATCTACTACGCCAAGCACCGAACAATCGGATGCACATCGGCCTGTCCACAAGTACTCCAACAACAAGGGTTGATGTACAGACTACTTTTTTGTGCGCCCCGGATTGGTGCCGAGTGGGGATTCCCCATTGTCATTCGCCCGGCGCGGAAGGACAGCTTTTCGAAGCTGATCCAGGATGAGGCGAGGGCATCAGACAAACTTCTCCGAGCAGGTGTTCGGAATGGAGAAGGATATGTGACTGATTTATGCTCGTTAAGTACGGGCTCAGCAAACCATGGAGTAAGTATACTACCTCTTGGTTGTTTATCCTTAGGTTTGGTGACCTCATACTAACTTTTTCTTCTTCTTATTTTCTTTGTGCACAGCGGCCGCAGAGCTGGAGGCCGGAAGGGATCAGGAGGCAATGAAGATTTTTTCGAACGGATCCCTGTGCTGGCACACATGGGTATGAAGGCGATGATGTCGCCGCCGTTTTCCCGGTTCCCTCTGCAGTGAGGGTTGGTGCCGCGGTGACAACGACGCTCTTTGCTCCCTCGCCTACCGGGGGCGCCCAGCCAAGGCACAGGCTTCTGAAAAGGGTCTGGAAGGATTCGCCTGAAGAAGAATGCCACCAAGAGGTGGTTCCGGCTGGAGTTCGGGCCTCACCAGCGGAGGGTGGCGGAGCGAGGCGACCTTCCCGCTTCCGCAAAGAAGAGGCCGGTCCTGTTCGAAGAGAGCGCGGAGGAGGCGGAAGAACTCCGTGCTCAGAAGAGGAAGAAGACCGTCCCCCACTACCCCTTCGCGTGACGAGGAGGGGACCGAAGAAGAAGAAGCGCAGTTGCCGCTGCGTAGAAGGAGTAGGGCCGTGAAATCGACCGATCAGGGAGTGCCACAGTGGCCTCCGCACGCGCCCGAGGTCGCACAGAAGATGGCGACCGAGCTGGGGCTCATTTTTGTAAGCGAGGGGTCCGGAGCCCCGCTGGAGGAGGCCAGGGCTCCTCCTGCTCGAGGATAGGGACCCTCCGGTGCTTCCAATGTTTGTGTCGCCAGCACGCACTTTTTTCCTCTAGGGGGAGTGGAGAGGTTGCAGAGTCTCCTGTTCGGCGGGAGGAGGACGCTGATGCAATGACTATTTCCACCCCTGCTGGAGTGATAGCTAGCAGCGCGGTAGCTCCCGGCGCCAGGCGCAGCTCCGTCCGAAGGGCAGGACGTGATTCCTGCTGCAGGGGCAACTGAAAAGTGGCTGCAACGACGGGGACGTCCGAAGAGGTTGTTGCTACCCTTGAGGCTATCCTGCCCCCCACGCCCCCCCCGAGGTGGTTGCTATTGTAATTGCAACCTCCAAGGTAGTCGAAGCTACTGGGGCGGATGCTGCGGGTGCTGGGACGGTGTTCGGCTGAAGAGTCCGAAGACGACCGAAGACCCCTAAGTGAAGCGTTGTAAAAGAAGCTTCCTGCAGACCCTTCGGTGGCGGCTCTGGAGGCGACCCTTCGTCGTGTGGAGAGCGCGCCCAGGGAGCTGCCCGCGAGTCCTACTGCTTCTCACCTTGACCAGTAGCAAGGTGCCTGGACCTTCCTTCCGAAAGACTCCGGAGAGGCTGGTGGAAGGTTACCATCCGGAGGGCCTAGATGATGAGGGCGTGAGCGATGTTGATCTGGAGGCGCTCTTGGATGGCATATCCAGTCGCTGGGCACCCTCAAGGCTCTAGCTGTTCGGGGTCAAAGCAGAAGTATCTCAATGAGGCGCAGGTGGCTTTCTGTGAGGACCTAACCGCTAGGCATAAGGCCCGCGAGACGGCACTGGAGGAGGAGGTGAAGAACCTCAAGGCCGCCCTCCAGGCTTCGGAGCTCGAGGCCACCTTGGTGCGGGCCGAGAAGGAGGCCTTAACCAAGGTGATAGTGGATGCGGGGGTCCACGCCGTTGCTGACTATAAGGCCGGACCGGAGTACAAGGAAGACTTGGAGCAATATGGGGCCCGCTGCTACCGAGTGGGTCTCAATGCTGGGAAGGACCTTAGAGAGCGGCTTTCCTGGGTTGAACGCACCCGAGAAGCCTTCGAGGCTGCTGTTCGGGAGTGTCGGTGTCGTACCCAGGACGCCCGCTTGGATGGTGTGCGGTTCGCACAATTCCAGTCCGAGCGGATGCCCCCTTTGGATGAAGGCGCCGGTCCTTCATAGCAGGCCCCTTGATGCTCGTGCTCCTTGTTCTTCTTACGCTCTCCTTTTTGTAACCGCGGCCGAAAAAAGATCCACTTGTAAAAAAAAAACTTTTTATGAATGAAATCTTTTGTTCATGAGATTGTTCTGCAGCTTCACTTTCTCTTCTTCTTCCTTTTATGGTTGTTTCTGCTCGGATCGAAATCCGCTAGGCTCCGAATCACTGCATATGCTAAATACTTGTGAAGCACACAGGAGTAGGGAGGAGAGAGGTAGGATGCTGACCAAAAGGCTTTTATAAATGATAGCCTTAAGGTTAGAAACATGCCAAGTCCTGGGTATGGCCTCGCCACTAGGAGTAGTTAGCTTATATGAGCCTTTCCCAAGGACATGGGTGACCTGATAAGGTCCTTCCCATTTGATGGCAAGTTTGCCTACTGCTCTTCGGGGGTCCGAAGCCGAACAGCGGCGCAGAACCAAATCTCCCACATTGAACCGCCTTTCCGAAACTCGCCATTATAATATTGTGCGAGTCGTTGCTGATAAGAACGAGGCGAATGCTGGCGTCGCTTTGTCGTTCGCCCAGCATGTCCAAGTTCTCTCGAAGAGCACGGTTTGGCGGCTTCATCGAAGTAGGTTGTTCGGATGGTTGGAAGGGCTACTTCCAGAGGTACAACTGCTTCCGAGCCGTAGGCTAGGTGGAAAGGTGTTTCCCCTGTAGCTACCCGAGCAGTTGTTCGTGACACCAAGGACGTTTGGGAGCTCATCGATCCATGATCCACCTGCAGCCTCCACTCTTGTGCAATCCCGTGCAGCAATGTTCGGTTGGCATTTTCAACCAAACCGTTAGCCTGGGGATGAGCCACAGAGGTGAAGTGGTTGTAGATCCCGAGCTCGCGCACTTCTGCTTGAAGAAGGTGCTGTCAAACTGCTTCCCGTTGTCAGAGGTGATTACCTTCGGGATGCCAAACCTGCAGAGGAGGTTCTTCCATACGAACTTCCACGAGGCCTGTTCATTAATTGTGGCGACGGGTTCGGCCTCGATCCACTTGGTGAAGTAATCGATGGCTACGAACAGAAATTTCTTCCGACCTTGGGCCTCTGAAAAGGACCCAGATATCAATGCCCCATCTGGCGAAAGGGCGCGGCTCAAACAGACTGTGAAGCTGTTCGGCTGGCTGCTTGATGAGTACCCCCGAACTTCTGGCATTCTAGACATTTCTTGACGAAGGACATGCAATCCTTCTGAAGAGAAGCCACCAGAATCCTGCTCGGATGATGTTGCGTGCTAGCGTTCTCCCCCCAGGTGGCTTCCGCACAGCCCCTCGTGAACTTCTTCTGTGGCCGCAAGGGCCTCCTCAGGGTTGAGACAACGCAGAAGAGGTCTTGCAAGGGACCGTCGGTACAGCTTGCCTTCTACGAGGGTGAAATGCTGAGAGCGCATCCTGACTTTCCGAGCTTCGTCCTGTTCGGGCGGAAGCTCACCTCGGAGAAGGTACGCCAAGAGAGGGTCCACCCAACTTGGGGTTGGTGGGCCTGTTCCTATGGGGCTACATCAATCTCCGTGCTCGGCGAGGCGGCGAGCTCCTCATAAACACAGAGCGGAAGGGGTGATGTCACCTGAAGATGCCATTTGGCCATGCATCAGCTCGCGCGTTCTGCTCCCATGGAACATGTATGACTTCGAAGTATACAAGGCCCTTTGTCTGGCTCTTGATCTGTTGAAGGTATTGAGCCATGCGAGGTTCTCTTGCTCCGAACTGTCCGCTCACCTGGCTGGCAACCAGCTGGGAGTCACTAAAGACTCTAAGCCGAATGGCCCCAAGGTGCCTAGCCATGCGAATACCGGACAGTAAAGCTTCGTATTCGGCGACGTTGTTGGAGGGTGGAAAGTGGAAACGGAGGGCATATTGGAACTCCAACCCCTCTGGGGAGGTGAGGACCAAACCTGCCCCGCTTCCGGTGACACAAGAGGATCCGTCAACATAAAGCACCCATGGGGGCTCATCTGCCAACGGTGGATCCTGCTCGGCCGGAAGGGTACATTCCGCCACGAAGTCTGCTAACGCCTGTGCTTTGATCGCCGTCCTCGGTCGGAAGCTGATGTCGAACTCACCAAGCTCTAGCGCCCACTTAACCAACCTGTCGGAAGCCTCCGGCCGTGAAGGATGGATTTCAGCGGCTGATCGGTTTAGAACTGTAACAGAATGGGCCTGAAAATAGGGCCTGAGCTTCCGTGCAGCCGTGACGAGAGCAAGGGCAAGTTTTTCTGCTCTCTGGGTACCTCCTTTCAGCTTCTTGGAGGACCCTGCTGATGTAGTATACAGGATGCTGTGCCACTCCAACTTCTCTGATTAGACTGCACTGATGGAGTGTTCGGTGACCGAAAGGTACACGAACAGAGGTTCTCCGAGCACAGGCTTTGAGAGAATAGGAGGGGCTGCCAAATATGCCTTCAGCTCGGTGAAGGCAGCCTCGCACTCATCAGTCCACCGTACTTGCCCCCCTTGCTTCGAGGAGCTTTTAGGGCCTCGAAGCAACTTGAAGAAGTTAAAACTTCTTTCTACTGCTTGGGACATGAACCGGTTCAGTGCCGCAAGATGCCCCGTCAGGCGCTGGACGTCGCGCACTGTCTTTGGACTGCTCATCTCAAGCACGGCTTGGATTTTTTTCGGGTTCGCCTCTATTCCTCTGTTTGATACGAGGAACCCGAGGAACTTACCCGACCGAACACCAAACGCGCACTTGGCGGGATTGAGCTTCATATTATACCTTCGCAGAGTTTTGTGAAAGTTTCCTGGAGGTCGGAAATGTGGTCATACTCGGAAGTGTCTTGACCAGCATGTCATCAACAAGACCTCCATGTTGCGCCCGATCTGCTGCTCGAACATCTTGTTGACCAGCCGCTGGTAAGTCGCGCCTGCATTCTTCAGACCAAGGCATTCTGGTGAAATAGTATAAGCCTAGGTCTGTAACGAACGTCGTGGCGTCTTGATCTGGGGGATGCATACTGATCTGGTGGTAACCAGAGTAGGCATCCAAGAAGCTGAGAAGCTCGTGCCCGGAAGTAGCATCCACCAGCTGATCAATGCGTGGCAGAGGGAAGTTATCCTTGGGCGTTGCCTTATTGAGATCTTTGTAATCCACGCACACACGCCATTTGCCGTTGGCTTTGCGCACGAGGACCACGTTGGAGATCCATCTTGTATGGGCTTCTCGGAGGAGCCCAACAGTTCGGCTTTTGACCACGTGATCCTGAATCACGGTCTGCCGTTCTCGTTTCACAGGTCGTCTCCTTTGCTGAACTGGTGGGATCCGGGGATCCAACCGAGGCGATGCACCATGACCTCTGGGGGGATGCCTGGGAGCTCGTCATCAGACCAGGCGAACACGTCCAATTGGCCAACAGGAAGGCTGTGTAGCGCTGCTGCTCGGCCTCTGTCAACAAGGCGCCAATGTACAAGATGTGTTCATGGCCATCGTCCACCTGGATGGGGATTAAATCTTCCGCAGGCGTCCCTCGACTGGTGGAGGGCTGATCGGAGGTTGAAGGAGCTGTATCAGTGAGTGGTTGCTTGTCCCTTAAGGAGAGGACATAGCAATGGCGAGACTCGCGCTGACACCCGAGCACTTCGCCCACTCCACTTGGAGTAGGAAACTTCATCTTCTGATGAAGTGACGAAGGTACTGCTTTGATGCGTCCGATCAGACCTCTGCCTAGGATAGCATTGTATCCGGGCATGTTGTTGATGACCAGGAAGTCAACAATTTTGGTCACAGCCTTAGGAGCCGTTCCCAAGGTGATCAGAAGGCGGACCCTTCCCATGGGCTGAACCGAAACTCCCGAAAAGCTGAACAGTGGCGAGTTTACAGGGGTGAGTTGATCGGTTCGCAGGCCCATGAGGACAAAATAATCGTAAGCCAAGACATCGGGGGCGCTTCCATTATCTACCAGAATCCGGCGCACATTACAGTGGTTGATGGTGGCCGAAATGACCAACGCATTAGTGTGTGGGGTCGTAACCCCTACAAGATCTTCATCCGAGAGGGTTATAGCCTCCTCGGGCTGTGCGCGTGCGGGACTGGCAGGATATGGAGCCGGCCGAGGTGCCGAAGGCCTATCTACCACATGCACTCGCCTTGCGTAGTCGCGTCGGCTTCGAGTGCTTTCTCCGCCTGCGCCGAAGCCTCCCGTGATCACATTGATCTCCTGCCCATTGGGCTCATTGTTGATCGGCTGCTCGGGAGTGCGGTCCCGGTGTTGAAGGCGCTCTTCGTTTCGGCGCACGAACCGTCCAAGATAGCCGCGCTTGATAAGGTCTTCAATTTCGTCCTTAAGCTGGCGGCACTCGGAGGTGTCGTGGCCATGGTCGCGATGAAAATGACAATATTTATTTTGATCGCGCTTCCGAGGGTCGGAGCGCATTCTTTGTGGCCACTGAACAAATGCTTCATTCCTGATCTCTGACAGGATCTGTTCGGGTGCCACGGTGAGGGGGGTGTAGTTGGTGAAGGGGCGCGGACGGCGCGGAGAATCGCCATTGCGCCGTCCCTTCTTCCGATCTCGGTCGGAACCATTGTTGGAAGACCGCTTCTTGTCCGACTGCTCCCCCTGCTCGGCCCTGCTCGCCGCCAGGCTCTCTTTGCAAGCTGCGTGGCACTGTGCGATGGAGAGTAGTTCGGCAAGGGTGGCGGGCTGCTGGACGCCGAGGGTCCTCTGCAAGAAGCCGTCGCGAGTGCCCTGGATGAGGGCACTAGTTGCCAGAGGGACGTCCAGGCACAAGATGCGAAGCGCCTCTGTTCGGAACCTCTTGACGAAGTCCCAGAGTGCCTCACCTTTCTTCTGGCGCACAGTCAGAAGAGAAGCCGCCGTTCGCGGCTGCGACCTTCCGCCAAGGAAGTTGTCCCTGAAGGACTTCTTCAGTTGGCGAAAGGAGGTGATGGAGCCCGCGGGGAGGGTTTCAAACCAGGCCCTGGCGGTCTCCTTGAGCGTTGCAGGGAAGGCCCTGCATTTAGCCGCGTCTGATGCTCCGTGGAACACCATGTGTGACTCGAAGCCGTGGATGTGGTCGGCCGGGTCGGTTGTGCCGTCATAGGGCCCGATGGTGGGTAGAGGGAGCTTGGAGGAGACCTGGGCCTCCAGGATCTCCCTACTAAATGGGGAGCGGAAGTCCAAGTCATCCTCCGCTGGAGCCTTCCCCTCCGCACGCTGAACCATCGCGTCCATGCGGCGTTCGAGGTCGACCACACGCCTTAGGCGTCTAGCGAGCTCCTGCTCGAAGTTGGCGGGGCCCCCTCGTCCAGAGGCGTGGGAGTTGCCTCCCACGACTGATCGTGGCAGACGGGGGGAGACGATAGAGCGGCAGGGAGAGCGCCCGCGGCGCTCTGGTGCCCGCTCCTCCGACGGGGCCCGGTGGGACCGGCGCGGTGACTCCGCCTGCTGCTCCTGAGGCGCTGGGGGAACGCGGGAGTGGCGATGCGACGATTTCGCCTGCCGCTCGCGCGGCAGGGAAACCGCCGGGGCCGCTGCTCCCGCCAACTAAGCCTGCAGGGCGAGGCAGACGCCCGTCAACTGCTGCATTTGCCCCCGAAGCTCTGCTACTTCGAGGGCAGTTGCGGGTGCGGAAGTCGTTGGCGCTGGGACGTCGTGATTTGCGCCAGCGGGGGCGATGGCGACGTCACCAGGGGGGATCGACGACGGGAGTCCCCTCGCGACTGGCGGGACCTCGTCGCCCTGCTTCCTACGTTCTGGTATGAGGATCGTCCTCGAGCCATGGCAGCGTCGTTCCCACAGACGGCGCCAAATGTGGTGGTGTAATCCTGTTTGGGCCTGAGCCAAACGGGCCTCCACTAAAAAGAGAGAGGGAAGACGATCACCGGTGAGGACGAGGACCTGCAAGACCAAAAGAGGATCAGGGGGGCCGGTGAAGACCGGGGAAACCCTCCGATGCCTAAGTCAGTGGAGAGCTTGCAAGACAGGGGGTTTCGGAGTATGGGAGTGTGTTCGCGTGAGGAAGAGAACATACCGTTGCATGGTACTGTACCTGTATTTTTATAGGTGTCGGTGCCAGAGCCAACGTGCGTAACGTTGGTAGATCGTGCCTGAAAAGGTGCGATGATGGGCGCGCATAATGGGAGGAGTTATGCGCTCAGGTGCCCGTTGGGCTGCCAGGCAGTTCGTGCCTCTTGATGATGGAGGACGTAGCTTGTGACGATTACGACCGCTCCGTAAGCCAGAGAGCCTGCTCGGCACCCTTTGGACACACCTTCCGAGCAGGTGACCCACATGGGGGTCGAACATGCTGTTCGGTGATATTGAGGGTTGTTCTGCGCAGTAGGGTTACTGTCCCTATTCGGAAGCCTTCCGCAGTTGTTCGGTCGCGGAAGGACAGATGACCTGCTCGGGGTCATACCGCCACGAGGCCTGGCAGCGTCCGATCAAGGTGGCGGTATCTTGGAGATCTTCACACCGTCTTGGAAGGGACGTGACCCGTTGGGATGGAGCCACTTCAGCTGATAGGGCACGCGAGGGCCGTAGTGGGCCATCATGGGCCTAGGTGGCCAGATTTGGCCACCACAAGTCATGATAAGAAATTTGATAGATATAATATTAAATTTTCATACTATTACCTCAAGATCTCTAAAAATTGTATCTATTATATCTGCGGGAAGTTTGACAAAATCTTTTTGCTATATTTTACAGTGAAGCTTTGATACAATGCCCATGTGACTAACAAACTGGGCTCCCAACTCTCCAATCCCAGTCCCACCGATCACTTTTACATTCCATTGCTGGCCAAACTCCAATCTCCTATCTTTCAAACCTCTGGAGGGGCCCCGACGTCCATGTCCTCGACCCCAAGTTTATGTAGAAACTAGCCCTGCTTAAACATACACAACAAAGACATTGATATCAGATTATAATAAAAATAATATTAATTAATCAAAAATTTGAAATTAAACTACATACCTGGTACAGAACCAACCACCGAGGATGCAGCTACAGATCCCTCCGAGGTGGAGTGTGTGGGGAAAGTCTGCTGCACGGTAGTACGCTGTCTCCGTGGTCTCGAACCACTGTAAGAACCACCATCTGAGGCCATCTGTTCAAACATCATATTAAACTTACAAGTCAAACTTGGAAAATATATATATATATATACTAAAGAGATTTGGAAGTTGTAATCCCAAAGCATCAACGTATTCATCGAACGTTTTCAATTTGTCAACATGTCATGTCACATCAATACATCTCCTCTCACATGAACATCAATTAGGGTTTCTTGATATGCTTCTTCAAAATCACCTACATCATCTTCACTTGTTGGAACTTGCATATTATAATAATCCCGAGGTTGTGCTCTTACAGGAATAATCCACCCTGGTGTTTTATTGTCATTTACATAGAACACCTGTTCCACCTGACTAGCGAGAGCAAATGGTTCATTTGTGTTGAATTTCAGATGTGTATTGAGACTGACAATTCCATACTTATCGATCTTGAATCCTCTATCCTTTCTATAGACATCCCATCAATCACACTCAAACAATACAACTCGTTTTTGATGAGTGAAATATATTTCAAGAATATCATTCAGATGTCCATAGTATCCATCACATCCGGATTCAAGTTCTGCAACCACAATAATACCAGACAATTGAGTCAATTTTGTCTCATCTACAGACTTAGTACGAAACCTGAATCCATTTATTATGTAACCTGAATGTGAGTATGCAAGTCTCGAAGGAGTTTGTGATAACACTTCGATGTCATCAGTGCAACAAGGATCATTTGCAGCTTTCAATTCTTCAATATATCTTTGAAACCATTTCAGAAAATCTTCCTGCACCCTATTTGAGTTTTCGAACAACAGTTTGTATATTTCAAAAAATTGATCCATATGTTCAATCTGTCTCAAAATATAAATATGTGCCAAATAAACTTCTTCTTCAGACAGTGTACGAGGTTCAACTTTTCCTGCTAGAAAACATCCAGAAGAATTAAAAATCGAATAGCTTTCATCTTCACTCTAGATTGAAGGACCATCATAATTCCTTTCTTTGCGATTAAAATGAGTGTCAATGTTATCCAAATACATGGAACAAAATGAACTCGTTTCTTCAATAAGATACCCTTCTGCGATTGAACCTTTAGGACGTGCCTTATTAAGAACAAAATCTTTCAATTCTTTAAAAATCTTTCTATAGGATACATCCATCGATATTGTACTGGACCAGCAATTCGTGCTTCATATGCCAAATGTATTACCAAGTGAATCATGATATCACAAAAAGATGGTGGAAAAATCTGTTCCATTTTACATAATGTCACTGCAATGTCTTTTTCCAATTTCAACAGACGTTCAGGCAGAAGAACTTTAGAACATATTTCCTTAAAGTACATACTCAATTCAGTAATTGGATCAATTACATCTTCATGTGCAATGCCACGGATTGACAAAGGCAACAAAACTGCATGTAGACATGACAATCATGACTTTTCAATCCAGTAAGCTTTCGACCAGTAATATCTACACATCTTGATAGGTTAGATGAATATCCATCTGGGACCTTAATGTTATGCAAGAATTCACACACAGTTGATGTCTCTGCTCTATTTAGTGTGTACAATGCTGCATGTAACTTGCTTCCTGACTAAGGGTCTTTTTAGCACATGCAATTCTGGTCGTATTCCCCACTCTTCAAGATTCAGTCTAGCTTGACGGTTGTCTTTATTTTTTTCACCACCAAGTTACATCAATGTGCCCAACAAATTTGCACAGACATTCTTCTCCGTGTGCATTACGTCTATATTGTGCCTGATAAGTAGACTCGACCAGTATGGCAGCTCTTTATAAAATAGACTTTTCTTCTTCCATCCTTGCAAGTCTTTGATATCTTTTTTGAATGTCTTTCCAAATCTAACAAGACTCAGATTTTGCTGTTGCCTCCACAATTCTAATCCCGTCATTTTTTTTGGTGGCTTACCAAGTTCCTTTCGACCATCAAATTTCTGTTTGTAATTGTCTTTCCTCCATCTATGATGTATTGGTAAAAACCGTCTGTGCCCTAAATAACAAAATTTTCGATAATTATGCAGCCATCTTGAATGAGTATTATAATTACATAATGGGCATGTAACTTTTTCTTTAGTGCTCCATCCAGATAAATTGGCATATGCAGGAATGTCATTCAACGTCCAAAGAAGAGCAGCTCGCATTTTGAAATTTTGTTTTCTCGAAACATCATACATTTCAACACCAACATCCCAAAACTCTTTCAACTCTTCAATAAGTGGTTGAAGGTATACATCAATGTCATTTCCCAGATCTCTAGGACCAGGAATTAATAATGACATCATCATAAATGTCTGCTTCATGCACATCCATGGCGGCAAGTTATAATCCAGTACCATCACAGGCCATATACTATAGCTACTACTCAAATTCCTAAATGGATTGAACCCATCACTTTCTAAACCCAGTATCACATCGCGAGTCTTTGCAGCAAAATCTGGATACTGACTATCAAAATGCATCCATGCCTCAAAATCAGCTGGATGTCACATCTCCCATTCTGTTGACGAGTCCGACCATCAGAGTGCCATGTCATCCACTTGGCTGTTTTAGATGACATAAATAACCTTTGCAATCTATCTTTCAACGGAAAATAGCGCAAGACCTTGTTGGGTATTCGTTTGCCAGGTTTCACCTTCTCATTATCAACTTGATTATCTACGTCTTGCACTCTTTCCTTATATCGTGATGCATCACATTGTGGGCATCGATTTTTATCTTTGTGTTCCTTCCAAAATAATATACAGTCATTTTTACATGCATCTATCTTCTCATAACCCAATCCCAAATCTTTAATGATCTTTTTGGCTTCATACCATGTTTGGGGTACATTAGCTTCTTGTGGTAATATTTCTTTAATAAATTCCAACAACATATTCATGCATCTCCCGGTCACTTGATTCATTGTCTTAATATGTAGCAGTTTCAAAAGAAATGACAATTTTGAAACCTTCTGACACCCATCATATAATGGCATTTCAACATCTTGTAATAATCCATAAAAGTCACTTGCTTTGGAATTTGGCTCATGCTCTTCCATTGAAATGGAAAATTCAGCTTGTTGAAACTCATGCAACATATGTATAGAATCGATATCTAGATGCTGGTCACTCATCTGTACAGAGGAGATATCTGTCTGTCTTATTTGTACTTGGTGCCCTATTGCCTCCACATAAAGAATGTCAAATGGTGTTTCTCCATGACATACCCAATTGTTATAGTGTGTCTAGACTCCATCTACTATAAGATGAGTTTCAACTTCTGTTCGGGTAAACTTTACTCTATTACGACAATTCCGACATGGACACTGTATCAGCTCACTGTATTGACCATGCCTGTATCTTGTTCGATCTGCATGAAAAGCATACTCCAAAAAAGACTCTACCCCCTTCAGATATCTAGGATCTCCTCGATTATTAACAAGTTCCATCTAAGTCTTATCAGGTCCAACCATTTCTATATATCCTATAACCAAAAACAAAGAATTCAGTAAAAAATTCGGCAGCACCTCGCTTGTATCAAGAGCAAATCCACGTGTACATCCACATGTATACATACATGGTCAAATAAAATGGGGTACCTACATCAAATCTTGCCCATCCATAGATATTTTGATCATCTGATGTTCTCCATTATATGTGCTTATGATTGTCTTAAAATTTGGCACATCTCCCCACACTTCTCTAATATACCACTATTATTTACTAATTTAACTTTGCTAAAAAAATCACTCGTATAAACTACAAGTGAAAAGTTGAGTAGTTAAAATTAGCAGGTATATTGGAGAAGAGTAGGGAGACGCCGTCGAAATTTTAAGACAATCATAAGCACATATAATGGAGAACATCAGATGATCAAAATATCCACAGACTGTCCAATAAGACAATTCAAGACTTTATGCTCGATATATGTCATTACCATCAAAAGACGGTAAAAACATATATCCTAACAAAAGTCTTGAACGGGCAAAAAAGAAAAAAAAAAGGTCCATACATTCACACACCACATCCACACATTCATATCTATATGCTTGCATCCTGCATTAAAATATATGAAGACAATCACATCCAGCAAAAAATCACACATTCATATACTTGCATCCTGCAAAAATCTTACAATGTTCTATTGGAAATTTATTGGTTGTAATCTATTTTTCATATGCCTTAATAGATCAGAAATCATATATACATGGCTTCCATGTAAAGCTAATTAGCTGTTGAATTTTCTTTTTGAAAAATAACAAGAGTGATAGAGCTTTTTGGTGGCTTATTCTTCATGCAACAATTTGGGCATTATGGACTGAACGGAACAACAGGGTGTCAATATTGGCGAAAGGTAGTTGAAATCAGTACCCTACTTCATGTGGTTTCTTCATGACCTTTTGGAGGTCAATTATATATAAATAATTATATATTGAAGAACCTTTTGGAGAGGCATCTCTGTATATATAAGATTAATCTTGTAATAACGATGATATGAGTTGCAAGAAAGTAATTAATAAAATTACTTTCTTACAATCTACTTCATCTTTCTTATAAGACCGATCTTACGGTAAATATTTCTCACATCTTTCAAAATCTCAAGGCGAGAGCTACCCGCAGCAGAACTGAAGACCCCCACTTTAACATGAAATGCATACATTAAATTTCCAGATTACATATTATATATATATGTATGTGTATTGATAAAAATAGTACTGATGACGAGCACCTCCGCTTGGATCGATTCGGAGTGGAAGTCTTCTGGACGTTCGCAACAGGTGGGAGCAGAACCCTGCCTGCAGTTCTGCTGTCAGCCTCACCTGTAGAATTCTGCTGTCAGCCTCACCTGAAGAAAATTTTAGTACCACATAAGCTAGCTAGCTACTTAATCTCAATATCTTCCTTTGCTGTGGGGAATATTGAACAATTGAAAATTACTATAAAATTGAAATAATTACAAAAGTTTTTATATTTTTTTACAAGCAAACAGAACCTCTAATTGGCTTTGACTCCTTCAATAGATCATCAGTTTATTGACAAAATAAAGAATGGAGAAGTGACAATTAACAGATGTTCCTTCCTATGCATCCGTGTGCATACTACGATGACCTTCACAACTATGGTTAGCTTAACCATTAATTCCTAATTTTTACATGGGATAATCGCTAGTGTTTAGATTGATCCCACATCAAAAGGAATAGGATGGTGCAATTGACGAAGTAGAAAGAAAATGATGTGAGACACAGATTACTCCATCATATAACTACAGAGACCATGGCGTTACAGATAGGATATAATATACATATATATATCTACAGCTTAGGGAGTACAGAAAACGGTAAGAAACTAGCCAAAACTCGATCCACAGTCTCAGTTTAAGAGCATACATCAATCTTGTAGATTATACCGATCGGCGATCGGCCAATACAAAAAGACAGCAGAAAAGCGAGATCCGGTTGGAGATCCGATTGAAGATCCTCCACCTTTGCTGCTCGACGGCAAAGGGGAGCAGGTCCTGACACGAGAGAGAGAGAGAGAAAGAGAAAGAGAGAGGACCTGTAGATCCGGTTGGAGCTAGCCGGAGGACGAAGAGGTCGCCGGAGGAGGACGCAGCCGGCGCGGGGGCGACTGGGAGATCGTCGCAAGAGCTCGCGAGTTAGCCAGAGGAGGAGGAGGTCGCCGGAGGAGGAGATCGTCGCAGGAGCTAGCCGGTGTGGGGAGATCGCCAGAGGAGGACGCGGCCGGCGCGGGGAAATCTCCGGAGGAGGAGATCGTCGCAGGAGCGAGTTAGGGCTGGCTTCGTGCAGTGGGGGGGTTTGGGGGGGGGGGGTAAAAAAAGAAGTATATGTCAGCGGTTGGCGTAGCCGCTGACATTACTTTCAATTAAATAATAAATATTGATTTTTACTTATTATATTTTTATCAATATTAAATAGTATTGATTTTATTTATTATATTTTATCAATATTAAATAATATTGATTTTTATTTATTATAATTTTATCAATATTAAAAAATATTATTTATTAATATTATATTTAATTTTACTTATTAATGATTATTTATTAATAATAAATATGAAAATTATCAATTACAAATACTATACTAATCAGAAATGTTAAAATATAATTATAAGTATTTGTCAACGCATAAAAGAAGCTGTTGACAAATAGTAAGGATATGTCAACGAACGAAAGAAGCCGTTGACAAATAATAAAGATATGTCAGCAGACGACAAAGCCGTTGACGTATGTCTCTTTTGTCAGCGGATTTGTCAACGGATGACCACACCGTTGATGAAACAATTATTTGTCAACGGCTAAGTTAAGCCGTTGACGCATATTTTACTTATATCAACGACTATTCTTGTCTGTTGACATAAACAACTTTTGTCAGCGGCTCTTGTTAGCCGCTGACATATTGCCGTTGACAAATGCTCTCCTTCTTGTAGTGGAGCTTATTTAAATAAAGGCTCAGCCCCTTGACAAGATCGTGGAGTCAAGAATCATTTTTTTTATGCAAGGGGCTGAGTCGGAACGAACATTTAACTTGTTTGTTCAAGTGAATTTGTAGGCACAGAAAGAGAAAAGCAAACACATATATATATGGCCAAAAGGATAGGGGCCAACCCCTAGTACATCATCATAAAATGCCCA
Organism: Colocasia esculenta; assembly: GCA_014218235.1. NCBI lineage: Eukaryota > Viridiplantae > Streptophyta > Magnoliopsida > Alismatales > Araceae > Colocasia > Colocasia esculenta. The sequence continues at coordinate 37,036,369 of CM024753.1, forward strand.
AGTGGGCATACATCAAAAGGTAAGAAGAAGTTCATATCATAATGAAGTGGCCCCGTCCCCTGCAGGTCAGTCACCCTCGCTAGCCCCCCCTGCAGGCCGGATACTCTCACCCTTACCCTCCGTAGGCCGCTGACGCTGGCTGCTCTGAGCCTCGTCCGGGTCCACTGCCAAACGCGGAGCTGGTGGTCTCATGGAGGCGCGCGAGCCTGTGGAACCCTGGGCAGCCTACTCTGCCTGGACGTTCCTCTCGTACTGAGAGGACGTCACGAAGTAGCTCGATGAGTAGGCATTGTGTCGCCCCTCCCGTGCGGCACGCTCGCATCCACGCCGAAACCGCTCCTCCAAGTCCGCCACCCTGTGCTCCGAGGTGAGCTGGCTCGCGTGCGCCTCCAACGCCTGCTGGCCAGCCGCTCCCGCTTCTCAACCAGCTGGTGATGCTCTGCCTCCCACCGTGTCCGCTCCCGCTCACAGTCACGAAGCTCCAAGGAGAGCCTCATGCGGAGCTCTCCAGCCTCCCGTGGCAAGTCCAAGTCCTGCTGGGAAGTCTATGTCTGCAGCCCCGACAACTGCTGGGACAGCTCAGCCAGCTCCACAAGAGTGTCCGTCTCCCGTGTGAGGGCACTCTGGAGCTTGTCAGACTACACAAGAACAGGCACCGGTAAGTAAGACATTTCAATACATATATACATCTAATCAAAAGTTACATACCTATGCAGAGAGGTCACGCTCCGCCTCCTCCGCTCGCGCCACGGCCGCCACCAGCTGCGCCCGGATGGAGGCCACCTCCAGGTCGGGAATGCCACTACTCGACGAGGCACCCGAAGCATCGGCACTCTCCACTATCGTCTGGGCGGCATGCTGTACAGAACAGAAGTCACGTCAGCAGACGGTAAGGGAAATCACAAAGGTACAATCTTCTAACTTACCAGTGCATTAAGGGCCTCCTGTGCCCCCACCAGCTGCGTCTCCATACTCGCCAACTGGGCACGGAGATGGTCAATCATCTCATCACGAGCATCCTGCACATGCATCCATTTGTTAGAACAACGTGCATATCATGTAAAAGGTTTAGAGTTAGAGATGCATACCCTGGCAGCCCTCATGAACTCTCGGCCCCCGTACTCCTCCTCGAAGCAGCGGAGGTAGGCTAGACTTTCGGTAGCCTCGGACTCTACAAGCTGGCCGCCCTGCTGCCAGTCCGCGTAGTGGTCCGGGAACCGAAGACGCCAGTCGACCATCTTTGCCTTCCCCCCTGTCTTCTGTCTGATCCCTCGAGGTTCCTCCATATTAAGCCATGCCTGGTGTAGGCCTAGGGTCCGAGCAGCCAACCGTAGGTGGAGTGGCTCTATCTCGTTTAGGCAGTGGACCCAAAGGTCCCGCCTAAACCGAGGTCGGCCACTCTCCACCCATGCTGGCCCTCGTCCCCCATGCCTGCATAAGGCTCCCACACAACCTGCATATGCATTAAATTAGTCACATGAATATTTCATATCAAATGTATGAACTAGACGAAGCCAAGTGTGCTATGTACCAAAAGTGCCGGGAAGTCTCGGATATCCCGACGGAGGACCTCTAGCTGGTAGGAGTACACGGCCGTAGTCACCCTCGGTAGCCACCTCCGGGCGAGGGGCACCGCTTCAGGCCTAACCGGAGTCGCCCTACCCAAGAAGAGGTAGTAGTAGCTCCACACCTGCATACACACATCAGTCAATTCAGCAATTTAAATGCAGGAAATTTAAATGAATAATTTAAAGTGGAGTTCAAATTTAAGGGTCATACCTGTAGGAAGGGCGCAAAGCCGCCCACCGTCGTCTCCCTCCAAGTACCGGCAGAGAGGTCTGCAAAGGTGTGCGCCAGGAAGGCCGCACCCCACGCATAGTCCTCGACCCGGTCCAGGTCCTCGAGCAACTCCAGGAAGCGGCAGTGGATGTCGTCCCCCTTCGTGGTCAATAGCATCTTCCCGAGGAAGAATACTAAGAACCGCCGTACGTCTCTGTCTGCCCTCTCCCCGTCCTCCAGGTCCTGGCAGTACACCGCCCATGCCAGGCCCGCTGCACGCTGCACAAACTCGTGCAGCGTCTCCTCCGATCTCTGCCTCACCCCTGTGAGGCCCAGGCTCTCGAGTAGCACCACCCAGCCGACCAACCTCCGGTCGCCATCCTCATCACCCGCCGGCTCCAAACCCAGTAGTTCCTCCACATGATCGGTGTTGTCCGCATAAGTGATGCCGCTCACTGCCTCTCCATCCACCCGTAGACTTGTAATCCGGGCTACGTCCTCCAAGCTCGGGACCATGTGGCCCCATGGGAACAAGAAGGCCCTACTGGCCCGGTCCCATCTCTCCCTCAGGGCCTGAATCAGGGGCGGGTCCACAAAGAAGGGCTCGATCTCCAGGACCTGTCCGAACCCCATCCCCCGGACTCTCTCCCTCTGAAAGTCTGGGAGCCCCTGATATGCACCCAGGACGAGGGGCCACATCGTCCTTGGCTTCATAATTCCCTGCAATGCACAAACAATCCAAAACACAGTTAAAACGCATTAAAAAGATTGAACTGTGCAAAATTAAGCCAGATTTGCAATCCTCGGGTGGCCATTTAAATCGTGTCCAAACCAGAGGATGCGGTCCAAGCTTTGAATCGCGTCTAATTTACTGGCCGTGTTTCATTTCTGAAAGGCGGCGGCCTTTGCCGCCGCGATTCGTTGGTGTGAACCGCGTTATCTGGTTTGGACGCAATTCACACCTCCCCTCTCCCGGTGCCGATCGCCTTCCTCCCTTCTCTCATTCCACACAAGATCAAAAGGGGAGGTTTGAAGACATACCATCTCCGGCCGCGGGGGGATGTCCCGGCCGTGCCGCGCTCGCCGGCATGCCGCCCAAGCCACCTCCGCCTCATCCTCCTCCTCCTCCTCTTCCGTCGCCACCTCCTCCACCGGTATGAGGGCAAGCTCCTCGCCGGGCGCCACCATCATATCCGCCACCATATCGGAGACCTCCGTCCTCGAGGTTTCCACTATCCTCGGCGTCGCCGCCGCCGTCTCCCCTATCGCTGCCGCCCCCTCCGAGGCTGGCGACTGGTCGCCCCACCGCTACCGCTTCACCATCGCCGCTGGGTAGAAGGTGAGAGAGAGATTAGGGAGAGAGAGAGAAAGGGATTAGAGAGAGGGAGAAGATGGAAGAAAAGAAGGAATGCCGGGGGCAAAACGGCCGAACGGTCGTGCCCCCAGGCATTTTATTGCCTCGGCGAGGATTAGAAAATGCGTCCAAACCAGAGGACGCGTATTTGCCTTTATTTGCGTCTGTTCCGGCTGCTGCATTTCAGAAAGTCATCATTGCGTTTGCGTGGACTTTTAGGTGCTTAAATTTGAATTTTTGGACGCGTCCGGATAAGTCGACGCTAATTGGAAGAGTCGTTCTGAATAGCGTCCGCGGTGGTCGTCGCAATTCAAAAGTAATCACTGCTCGGTGCGGAGTCCGAGGGGGTGCACCGTTTGAAATTTGAAAAGATAATTCAAAAGGCGGCCAGCAGAATGGAAACATCTTAAAGAAAACGTGGCGTAAGCATGCGGCGCGATTAAAGTCTTGATGGGCGGCTTGTTTGGACGCCGCGATTTAAAGGGGAAGTGCTTAGACCGTATGGGGACGGCTGTAGGAGATGCAAGAGCCCCTGAAGCAAGCTACTCAGTTAAAGCAAAGGCAGTTTATCCATAGACCAACTTGTCTGCCTTGGCATGTTCAAGTTCTTCAGGGTCTTACTTCCTGGTTTCACCACGAAATTGGCGGCACCACATAAGAGTCCCAAAGCGCTTCATCAAAGGGAATTTGATATATGTCTTGCTTTTTAGCCCTTTTACCCTCTCATCAAACACCAAAGGAAGGAGATAAGCCTAATTGTCATGCCCGGCTTGAAAGTTTGATTCACGGCCAAGTTGTTGGACGCTATTCATGTGAAAGGCGTCCTCTGTGTTGGACGCGGTTATAAGGGCCAACCGAGGCTTTGTTTTTGGAGAGAATTCATGTATTTTGGAAGAAATGATCACTTTCAAGGGACAATATTGGCCATGATAAGGAACTAATTCATTATTCATTAAAGGATTCAATCGCGTCGTTTACAAACGACCACTTTAGGCCACAATTTCCTAAGCTCCCTTACATAATTCATCGAATCATTTTCAATCTCCTTTACATTTAGAGCCGGCCTCCTGAAGGTGAAAATCTTCCATATAGCTTTGATAGTGTTTGCCTCCTTGCCATCATTATTAGTGCCGATGTTGCGCCGTTTGATCGGTGGGAGGTGAGATGGTCCTTCGAAGATGCGTCGTGGAAGTCCAAGCTGAGGAAGGCAGCGGTGTGGATTGTAGAGGACAAAATTGGACGCTCCAATCATCCGCAAGTCCACACCGGGTGCTAGCCGGGTCCGCACATCTCGAGCGAGAAGTGGTGCCGGAGTAAAAGTGAAGGCGCTCTCGGGCATATCTCGGAAGAAGTCACGCCAATCTGCCCCCGTCTTGAGCTGTGGCACTCGGTTCGCCACGTGCCCTTCTAAGCCCACGAGATGATCCAAATGCTTAAGCAGACTCTTGGAGAAGATCCGGGACGAGCTTGTAATTTCATTGCTTAGATAAAACTTAAAGTGTAAGTCAGTCCAACATGTTAGTAAAAGCATAGATCTATATGGAGGCCTACCCAAGCTCGCCGCCGTAAGCCCGCTGTAGAGGAAGGCTAGCACCGCCGGTCCCAACCTCTCTCCCTCCCAAATGGCGCACACCGCGCCAAGTTGATCCTCTTCCAAAACATTGTCTATCGAAGGGAAGAGGAGCGAGCCAGCCACGCAGATGGCGAATCCCCTCATTACCTGCTCAAAGCCTCTCATCGTCCCTTGTTCTCGATATCTCCCTCATGGTCCAGGCCGTCATTTTTTGTAAGTTGATCCCTTTGTCGGCACGGACACCTTGGGCCTCCCTCGGATCCATGAAGCTCTCGAGTACCGCCTTGCTCGTATAGCACCTTGGCATGATCGCCATTCTTTCTTCCTCGCTCTATTTCATTCGCTTCAAACCTAACAAGAGTTCCACCTCTTCCAAAAGAACAGTGGCTTCAAAAGTTCAGAAGAGAAATGTGTTGGTTTGAGGGTGCCACAATTCAATCAATGCCCCAAGAGCCGCCCAATCAAGGTGGATCTCGTGGTACCTTTTAGCATGAACAGTAAGGTTGTTGATTCCCCATTGTCTAAGGATAGCGGTCATATCAGGAGTAATGGTGGAGGTTAATTGTTGGAGCCAAGGGAGGCGCATGAAGCGTCGGTTGCCCGGGAAGAGCGGGTAATCCTAAATGGGTAGCCGCGGTTTGGAATGATCATGCGGGATAAGATCCGGTCATTTGGAAGAGGTAGGAAGAATAGAAAGAAAGCCAAGAGGGAAAAACACCAAACAAAATGTTAGTAGCATGTCAAAGCAAATCAATCAAGATCAAAAACATCAACCTACCTTCTTTGCTTGGACAAGTTTGCAAATGTGGCCCTCCAATTGGCTTAATCTGTGGAAACCCTCCATCTCTTTCCAAAACCCTTCTTTTCCTCCAAAGACTTCTCCTGCTCCTTTCACCCTCCTTTCTCCTTCTCTTTGATTCAAAGGGGGGAGCTTGTGTCTTTAAATAGAAGGGGGAAGCATGGAGGTTTGAAAAGAAAAATCCCGGAGATATGTTATCTCCTTCACCTGCCCATACCCCCCATGTTCCCATTGAAAAAGAAAAGACAAAAGTTTCAATAAAATTGACGGCATTAATCGCGTCCGTATCAGAAGACACTATTTATTCTTGAAAGGCGTCTGGGTGGCCGGACGCTATTTGTAAAAAAAAAAAAAAAAAACACGGCGTCCCAATTGGACGTGGATAAGAGGTCTTCACAAACTTACTTTCAATTCATGAAAGCTAAGAGAGTTCAGATCGGCACTCTAACTACATGAGAAGCAAGGGTAGAAAATTGTCTCGATCCTCGCATGCTCAAAATTTTTTAGGGCATTGCTTTCTGGCTTCGTTACTAAATTGGCGACGCCATGTAAAAAAGGGGGCAAAAGCTCACCAGATGCTTTTTCGTGGAAATTTTGACACATGACACACTATTTTACCCTTCTCTATAGAGCTCAGAGTGTCAGGATTAGCGATGCTGGCAAAAATCGTACACTATGCTGTTAAGTATGGGGAGTCATGTCAAGTCAGCCTCCTATGCCTCTTGACACTCAAGAGCGTAGGCGGCCTGGCTTTTCATATAACCATCTTCGACAAAAGTACATGCAGCATCTAACATAGGGTATTTTGCAATGATAATTATGTTGAAACTTTCCTGGCTGAGCATTTCGGATCAGATTAAAAGGCGTCTACCAAGTTCGCCGCAATTCAAGTTAAACACGTCCATGAACAGCGCCGCGATTTACAAGTAACTTTGTTTACATGCTTTTGCTATCTATTGCTTGTCAAAATTCTAATTTGTTTTGAGTGTAGGATCTAAACGACCTTCGCCATACAATGCACGATCATCCTTGGCGAACACCAACTCGGTATTGTACATATTGCATCTTACTATATGAAATACTTTATTAGAGCATCAAGGACCTCGAGGCTCTGACGAAACTAGAGTTTGCGTTCCCCTCCTCCGCCAAAAACAATGATAATTCCAAAAGATCACTCTCGTTTTTAACTGAAGAGAGCCACTTGTTCCTCGATTCCAAATAATATGAAATATTCCACTCCGAGTCAAGTACTCAGTCCATTGTGTTGTTATTTGAAGATCATCGCTTGAGAAACTCACTGCCTTAGATTTCTTTCAATTAAGTTATTCTCCCAAAAGATCCACCTACGACAGTGGCAGACACCCCCAAAGGTGAAACCTAATGGATTGTGTCTTTAGGTACTTCCTCGACACTGGAAGTTGATCTTTCTCCCTTTCTGTGCCCACGTGCACACCCCTTTCTCTGAAGCATTGTGTTTTCTCTTGAGATTGTCAACGAACCACTTCATTCTGGACTGGAGAACAGCTCCTGTCATGTGTTGTTAAGGCGTGTCTCATCACACCTTGGCATCTACTTTTCAGTCATTCCGCTTCGTTCCACTCAATTCACGCCACTCCATTTCATATCACTTCGCTTCACTACCTTGCAAAGCAGATGCCAAGGTGAGACAGTTGTAGACACGCCAATTTGGCAGCACATCGAGCAAATTCCATGTTATACTGTGATGCCTCGAAGTGGCTCTTCACAATTAACCTCTTGAGTGATTTTCCTATTTTTCTAGATTTTTCTAGGGTTTTTGAGATTTCTTTTCCAAGGGTCTGTTGAGCTTCATTTATTCACGGCCACCACAGTGGATGCTCTTTTCCAGTGGTGATCCATGTCTGGAAGATTAGACGCGAATAATGCATGTCCTGCCGACTCGCTGCGATTAAAAGTCAAATCCTTGAGCTGCACCCTGTCAGCTCCATTTAAGAGACGCCATGTCAGCAATCATGATGTCTATTTGAAAAGTGTCTGGGCGGCTCGCCGCGTTTTATAAACATCAAATCAAGGATCTGATTTCATCAAAGATCCGATTTACCTAAGAAAATGCGGCCAGCCTTCCAGACTCGATTTATAACCTAGCTTACAGCTATGATCATCATGATAATGTCAAATCGTGCGCAAATCAGGCGATCTTCTGAATCGCGGCTTGTTAGACGGACGCTGTTTATTGGAAATATGTGTCCGCTGTAGTGGATGCAATTTCAGCTATAAATACAGACCCTGGGAGCCCTCATTTGCATCCAATCTCAAGTACGGCGAAGCCCTGTCGGATTCTCCCCTCAACCTCCGAGCTTCAACTCTTCAACCCTTCGAGGCGGGAGTCCGATGGATCGGGAGCTTGCATTTCTGGGTCGAGGTGGGGCACGTGCATCGTCCTCGTGTCGACTTCATCGCGTGGCGGAGTTCCCGAGTATTAGAGCGTGGTGGGAAAAACCCCATCGGCATCCTCTTCGTCCCCACCTCTCTCCGTCACCAACGGGCTACGCTACCAATCTCATCTTCTCATTTTCTCCGTTTTTTTAGTCTTTTTATCCATATGCACTCGTCACATTTTTACCACACACGCACATAGCATACTTCCATCCACCTACTTCTTAGGGGTTTGACACCGCCTCCATGAGGTGTGTTAGCCCCTATTTGCATGTTTACATTTCTCTCCCGTTTACATTCACTACACCTCACAGTCTAATTCTTCTTTCACGTGTTTTCCTGTCTTTTTTTCTTCTTGCAAGGTAACCGGCATCAAATTTTCTTCGTCCGTTGGCGGCGGGAGAAGGAAGGAGAATCCACCGCACATTCCCACGCTTTTCTTCGGGTGGAGGTAAGTACACTACGTCATTTCCTTTCTGCCCGTTACATTCGGTGCCCATGTGCACCTGGCGATCGCGACACATTCCTCGTGCACACACGCACGTTCATTTTTTATTTCCACATCTCCATCTCCATTTCCATTAATTCCCTTTTTCTTTTAAATTCCATATTTCTCATTGTGGGACGAGTGTTTTATGAAGAGTGGGGGAAAAACGCCGTCTACAATCATCCTGTGATTGGCACAAAATGAGTGTTCAGGAACAAAATGGATGAAGCTGGTGTGATCACTAGAAACAAGGCCAGATTAGTAGCTCAAGGCTATTCTCAAGAGGAAGGCATAGATTTCGTAAAACCTATGCACCAGTTGCCAGACTTGAGACAATTAGGAATTTGCTTGCTTATGCATCAACATTGGATTTAAAATTATTTCAAATGGATGTAAAATTAGCTTTTCTAAATGGTTACATAAAGGAGGAAGTTTATGTAGAACAACCTCCCAGTTTTGATGATATCGATTTTCCAAATCATGTATTTAAATTACACAAGACTTTATATGGTTTGAAACAAGCACCTAGAGCATGGTATGAACGATTAAGTGCATTTTTGTTAAACCATGGTTTTATTAGAGGAAAAGTAGATAGCACATTATTCATTAAGTCTAAAGTTAAAAATGTGTTACTTGTTCAAATCTATGTTGATGATATAATATTTGGTTCTACTGATAAATCTCTTTGCAAGTACTTTGAAAAACTTATGCAGGGGTAATTTGAAATGAGCATGATGGGGGAACTTAATTATTTCCTCGGATTGCAAATCAAGCAAGGAAAAGAAGGCTCCCACATTTGTCAAGCCAAGTACACCAAAGAGCTACTAAAGAAATTTAGTTTTGAAAACACCAAGCCACAATCAACACTAATGAGCACATATACAAGGCTAGACAGTGACAAGGATGGTAAGAAAGTAGACCAAAAGCTCTACAGAGATATGATAGGTTCATTACTTTATTTGATAGCTAGTAGACCTGATATATTGTTTAGTGTATGCATGTGTGCTAGGTATCAGGCAGATCCTAGAGAGTCTCACTTAATTAGTGTCAAACAGATTTTTAGATATTTAGCTAGAACTCATGATCTAGGTCTATGGTATCCAAAATCTTGTGAAATTAATTTGGTAGGATATTCTGATGCTGATTACGTTGGATGCAAGATAGATAGAAAAAGCACCAGTGGTTGTTGTCAATTCCTTGCTGGATGTCTAATTTCATGGTCCTCAAAGAAACAAAATTCAGTAGCACTGTCAACGGCTGAAGCTGAGTACGTGGCTGCTGGAAGTTGCTGTACACAACTCCTATGGATTAAGCAGCAACTTGAGGATTATGGGCTACACATGAAGACAATTCCTTTGTCGTGCGACAACACCTGTGCAATTAATCTCACCAAAAATCCAGTACAGCACTCACGGACAAAGCATATTGAGGTTAGATACCATTTCATTCGAGATCATGTAGCTAATGGTAATATAGACATTTCATTTATAGATACTCAAAATCAATTAGTAGATATCTTCACAAAAGCCTTACCTGAAGAGAGATTTACATCTCTTAGAAGGGAATTAGGCATGTGTAATTTGTGATAGATTTATATGTAAATAACTGAAATAATGATTATTTCAGAACATCAACTATCCCCTGAAATTAAGCGAAATCTTTAAAGATTGCTTGCATCATAAATTTCGGTAATGGTTCATTATTTTAAAAGTATTCATTCATCTCGAACCTATCTCTATTTTGTCGTTTTCCGCACTTATGGCGCTATCCTCTCAAAAGTCACTTTATCTTTATCTGATAAAACCCGAAATCTGTGTCACAACGATTCACCTGTAAGACCCTCGAATTTCCGTCGTATTTTTTCGTATTTATGTGTGTATATTGTGTTGAGTATGTATGTACGTACTTATGTGGATATTAAAATAGTATAAATACGTGTGCATGTGTTTATATTGAACGTAAATAATGTACTCATTGCATGATGGTAGTGTGGATACGATACTATATGTACATTGCATGTATATATGTCCGGTATGCATGGTTTTCTGCATAAATTCGGGTTCTGGCCGAAGGCCCTATTGGCGTCAATCCCCAGGCCGTTGAGGTGGTGTCCGCGTCCAGCCCTGGACGCCAACACTAGATCCGGCGTCCAGCGATCTGGACGCCAACCTCTCTGACCTGCATGCGCAGCAGAGCTGCTATCTTCTGAAGCAAGGCATGGCAACCATTGGGGGATGTCCCCCAACGGCTCTGAACATGTCTAATCGGTATGGTGAGTGGGTGAGGGGCTCTTCTTAGGGTCCAACCCGAAATTGGCTCCTCTCACTTCTCCCTTCACCTTGTGAGAAGGGGAAAAGAAGAGAGAAAACCCTAGAGAGCATTCTGTGAGAAAAACCCCAGTTTGAACCCCTAAAATCCGACCCTTGGAAGCTGGTTTGGAAATCTTCTGCATCAAGGAGGGAGCTGAAGCAAAGGGGAAGGCCTCCCCATCATCTCCTCGGCGTGGAGATCACCCAGGAGCTCGGAGGAAGGCATTTTTGGAGGTGCTTCTGCAGCTTCTTGGGACTGTCCAAGGAGGTCTTCTTCGAGCCATAGATCTCTTGGAGGATTTTTAAAGAGGCAAGTAACCTATCTATGGTGTTCCCGTATGAGTCTAGGAGGTTCTTATCATTTTTATGGAATTTCCCTCGAGTCCTAGACCCTCCATTTCACCCAGTTTTCAGAGCTCGGGTCTGTGTTTTCTGCACAGACCTGAGTAGACGGCAAGGTCCCTGGACGCCTAGTTCCTCCTTGGCGTCCATCGACCATGCCGCTGACTCTGAGTCAGCGGCCAGAGACCGCCGCCGAGTTCTTCAGGACAGAACAGTGAGCTGTTCTGTCCCTCTTATACATTTAATTTCGGTATGTTTATGCGTTGAGGATATATGGTATTCCTATAAGCTATGTATATGGTACATTGTGGTTGTGGATGTATGTGAGTTGTGTGGGTGAATGTGGCTAATGATGTCTTGTAAGCATGTGAGAATAACTTGTAAACCATCTTGCAAAATCCATGATTCATGATTTCGATTAATGTGAATGCCTTGATTTCGGTCTATACATGAAGAGTTGTGGGACATGAATGTGTGTTCTGAAATTTTGGAAATTATGCATGCTTGTGAAATTGCTAATAAGTCGGTTCGGTAATATGAAAGCATGTAAAAATGGTTGTGGTAAACGATTTATAGATGTATGAATTAGGGAATTTTGTACTCTAAATTCATGTGTATACATTGGTAGTTTATGTTTAACCAGCAAGTGATAAGTTACATGATGTGTGAATTCCATGTTGACGTAAAATGTGAATAACATGCTAATTAGGTGTTTGATTTTCTGTAAATCCTCTTTAGCTCAGAAAAATCTGAAAAATTGAGGGTATGATCATGAGCCTGAAAACAGTCTGTGGTTAAATTTTCAGACCATTTGGACCCGTAAATAGAGAATTATGAGTTTTCATGTGGAATGTGAATAATTCGTACATATGATCGCAATGTGATTAGATTTTGTTTAAATCAGCATGATTTGAATGTTTACTGTGTGTTAAAGCCTGAAACTCTGTAGTACCATGTTAGTAAAAACAGAGGAGTTCATGTGAGTGAGGAAGTGAATGTGATGGGAAGTGTAAAGTGTGAAAACCATGCGTAAACGCTAATTGTGTAAAAGTGTAAATTGTGCCAATGTGATACTGCTTCCAAGAAGGCAGTGGAGCTGTATCAGGGAAAAGTCCCCCTGAGAAAGTTCATTGTGTTAAGTGACCCTAAGGGCATTAGGGGGAAATCCTGGAGGTGGACAAGTACCACTGGTTAGGGTGGAGACTTGTTCTCCCGGTCTGCGCAGTCCAAGAGTCACCATTGCATTGCCTAGATGGTGTCTATGTGTTATGTGATGTGAATGTGTCCTTCTTTGGTGGTTTGGACTATGTGTCACGGCACCTAAATTGTGTAAATATGTGTAAAATGTAATGTGTAAAGTGTATGTGACAATGTGTCAAGTGCATGTGACCATGTGTAAATGTGTAAGTGACATGTGGATGTGTATGTGTAAAGTGTAACCATGTGAAAAGAGAAAATTGTGTGAAAAGAAAATGCGAAATTCTAGATGTGTAAAGGTGCTATGGAAACCATGTGAGATTAAAGCTGAAACCATGTAAATTTAGAAAATGCATGTTATCTTTCTCATGTTCATGTGTACAAATTGCTTAGAATCCATGTTAGGAACAACAAATGAATATGTGTGCAAAATGGCATGTTAGATTGTTCATATGTGATATTTTAAGCAACGTTGTAGCTCTCATGTGTAGGGTTATGGCCATTGGAGCATGTAAAATCAGCAACCTAAAGCTTGTAAAAAAAAAAAAAAGGTTAGGTATGCGCTTATGAACATGTGGAATCCATGCTAGTTATGTTTCCCCGTCCATGTATGTAAGTTGTTCATGTTAATAACTCTCGTGTTTGGTTCTTTATAAGGTTAAAGTTCATAAGTGAATGGATTAGAGATCATGTGATAGGTGAGTTTTATAGTTAAAAAAATCTAAAAGCATGAGATATGTATAAAATTGTAGAACCGTCATGATAGGTTGAAAACGTAAATGGACCAGCATGCTTGTGTTTGAAATTGTAAATGTGCATGTAGAAACCACTAGGACTTGTACGTGAATATCATATATAGTGTTGCTTGCTGAGTCTTTAAGGCTCACTCTTGCTTCGGCGTACAGGTTTAGACGGTGACGAGACCTTCGTGGAGGAGACGGTGGAGATAGACTCCGAGCGCGGAGTTTAGCTTGTGGAGTTGTGCATCCCTTTTGTTGTAATCTTCATAGTATGTACTCGAAACATTATATTAGAATTATCATGAAGAAAATGTAATATGTGGACATTGGACATTTTGTATTTATTTCAGCATTTAAATTATGAGAACTTTAGTTCCTTCTTGCAAATTGTAAACTGCATGTATGTCTAATGTGGATGATGAATGAATGGAGATAGTTCTCTTTTACTTCCGCTACTCTGTTATTTATATTCGCGTGTATCTCAGATGTTTGTATCGTTGGGTAAATGTCCCACTGTGGCTGGCAGCACTCGTTATATCGACATGGGTCGGTATGACCGTACCGGTATAATGAGGGCCGTCACATCACCTCTCGCTCTCATCTCTTTCAACTTGCCTGAGATGATAAACCCTATCAACTCCAGCATTGACTTCGTGCGATTTCAAAGCTTCCATCCCTTCCCGCAAAAAATCTTCTGAGGGCTTTTGCTCCAATCCTCCTTTCGACCATCCAGAACCTTTTCCCATTCAAAACCATGGTTGTTTCTGGAGTTTCCGGCACCGTCAGGGGCTATGGGGCTGCTTTCCTCACCGCAGAGCATCAGGAAAGGTTCTCTTTAGTGAAGACCAAGTTGTGTGGGCACAAGGTAGTGGATGTTGTTGATTTGGAGAAGAATGGGATGCACAACATCATGGCAGCTTTGGAAAGAATGAAATGGACGAAGTTGGCAACTCTCTTAGAGGTAAGCTATCCAGACCTGGTCAAGGTGTTCTATGTCTGTTTGAAGTCTGAGGAAGATGGGTCCTTGACATCCATGGTCAAAGGAACCCAGATTTGGATCACCTATGGCATTTTGGAATCTTTGTTTGGTGTCTCTACCTCCGGGCACAACAGAGTTCACACCGTCGATGTTCAGGCAAAGGGTTTGGGGATCGTTGGTCCCGAGTTCAAGTTGAATGATGGGAAAATAGATATTAACCAGTTGAACACATTCAATAGACTATTGCATTTCATTGTTTGTCAATTTTGGTTCCTAGGAGTGCCACCTTTTCTACATGTACCAAGGCGGACTCCAATATGATGTTCTGGGCTATCCAGAACCAAAGTATAAACATGGCAGAGGTGATTTTGGAAAGAATGAAGTTTGCATCTGCTCAAATTTGGGACAAGAAAAGCAATTTGAATGTGTCCCTTCCTTATGCCCACTTGTTAACCAAGATTTTCCAGCACTATGGCATTAATTTGAATGGGGCAGTTTCAGAGAAGATGGGCCAAGCTATTTGGTCCAGAAACCTTAAGAAAAGTGGGTTTTCCCTTGTTGGTAGTGTTTGGACAAAAACCTCAGCAGCAGAGGGCGAGACCATTATTGGTGAAGCCCCAGAAGTCCAAGAAGAGGCAGCAGCAGCTCCAGAAGTTCAAGTTGAACTAGAGTTAGCCAGGACAGAAGTGCAAGTGGTCCATGTACAGCAAGAAGAAATCAGGGCTGAAATTCCAGTGGTTCAGGAAGATCAATCAGCAGCAGAAATAGTAGAAGTTAGTGTTGAGGTTCCTACAGTCAGCGCAAGCAGGATTGAGAACATTCCTCCAGAGCACATTGAGCCCGTTGGGCAAATTTCAGAGGTTGTCTCTCCCTCCTCCGTGATAGCATTAATTCTCAGAAGTGTGTTGGATTCTATCACCAGAACTTAGGGGGAGCAAGAAAGAGTTGCTGAAGAAGTCGGTAGCGAGGCTGTGGCATCAGGCCACATTGAGGATGTAGTCATGGAAGATGCTCCCAGTCAGGGGGAGCAAAGACTTGAATCTGAAGTTGTGGTAGCCGGCCACCATGAAGATGTCTTGATGAAGGATGCTCCTATTGAGGGGGAGCATTCAGTCAATTTGGAAACAAGTCAGGGGGAGCACACTGCTAGTGTCCCTATTGATAATCAGTTTCAAGAAGGAGTTGTGGAAAGCACCTCAGATGAAGAGGCAAATGTTGATAATGTGGAGCCCATTGCAAGGGCAAATGGCAAAGGGAAAGAAGTAGCTTCTGGGATTCCCCTCTTAACCATGAGGCCACATTAGAGGCAGAGGAAGAAGAAATTGAAGATCAATCTGAAGCCCTTAGTTGCTAGAATGGATGAACAAGGAAAGATCTTATGCTCTGTGCAATTCGATATTTCATCTATCTTTATAAGCCAGAGTACTTCAGCTAAGGAGATGGGCATGGTCAGAAATGCAGTTAGATGGGTGCGAAGTGAGCTCATAAGCATTAAGGAGTCTGTAGCTGCTCTTACAGACTTGGTGAGGGCGCAGGTCATTCATGCCCCTCTTGCTCCTTCTACTGCAGAACATGTTGGCAGCCAAGGGCCATCTGAGCCAAGTCAAGAAGATGTTGGGCCATCAGGGCCAAAGGAGGCAGAGCACTCTGAGCCATCAGGGCCAAAAATTGTTGAAGAGGTGGCAGCTTCAGGGCTAGCTAAAGTTTTGTCTTAGCCACCCGGGCCAGTGGAATCAGAGGCTATACCTGTCAGAGCAGAAGAGCAAGTTGTAGCTCCAGAGCCCCCTGCTCCTTCTCCTCTTCCAACTCCAGCCCCTCCTTCTCCACCATCATCCTCCACAGCACCACCAGCACCTCCCACCTTCAAACAACTCATTCCCAGAACCATTTCCTCTCCTACACCCTTTCCTTCTCAATCCTCCTCATCTCCTGTTTCTTCCACTCCTGTTCCTCCACCTCCTCCTTCTCTTTCATTTAAGGTTCCTCCAGCCTCCTCATCAGCTGGAGCCTCCTCCTCTGGTCCTTCCTCCTTTGGACCATCTGATGTTCCTCCCTCTACAACTCACTCCTTCCTTCATCCTCCTACTCCTCCCTCTTTTATCACTATTATTCCTGAGTGTGCTCAAATTGATGTCCCTTTCCTTCGGGACATCAAAGATGAATTTGAAGTAGCTATCCTCCGTTCAATTTTAAAGGTTAGTACTCATGTTCATAGGACAGGTTCTTCTAGTCCTATCCCTAAGAAAAGGAGACTAACTTCCACTCACTCCCTTTCTTCTGATCCTTGCTATCCACCCCTTTGGTTTTCTCTTACAGTAGATAATAAAAACAAACCATTGTATAGAGAATTCCTTCAGAAAACTACCTTTGCCACTCTCCTTGGCCTTCCACATCTCAACTTAATAGACCACCTAAATATCATTCTCCCTCTTACTTCTCTTTCAAAATCTGAAAAATCCAAAATCTTCTCCGTGGCTGAGGCCAAAACAGAAGAGCAATGGGCTCGGGGCCACAAGATCTTGTACAATAAGTTTCTGAATGCTAGGTCAGCCAGGTTCCCTCCCCGGGATCATTCCTTGACTCTCTCAGAATGGTTCCAAATTCTTCACAAGGATACCTGGGCTCCATTTGTTCAAAAGGAGATCAAGATGATCAGGTATTTTCAAATGTTCAATGACTATCGATATCTCAACAATTTACCTGAAATTTAGCTTGGCCAATTCCGACAAGCTATTCTTAATCTTGGTTCCCATGATGCTCATACTGAAGCCATCAAGGTCAATTTTGCTACACTTCAATTGCTTGATGTAGTGTTTCTCCCTCCTCTTCATTCTTTGATTATGAACTCCGATGTTGGCTCCATCATTTTCGAGCATTGTGCCAGAGTCATGGGGAGAATACATGTGTAGATGGGTAATCTTGTCGGTTTCAATTGGTTCTTGTTCAGAGAGTACCATCAGGGCCACATAAATGCAGATGTTCTTGCCCCTCTCCTGTCAGAATGTGAGAGGTTATCTCCAGCTGAGTGGGCCAATTTTTATCCTCTTTCTGCTTAGCAGCTTGCACATCTGAATGCTTCTCAGGCCAAAATTACCAAGCCTCCTGTTTCAGCTGTTGATTTCCTGGACATGAACTCCATTCACCTTGTTCGCGACCCATTTGCTATTTGGGTTGAGGGATACAAGGTTTATGTTGCCATGAGACTTGAACTGAAGCAGAAGCAGATCTTCTATCCTATTTCAATTGATCAGTTCCTTCAGCATGCCAATTTTAGCACCATTTGCCTCCTCAAAATGTCTCTTTCCGATCAGAGACAACTGCACATCCAGAGGATGGTTCCTGTCATGGGACCTTCCTATTCTATTGAGTTTGGAGCTTTTCAAGCTCACTTTGAAGAGCAGGAACGCCAGGCTTGGCCAATTATAACCCGCCATGCCTCTCTTTTGTCTCCTGCTCACTATCTCCTTGTACCCCCTCAAGATTAATGTAAATCCTCTTCTTTGCTCTCTTATTTATCTTTTCTCTCTTTCTTTTTCTCTTTATGGTATCTTTTTTCTTAATGACAAAAAGGGGGAGAAAAATCTGTGTCTCAGAAATACATTTCTAACTTCACTTAGATTTATTTAAAATCATCTATGCTTTTGTGTTATGTTTTGTCATCACCAAAAAGGGGGAGATTGATGATCAATTCCTCCCCATATAATTTTATGAATTATATATCTATTTTGGTGATTAACAAAACTTCAATAAAGTGTCATCTAACAAGTTTTCATGAAGCTTAGGCACAGGAAGTAAATCAGGCGAAATCAAGAAAATATGTAAGTATTTCTTACTTTGTAGCATTTAAAATACAAAGCAGGAAATTTCTCTAAGTACACATCGACTCTCTATATGCTACAACGATTTGCTCTCACAATTATTTGACAAGTGAGAACAACGATTTGCTCTCACAGTGATTCGGTTTCTCATAATGATTTGATAAGTGAGAACAACGATTTGCTCTCACAACGATTCGATTTCTCATAATGATTTGATAAGTGAGAACAACGATTTTCTCTCACAACAATTCAATTTCATATAACGATTTGATAAGTGAGAACAATAATTTTCTCTCACAATGATTCGGTTTCTCATAACGACTTGATAAGTGAGAACAACGATTTGCTCTCACAACAATTCGGTTTCTCATAACGATTTGATAAGTGAGAACAACGATTTGCTCTCACAACGATTCGGTTTCTCATAACGATTTGATAAGTGAGAACAATGATTTGCTCTCACAACGATTTGATAAGTGAGAACAACGATTTGCTCTCACAACCATTTGGCTTCACATCGATTTGGTAAGAGAGAACGACGACTTGGTCTCACAACGATTTGTCTTTCATAACGATTCGATAAGTTCCACATCGATTTGGTATTTACAACGATTCGACAAGTTACAACAACGACTTGATCATTATAACGACTCGATAAGTTACACAACGAATTGCTTGCTGTAACGATTCGATAAGTCACAATAACGACTTGGTCTATGTAACGATTCGATAAAATAAAACAACGATTTAATCACTCATCGACTCGATAAGTGAGACAACGATTTGGTTATAATGACTTGTTCATAGCAATTTGCTTATACTCTCATAACGATTTGTCTCTACAACGATTTGGTTATGATTGTATAACGATTTATGTTCACATCGATTTACTTATACATGTGCAATGATTTATATAAACAACGACTCATTCACACAACGATTTCATAAGTCGTACTTACAACGATTTCATGAGCTATAACGACTTGATATTTAAACATATTTCAAATATTTTGAATGTCAAAGTCTTCCCTCACTTTTCTCTGATATCCATGCATTTATTATGACTGAACATTTCACTGCACGATGCATGCATAGATATCTTCTATTCCTATGCTTATATTAGAAATATCTTTTTAGAAAGCAGAATGGCATTTCTATTTTGATGTATATTCGCTCTAACGTTGACTGACAACAAGAGACAGTGTAGCTGTCTATCATTCAGCATTTATTGTGTGCAGGTCTCTGACAAGCACAACCATTTACAACGTTGGACAAAATGAAAGATAAAGGATATCGAGAAGGATCTTCTCTTTGCATACATGGAACGTAAAGGACCGTTGACTGGAAGCTCTACAATACCATGCAATCTAACGTATACCAGAACATAGAGACAACGGACATATCAACGGCTACTTCTTCAAGAGAAGATATATATTCAAGTCTGAAGACTCTAAGGACACAACTTTTGGAGATACAATATTTTACGCAAGAGAGTCTTAAATTTTTCATTCCAATCCTTGTGCAGCTCTAGCTTTCACTCTCAACGTTCTTGTTTAATTCCCTGGAGAGCACCTTGAGAGAATTCTTCCATTGTAGATCTTTATCTCTCAGTCTTGCTTCAGATCAAGCATTGTTCTATGAGCTTGATCTAGGGGCTTGTATTCCTTTAACACTTTTCAGTGTTGTTCCTCTTCATGTTGAGAAGAGAAGACCTGTTGGTAACAAGTGGTTTTATTCCCTTCGGGTTGAAGGAAGACCTGGGTTCCAGGGTGTTGTATTCCTCTTCATGCTGTAAAGAGAAGGCCAGCTGCGGCTGGATGTGTAAGTGTCCTTGAGGGGGACTGTACCCTTGGGTAGTGGAATCCTGAGTTGTTGCTCAGGGGCTGGACGTAGGACTCCTGTGGAGAGGAGGTCTGAACCAGGATAAAATCCTTGTGTAGTGTGATTGTTTGTTTGTGTTTGGCGTGTTCTTTACTACTAACACTAACAGTCAAACGTAGTGTTTTTGTGTGAACGTTTTTGTTGACAGGTTTAGATAATCAAAGTTTAAGAATCCCATTCACCCCCCCCTCTGGGCTTGCTAGCTGGGAAACAATCTTAAAATGAAGAATTCTTATGATTTCAATGGTTTTATAATTGTTGAAAGTTTTTTTTTCTGTTTTAATTTATGAACCTATCTAACCATAACAATTTTTTTTTTCTAATCATGGATATCTAAAACTGAGAATTCAAAGTCAAGGATGTGCACTAACCTCTGGAGCTTATTCCCAAATTTTCCAAGCACTTTTCAATTTTACCTGATTTTTCCTTCAGATTTCAAATTTTCAGAAATTCAAGCACATCACTTCCTTCTTCGATTTTTTTTTTAATTTTCACTCCTGCATAGAAACTTCAGAACAAATGTTAATTATTAAATGTACACAGAAGGCAATAGATCAGCAAAAAAAATCTGTCAAGAACATCCCCGGCAACGACGCCAAAAATTGATGTGCACACAATGATCGTTGCAAAACACCGTGCACAGTCAATCTTAATACTGGTCACAAATTATAAAATGGAGGAAAATTACTTTAGAAGTCCAGGTCAAACCACAGAGATGCTCAACTCATTCAAGTGCGATCTAATGCACAAACACAAATTCCTATAACAAAAATATATATATTTTTGAATTTTTAATTGCAAGACTAACTTAACAAACCTAGACTGTAACTCTGTGCAGACTGAAAACTTAACCTGACTTGCAGAAAGTGTAACTCTCCCTATGGGACTCCAAATGGAATGCAACCCCTTGGAGAACTTAGAGTGACGAGTAGCTTTCATTCAAGACAAGTTTGATGAAATTGGCATAATATTTGACACAAAAGAATTCACACACTATGATCTATGCAGACAAAAATAGACGAAGATAGACGAACATACACGAATTTTTAGAACTACCAAACGTGAATGAAATGAAGCCAAACCACTTGGAAATGAAAGAATACTTGATGAGGGACAATACAAAATTAATAAATGAAATTTTATAAGCACCATTGAATGAAAAACAAACTTTATAACTTACTGCTCAATTTGTTATGAAAAATAGAGAACTAGAACTAAAACTACAGTACATCAAACGTGGAGAAATAGAAACAACCAATCGAGTCCTTAGGTCATTGAGGCCCTAGGCACATAGGGGACGTCCAGCTGCAGTGGGATAGCTCGAGACTCAATGGAGACTGTGCAGCGGCCTTGTGTTCCTCTGGCGGTGTCGAACAGGGGTGCAGCAGGCAGCAGCAGTATGAGGAGCAGCAAGATAGAGAGAATGAGGGATCAAGAGAGGGGAAAAGACTAAAGAGAGGCCTAAATAAGATAATGGAGAATGTAGCCAAGAAGGAGAAGATGAAGAAGAAGGGGAGAATATAAGAGAGGAAGTGGGAAGAGGTCGCGGTATTGTAGCACACTATAGTACCTGCATGAATAGAAAACAAAGAAGAAGAAGAAGAAGAAGAGGAAGAGATCAGAGGGGAGGAAAGAGAGGTAGAAGATAGAAGAAGGGTTGGAAGAGAGAGAAGGAGAGAGTTTTTAAAATAGATATAGAGAAGAAAGGAAAGAGGAGATAGTTAAGGGGTGAGAAGAGAGAAAGTTTTTAAAATAGAAAAGTGGGAGGGAATTTTGAAATAGAGATGAGAAAGAAAGAGAGGGAATGGGAGAGGTGACGGTTTTGAGATCTTCTATGGGAATTTGGTCCATTAGTCCAATTAAAATCTTAAAACTTGGCCCATTAACCTGTAAACAATGCACATAAAAGTATTTAATCAAATTATCATTTTTGTAATAAAATGATAATGAGTTAGTGTAAAATTAAGGACCATTAGATAATAAAATATCATGATTATCATCAATAATTATGTAATTATCAAGTAGCTATAGCTTTGAAAGCATTAGTAAATTTCTTCTTGGATGAGCTTTTAGATAGTCGCTTCATGTTGATCTCATGTGCCATCAATGATCCCATAACTTTTCTAATGACATAGTTAGGTCATTAGCTTCTTCTATGGCTGCGACTTTTGGAGTCCATTGGTTTAGTAGAGATCTGAGAATTTTTCTTACCATATCACCAGTGTTGTATACTTTTCCAAGCCCTATAAGACCATTAGTTATGTCAGTAAATCTTCTATACATTTGTGTAATGGTCTCACCTGTCAGCATTTGGAACTTCTCGTATTGTGTAACCATGATATCAATTCTAGTTTCCTTTACTTTGTCTGTTCCTTCATAACTTGTCTCACATTTCTTTTGCAGATTTGCATGCTGAGATCCTTTTGAATTCACTCCTGGTCAGGGCACAACATATGAGGTTCTTGGCTTTACTATTATCAGAAAGCAGCTTTCTGTCATTGTCTATCCACTCTTCTCTTAGGTTGAGAACTATCAGATCTCCTTCTTCAATGATAGTCCATAGCTGATAGTCATACCCCTAGAGGAAGAACTCCATCCTTATTTTTCAATAGTTGTAATCTTCTCCATCAAACAAGGGTGGTCTGTTGACAGATTGGCCTTCAGTAAATCCTTAAGCTGCCATTGATCTTTGCTCTTTAGATTGTTGGATCTTATGTTTTTTTGATACTGCTTTTATGTATTGTAAGATGTGAAGAGCTTGGCCCTGATACCCCTTGTTGGCCCACTTGGATGGCAACAAACTGCCTAGAGGATGTAATCTGAAATCTAAAAGACAAAATCACAGTTGAAAATATTTGGTTAGTATAAATAAGCATGTGCAATGAAAATTAAAGGCGCGGAAGTAAAAACACAGTTCAACCCTTCCAAATGGAAGTCATATGTCTAGTCTCTAAGCAAACTCTTAGGATTTCACTAATCGAGGTACAAGATCCCCCCAAGAATATACAACCCTCAGCCCCTAAGTCTGTAACACCCCGACGCAGAATATCGGAGTGGGACTACAGTTATTAAATAGTACCAAGCGAGAAATAAATGGCAAACCATTGCACAATTGAGATAATTCCAGATAAAATCTAATTTCATTAATAATTCATCAAACTTCAAGAACTAACTATTACATCAACGTATCAGAGCCAAAACTAGGGCCCATAGTACTTTATTCAAAATCAAACTATTACATAAATACTATCTGACTCACTAACTCATAACTATACTAACTGACTACTACTAGAAAGCCTTGGTTGCTGAAAAATGGGTCACTCCTGAGAATCATCCTCAGTCCCATCCTCGTGAGTGTGGTCATCGACATACTCGCCTGAAACACATTAAATAAAAACTCAGGATGAGTGAATAACGCCCAGTAGGACTTAATATCTCTTGTAAACAAGTAGGCTTTAAGTGTTTAACATTTTAACAAGTAGGGTAACTAGCAAGAACGAACAAGTATGAGAACGATCAGGTATACTCGAGACAGTAAGATCACAAGACAAGAATACCTTTATAGGTAACAAGTACAACAAAAGATTTGGCCATATTTCAAGTTAACAAGTAAATTGCACAGTAGGGCACAAGCAAGTAAATCAAGTAACATGCGTTTGGTCGATCATCTTATCAACCACAAGTCAAGTATCATGTACAGGAATGTTTGTGAATTGTCTTAGATCTATCTTGCGTGTCATGCGTTTGGTGTATGCCATCACCTTGATCATTAGACCCTCGTGGGTTATATCCTTTCAGGTGCTCCTCCCAAGGACCAGATCGGGCCCTTATAATGTTGCCTAGCATAGTCATGTTTTTATCTTAGACAATCACACATGGCCAAGAGAGTACCAAGAAGAGATGAGAGTAGTAGATGAACTAGACGAGAGTGTAGAGAGAACGTGAACAGATGAGAGTATCGAGATAGTAGATGAGATAGGGACATTTCCGTAAAATGACAAGAAACACATGATAGTAACGGTTGCACGGCACCAGGTCTGGTACCTGCAGTCTGGTAGAAATCACAACCATCCCCTTAGCCGTGCAGGGTACACGGGTCAGGTGGTCCGGTGTGAACCCAAGACAAGAAGGAAACACTAAGGCCATGGATCGTACTGATCCCTAAGGTGTAATGGGTTTTAAGGTACAACCAGCTCGTTGACTAAGGACGTGCGCCAAAGCCAAAAAGACTTACGGAGGTCTTGACAAGGAGTCCCTACTCCAGTCGAGAGTATTCCCGGTGGAGAGATGGTCCAAGTCAAGGGAAAGTGTGTAAAACGGGTCCGTCGTACCTTGAGTGCTCAAGGCCGAGGGAAAACAATAACGGTAGATAAAATGCATGAGTAAAAATAGAAACACTTGTATTTAATAAAATAGGGTAATTTAGTCATTTATTTCACTAAGTTACCAGATACATTATTGAATAAATTATTAGGGTCAAATGGCAATTAATAAAGTCATGTGTGTGTAAGTGTAAAGAAATGTTGAGGATATGACAAGTCGTGCAAATGTCCTTTTAAAATAATTAAATTTATATCATTAATGTCATTTATTAACTTGCCAAGTCGGGTTAACTATATCATGGTTTAATCATGGAAAATTAGGGGTATAAAGCCCAACCAGTAGGGGCATATGCACAATTTTCAGTTCTGGTGGAGTTCTTCAGATCGCGGCGGACCTACCCGTCGCGACTCAGATCGCGTCGGGGCGGCCGGGCGCGACAGGTGGAACAGTCGGTCTGGCTCGGTCCTGGAAAGGAACGCGGTGGCGAGGCCCGCCGTGTTCAAGACGCGACCTGGCGGCCGACCGCGACCCTCCTGTTATCGCTGCGTATCGCACCGCCATGATATCAGGGACGGTCCGGGTTTTTCCCTTTTTTCAGGATTGATACTAGATGACATAGGGATCTTCTAAATTCAATATAAAATCGTATAGTATCCCAAAAATCACGAATCTAGTTTCAAATGAAAGTAGACACATAGATCTATCAGCATGATTAATTTAAAAATAGACAAGATTTAGGCATGCTTTGAATAGGTTACATTCTGATGACCTAAATAGGCATAGTTAGGGTTCAACGAATTAATTAGAGAAAAATACATGATGAAAAATTCTGAAACAAGGGGCGTTTGAAAGCTAACATGAAGTAGTATTTTAGAGAATTTTCTCATGGTGTGGGATCAAGTATGCATGGAGTTTAAAGGTAAACTTGAAGAGTCGGGTACAAGCAATAGGTAGGGATTTAAGGATTTAATTCTCCCTCAACGGAGATCAAAATCGAGCAAGACCAGGGGCGATAGAAAGATAATAAGATGAAGTATATATGAGAATTTTATCATGGCATGAGAGCAAGTACATGTTGAGAATTAGAGAAAACATAACACTTTGGTTCATGGTAACATCAGGACTTTACAAATTAAATTCGCCCAAATGGATGAGCGAAATGCAACCAGACTAGAGGGATTTTGAAGAGGTACATGAAATATACCTAGGATATTTTTTACACGATTTTAGCTTGAGAGATTGCCTACCTTTTTTATGGAGTAAGAAAACCCTAGTTTGGATGATGAAAATATGAAGAAGAAATCTGAATTCCAGCCCTTCTCCTCCAAGCTCCTCGTCCAAAAATCACCTCCTCTTCGTCTCCCAATGCTCAGCCACGTTCTATGGGTTGCTAGGCCGAGTTTTGGATGTTTTGTTTGCTTATTAGAGTCCTTGTCCCTTCTAAGACTCCTCCTCCCAAATAAACTCCGAATTTCCTTAATTATCACCTTCCTTCCTAGCATTTATCCTCATTTTGGGACAGATGAGAGGTCAAATCTCGTAGGTAATGGGTTAGGATAAGTGTAGGACTCCTTTTAGGATAGATTTGAGTTGTTTCCATAGTTATCTTACTTTTTTTCTATTTCCTATTATTTTTACTCCGATTTTAGTCCTATTTCCTCTCATTCCATGTTGGGCTCTTCACTATTAGGCCCATTCAACCTTGTTTGGATCATTTGTGCAACCCATTTACTAATTCAATTTAATGGGTTTGGATTAAATGCTTTTAAATTCTAGTTACTCCCTTTTATTCTATTTAATTCTATTTAACTCAATAAAAATACTATTTTATTTAGAATTTAAAAATCAGAGTTGCTACATCCTCCCCCTCTTAAAAAGAATTTGGTCCCCAAATTCATATGATCGTAAGAGGAAGAATGACTTACTGAATAATTCCGGCGTATTGTGGCTTCGGGCACCCAGGTGGCTTATTCAACTTCGTGATTTCTCCACAATATCTTAACCACGGGTATGGATCGATTCCGAAGCTGTTGCATCTTCTTGTCTAAGATTTTCACTGGTCTTTCTTCATAGGTCATATCTTTGTTTAGCACGATATCATCATAACTGATTACGTGTGACGGATCGTACATGTATTTCCTTAGCATGGACACATGGAAAACATTATGTACCGTTGAGAACTGAGGAGGTAGTGCTAGACGATACGCTACCTCACCAACTCTGTCCAATACCTCGAATGGACCTATGAATCTCGGTCTCAACTTGCCTTTCATCCCAAACCATTGAAATCCACGGGTCGGGGATACGTTGAGCATCACATGGTCTCCAGTTTGAAATTCTAATTCCCTTCTTCTTTTATCAGCATAGCTCTTCTACCTGGACTGAGCTACCTTAATTCTGTCGCTGATAATATGTATATCTCTGCTAGTATTTTGTACCATGTCTGGTCCCAGCCATTGTTGCTCACCTACTTCATTCCAGCACACTGGCGATCTATAGCTTCTGCCATACATAGCTTCAAATGGTGCCATCTTAATGCTAGCCTGATAACTATTGTTATAGGCGAATTCAATTAGTGACAACTGTTCATTCCAATACCCTTTAAAGTCTATAGCACAAGCTCGTAGCATGTCTTCCACTATCTGATTTGTCCTTTCAGTCTGTCCATCCGTCTGTGGGTGGAAAGCTATGCTGAAGTTAAGTTTCATGCCTAAGGCAGTTTGGAGTCCCTTCCAGAATCTAGAAGTGAACCTAGGGTCACGATATGAGACAATGGATACTGGAACTCTATGTAATCTGACTATCTCTTTCACATATAAAGCTGCAAGCACATCAACACTCTAGGTACTTCGAATTGCTAGAAAGTGTGCAGACTTCGTCAATCTGTCCACATTAACCCAAATAGCATCAAGTCCACCACGAGTTCGGGGTAAACCCATGATGAAATCCATGCCGATGCTTTCCCACTTCCATTTCGGTATGTCCAGGGGTCTAAGTACACCCGCAGGACGCCGATGTTCTGCTTTTACCTGCTGACAAATGAGGCAGTGCGCGGCATGCTCAGCTACCTCACGCTTCATGTTTGGCCACCAAAATGATCTTTTCATGTCTTGGTACATCTTGGTTGCTCCTGGGTGAATGGTATACTTGGTCTTGTGGGCTTCATCCATTAGCTTCCTTTTTAGCTCCTTTTTGTCAGGCACACAAGTCCTGGCTTGGAATAATATCCTTCCATCCTCAGCGATGGAGAAATCTGGCTTGTCAGCTATGGTCTACCTGACTCGGACTAGGAATGGATCATTTGCTTGTTGCTCTTTGATCTCGACAAATATATCGGGTTGAGCTCTTAAATTGGCATCTATCATCTTATCACTTCTCTTCTCGATGTTCAGATCTAGACTGGCGAACTGTTCTAACAATTGCATCTCACCCATGACTAAACATGATAATGAAGCTACTGGCTTTCTGCTAAGTGCATCAGCTACTGCATTACCTTTACCTGGGTGATATTGAATGTTGAAATCGAAATCCTTTAAATACTCCAGCCATCTTCGTTGTCTCATGTTAAGCTCCTTCTGAGAGAATAAATACTTCAAAATCTTGTGGTCGGAGTAGACAATGAATTGCTCTCCATATAGGTAATGCCTCCAGATTTTGAGTGCAAATAATGGACTGGGTAGTTGACTTCATGTGGCTTCAACTGTCTTGAAGAATAAGCTATAACCTTTTCATTCTGCATTAATACGCAGCCTAGACCGATTCTAGATGCATCAGTGTAGACTGAGAATCCTGCACCCTCGACTGGTAATGCGAGGACAGGTGTAGAGGTCAACAATTGCTTGAGTGTCTGAAAGCTCTTCTCGGACTCCTTGCACCAGACATAGGGGTTCTCTTTCTGCGTAAGATGCGTAAGAGGTACAGCTATCTTGGAAAAGTCTTTTATGAACCGTCTGTAATATCCAGCCAGTCCAAGAAAACTTCTTATCTCTGTGACATTTGTCGACCTTTCCCAGTTAAGTACGACTTCTACCTTGGAAGGATCGACAACGATACCATCCTTGGAAATAACATGTCCCAAAAATGACACCTCCTCGAGCCAGAATTCACACTTGCTCAATTTGGCGTAGAGCTTGTTGTCCCGCAGAATCTGTAAAGCAATCCTTAGATGCTCCTCATGCTCTTCTTTGGTCTTGGAGTATATGAGAATATCATCAATGAAAACCACGATGAACTTGTCGAGGTATGGTCGATAGATGATGTTCATTAGTTGCATAAAAGCTGCAGGAGCATTGGTTAGTCCAAAAGGCATAACTACAAATTCATAATGACCGTATCTGCTCCTGAAAGCCGTCTTGTAAATGTCTGCATCTTTAATCCTCATCTGATGATATCCCGATCTAAGGTCAATCTTAGAAAAATACTTTGCTCCCGATATCTGATCAAATAACTCATCGATACGCGGCAGAGGGTACTTGTTCTTGATAGTGAGATTGTTCAACTGCCTGTAATCAATACACAACCTCATAGATCCGTCCTTCTTCATGACGAATAGCACGGGTGCTCCCCAAGGAGAAGTACTCGGTCTAATAAATCCTTTTTCTAAAAGTTCCACCAACTGCTCTTTCAATTCCTTCAATTCAGCAGGGGACATCCTGTAGGGTTGGCGTGAAACCGGTGCAGCTCCAGGTATGAGGTCAATTGAGAAATTGACATCTCTTTCCGGTGGTATGCTTGGCAGCTCATCAGAAAACACATCTGGGTATTCTTGCACTATGTGGATGTCTGATAGCTTAACTACTTTCTTTTCAACTACAATGGCGGCAAGAAATGCCACACTCCCTTTTCTTATCATGTTATGTGCTTTGATAGCAGATACGAGAGACAAGTGCCTCTTGTGTCTACGTCCTGTGAAGGTCAATTTAGGGAATTCACTGAATGAAATCTTCCCTCTTCTACAATCCACAATAGCCCTATACGTGGATAGCCAATCGGCTCCAGAATGACATCGTAGCCCTCCATGGGCATATAGACCAAGTCAGCTCTTAGATTGAGTTTACGAATCTTAACATCAGCCAATGGATAATATTTATTCAATTGAGCCCTTTCTCCTAGTGGTGTTGTGACAGGTAGTGTAAAACCCATAGATGCAGGTTTCTATATAAATGAATGTGTAGCACCAGTATCAAACAAAACAAATGCTGATTGAGAAAAGACTGGTATAGTACCTTCGACAACTCCACCTTCCTCGGTGGTCTCAACCTCTTGCAGGGCCTGTAGTCTGCCTGGTTTCTTCTGTCCCATAGGACGCTTCTCCTTCTCTTGCTCCTTCAGCACAGGGCACTCGGAAATGCGGTGATTGCGATTTCCGCAACGCAGGTAGGCCCCTACTTTTCTCCAGCACTCAGCGGCAGTGTGACCAGGCTTGTCACAATGCTCATAGTTGGTCTTGTGGGTGTTTGGAGGAGTAGGTATCTTGGGCTTCCGTTCCTGGCTTGGTCCTCCAGTGATGTTGAACGACCGCTTTTTACCATTTGTGGGCCTACTGGAGTTACCGGATGCTGGTTCCTTCATGACTAGTCTCCCCTTGATGCGATCAGTTAGATCGGTCGCATCTTCTAGTAACTGAGCCTTCTTGACCATTTCAGAATATGTCTGAATGTGCATGGGTGCAAGTTGAGTAATATAAGAAGGCTTAAGCCCATTGAGAAATCTCCTTGCCTTCATTTTCTCTGTGCTGACAAGGTGATTGGCATAACGTGCCAATCGGGAGAATTGCACTTCATATTCAGCGATAGTAAGGTGCCTCTGCTTTAACGCAGCAAATTCTGATGCCTTCCTTTCTTGGACTCTCTCGGAAAAGTATTTGGAGTTGAAATGCTCCTTGAACTCTTCCCATGTGAACTGTGCGTTATCCCTTGTTGCCTCAACGGACTGCCACCACGAACGGGCGTCCCGTTCAAGTTGAAATGTTTCCAGTAGAAGCTTGTCCCCATCCGCGCACTGCATGACGTGAAAAATACGCTCTATCTCCTTGAGCCAATTCTCGACCTCATCGGGATCAGTGGTCCCGCTGAAACGAGGTGGATTCAGATTGCGGAAATTCCTGTGTAATTCACCAGCACCTCGGTTGTTGTTGTTATTATTGGCCCCAGCAGCTTGAAGTAAAGCTTGAGTAAGCTGCTGAAGGGTATGCTGCATGTCACGGAGTTGAGCACGCTCCGCTGGCATTTCTAGTGGTTAAGTTCCTTCAAAAGAGAATTTTAAATGTAAGTCATTGAGTTTGCACTAAGTTTGTACGTGTGTGCGCTTATTTTATCTTATTACCCAAGGTTGTACCCATCTCTCATAGGTATGAAATTAGACTCTAAGTCGAGGCAGGTCAAACCTAGATCATCCTATACTTAAGAATAACCTAGGCTCTGATACCACAAAACTGTAACGCTCCGACGCAGAATATCGGAGCGGGACTACATTTATTAAATAGTACTGAGGGAGAAATAAATGGCAAACCATTGCACAATTGAGATAATTCCAGATAAAATCTAATTTCATTAATAATTCATCAAACTTCAAGAACTAACTATTACATCAGTGTATCAGAGCCAAAACTAGGGCCCAGAGTACTTTATTCAAAATCAAACTATTACATAAATACTATCTGACTCACTAATTCATAACTATACTAACTGACTACTACTAGAAAGCCTTGGTTGCTGAAAAATGGGTCACTCTTGAGAATCATCCTCAGTCCCGTCCTCGTGAGTGTGGTCATCGACATACTCGCCTGAAACACATTAAATAAAAACACAGGATGAGCGAATAACGCCCAGTAGGACTTAATATCTCGTGTAAACAAGCAGGCTTTAAGCGTTTAACATTTTATCAAGTAGGGTAACTAGCAAGAACGAACAAGTATGAGAACGATCAGGTATAGTCGAGACAATATGATTACAACACAAGAATACCTTTATAGGTAACAAGTACAAGAAAAGATTTGACCATATTTCAAGTTAACAAGTAAATTGCGCAGAAGGGCACAAGCAAGTAAATCAAGTAACATGCGTTTGGTCGATCATCTTATCAACCACAAGTCAAGTTTCATGTACAGGAATGTTTGTGAATTGTCTTAGATCAATCTTGCGTGTCTTGCGTTTGGTGTATGCCATCACCTTGATTATTAGACCTTCGCGAGTTATAGCCTTTCAGGTGCTCCTCCCAAGGACCAGATCGGGCACTTATAATGTTGCCTAGCATAGTCATGTTTTTATCATAGACAATCACACATGGCCAAGAGAGTACCAAGAAGAGTTGAGAGTAGTAGATGAACTAGACGAGAGTGTAGAGAGAACATGAATAGATGAGAGTATCGAGATAGTAGATGAGATAGGGACATTTACGTAAAATGACGAGAAACACACGATAGTAATGGTTGCACGGCACCAGGTCGGGTACCGGCAGTCTGGTAGAAGTCACAACCGTCCCTTTAGCTGTGCAGGGTACATGGGTCAGGTGGTCCGGCGTGAACCCAAGACAAGAAGGAAACACTAAGGCCATGGATCGTACTGATCCCTAAGGTGTAACGGGTTTTAGGGTACAACCAGCTTGTTGACTAAGGACGTGCGTCAAAGCCAAGAAGACGTACGGAGGTCTTGACAAGGAGTCCCTAGTCCAGTCGAGAGTATTCCCAGTGGAGAGGTGGTCCAAGTCACGGAAAAGTGTGTAAAACGGGTCCGTCGTACCTTGAGTGCTCAAGGCCGAGGGAAAACAATAACGGTAGATAAAATGCATGAGTAAAAATGGAAACACTTGTATTTAATAAAATAGGGTAATTTAGTCATTTATTTTGCTAAGTTATCAGATACATTATTGCATAAATTATTAGGGTCAAATGTCAATTAATAAAGTCATGTGTGTGTAAGTGTAAAGAAATCTTAAGGATATGACAAGTCGTGCAAATGTCCTTTTAAAATAATTAAATATTATTAATGCCATTTATTAACTTGCCAAGTCGGGTTAACTATATCATGGTTTAATCAAGGCCAATTAGGGGTATAAAGCCCAACCAGTAGGGGCACATGCACAATTTTCAGTTCTGGTGGAGTTCTTCAGATCGCGGCGGACCTACCCGTCGCGACTCAGATCGCGTCGGGGCGGCCGGGCGCGATAGGTGGAACGGCCGGTCTGGCTCGGTCCTGGAAGGGAACGCGGTGGTGAGGCCCGCCATGTTCAAGACGCGACCTGGCGGCTGACCGCGACCCTCCTGTTATCGCGGCGTATCGCGCCGCCGCGATATCAGGGACAGTCCGGGTTTTTCCCTTTTTTTTCAGGGTTGATACTGGATGACATAGGGATTTTCTAAATTCAATATAAAATCGTATAGTAACCCAAAAATCACGAATCTAGTTTCAAATGAAAGTAGACACATAGATCTATCAGCATGCACGATTAATTTGAAATTAGACAAGATTTAGGCATACTTTGAATAGGTTACATTCTGATGACCTAAACAATAGTCAGGGTTCAACAAATTAATTAGAGAAAAATACATGATGAAAACTTCTGAAACAAGGGCCGTTCGAAAGCTAACACGAAGTAGTATTTTATAAAATTTTCTCATGGTGTGGGATCAAGTATGCACGGAGTTTAAAGGAAAACCTGAAGAGTCAGGTACAAGCAATAGGCAAGGATTCAAGGATTTAATTCTCCCTCATGGGAGATCAAAATCGAGCAAGACTAGGGGCGATTGAAAGATAATAAGATGCAGTATATATGAGAATTTTATCATGGCATGAGAGCAAGTATATGTTGAGAATTAGAGAAAACATAAGATTTCAGTTCATGGTAACAACAAGAGTTTATGAATTAAATTCACCCAAATGGACGAGCGAAACGCAACTAGACTAGAGGGCTTTTGAAGAGGTACATGAAATCTACCTAGGGTAATTTTTACACAATTTTAGCTTGAGAGATTGCCTACCTTTTTCATGGAGTAAGAAAACCCTAGTTTGGATGACGAAAATATGAAGAAGAAATCCGAATTCCAGCCCTTCTCCTCCAAGCTCCTCGTCCATAAATCGCCTCCTCTTCGTCCCCCAATGCTGAGCCACGTTCTATGGGTTGCTAGGCCGAGTTTTGGATGTTTTATTTGCTTATTAGAGTCCTTGTCCCTTCTAAGACTCCTCCTCCCAAATAAACTCCAAATTTCCTTAATTATCACCTTCCTTCCTAGCATTTATCCCCATTTTGGGACAGATGAGAGGTCAAATCTCGTAGGTAATGGGTTAGGGTAAGTGTAGGACTCTTTTTAGGATAGATTTGAGTTGTTTCCATAGTTATCTTACTTTTTTTCTATTTCCTATTATTTTTACTCTGATTTTAGTCCTATTTCCTCTCATTCCATGTTGGGCTCTTCACTATTAGGCCCATTCAACCTTGTTTGGATCATTTGTGCAACCCATTTACTAATTCAATTTAATGGGTTAGGATTAAATGCTTTTAAATTCTAGTTACTCCCTTTTA
Organism: Colocasia esculenta; assembly: GCA_014218235.1. Classification (NCBI taxonomy): domain Eukaryota; kingdom Viridiplantae; phylum Streptophyta; class Magnoliopsida; order Alismatales; family Araceae; genus Colocasia; species Colocasia esculenta. The sequence continues at coordinate 37,069,884 of CM024753.1, forward strand.
TTCTATTTAACTCAATAAAAATACTATTTTATTTAGAATTTAAAAATCAGAGTTGCTACATCCTCCCCCTCTTAAAAAGAATTTGGTCCCCAAATTCATATGATCGTAAGAGGAACAATGACTTACTGAATAATTCTGGATAATTCGGCGTATTGTGGCTTCGGGCTCCCACGTTGCTTCTTCAACTTCGTGATTTCTCCACAATATCTTAACCACGGGTATGGATCGATTCCGAAGCTGTTACATCTTCTTGTCTAAGATTTTCACTGGTCTTTCTTCATAGGTCATATCTTTGTTTAGCACGATATCATCATAACTGATTACGTGTGACGGATCGTACATGTATTTCCTTAGTATGGACACATGGAAAATATTATGTACCGTTGAGAACTGAGGAGGTAGTGCTAGACGATACGCTACTTCACCAACTCTGTCCAATACCTCAAATGGACCTATGAATCTCGGTCTCAACTTGCCTTTCATCCCAAACCTTTGAAATCCTCGGGTCGGGGATACTTTGAGCATCACATGGTCTCCAGTTTGAAATTCTAAGTCCCTTCTTCTTTTATCAGCATAGCTCTTCTGCCTGGACTGAGCTACCTTAATTCTGTCTCTGATAATCAGTATATCTCTACTAGTATTTTGTACCATGTCTAGTCCCAGCCATTGTTGCTCACCAACTTTATTCCAGCACATTGGCGATCTATAGCTTCTGCCATACAGAGCTTCAAATGGTGCCATCTTAATGCTAGCCTGATAACTATTGTTATAGGTGAATTCAATTAGTGACAACTATTCATTCCAATACCCTTTAAAGTCTATAGCACAAGCTCGTAGCATGTCTTCCACTATCTGATTTGCCCTTTCAGTCTGTCCATCCGTCTGTGGGTGGAAAGCTGTGTTGAAGTTAAGTTTCGTGCCTAAGGTAGTTTGGAGTCCCTTCCAGAATCTAGAAGTGAACCTAGGGTAACGATCTGAGACAATGGATACTAGAACTCCATGTAATCTGACTATCTCTTTCACATATAAAGCTGCAAGCACATCAACACTCCAGGTACTTTGAATTGCTAGAAAGTGTGCAGACTTCGTCAATCTGTCCACATTAACCCAAATAGCATCAAGTCCACCACGAGTTCGGGGTAAACCCATGATGAAATCCATGCCGATGCTTTCCCACTTCCATTTCGGTATGTCCAGGGGTCTAAGTACACCCGCAGGACGCCGATGTTCTGCTTTTACCTGCTGACAAGTGAGGCAGTGCGCGGCATGCTCAGCTACCTCACGCATCATGTTTGGCCACCAAAATGATCTTTTCATGTCTTGGTACATCTTGGTTGCTCCTGGGTGAATGGTATACTTGGTCTTGTGGGCTTCATCCATTAGCTTCCTTTTCAGCTCCTTTTTGTCAGGCACACAAGTCCTGGCTTGGAATAATATCCTTCCATCCTCAGCGATGGAGAAATCTAGCTTGTCAGCTATGGTCTCCCTGACTCGGACTAGGAATGGATCATTTGCTTGTTGCTCTTTGATCTCGACAAATATATCGGGTTGAGCTCTTAAATTGGCAACTATCATCTTATCACTTCTCTTCTCGATGTTCAGATCTAGACTGGCAAACTGTTCTAACAATTGCATCTCACCCATGACTAAACATGATAATGAAGCTACTGGCTTTCTGCTAAGTGCATCAGCTACTGCATTACCTTTACCTGGGTGATATTGAATGTTGAAATCGAAATCCTTTAAATACTTCAGCCATCTTCGTTGTCTCATGTTAAGCTCCTTCTGAGAGAATAAATACTTCAAACTCTTGTGGTCGGAGTAGACAATGAATTGCTCTCCATATAGGGAATGCCTCCAGATTTTGAGTGCAAATACTGGACTGGGTAGTTGACTTCATGTGGCTTCAACTGTCTTGAAGAATAAGCTATCACCTTTTCATTCTGCATTAATACACAGCCTAGACCGATTCCAGATGCATCAGTGTAGACTGAGAATCCTGCGCCCTCGACTGGTAATGCAAGGACAGGTGCAGAGGTCAACAATTGCTTGAGTGTCTGAAAGCTCTTCTCTCATTCCTTGCTCCAGACATAGGGGTTCTCCTTCCGCGTAAGACACGTAAGAGGTACAGCTATCTTGGAAAGTCTTTTATGAACCGTCTGTAATATCCAGCCAGTCCAAGAAAACTTCTTATCTCTGTGACATTTGTTGGTCTTTCCCAGTTAAGTACGGCTTCTACCTTGGAAGGATCGACAGTGATACCATCCTTGGAAATAACATGTCCCAAAAATGACACCTCCTCGAGCCAGAATTCACACTTGCTCAATTTGGCGTAGAGCTTGTTGTCCCGCAGAATCTGTAGAGCAATCCTCAGATGCTCCTCATGCTCTTCTTTGGTCTTGGAGTATATGAGAATATCATCATTGAAAACCACGACGAACTTGTCGAGGTATGGTCGATAGATGATGTTCATTAGTTGCATAAAAGCTGCAGGAGCATTGGTTAGTCCAAAAGGCATAACTAAAAATTCATAATGACCGTACCTGCTCCTGAAAGCCGTCTTGTAAATGTCTGCATCTTTAATCCTCATCTGATGATATCCCGATCTAAGGTCAATCTTAGAAAAATACTTTGCTCCCGATATCTGATCAAATAACTCATCGATACGCGGCAGAGGGTACTTGTTCTTGATTGTGAGATTGTTCAACTGCCTATAATCAATACACAACCTCATAGATCCGTCCTTCTTCATGACGAATAGCACGGGTGCTCCCCAAGGAGAAGTACTCGGTCTAATAAATCCTTTTTTAAAAGTTCCATCAATTGCTCTTTCAATTCCTTCAATTCAGCAGGGGACATCCTGTAGGGTTGGCGTGAAACCGGTGCAGCTCCAGGTATGAGGTCAATTGAGAAATTGACATCTCTTTCCGGTGGTATGCTTGGCAGCTCATCAGGAAACACATTTGGGTATTCTTGCACTATGTGGATGTCTGATAGCTTAACTGCTTTCTTTTCAACTACAATGGCGGCAAGAAATGCCACACTCCCTTTTCTTATCATGTTATGTGCTTTGATAGCAGATACGAGAGACAAGTGCCTCTTGTGTCTACGTCCTGTGAAGGTCAACATAGGGAATTCACTGAATGAAATCTTCCCTCTTCTACAATCCACGATAGCCCCATACGTGGATAGCCAGTCGGCTCCCAGAATTACATCGTAGCCCTCTATGGGCATACAGATCAAGTCAGCTCTTAGATTGAGTTCACCAATCTTAACATCAACCAATGGATAATATTTATTCAATTGAGCCCTTTCTCCTAGTGGTGTTGTGACAGGTAGTGTAAAACCCATAGATGCAGGTTTCTATATAAATGAATGTGTAGAACTAGTATCAAACAAAACAAATGCTGATTGAGAAAAGACTGGTATAGTACCTTCGACAACTTCACCTTGCTCGGTGGTCTCAACCTCTTGCAGGGCCTGCAGTCTGCCTGGTTTCTTCTGTCCCATAGGACCCTTCTCCTTCTCTTGCTCCTTCATAACAGGGCACTCGGAAATGCGGTGATTGCAATTTCCGCAATGCAGGCAGGTGCCTACTTTTCTCCAGCACTCAGCGGCAGTGTGACCAGGCTTGTCACAATGCTCACAGTTGGTCTTGTGGGTGTTTGGAGGAGTAGGTATCTTGGGCTTCCGTTCCTAGCTTGGTCCTCCAGTGATGTTGAACGGCCGCTTTTTGCCATTTGTGGGCCTGCTGGAGGAACCAGATGCTGGTTCCTTCTTGACTAGTCTCCCCTTGATGCGATCAGTCAGATCGATCGCATCTTCTAGTAACTGAGCCTTCTTGACCATTTCAGCATATGTCTGAATGTGCATGGGTGCAAGTTGTGTAATATAAGAAGGCTTAAGCCCATTGAGAAATCTCCTTGCCTTCATTTTCTCTGTGCTGACAAGGTGATTGGCATAACGTGCCAATCGGGAGAATTGCGCTTCATATTCAGCGACAGTAAGGTGCCTCTGCTTTAACGCAGCAAATTCTGATGCCTTCCTTTCTTGGACTCTCTCGGAAAAGTATTTGGAGTTGAAATGCTCCTTGAACTCTTCCCATGTGAACTGTGCATTATCCCTTGTTGCCTCAACGGACTCCCACCACGCACGGGCGTCCCGTTCAAGTTGAAATGTTGCCAGTAGAAGCTTGTCCCTCTCCGCGCACTGCATGACGCAGAAAATACACTCTATCTCCTTGAGCCAATTCTCGGCCTCATCGGGATCAGTGGTCCCGCTGAAACGAGGTGGATTCAGATTGCGGAAATTCCTGTGTAATTCCCCAGCACCACGGTTGTTGTTGTTATTATTGGCCCCAGCAGCTTGAAGTAAAGCTTGAGTAAGCTCTGAATGGTATGCTGCATGTCACGGAGTTGAGCATGCTCCGCTGGCATTTCTAGTGGTTAAGTTCCTTCAAAAGAGAATTTTAAATGTAAGTCATTGAGTTTGCACTAAGTTTATGCATGTGTGCGTTTATTTTATCATATTACCCAAGGTTGTACCCATCTCTCATAGGTATGAAATTAGACTCTAAGTCGAGGCAGGTCAAACCTAGATCATCCTATACTTAAGAATAACCTAGGCTCTGATACCACAAAACTGTAACGCCCCGACGCAGAATATCAGAGTGGGGCTACATTTATTAAATAGTACCGAGCGATAAATAAATGGCAAACCATTGCGCAATTGAGATAATTCCAGATAAAATCTAATTTCATTAATAATTCATCAAACTTCAAGAACTAACTATTACATCAGCGTATCAGAGCCAAAACTAGGGCCCAGAATACTTTATTCGAAATCAAACTATTACATAAATACTATCTGACTCACTAACTCATAACTATACTAACTGACTACTACTAGAAAGCCTTGGTTTCTGAAAAATGGGTCACTCTTGAGAATCATCCTCAGTCCCGTCCTCGTGAGTGTGGTCATCGACATACTCGCCTGAAACACATTAAATAAAAACGCAGGATGAGCGAATAACGCCCAGTAGGACTTAATATCTTGTGTAAACAAGAGGCTTTAAGTGTTTAACACTTTATCAAGCAGGGTAACTAGCAAGAACGAACAAGTATGAGAACGATCAGGTATAGTCGAGACAATAAGATCACAAGACAAGAATACCTTTATAGGTAACAAGTACAACAAAAGATTTGCCATATCTCAAGTTAACAAGTAAATTGCACAGTAGGGCACAAGCAAGTAAATCAAGTAACATGCATTTGGTCAATCATCTTATCAACCACAAGTCAAGTATCATGTACAAGAATGTTTGTGAATTGTCTTAGATCAACCTTGCGTGTCATGCGTTTGGTGTATGCCATCACCTTGATCATTAGACCCTCGCGAGTTATAGCCTTTCAGGTGCTCCTCCCAAGGACCAGATCGGGCCCTTATAATGTTGCCTAGCATAGTCATATTTTTATCTTAGACAATCATACATGGCCAAGAGAGTACCAAGAAGAGATGAGAGTAGTAGATGAACTAGATGAGAGTGTAGAGAGAACGTGAACAGATGAGAGTATCGAGATAGTAGATGAGATAGGGACATTTCCGTAAAATGACGAGAAACACACGATAGTAACGGTTGCACGGCACCAGGTCGGATACCGACAGTCTAGTAGAAGTCACAACCGTCCCCTTAGCCGTGCAGGGTACACGGGTCAGGTGGTCCGGCGTGAACCCAAGACAAGAAGGAAACACTAAGGCCATGGATCGTACTGATCCCTAAGGTGTAACGGGTTTTATGGTACAACCAACTCGTTGACTAAGGACGTGCGCCAAAGCCAAGAAGACTTACAGAGGTCTTGACAAGGAGTCCCTAGTCCAGTCAAGAGTATTCATGGTGGAGAGGTGGTCCAAGTCAAGGGAAAGTTCGTAAAACGGGTCGGTCGTACCTTGAGTGCTCAAGGCCGAGAGAAAATGATAACGGTAGATAAAATGAATGAGTAAAAATGGAAACACTTGCATTGAATAAAATAGGGTAATTTAGTCATTTATTTTGCTAAATTACCAGATACATTATTGAATAAATTATTAGGGTCAAATGGCAATTAATAAAGTTATGTGTGTGTAAGTGTAAAGAAATCTTGAGGATATAATAAGTCGTGCAAATGTCCTTTTAAAATAATTAAATTTATATCATTAATGCCATTTATTAACTTGCCAAGTCGGGTTAACTATATCATGGTTTAATCATGGCCAATTAGGGGTATAAAGCCCAACCAGTAAGGGTATATGCATAATTTTTAGTTCTGGTGGAGTTCTTCAGATCGCGGCAGACCTACCCGTCGCGACTCAGATCGCGTCGGGGCGGCCGGGCGTGACAGGTGGAACGACCAGTCTGGCTCGGTCCGAGAAGGGAACGCGGTGGCGAGGCCCTCCGCGTTCAAGACGCGACCTGGCGACCGACCGCGACCCTCCTGTTATCATGGCGTATCGCGCCGCCGCGATATCAAGGACGGTCCGGGTTTTTCCCTTTTTTTTTCAAGGTTGATACTGGATGACATAGGGCTCTTCTAAATTCAATATAAAATCATATAATAACCCAAAAATCACGAATCTAGTTTCAAATGAAAGTAGACACATAGATCTATCAGCAAGCGTGATTAATTTGAAATTAGACAAGATTTAAGCATGCTTTGAATAGGTTACATTCTGATGACCTAAACAGGTGCAGTCAGGGTTCAATGAATTAATTAGAGAAAAATACATGAGAAAAATTATGAAACTAGGGGCGTTCGAAAGCTAACACGAATTAGTATTTTAGAGAATTTTCTCATGGTGTGGGATCAAGTATGCACAGAGTTTAAAGGTAAACTTGAAGAGTCAGGTACAAGCAATAGGCAGGGATTCGAGGATTTAATTCTCCCTCATGGGAGATCGAAATCGAACAAGACTAGGGGCGATTGAAAGATAATAAGATGTTGTATATATGAGAATTTTATCATGGCATGAGAGCTAGTAAATGTTGAGAATTAGAGAAAACATATGATTTCAGTTCATGGTAACAACAGGGTTTTACGAATTAAATTCACTCAAATGGATGAGCGAAACGCAACCAGACTAGAGGCTTTTTGAAGAGGTACATGAATTCTACCTAGGATAATTTTTACACGATTTTACCTTGAGAGATTGCCTACCTTTTTTGTAGAGTAAGAAAACCCTAGTTTGGATGATGAAAATATGAAGAAGAAATCCGAATTCCAGCCCTTCTCCTCTAAGCTCCTCGTCCAAAAATCACCTCCTCTTCGTCTCCCAATGCTCAGCCACGTTCTATGGGTTGCTAGGCCGAGTTTTGGATGTTTTGTTTGCTTATTAGAGTCCTTGTCCCTTCTAAGACTCCTCCTCCCAAATAAACTCTGAAATTTCTTAATTATCACCTTCCTTCCTAGCATTTATCCCCATTTTGGGACAGATGAAAGGTCAAATCTCGTAGGTAATGGTTAGGGTAAGTGTAGGACTCTTTTTAGGATAGATTTGAGTTGTTTCCATAGTTATCTTACTTTTTTTCTATTTCCTATTATTTTTACTCCGATTTTAGTCTTATTTCCTCTCATTCCATGTTGGGCTCTTCACTATTAGGCCCATTCAACCTTGTTTGGATCATTTGTGCAACCCATTTACTAATTCAATTTAATGGGTTATGATTAAATGCTTTTAAATTCTAGTTACTCCCTTTTATTCTATTTAATTCTATTTAACTCAATAAAAATACTATTTTAGTTAGAATTTAAAAATCAGAGTTGCTACAAAGTCTTTCTTAGAAATGAAAGAACATGTTGAGATCTATACAAGATAATCACTAAAAAACTCAAACTCTTAGCTAACAAACTCTCCCCAAGATTTACAATGTTGTGCCGAGAGAGAGAAGAGAGAAAAAAAAGCTTGAATTCTAAGAAGACTTCAAATGCTCATGGGCGCTCTTCTTCTTGAATGGGCTAGATCTCTTTCTCTCTTTTTAGTGTGTGGCGTTTGGACACTCATTGAATGTACACTCCTTGAAAGATTTTCAGATTTGCTCTTTTGCTCTTCTGCTTCAAGGTCTTCATCCTTTATAGAGCCAGAAAGCTAGATCCGTTGGAGGATAGCTGTTGGAGCTCTTGAATCCATTGAGACGCTTCATCTTCTACTCTTCTTCTCTTTCTGTCTAACATATATCTTCTTGAGTCTACTCCCTACTCGGAACAAAAGATGTTCTTCTTGATGATGCATGTTTCCAAAGCCATAGGTAGCAAGTATTCCCTTTTTAGAGTATTGTTGACCTGCACACTAGAGGATCTATTAGACGAAAGAAGTCGTGTGTCAAATAACCCATACCTCTTTTATGCAGAGATCCATGATTTCTGCTGACATCCAAATATGTTAGGTAAGTGTCTTTTTGTCTTACAGGAAGGAGTCCTTTTAGTCCTCATTTTCTACTAACTCCTTTTCTTATCTACCCTAATAAGATAGAAAGTACGCATCATGAATATCTTAAGGATTTGAAGACTATTTGAATTTTCTTTGGGCGCCACAGATGTTTGAACTCAAGTAAGCATCAATTGGTATATAAACAACATCAATCAGAATATTATATCACTAATTGAAATGAAATAAACGACAATCAATATATGATATATGTTATTTGTTCATCAATCGTTATATTATAACAACAATCGATATGATCAAGATAATCAATATAACAACAATAATCGATGTTTAAATATAACATCAATCGATGTTTAAGTTAAACAGCAATCGATGTGAACTAGTCAGCAATCAATATGAAACTTTGACTGAGATCTTCGACTGCCACTTCGACTGAAGACTTAAACAACAATTGATATGAAACTTTGACTGGGAAGGAGTCGACTCCCAACTTTGAATAAAAAATGTTATTCTTATGCATTAATAATTTGAAGAATGGTAATAAATATATTCATGTTATTTATGATAATCATGAGGTTTTATTATCTCCAAAATAAAGAGATAAAATATAGGAGTGGTTCAACAGGGTGTGAGTCTTGAAACCATGCATTTTGAGCCTTGCACGATTGTAGCTAGACTTCCTTGCCATGCATGGGGTTAAAATTGGGTGGTTTGTGTAGTAAGTGTGTTTTACTTCCTTCCTCCATGCTCCCCAGCCTTGGATTTTTGGTATTTTTTGGTTTCTGGGGATGTTTTGCGGGCTAGGCTAAACCTACTGGCTCTAAGAGAATGCAACATGATGGTCACCCAAGTTCTAGTTGTGACACCCCTAGCGTTGCCCTCTTGCTCCTGAATGCGTTGGGTTTTTTGTCACCTTCAACTAGCGACACCCTGTGCATCTCCTTCTCTCAGGTAGCGATAGGAAGGTTGTCACCTTCTCAGCCATAGAGCAGGTCGTTCCGTTCGTAGCCATGTTTCCACTGAGTCTTGGTTTGTATAGACTTCTCTTATACCTATGACACATGTGCTATTCCTTGCACGGTACTACATTAGTCAATTCGCCCAGTGCAGGACACTTGAGGCCTTGTCCTATTGTGTTGGGTTGTTACTATTTTTTGGGATCCCTGTGCTCGTGAGCTTGTGGAGGGAGTACTCTAAGCTACGACTATACTCAAGTTGGTGTCCCTGAGCTGAAGGGAAAATAGTGTGGACAATGACATTGAGTCATTTATAGAGCTCTCGTAGTTGGTTTGGGATGCCAAGATGTTGTTTTTCTGGCATAGTCCAGTTAGTCGTTACCCTGCTGCCTCACTCTATGTGCTATCAAAACCATCTATTGGTGACAACGTAGGACTATAGTTCAGCCTGACTACAACTATTGTTGTGTCTCTTTAGGTTCCGCGACCTCACTTTGACAGGAGAACAATAGGTTCAAACATGAGATTGACGATATGTTGCGTGTGGTGCTCTTGACCGGTTGACTAGTGGTAGTCATCTCCGTAGCTAGTGTTGTTTGTCCACGCAGGCTTACATCTGTCTGTTTTTGCAGCAAGTACTAGTCACAACATGGTGGTCGCACAAGGTTTTCAATCATAGGGTGTTTTCCTGATCGGCGGTTTTGTAGTCAGCCCTTTTCGTTATGCACTTTCCTTTAGTGGAATAGATTATTGTTCATTTAATTATATGTCTTTTTTGCTAGTTAGAACTAGTGGGTGGTTGGTGGGATCTCTACTGGGCTTCTGTTGTGGAGCTCATTCACTCTTTTTCTCAGGCGAGTCTCCACAATAGCAACAGGTTACACGGTGGGTGGAGGAGATGAGACCTTAGTTGTCGGTTTCATCCTTAGTAGTGTCCCCCTAATTCCTTAATACTTCACCCTTGGGGTATTCCCCTTAATGGTTTTGTCTTCCTTTTTTACTTGTATTATTGTGGTTGAGAATACCTAGAGTTGTACTATGCACCTTTGTTGTTTACTCATTTCTTTGTATGTTTCTAGTACAGTAGTTGTTGTTTATTTTATTTACTTATCCTATTAGGCTAATCTTCTGACCCTTCTAGGTCCTCGGATCCTCAGGTGGCTGCATAAAAAATCAGATTCTCGGTGGGGGACCGAAGGTCAAGTTTTCTGGGTCATTATAGGTAGTTTAACCAATTATCAAATTGTGCCTAAATAATAAAGTTGGAACAGTTGGAAATAGACATGATTGAATCACATTGCATGCAATTTCCATGCTTACCATCCATGCTTAATTCATATCATTCGTTATATTAATGCATGTGATTGTTGATAGGTACAATTATGTTACATGTAATGAAGATCAATTGATCCTATGTTGATATGATTGATCAACCGGATTGATTAGATATGCCTTTGAATAGTAAATTTGTTGAGCTCATAAAGTTATGTTATGTTATACAATTATATGATGATATATATGTGGCCCAAGTGGGAGATAGTTGGATTTCATCTAATTATGGGCATACATATATATAATAGTTATATATCTTATAAGCTATCATAAGGTTTATCCCTATTAATGTGATTACTTAAGGATTATATTATTTGGGGATTTCGGCATCTCAAAAGGTATAGGTCATATTTAATTATGTGTAGAGGTCATGGTCTAATTTCCATATTTACAATGGTTAAAATGGACAAAGATACAGAAGGACTCTGCAACATTGCGGTTGTTTAAGTGGGGTCATGGTCCCCAAATCAAACGAATGCTTATCTTTCCTAACATCTCATCTTTAGAGAAGACCAAAATAGAGTCCCTATTAATCTATAGTTGTGTAGAAGCCATCTTCTTCTTCATTGGCACAAATATCTTCTTCTTAAGGCCTATGTACTGATTTGGAAGACTGAGAACTCCCTACATTCATTCCATGGATCCAAGTATGTTTCCAAAAAAATTATTTGTGCTTCGTTCTTGATGAACAACACACGATCCTAAAATGGATGATGGATTTTGTCTGTGAAATTCTTTTCTGCATGCACCATTCAACTACACCTCCAACATCAACAAACAAAGATCCTCAACACACCACCCACAAACATCCACATACATTCACATCATCTACGAACGTCCACACATATCACCTCCATAATAAACAGTGGTAGGTAGGGCATTGCCATACAAGGGCCATGACAGGACACCTCACGGTGCAGCAGAGTCCACATAGGCTAGTGCTCCTCTATTTAGGTGTACAAAACCACATACAATTACAGACTAAGCACTATCTGGTTCACAAACCCACTGGCGCATGAGGGCGATGATTGACGCACACGACGTTGATGGGGAGGCTTACAACGACTGACATACAAGTGCGACGGTGAGGATGATAGCTGTTGGTGTGCAAAGGGTTGATGGCTATGCAATTGGCGATGGTGGCTCTGATACCCAATTGTAAAAGAAGAAGGGGAGGAAGAGAGAAGATCTTGACCTAACTAGTCCTCTGTCTCTAATCATTTTACTAATTGGAAATCTGAGAAGACCCTTTAATAAACACACAATTACATTATAAACTAACACTGGTACAGACTGTGCCTTCGCCGACGGTTGTGACCGTCGGCAGTAGTATCTTCGTCGACGGTTTCAACCGTCGGTCATTTATCGTCGACGGTTAGACCGTCGGCTATTTAGCGTCGCCCATATGGTCGTCGGCCATTCCTTGGCCGACGGTTTGCAACCGTTGGCTTTTAGCAACCGTTGGCGATAATAGAACATTAGGCGACCCTAAAAACCGTCGGCCCATACTCTTTCTTCATCGCTATCGAACCGTCGGCTTTTTGGTTCGCCGACACCAACAATTGTCGGCGAAAGTAGTTTAGCCGACACCAATAACCGTCGGCGTTTTGGATTAGGCGACGCATATAACCGTCGCCTATTATCTATAGCCGACGCAAAGAGACCGTCGCCTATTCATATATAGCCGACGTAAGTAACCGCCTTAAAGAAAATGCAATGCATACAACCGTCACCTGTAAGACTATAGCCGACACACAAACCGTCGCCTATTGGTAATAACCGTCGGCAATAAATTATGCCCAATTTTGAGAACCGTCAGTGAAAAATCTTTTACCGACGCATACAACCGTCGGCCATTTCTTCAAGACCAGTAGTTTGAAATTATAGCCAGCAATAAAAACATATTAAGAAAACCGTAAACCATAATTAATATACTCTAAATGCCCCAACCATCCTCCATTCATTTATGTTGAACTCTAAAACAAATTATATGCTAAGACCTCTTTTTTTGCATCTATGTGATTTTTGATATGTTGTGAAACATCATAAAATACTAAAAAAAAAGCCATGTACATTGAAATTGAAAAAATTATGACATTTTTCAACAGCACAACAAATAACACTCCCTTCATAAATTTAATAACCACTTCAAAGTGCAAAACAATTTGAGAAGTGCAAATCACCCAAATATGGAAAGAAAATAGAATAAATTGATGGACATAATCCAACCAATTATAATATTGATATAAATGGGACATTATGTTTGACAAAAATTAACATAAATACAACTTTTTGAAAAAAGCCCAAAGTCTCCCAATCTAAAAGGCATGATTGACAAATAATGAGGTTCATACTTGTCCACGATCTCTCTCAAAAAGTGAGTACACCAACTAAATTATAAAACGAAAAAGATGATATGAAGCAAAATAGTGTTAGGGCACAGATCTAAAAGTATAAACATAAAATAGCAAAATGGTGTTATGATCAGATGTTTTCTCTTGACAAAGTATATTTCCCTCTTCTCCAGTCTCTTAGTTTTCAACCATACATACCTGAAAAAGATGAGAATTAAGTCAATATCTCAAATAATGTAAAACTCCACCAAAAAGGAAAGACAGAAACTAAACCAAAAAATTGAAAAATCACATCTAAAATTTCTCTGTTTTCAACCATACAACTTTGACCTGAATCTAGATAAACAAGATGGATCCAGAGTAGGCATATGATGCCTTCTGAAACTTCAAAATGAGCAACCAATGCCTGCAACAAAAAGCACAAATATAGCTTTGTCTCATATGGCAACACTGCTTCATGTTGGAATTATGTAGTAAAACGATGGGGGAAAGATGGAAACAGGATAATATGAAGGTAATTTCTACTGAGCAGTCTTTATTGCCAAACATGTATATGAACCAACTGGTGCAAACTGTTTGGTGAGAAAGGTGATCCATGGTGAAGAACTCCAACCAGGGAAATCACAATGGGGTAAAACAATCTTTATTGTCAACTTCAACCAATGCCTGCAACAAAAATCACATTTCTATAGCTTTGTTGTGTTCTCCTCAACAACAAGCTATATTCGCATTTCTCAAAAGATGAGTTTTATCAAATTTGAAAAATTGAAGTTGACAAAAACAAATAAAAACTCTACACTGCAGTTCTCAATTATTTCCGAAAGAAAGTGGTTTTCTCTGGATTTACTTCAAATAGATATGCAACAAAATCTATAAACCCTTGACAATTGATATCATTAAAACCACCAGTATAAACATCACCAAGTTTTGTCCCAGCGACATGTATACTTTAATCAGGTTGATAGAAAAGCCAGAATATGAGGCATATCTGTGAGCACCATGCTTTTGCTAAGAAGTCCATGATTTACTCATACATCCAGGTTCCTCATACATCCAGGTTGTAAAGAAGGCCATACAATTTAGTTTATTCCATTCAGTTATTGCTTTCACAAGATTGTCTTCCTCATCACTTTCCTGCTTTCACATTTTGCTGCAGAGCCGCTACTATAGGTCTCCAGAAGTTGTCCTTGGATTCCCTTATCCTCATTGATGAACTAACCCTCCCCCCCCCAACCTGTGTATATTTTTCTGAGGCTTAATCAGCAGAAAGAGTCCTTTAAAGCATTTAAATTTTTTATTAGATCCTGATATGAATCATATTTGTGCAGTTAATCTCCTGCATAGTATATTTGTGGTCTACTTTTCCCTTTATTATTTTTCCATTTACTGATTAACATGCCTAAATATCATGTTTATGATTTCTGTGGGGCATTACAACTTAGGATGGGTTTGAGTTGAATCAAGGAATCAAACTCTGGTTCTAGAGGCCAGAATGGTCTTGACCGGTTCTCATTTGGGCTTCAAGGCCAGTTTTGATGGGTTTTGGCGATCTACTGCCCATCAGAGTGCAGATTGTTTCTGGTCAGATTCAGCCAGTTCTGGATCACTTTGGCAGTTTTAGTACCATGTCTTTAACTGAACCAGAACCTGAACACTAAAGCCAGTTCTATCCTGATTCTAAAACACCACTTTGGCCTCAGACCAACCTGAACCACTTCCACTTGCAACCTTCTTTGATATATCCACGAATGCAGTTTTACACCCCAAAATCTGTTTGTGATTTTATTGAAGGCTTATTGTGTACCTCAAGGATAACTGCAACTCCAGATGGTCGAGTGTTATTTATGGGCACTGAGGCAGAGATAAGGTATCTTCTTTCAGTAGTTTCAGAATTTTATCTGACAAAGAACACAAAAGTTGGCGGCAGACGACAAATGGTGGTTCCCTACTTTAGAAGCTATGGTTATGTGAAACTTTTTCTTTTCTTATAATAGATATAAAATAGTTATAGCAATTATCTCATGTCTCTTTTATGTACTTAAAACTATGTTGGAGAATATTAAGATTGCATTGTCATAATGTTTCTGAATTCTTGAATTTTCTTGAAGCCAATTCCATGGATGGAACTATGAATTGCTTTATTGCATTCATGAACTTTTTGCTATATTCAGCTTGGCGACTTTATCCACACCTTTCCTGTCGTTTTCTGAACCTTTTTTTCCATTGGATCTTCATGCATGGTGTAGGGACTGAGTCACAAAGTAGTAGTTTTTTAATGATATGCATAAACTGAAGTTAGCATGCAAAGCTAAGAAAAAAGCAAAGCTAAGCTTGTTCCTAACAGGAGTGTTAAGGACGTTTCTGTCAATCTTCTTCTGAAGACCATCCCATCTAGGATTGGATGTTCCTTCCCATCAGCTGAAGTGTATAGCCTTTTGTTCCCCACACTTCAAACCTAGAGTCCCTTCCACAGATCATACACAAAACTCCTCTCATTGTTCTCTCTGCCTACCTATGCTGGTCCTACAGGGGTTTGGATGTTTTTGTCCTGTTTCACAGCTGTTGCAGGCCAATTCAGGCTGCTTGAATATTTTTGTTCTTTTTCATCTTTCTCTGTTATCAGTGGTGGACTGTTAGCTGTTGTTGCCTACAAGGATGGCTGCTTATGCTGCCTTGTGTGCCCCACTCCTCCTGGGCCTGCACCAATCACCTTGGCTCATGATTTCTGCATCAAATTAAATACCCGATCTCCATTTTGCCCATCCACCTTCCATCTATCAAGTCCAAACTCAAATAAACCAAAAGTAACTTTGGTGTCTTCTGGCTTCAATGAATTCTCTCAGCTCTACTGGCATTCTTTGACTTCAGTGACCTCCTTTCACCAAGTCCACTCAGCTATGCTCCCTCTCCAACATTTGGGTCCAGCAGCATTCTAAATATACACAAAACTCGACTCTGTACAATTTTAACACCAACTGATGAATTCTACAGCCAACATCACACAGGTAATACAAGAAGCACAAAGCAAAGGTGCTAAAAAAAATGTCTAGGGGCTATCTTAACTAAAATTACAAGATATTTCAGATGCAGCAGAAATTTCGGGTTATAGCAAATGAAATCTCTGTTCAAATTCGGCATCATAGAGTAAAACAAAATAGATTAAGCCAGAGATCTAAAGTAGAACAAAATATTTGGCATAAATTAGCTAGCAAAATTGAATGGCAAAGATGTACCGCTTCATAATAGATTGCAACATTCATCAACTAGGGGGATTCGGCGGTAGCAATCCAATGCCCGGCCTGGAATTTCCTGTCTATGTAAACATATAAAAAATCAAATTAAAGTCTTAAAAACAACAAATAGAAAACATAGAGAAAAATAAATTAACATATTTTTCTGCAACATATACTCGGCCATTAGATAAATGAATGTTTAGCAAAGCCTCCATCCTTTCTCTCCAATCTTGCATCTCCTTCTTTCTTGCTTCCATCTCTCGCTCTCTTGCTTGCTCTCTTGCTTCCATCTCTCTCTCTCTTGCTTGCTCTCTTGCTTCCATCTCTCTCTCACGAACTTTCTCTCTTTCTTCCATCTCTCTCTCTCGGACTTTCTCTCTTTCTTCCATCTCTTGTTCTCGAGCACGCATAGCCTCTATCTCTGCCTTTGCAATCTGTAGCTCAACTGAAAGATGTTTGACATCTTCATTTGAAGTTTGAGTGCCCATAAGTTCTGGCCAAGGCGATGCTCTAGACCATCCCAATCCACGCCCTCTCTCATACCCTCCATGATGGCCTTTACAAACTATATCTAAAATTGAAGATAGCACAGATGGGTTTGAACTGCTTGCAACATCTTTTTCATCACATGCTTGTATAACTTTGTCCTATCATGGATAACAAGTATAATTATAACTATTAGAAAGAAAAAGAATTTAAAACTGCTCTTCATTTAAATGTGAATATCTATGATTTTAAAACTACTTACACATAGCAAACGGGTATATTCATTTGGATAATCTCCATTCTTCATTTGATGGGCCTTAAGGTATGCCCCAAGTGTTGTGTAACTATCTCCCAATTTCAAACACTATATTCAAGGTAAAATGTGAAAAATCAGATGGTACAAGTGCATTACTCAGTTGATCAAGCATAATTCAAAGTAAAATAGAAAACTACCTCATCTTGATTATGACGTGCTATAGACTTTGCTCCCAGTGTATGTGTCGGTCGATCCTCACCCCGATTTTTTTTATTTCTTTCTGCCTCTGAAACCTTTTTCTCACTTTCCCAAAACTTCAACAGTAACTCCCAACCCCCTTGAGTTATTCTTTTGTCAGGTGCCTTCATAAGCACATCATTAGGAACGGCTTCAATGTAATAATGATTTTTCAACCAGCAACGCCAATCTCTTAATTTCTTTTGTAAAGATTCCTTACAAAAGTGAGTGACCACCATCAAATTGGCAGGCATGCCTTCAGGATCAACAAAATCATAATCTTTCTACAAATTCAAATGGACAATACATGATTAGAAAATTAAATTAATTGCACAACATATGTTGATAATAATAACGATCTTACTTGTATGTCATTCATAACATCTTCGAAGCTTTGAGGGGATTGTTCTCTCCACTGTTTGTGAGGTGGAAAATATCCCTCCATCCGTGCGTACAGTCCAAGAACTATAGCCAATTTAGAACCAGCCTTCCCAACTGCTTGCCCATCAATAAATAAACACCTCCATTTCTCTCCAGATGGAGGCATAACTACTGGTTGTTGGGTTGGGCCTCTAGTCTTCCTTGATGTAGAACCAGATGGTACATTAGCATCATTTATCTCAGTATAATGTGCCTCCAATACCTCTCTTGTTAGATGTACTTGGCGATGTTCCTCCCTAGTAGGATCTGCTTGAGTGGACTCAAGCACCTCTTCAGCTCTACTGATAGGCGTTGTTACCATACGAGGATGTCGAGGGCAACGCCGTCTCTTAATTGGAACATTTGAAAGTAAGAAGATAAATTAACATGGCAAATGGGAGACATGAATACACTAATTTATGGGGAATAACTAATAAGTTAATGCATGTATGGTGTAGAAACATATATAACAAACCAGGCACTAAAATTGGTGTTTCATGCTGAACTCTTTGAGGATGAGTTTCCATAGAGTCATTTCGTTGACTTCCTATTAAGAAACATCAACAAATTAAAAGTCAAAATGGAAGTTAGCTACATGGAGACATGATTATGTTAGTGCATTTGAAAAGACATTTAAGCTGTGTATATATCTATGGAAACTCTGTCGTACATCATCTATTTTCAGTGGACCTACTTCAACTTCGGCTTCCAAAGGACCTGTGGGGCCAGTTTTCAGTGGATTTGTTCATGAGGAAGAGTCTGACAGAGATGTAAGTCTTAAAAAAAGTTTACAACTTACCGTACATGGTGTGACATACAATGTATACCTGTTTGACCTGAACATCATATAGATTCTCATGGTATGTGTTACTGTAGATTATTTTGACTTCTTCCTACCAGATGCCTCATTGTTACTTGTTTGGTATCTGATTTTGCTATCTTACGTTTCTGTGTTATACAGAAAGATAGAAACATTTTTTTGCCAATCTGATTTTGCCAATCTCAAAAGGATTGTGCTACAGGATCTGTTCAGTACATATCAATTCTAATAATCAGATGCCAGAATCGGTTGGATATAGGTTCACATCTAGTTGAGATCCAGTTTGGTCGATTCAAATCTGCGACTGTTCAGTTTTTTAAGTTTCATACTTTGGCTTAGTTTAGGCCCCTTGATGCTACTAGGCTTGAACTTGTTTCTGAGAAATGCTTATTGCAAGGCTTATCTCGCAATAAGGCTGATATGAATTGCAAGAAAGCAGTCCCAGTGGCTAAAAAAGAGAAAACTTTCATGTGAGAGATGCCACTTGAATTCCATTAGTTTCCTGTCATACTCTCCTTTTACCACTGAGTGTGGTTTTTAAGCTTCTTGTTTCGATGTGATAACCCATCGAAGTGACGGCTTGGTCATTTTGGGAACCATGTTGATTCTTGTAACTGGTTCTGATTAGTTAAACTATCACATGTTGCCCTGAAACTTCAATTTGATCATCTTGTCAATTAAGTGGTAGTTATTTTTTTGTCTGGTTGTGCTTTGTTGTGACTTTAGGAAACTAAGCCATCATCCCCTCTTATTTCTATTTCCTTTCCTGATTTACATTTCTGCTTCTTCCTCCATATCAAATTTGATCATCTTGTCAATTTGATCATCCTGTCGTCTGTCCCATATTGTAAGCACCCTCCGTGCAAATTTTTGATGGTAGATCTTGTTTTTTTTTAATACCTTTTTGGTTCTGTGTTTTTTTACACAGAACTGAGCTCTGGATTAGTGGGCACATTGACATCCTATTTCTAGTTCTTAACTCAATTCGATTTATATCTTTTATCCGAATATATGCTTGTCCTGTCTGACCTGTCTAAGATCAGATATGGGTCATAATGTTCTAACCCAAAATCATGTTAGATTAGATTCAGATCAAATAACATGTATTGGAAATAGAATCCATCTGTTGATGTACCACGTTGTTCGAATGATCATAACCAAACCCACATACCCTCCTCCCCCGCCTCCCCCCCCCCCAAAAAAAAATCACTAAATCAACACTAACTTAACATCAATAAATACTCCCCCCCCCATCCCTTTTCTCCCACCCACCAAAAAAAAAAAGAGGAAAAAAAAAGTTGAAGTCATATTTGCAAGCTCAAGATCAATTCAATAAACCAACAAAAGGACTGATGTAAACCAACCTCCTTCCCACCCATTTCCACTCCCACATCATCACACTCCTCCACACCTTGACCTCCAACCCCTAACTCCCAAAGACCCAACTTTCTTTCACCCCCACCCCCCACACCATAAACTTGCTCCTCTGTACCTTGTTGTGGATTATACTATTCTATTATAATTTTTCCCTTCATTTATTCACATGATGTGTCCTAAATTAATATTTTTCAGTGCAGAGCCATGTCAGGACAAGGAAAATGTTCTGTTCTGGCTATGTGCATGTTGTGTCATTTTAAAGATAGATCAGAAATGTACTCCATACGTATTGCAGGGTTCTTCGGATAATATATAACTCTTCTTAAACTAAAAGGATAAACATGAAAATGTAAGAGGATAAACATGAAAGTTTCAGAACTATTGTTCTAAATACCTTTAGAGGTACCAATGTTAGGATTTTTGGAGGCATTTTTCTGTGTTTGGTTGTCAACTTGCATAACCGATGACAGTGGTCTAGTCTTGTTTTTTGGTGGCATTTTCTGCAAAAACAGTAAGATCAATGGTTAGTAATGCAAGGTAACATATTGGAAGATAATTATATAAATAAATAGCACATATAAGGAAAATGAATACCTATGTGGATGGATTTATTTGTTTTCTACATGCATCACGCAATTCATTTTCGTTTATTGGGGTACCTGATCCAAGTTCTCGTCTCACCCAAAACACATCACTAGCACTAGAAAGAAAATCTTGATCTGAAATTGTTGGTTCCATATTTCTCATTATCACCTCATCATCACTTTCATCATCTTCAATTTGACTTACTGGCACGTCATAAGTATCTCGTGGTGTCCACCGACAGACCACACTCCAATCCAACTTCAAAGGATCTTTAGAGTAGAAGACTTGTTTTGCTTGAGATGGAAAGATGAAAGGTTCATCTTCAAAACTTGTCCTTGTGATATTCACAGAGGTGATCTTGTACTCATCAACCATAATTCCAGATCTCTCATTCATGTCATACCAAGTGCATTTGAAAAGATATATAGGCTGCAAATTTCCAAAGTGCACTTGTATAATATTTTCCAAAACACCATAAAAGATGTTATCATGATCACCAATGGTTGCAATGCCACTGTTTTGCGTAACACGTGATCTACCACTTGAATGAGTTTCAAATTTATATCCATTTTTGAAAAAGCCTTGATATGACATGATATTGTACTTTGGGCCTCGAGCAAGACACATAATTTCTTCAGATACATCATTCTGGCTCCTTAAATGATCAATCTAAGAAAAGATGTATAAATAAAGCAAAGTTAAAATTACTTCATATTACCGGGAAAGTTAAATAAAAAAATACTTACATATTCCCTAAACCATCCAACAAACTTTTTATGTTGTTCTAATTGGATCCGATCTTCAGTCCAATTAGAATGTGTAGACTTTACAATCTCTCTATGCATCCTACACATAGCCATTGAGATTTTGAATGAATCATAATTAAACATTATAAACTAAAAATGACCATGGTATATGTAAATGAATATATGAAAAATACTTACAACAAAAGGTTGGATTGATGTTGTGTTAAACAAAAGAAACCGATGCACTTGGAAAGCTTCTTCAGCAGCCAATGAACTTCTAACCCCTGCTCCAATTGGACCTTCTTCGTATCGCACTGGCTTGTTCAACTTACTCTCCACATCATCGAGGTAACGTGCGCAAAAGGTTGTGACTTCTTCCATAAGATACCCTTCAGCAATGGAGCCCTCGGGTTTGTTTCTATTACGTATATAGTTCTTAAGTGTTAGCAGATATCTCTCTATTGGATACATCCATCGATATTGCACGGGTCCAGCAAGTTTAGCCTCAGTTGCCAGATGAATAGTCAAGTGAACCATCACATCAAAAAATGCAGGAGGAAAAATCCTCTCTAATTTACACAAAATGAACGGAATTGATTTCTCCAACTTCTCTAGTGCTCGAACATCAATGACTTTAGCACACAACTCTCTGAAAAATGTACAATATTCATTCAACACAAGACCAGTAGATTTTGGAATTGCAGTTCTCATGGCTAAGGGCATAAGTTGTTGCATTAATATATGGCAATCATGGCTTTTCAATCCTATGATTTTTCGCTCTTGCACCTGCACCCGTTGAGAGATATTTGAAGAGAACCCCTCTGGCAATTTCAATTTTTTCAACACTTTTAGGAACCTTACCTTTTCTTCATTACTCATATTATAAGAGGCATGAGGTAAAATAAATTTTCCGGCGTGCTTCTTTGAAGGCTTTGGATGCAATGGTTTTCTTATTCTTAACTTCTGCATATTGAGCCGAGCTTTAATGTTGTCCTTGCTTTTCCCATCTTTCTGCAAAATGGTGTTTAAAATGTTATCACACACATTCTTTTCAACATGCATAACATCCAAATTATGGCGCACTAATAATGTTTTCCAAAATGGCAACTCAAAAAATATACTCTTCTTCTTCCAACCCTCTGGTAATTGTTGTTCCTGACTTCTCACAGATCGAGTTGTGTTTTGAGATGGCTTACCAAATATAACATTATTATAACCATCCCAACATTTCAACACATCCTCACCAGATAGGGGAAACGGTGCTTGTGCATTTTCAACTGTACCGTCAAATGTCTTCTCATCATTTCTCCATAGATGGTTAAGTGGTAAGAAACGACGATGCTTCATATACACACATTTACGACTGAGTGGCAGATAAATAGACCCATGATAAATATGACAACTGGGACATGCCTTGTATCCTTTTGTACTCCAACCTGATAACATACCATATGCGGGAAAATCATTAATAGTCCACAAAACAGCAGCACATATTTGAAAACTCTCTTTCTTATCAGCATCATATGTCTCCACACCATTTTCCCATAATATTTTCAACTCGTCAATAAGTGGTTGAAGATAAACATCTATATCATTGCCGGGTGATTTAGGCCCATCTATAAGAAGAGACATTATGAAGAATGATTGCTTCATTGCCAACCAAGGTGGTAAGTTGTAAACAACTAGGATGACAGGCCATGTGCTCCGACTGCTACCTACTGCTGTCTTAAATGGGTTGAAACCGTCACTTGCAAGTCCAATTCTAACATTGCGAGGCTCTCTACTAAATGATTGATGTTTATTATCAAAATCTTTCCATGCCTCAGAATCTCTAGGATGAGACAATTTTCCTTCTTCATCTCTGGTAGCATTGTGATGCCATTTCATAAAACTTGCAGTTTTGCTTGACATAAACAATCTTTGAAGTCTTGGGATTAAAGGAAAATGACGAAGAATTTTCACAGGTATATCCTTTCTCCCTTTACCACTGTCTCCTCTGTCCTTCCACCTTGAATCATTACACTTTGGACATTTACTTAAATTTTCATATTCATTCCTAAACAAAACACAATCATTTGGACATGCATGTATCTTTCTGCAATCTAACCCCAATTCAGATATCATCTTTCTGCACTCATACCAATTGCTTGGAAGGAGATTGTCATCAGGTAATACAGCTTTAAAAAGTGCAAGCATAGCAGAAAATGATTTGTTGCTCCATTTATGTAAACATTTTAGTTGGAACAAATGCACTATGAAAGAAAGCCTCGAGTATTTACTGCAACCTGTATAAAGTGGTCTCTTAGCTTCTTCCATAAGTTCTTCAAATTTCTTAGCTTCCTCATTCAGTTCTTCATCTTCCACATCATTAATAGTAGGGTGACACATAAAAGCATCATTCAACATTCCAGCCATATCATCTGCTGATTCTATATGTGCATTGATTTCCTCTTCAGATCTTTCACGAGGTTCACCGTGAAAATGCCATATATGGTATCTTCGAGTAAATCCTTCCCTAATAATATGTAGATGAACAACATCCTTCTCTTGATTAAACATATTTCCACACTTAACGCAAGGGCATTTTATAGTTCCTTCCTCTGTTATGCTTTTCGTTGCAAAGTCAATGAAATATTGAACTCCAGCTAAAAATTCTGAATTAACTCGTTCATGCTTAGTCTTGTATTTATACATCCAACTCCTATCAGTGATATAAGATTGCTCCATCCTTCAAAATATGAAAAAAAATATTATAAAGAAAGGTAAAAAAATGTACAAAAATAAACAAATCATTTGAACTATAAGATTATGCTATAATGAAAAACATCATGTCAAGGATCACTGCAAGTAGAGAAAGCCTTCTTAGCAAACAACCATAATTTCTAGAGATTTTCAAAGCATCAATTCATGCATGAATGGAAGAGAACAAAATCCCTCCCTTAAAGTAGTTTTATGGATACTAGTGTTACAACTAGACAATAAAGCATTTTGGAAATGAACTCATGAAAGTAAGGTGCAATTGCAATGTTTCTTTCATATAAACATACAGACTAGTTCCATCATTTTCCATCGAAATATGAAGTCAGGATGATTTAGTGCTGGATGATAAATCTAGAAAATATCACATCCTCCCTCAAGAAACACACAGATAAATGCCTGTCCTTTTTCGACTCCGAGACCTGTTAGAAAGAACTCAGTAAACTCCATTAATGATCCATCTCTCTCTCACATTATCTTTCTCTCAACATCACCTCGATATCTAGCCCCTCCTAGGACTCCATTTCCTATTTAATGTCATATGAAAGTATGGCACTCAAGGTGTCAATAACATATGCTCACTGCATACTATTTTTCCATCATATTCTCATGTATAACTCCCCTCTCCCTCCACACCCCCCCCCCCCCCCGACTGCTCCCAACATAATAGAGGTAATCACTTCGACTAGTCCCACTAAAAATGTATAGAGTGAGAATTAGATCCCTGCAATTGCTATAACATAGGACAATATACTAATTTTTCTCATGGTAAAGGAAACAACAATTGAGACAACTTTGATATGCATATCCTAGCATTTAATTTTTTTAGACATAAAGCAGTGAATACCATAAAAAGCACAAGTTTTCGCAAGTCAAGTGGGGCGATTTATTTCTGAAGGCTGTGAACCACAGAGCTAATTTCAATAAACCATATACTGCATAACTTGAGGTGAGCCTCAGAAGATTTGTACAACAAATAGCCAAAATTAAGCCATCAACTAATGAAAGTACTTGAGTTACCAGCAGATACCTTAAGTGCAATAAAAATGAGAGCGATGCTAATAGATTGAGAAACAGAAAATACAGATTGATATCTTATTTCATGGAGAACTTGGTGAGAGTATATCCTACCATGTTAAGAAAACAACATAATAGCACTTTTGTTCTCTACTCTAGATTCAAATAAGAGACAGAGAAAAAGAAAAATAGAAGATGGCAAAGGAACACATGAGAGGTAAAGGGTGGGACATGGTTCCAAAAAAATCATATGAAAAGTCATTTTCTCAAGCTTAGACATTTAGGAACAATGTGGACAACATTTTATTCCGTAGATGGATAATATCCAAATTCTCTACCTTTAAACTTCTCAATCGAATTTCGCTGGGAAAAAGAGAATCAAACTTTCCCTCTTATTCTCTCTCTCTCTCTCTCTCTCTCTCTCTCTCTCTCTCTCTCTCTCTCTCTCTCTCTCTCTCTCTCTCAACGATGAATGAGACTTTATCTTAACCCACAAAAATTTGACTTCCTCTAACTAAACCTAGAAAATAATTCCCCAAAAATGTTTTGCCGGGGAAGGATTTTCTTCATTTATCCCAGATGAACAAATTTTAGAAGAAGCCCTTAAAGTCAAAATGAATGAGCATGTAGAAAATAAAAAAGAAAAACAATCAATAAATAAAGTTGAAATTGAGAGAATAAATTCAGCTCCAGAAGAAAAATAAAGAAAATTGAAAGCAGCACAAGATACCTTGCTCAAATGGACAACGAACAAGATCTTCTCCAAAATAAAGTGCTAACGCATCTGCATTTCTTTCTTGCATCAGAAAGTAGCAGTATAATGCTACCTAACAGATATCATTTCATATATTGAATAGTAAAAGAGCTAAAATACTTCAACATACCACCCTAGAGTACAAGGAAGTTAGTGTCCGTACTACAGCTTCAGCAGTAACAAGGAAGTCCTTCAAATTCTAGAAGAAAGACTCTCACGTTAGGAAGTATAAAAACTGATAGACATGGGGAAAGAACATAACAAAATGATATCCAAATGGATGACATGCTGAAGAAAAACGAGCAATGATGTATAAATGTATAAATTCCTTTGGAGAGTTGTCACATTCACATACTAAAGTCACTTCAATGAAGCTCCCAGTTCTAATATGCTTTTGTATTTTCTAGGTCATCAACATAGAGAACAGATCCATGAAGGACATAGACTCAAACATTTCATAGAAAAACAGTAATTAAATAAGCATTGAAAAGGGAAGAAAAATAATTTTGATCCCATATAAAGCTGATGACCTACATGGCGCCAGATTGTGTTCAACTAATTTGTTACCCTTAGACCTCCTAGATAATCTATGATTGGAACTACCTAATCACCCTTTTTCTACAACACCAATATAATTTTTCTAAAAGAATTGTAGAAAAGTCTTACTATGAAACTAGTAATGAACTGTGGAGTCGAGAAAAGAAAGCTTGCCTTTTTGTACATAGGCAGTACTTGACCCATAAATTGGATGCCGGTGAACAATGTGACCATCATTTACCATTTGCAACATCCAAAAGGTTGTTCTTGTCTATTATGCTTCACCATCTAGAATCTTTTTTTTTTTACAACCATCGAACCCACTATCTAAAATTCCATAGATGGCTTTGTGAAGGGACAACATGATGGTTTTTTTGAAAACATCAGAAGTATTCCTGTTCGTGACACGAACAGGAATACTTCTGATGCTTTCAGATGTCTTTTGCGTTTATGTTGGAGTTCTTAAGTACGTACTTTGCGTGGTGCTCTTTCAATGTTTCATGTAGGTGTTTCATTAGTTGTGAAAACTTTGCAGTTCAGTTTTCTGTTCTGTCAGTTTGTGGTTCAGCACTCTTGACATTATTATAGGCAGCCTTGGGATCTATAATTTGATCAAGTGGGTTGCAAGCTTTTGGATAGAATTTTCTGCAAAGATATTTGAAGAGTCTGATATATAGTAGTTAATTTTCTTTTATGGAGTTCTCAGATTTTAGTTATATTTGATCACTGTTTTAGTAGAAAGAGAGATTTCTAACTTAACAAACAGGAATAAGGAAAACAAAAACAGAGATTTTAGGCCATGGTCGTGGACAACCAACGAGAAACAGTAAAAAAAAAAGGAGAAGAAGAGGTAGAACCGGAGGAGGGAGGAGTGGGATTTTTTGCATACCTCTCACTTGTTTTTTTACTGTCATTCCTTTCCCGTGGACGAGAGACCTATAAGAGGTGGGAAGGACGCGAGGATGAAGCCAGAGAGAGCAGGGAAAGACCTGCCCCTAGGCGATGGCGATGCCCTGCCGCGATGGGTGATGGCGCCTCTGTTGCCGCGATGGGCACCTCGATGGGTGATGGCGCCTCTGCTGCCGCAATGGGCACCTCGATGGGCGATGGGGCCCCTGCTGCCGCGACGATGGGTGATGGTGATCCCCTGCTATCGCGATGGCACCGCGACCCCTGCCGGTGATGGGCCATGGGCGATGGTGCCTCTGCTGCCGCGATGGGTGCCTCGATGGGTTGCCGCGATGGGTTGCTGTGACCCCTGCCGGCGATGGGCGATGGGCGATGACACGATGGGTTGCCGCGATGGGTTGGCGCGAACAGGTAGAAAGAAGAAAAAGGGCGAAATCGCTAGTCGGGTAGTCGGGTTGCCGCGATGGGTTGGCGGGTTGGGCGCGCGGGAAACTGAAATGGGGTAGGCGGCGGTTTTGGTTAAAAACCCGTCGCCTTTATATCATCTCAGCGCGTTCACATTACCCTTGCTTAAACTACCGACGCCTCTGTTGCAACACCGTCGACCATTTGCTCCTAACCGTCGACCATTTGCGCATTTGTACCAGTGTAAGATGGCACAAAAGTACACCACTATAACATGCCATTATTTTTGAAGATCTTATACAAACCATTAGCACGTATTCTAATGCGACATGATCTGTTAGGTGTTTGGCGGCTTCCATCTGTTTGTTAAATAGTCCCGAGAGCACTTTATCATGGTTTAATCATTTCCCAATCATATTGAGCTCGATATTAAACTATTCATGGACAATGGAAGGGCGAGCTAATTTTAGGCCGGTGATCGAGCACTCGAGGTTTCCTTGTCTTGATCTTTAGTTATTGACTTATATAAGTCATAACCCTAGTCTCGGGCATCTATACATCATGGCGTCATGCCATGAACCTCTGAACCAGCTTCTATCAATTGACTGTTCGATTCGGTGGTCGGCAATCGGTCGGTAGGCAGAAATAAACAACTTGGTCTGAATCATCAGATAACCATAGTAGTCTATACTGCGGCTGTGAATGCTAGAATGAGTGCAAAGACCTACACTGCAGTAGTACTTGGAAACCCACTGTGTGGAAGCAAAAGAATCAGTAAATTAACGAATAGGTAGGAATCGTTGTCGGCAGAGAGGACCAAGGTCTAGCCTAAATAGATTATGAACTATCGTACGTGGACGGCCGATGGGGGGTGGGACTTAGCTTTAGGATGGAATCTTTAGATGATCGGAGATGTGTGTGCGCGGGGGTGTTGGGGGGGGGGGGGGGGGGGGGGTTGCTGGTGGGGTGTTCATGAGAAGAGCAACTCGGGTGAGGGAGAGAATAAAGATTATCCTTTTAAGAACCCATGCCTAGCCAAAAGACAGATAGATTATATTCCTCCATGGACAAGGACAGGCATAAGAGCCCTTGGCCATCACTAACTTCACAAGAGGGGTTGAAGGGCGATAGGCAATCCTATCAAAGAAACATTATAAGTTGAGTGATGGAAGTCAAAGATTTTTGTATTGAGTGGGTGTCGCTTATTACAGTGATCTGAGATGTTCTTAATTATACTAATTGTATTGTATATTTTGATTAATTAAGCACTTCTAAGCATACATCGTCCATGCCTCCTCTCCATCGCAATGTGGGGTTCCATGTGGGGGAAATATATACAAGTGATAGGTGTAATCTACAAGCAGAAGAACGACCTTTGTTTATAAAGATGGCAATTCTGTAACAGATGCTATTCCTCCGCTGCGTGTATTGGCCGCTTGTCGTTGTTAGCCAGGTGGAAAGGTTTGTGCCTTGAGATGCTTCTGAATTTTATAATCATCATTCTTAATTAAATTAAAGTCTGTAATTAAACTTTACATCATGAAGCCCCGGACAAATCTTGTAAGTGGTCTTCAAATTTAGAATATTAAATACCAGCCCAACTTCATCTGGACAGTCGACTGTTTAATACTAATACGTTTCAGTTTTCGATGGGTGGATCATCTTTATTCTCTTCCTGTGTTCCTCATTACAGGCGTCTGCATGCTTAGATTTGTCATGACACTGTTCCCTCTATGCCTCACATACTTCATCCGTAGCACATTATTTAAGGCATTCCACCAAGACCATGTGTGCACAACCCTGAAAAGAGAAAAACCATGGTTTTAAACCCGAAAGATCCAACAAGCATGAGTCTGATTTTCTCTCAGTATATAGGAGGATCGGACTCAATATTATACGGAGTCCGGTCCTCTCATATATACTGATAGGATTCGGACTCAAGAATTATACTAGACCAGGGTTCAAGCGTTAGTCAGATGTTTCTAGTTACCACCCTCAACAATAACAATAGTAAAACAAATTAACCATTATGCATCATTCAGATTCACATGTTTAAAGGCTATTGCACTGTCTTCGATCGGTCCTTCTCAACTAATACAATTAATTGCAAATGCTGCTGCCTCGCTGGTGATGTCCCAAGGAACACATGATATTCTGCAGTTGATCCTGAAAGTGTGAAATCCCACAAATATTGGGTTTGAACGAACTTGCAATGAGCCATAAATGTATACACCAAAATTCACAACATTTATGAGCATGTGACACATCCAAGTTTTCATACCCTGGAATAAGGGCACACCGTTAATATGTAAATTATGATGTTGAAAAGCAAGAAAATGGGTCGACCGGTCTACGTTCTCAGAAGAGACACAATCACAGATAACTCTCTTGTGGACGAGCTGCATACATGTTCATAGAAGACCCTAAACGGAGAACGTAATAATTTGGATAACTGATCCTAACCACTCGAACAAATGTTTCATGTGTTGCCCCTGGAACTTTATGGGAATGTTCTCTCAGAACCCACTAAAGTTTCTGCAAGTACGTGTAAAGGCCATCAACCACAAACGCCTGCCAACCATTACTGCAATTACTGCTACAGCTATGCGTGACACTGCCACTGCCGCTACCACTACTGCTGCTCCTGGCAATGCTTGTCCAGTCCGGGTAAAGAGTCTGATGCTGGTCTTGAATTAAAATGGCCATGCCATGTGCCATACATTGCACAGTGTACTCCGGCTTGTCTGCTTTAGTGGTGCGGCGAGACTCGAACAACTGGGAGTACACTGTCAACCAAATCAGGACTGCAGGACGGCAAACAAGGTCCAAACAGCTCTAACATATGCACGAGATCGGATTGAAGAAGCACCCAGGTGATCATGAAGCTCTATTTTGATTTATGATTATACTATAGAATGCCCTCGATGGAATTCCTTTTGCTTGCCATTATGAATTAGGAGAGCTAAACTGTTAAATGTACGAAGAAAAAGAGAGAAGAATCCCTTTTGTGCATTTGGTTCATCAACACTTAAACATATATATAATATAAGAAATGGGAGATAAATAATACGTACAAGAAGGACAGTTCTGGCCTCGCACCTTTGAGATACTTCCTCGATCTCCAGTTTAAGAAAAACCCATACAAAATACTGAAAATATAGGACGTGGATGCTTCTGTGAAGGGAGAATTTTTCTGAGTACAGTAGAAGAGTATGTACAAACAGCATTTCCATGCAGGAAGCCATATGCATGGGTGGGGAATCCACTGTGGTTTATGGTTCCACGAAGTGATTCTCCATAACTATATATTGGGGCCCATTTCTTATCATTAATATATATAGTGATTAAATTGGGGGGAACGAAGTCTTCTAATAAATTGCGGAATAATTGGCATAAGCAGGGCTTATATGCTGCTTCGGTTTCTAGTAGCCTAAACCCTCATTACCTGTCAAGTCCCAAGACTCTAAAGCCAAAAATGACAGAATTTGAGGCAAATTAAAGCAGATTGAAGTTTCCTGAAAACAGCTAGCTAGTGTTATTTTGAGCTGAAGTATGAAACGTTCTTACGAAATTAGTAAATGTCGTCCCACCGGATCCCACGAGCTTAATTTCTCATCCGGGTCTGCGTCATCGCCCGTTATTTCCGTGGCTCCTGAAAGGAGATCAATTCATCCACCCAACCACAAGAATTATGTGAAGAAACATTGAACAGTTGCCGTATATATCGCGGCTGGAGAAGTAGGAGCAGCACGTAATTAAAACAGCAAGAACAATTAAGATCAAGAGGCCTACTGGGCATGTAGGGAAATGATCTAAACGAGCTGTCCTTGACGCGCTAGCGGCAACTCCGTGGTGTAGCACTGATGGCCGACTTGCAGCTGGAGGTGGTTCAGTTCTCTGTACTAAGCCAGTATGGTTGCCTCCCCCAGGTACCGTAAGAGTGGCCGGAGGAGGGATCCAAAAGGATGGCATGATCCCTTCATCCACAGGAACTGCCCAAGGGGGCGTGAAGAAGGGATCAATGCGATCCCTTTGGATGCCTCCTTTAGCCACAAGCATAAGACAATATGCACCCCCAAATCGGTGCCCTCTTCTTGCTCTCCATCCCAGCTTCCTCTCCTTCTTTCCCTTCCTTTTGCTCAGGCATGACCTAACTGCAACAGTACTGGAATGGGATCTGCTTGGAGCACTCCACATAAAAAGGGAGGGGTGGAAGTGCCCTCATCTGCAGGAGTGACGTCCCTTCTCTCTCATGTCCCCCCACCACCAGTGGAATACGTTGGCCTTTATGTTCTCCTACATTAATTACCATGCTTTGCCCTAGGGGAGGCCGGGCAAACGGGTCGGGTTTGGACTTAGAAATATGGTTTTTGATTCTAATTCTGATAGTAATCTCATAATTCCAATTTGGATTCCAACAAATTCGAAACAACTAATTCTGATTCAATTTCGATTCCGATATTATTATCAGAATTGGAGCCAAAACACATAGAGAGAAAGAGAGAGGGAGAGACTGAGATAGGGAGGAGGTTGGCTAGATGGTGGGGGACAAGAGAGAAGGGCACATGAGATGGGGTTGGGGAAGATAGATATGTTGGTCGCCGCTGGTGGATCTCGCCACCGCCTCATCACTACATCTTTCTGTTGCCGCAGCTGCAGCTCATTGTTGCAGCAGCCACGCTAACTAGATCCTAGTTGCCATCGTCGTCGGATCCAGGTTGTTGGGTTGAGGAAAACATGGCACTTTGTGGAGGGAAGAGGACATGGTGATCAAACCTTAGTCGGCAAGGGTTGGGAGGGGGATGTTTCGGAGGTGCGGGCTGTCGGTGGGGTCGGAGGTGTCCGCCAGCTCGTGCTGGGGGGGAGGGGGGAGGAGATGTTGGGCTAAGGGGCGAGGGGGATGTTGCAGAAAAGAGAAAGAGAAGGGGATGAGGGGGAGAAGGAAATTTGATCACCATAGTTAGGTGGCAATTTTTTTTTCCTTTTTATTTTTATCAAATTTTAATTGGATAATAATTTGAAATTGATGGATTCCAACTTTGATAACATATCAGAATATCTGATTCCGATTCTAATAAACTATCAATATAAATTTTTAATTTCGAATCTGATAATTTTTATCAAAATCTAATAAAAAATTCTAAATTATAGATTATGTTTGAAGCTCTACATTGCCCCTTCATCTATTTGCGTGGGTTAAAACCAGCCAAACCATATAGAAGGTAGCAGATTAGAGTCCACCTATCACCACCATCCGAGTCGGCGATTTTCTTAAAAGGGTTCATTGCAATGGAAGGTGGTGATTCTCCCAAGATAGTTCCTCTAGGCCTAAGTTGGGATTTTAGGACCATGATCTTCACAAACAATTCCTCATTTTTTGAGTGACCATCGAATAAATTCGATCTACGTAGCTAAAAAACCCTATCTTCAGATAAAGATGGCTCTTCTACGAAACTAAGAGAAATATTATAGTGCCACAATTTTTAGTCACATCATATTGTTTAGATATGGATTGTTTAATTAAAATCAGATGTCCAACTTAACAACCTAAGTTTGACGCTTCCAAACTTAAAGCATCATGATTTGAATTGTTCTTTTTCTCGTTCGGGTCCTATTTTAAAATATATATATATGTAAAAAAGAGTGACACGACTGAAGGATTCCTCTCAAACAAGTTCCACTATTAATCTTTCACATGAAGCATGCACAGTCATACATAGTGATGAACCACATGTCGAGAGATCGATCCCTCCCATTACTCCGAACCAATCGCCGTTTCACAAAGATGTGATTCCCACAGCTGGCTTCGAATAACCACAAATATGACCTCCTTTACATCATCATCACCACCATTATGATCGATTCTTCTTGATTGGGTTTGCTTATTAGACATGCATGGTGGTCCTACACTCCTACTACTGCTGCGTGCATGCCTTTATTGCGAGCTGGAGAGAGGCCGAAGCCGTGCCCCATTTGGCCAAGCAGGATTGACGTCTTGTGAGGGGGGGGGGGGGGGGGGGGGGGGTTGTAAAAGGTTTGGTGCCTTAAAGATCACTGCATGTGGGGTCATTAATTAGGGAGTATAAACGCGAATGCATGCACACCGACTTCTTTAACCCATGATTCAATTTGTTCCTTTCTTTGGTACGCACCCCCGGCCCCCACAATTGATGCAATTAACTTCCTGGTCCCCATCTCTTCCTGGCCTTTTCTTCGAGTTCGTCGAGGCCATCCATTCTGCTTAGTTTGCTCAGCCGGCTTCTTACGAGTATAGGGTTCAATATACCAGTACTTACAACCGCCAATTAATGTTCTTATTCTGATAAAGTGCTTCCTTTCACTCTTCGTTTTAGCTCCTATATATATTCTATGTGAAGAAAGTGTAAGTAGTGAATCAAAGGTCATTCTGTTTCCATCGCCTTCTTATATGTTGATCACTGTCATGCGTCCGATTTGTGCTTCTAAATGCAAGTGCGGCATGGGCTATGTATGTTTGGATGCGATCTGTGGAAAGATGGTTGAAGCTAACGCGAACATGGATATATATATATGACAGCTGTGTTCCCTTTTGCTAACTCATGCTTGATTATTCTGAGCGAGTGGTGCAATTTTTTCTCTTAAGTACTACTTTTTAACTTCGAGTAAAAGTTTTTATCTTATCTTTACGTCTTGTAGCTTTCATGTGTGAACCAAACGCATGAAATTTGCACAAGCCACATACTACAGTGCAGCTACTTCTAGTAAATTTACGATAAATCTATTTTAAACATCCGAAGTTACTAAAAAACAGGCGTATGCTAGGTTTACAAGTTTAACCCACCCAAACTGCAGGCTGGGTATAATCACATTCAGCTGGCTTAGATACACCATGGATGATCACATCAAAATAACCCCGAGGAACAGGAGAGGCCTTTCTGCTCTGCGCTCTCTGCACCTGAGGGGTTTTGCTTTGCAGATGCGGGAGATTATCCTATCCTGTTCCCTGCATGCCGAGCGCTGCGTCAGAAAACCCATTAGATCTATGCAGAAGCAGAACGCTGAAGCAACAGCTCCTCTCCACAGTCGGTCGCAGGGGACATCCAGGGCGTGCTGGCTACGGCCATACAGATGCCCAGGTAATTGCGATGTGCAGTAGAATGGGTAAAGCCTGGATGCTGTCTGTGCGTGATCACGCACGATCGAGACGGAGACTGGGGGAAGAGAGAGGTCACAAAATGGTACAACTCTGCTTGGCCCATATCTCCCACAGGGATCGACGTACATCTCTGAGGCCCTTGTTCCCTCCTTTGCTCGACATGAATGTTGGATTCCAGCCCTCCCTTGACCCAACGAGTAGAGCACTAGAGAGGCCTTTGTCTCTGATGCTTCACCCAGCTGCCCCATATGTGCTGCCCCATTTTGGATATTTGGGTCACCACTCCATCCAAGAGGAGCCATTACCGCCCACACCCCTCTCCTTCCCACTCGACGCCCACCTTTCTCCATCTGTGTTTCTCCATATAGAGAAGGGTGGTTGTGGGGGAGGGGAAGGGTGCCTGCCCCATACTCCAGAATCTCCCACTTTATCATGTAAAAGCTCCGTCCTTCCCCACTTCGCTGCTCGAGTTGTCAGGACTACTCCCCACTTGCTGCTTTCCTCGGCAACTCACAGTGCTCCTTACGTCTTGTGACGATGTGGATTGTGAAGGGAATTCCTTAGCCGTCCCGTCTTTCTCCTACAGAACAGCCGGTATGGGTATGGGAGGAGATTTAGATGATCGTGACCGGTGATCGAATTCTATGAACATCTTTCTTAGCAGATATCATGGGCCATGGAGTGGGTTGGCGCACCTGTCACCCACAGCTTGGACGGGCCCCCTTGCACAGTCCAGATCTCCAAAGAAATTAAGAAGAATTCGTTGCTAGCTTGTTTTAGAGAACCTTTAGTTTCTAGATGTGGACTGGGGAAGGGAAAAAAATTGTACAGACACAAAAGATAGCAAAGATAGTTTAATGTCTCGGTTAATTGGGATATTAGTTTTGCTATAGCCTGAGCTTTGATATGTATTCTAATTGGTGTTAGATTAATGCAGAAGAAGATGACCAAGGATGAGGATTAAAGATGGAGTTATGAATATGGGAAACATATAGGAAACGAGCTCTTAGAGATTTTTGAAAGAATAACTGCAACATTTTAAATTTGTTTTGACAATATATTTTGGTAGAATATTAGTATCAAATTTTCGAACGGCATAACAAAATATTTAATACTTGGTACAATATATTCCTGTATCTGGTTCATTCCCATTTTGGAGCCCTCTCTAAGGTTCATCATTAGACAGTGGTTTTTGGCCGGTTTCAGCGTATCACTTCCTTCACTCGCTTTATTAGTTTGCTTGTTAGTTCTTTGTTTCTTTCTTGGCAGGATCATTTTTTGTTGCGCCTAATTATTTGTTTATCTTGCGAGGTTATCTTCAAGGTAGCCATAAAGCTTTTGGATCAGCCTGAGTTGTGGTTCTGGAGATTGTGGATTAGCTCTTGGTATAGAGCATATTGCACAACATTCAATTGTGTGCAATTTCCAATCTCCCTTCTTATATTTTGTCTACTGCAAAAAGATAATGCAGTATATCTCTGTCCGAGCAGGCCTCGACCATGCACATTGGCGTCATCAATGTCCAAGCTACTTCGGCATCTGGTTGATCTTATTCGATGTTTTGTATTTTACTCTTCTATCTTGCTTGATCTGATCACTTCTATTGTGGATCAACTTTTCTTAGATTAGCTTTATCTTGTGTATTGTTCTTGTTGGTTAGCCTTTATTTTCCCATCTATTGTAGTGTGTTAATTTGGATTAAATAGAAAATTTTAGGCTTTTATTGTAAGAAAACCAAATATTAATACTGTCTACATAGCCTTACCAAAATTAATGCTAATACACCCTAGCCTCAAAGTAGTGATCCGTTGCAATAAGAAAGGATTACATGTTTGTCATTTTAAACTTTAAATCAGTAGACATTTTGCAAATTATTTATTGATAGATAAATTTTTTTAGGAAAAAGCATGCTCAAAACTTAACACTTGTCCCCTACTTTGTCTCAGGATTTGAGCCAAAACACATGTTGAGGTGGGGTAAAATTGACTTGGCGTATCACAGACCATTCACTCAGCCCACCAAAACATGCGGTTGAGCCCAACAATTGCCCCACTTTGCAGTGACCGCCCATGAAGAAGATTAGATGTGGACCTGGCCCACCGAATGTCCTACCCCTTAGCTCCAAGGGTCACCATCTCTAGATGGCCCAACATTCGCCAGGGATGAGTCTTCGACCTCCCCAAGTCTATGACAAGGCCTTCGTCTCTAGAGTGTAGGGTGCCTCACTCCTACCACCTGATCAATCTCTACCACATCAGAATACAATTTACTAATAACCACATGACACAAGCTTGCAACTGCAGGAAGTGGCTTATCTTTAGGCCAAGTGTGAGGCTTAAATTAGTATAAAATGGAGAAATATGTATTTAATTCAAAATATCTAATTAACTAGCAAATTAATGGTATTCCAAGCCCAAATGGGCCATGGGCTTGGACCAAAACAATGATGATCAGTCTGTCTCCATACAATTTTAATTAATTACATATTTATTTTGGTGATTAACAAAACCCTATCAAAGTTCTCTAACATATATTCCATAAGTCTTAAGTACAGGAAATACTCCAAGGTCAAACAAGTCAATATTGGTAAGTATCATATTTCTGAAGCGTTAATTATTTCAAGATTATATTTCTCTAAGTCCACATCGACTTCTGTTGAAAGTCACAACGATTTCCTTCATGTATATCGATTTTAATAGAGCTATAACGATTTGACATCATAACGATTTGCTCATCGTAATGATTTGCTCATCGTAACGATTCCTTAAGTCATCGTAACGATTTGCTCATCGCAACGATTTCTTCAGTCATCGTAACGATTTGCTCATCGCAACGATTTCTTTAGTCATCGTAACTATTTGCTCATCGCAACGATTTCTTTAGTCATCGTAACGATTTGCTCATCACAATGATTCCTTCAGTCATCGTAACGATTTGCTCATCGCAACAATTTCTTTAGTCATCGTAACAATTTGCTCATTGCAACGATTTCATTAGTCATCGTAACGATTTGCTCATCGCAACGATTTCTTTAGAGCTCATAATGATTTGCTTCGCGCAACGATTTCTTTAGCGCTTATAACGATTTGCTTCGCGCAACGATTTCTTTAGCGCTCATAACGATTTGCTTCGTGTAACGATTTCTTTAGCGCTCATAACGATTTGCTTCGTGTAACGATTTCTTTAGCGCTCATAACGATTTGCTTCGCGCAATGATTTCTTTAGCGCTCATAACGATTTGTTTCGTGTAACGATTTCTTTAGCGCTCATAACGATTTATTTCGCGCAACTATTTCTTTAGCGCTCATAACGATTTGCTCTCTATAATGATTTCTTCAGTTTTCATAACTATTCCTTTAATGAATACAACGATTTGTTTTCTATAACGATTTCCTCAGTATTCATAACGATTCCTTTAATGAATACAACGATTTGCTCTCTATAACGACTTGTTAAGTACTCATAACGATTTCTTCAGTAAACACTTGATCATAACGATTTCATAAGTCATATAGGCAACGACTTTATGGTTTATATCGACTTGATATTTATCTTATTTCTGAAAGCGTTGAATAGTCAAAGTCTTCTCATATCTGTCTCACTGTTGTGCATTAAATGAAGACAGAACGCATCTCTGCATGCATGCAGATGAGATCTTTCTATTATCGTACATACTCTGCTAACATCTTTTTAATATAGCAAAATGGAATTACTATTCTTGGTGAATATTCACATCAACGTTTACTGACAACAAGAGACAGCCTAGCTGTCTAATGTTCTAGCATTTAATATGTGCAGGGTCCTAAAGATATTTTGTTATACAACGTCGAACTATATAGACGCCAGAAGATCCTATCTCTTTGCGTACACAACTGGATAAAAGTCTGTTGACTAGAAGCCTCCAAGTCTCAATCAGTCTAACGTCTATCAAACAAAGAGACAACGGTTACCTTAACGACTACTTTTTCAAATTGGAGATATAAATTCAAGACAGCAGCCTCAGAAGTTCTCCAAGCAACTTACCATTGAATACTACAAGCATTGCAGATCTTCTGAAAGAATCCAAGAGCCAAGAATTCAATTCTAGTGTGTCTTTAGCTCTTTGCTCTCTATGTTGTAAGAGAAATCCTAAGAGAGCCAGTATAGTTCTGAGAGAGTGCGTTGTTTAGATTATTTGCTCTCAGTGCTAGTAGCTTCAGAACTTGACTTGCTAAAGCTTGATCTAGGGGCTTGAATTCCTGTTTATTCCTTTTGTGTTGTTGTTCCCTTCTATTGTGAAGGAAGACCTGGTGGGGAGCCAGGGTGTTGTGTTCCCTTCTGTTGTGAAGGAAGACCTGGTGAGGGATCCAGGGTGTTGTAGTTCCCTTCGTGTGAAGGAAGACCAGCTGAGCTGGGTGTTGTTTTGTCCGTAGGGCCTAGTTAGTGGAATCCTGAGTTGTTGCTCAGGGATTGGACGTAGGACTCCTAAGGAGAGGAGGTCTGAACCAGGATAATTCCTTGTGTTGTGTGATTGCTTATTGTGTGTTTGTCTTTTATACTAACCTTCTCTAACCTTCATCGAAGAACATCTTTGTATGAATGTTTTAAGTACAGGGACTAATCAAATAATTTTTTAAAAGACCCATTCACCCCTCTCTGGGCTCGTCAACTGGGCAACAAGTGGTATCAAAGCAAGCCTCTACGACAAAGAAGAAAGATCCAACAATCTGAAGAGTAAAGATCCATGGCAGCCCAAGGTAACATTGAAGGTCAGTCTGTCAACCGACCCCCTCTCTATGATGGTGAAGATTATGCTTATTGGAAGACCAGAATGGAGTACGTTCTCCAAGGTCACGACTATCAGATATGGTCAATAGTAGAAGAAGGCGATCTCCTGGTCACAAATGAGAAAGCTCAGTGGACAGATGATGATAGGAAAAAGATCTCCTTGAACTGTAAGGCTAAGAGTATTCTGTGCTGTGCACTAAGCAAAAAGGAATTCAACAGAGTTTCAGCCTGCAAATCCGCAATGGAGATATGGGAAAAGCTCAGAATTACCTATGAAGGCACAAACAAGGTAAAGGAGACAAGAATTGATATTCTTATTACACAATATGAAAGATTTCAGATGCAATCAGGTGAGTCCATAACTCAAATGTTCAGTCGATTCATAGATATTACAAATGGATTGGCTGGAATTGGGAAAACCTATGAGATTGGAGACATGGTGAGGAAAATTCTTAGATCCTTACCATCCTCATGGACCCCAAAGGTCACAGCTATTGAGGAAGCTGATGATTTGAAAAGGATGTCTTTGGAAAAGCTCATCGGGTCCCTTATGACCCATGAAATAAATATGGAAAGATTAGGAGAGTCTTCAAGTAGAAAGAAGCATTCAAATGCTCTTAAAGTAGAAGAAGACAAGTTAGATGAGTCATTAGCTGAAGATGAGAA
Source organism: Colocasia esculenta (assembly GCA_014218235.1). Taxonomy (NCBI): domain Eukaryota; kingdom Viridiplantae; phylum Streptophyta; class Magnoliopsida; order Alismatales; family Araceae; genus Colocasia; species Colocasia esculenta. Next base: position 37,110,051 of record CM024753.1, read on the forward strand.
CTCAAGTGACTGTGAAGATGAAGAAGCTATGCTATCAAAAAGATTGCAACGCATTCTAGCAAAGAAGAAGAAGTTCCAATCTGGTAGAAGACACTTCAAGAGAAATAAAGACTTCAAGAAACCAGATGGAAAGGATCAAAAGAAGAGTGAACCCATATGCTATGAGTGCAAAAAGCCAGGACATATCAAAGCTGAATGTCCAAAGCTCAAGAAGCCTGAATTCAGAAAAAGAGAGAGCTCCAAGAAATTCAGGAAATATAAGAAAAAGGCTATGGCAGCAGCATGGAGCAACAACAGCGACTCAGATAGTGAGTCAAGCTCAACCAGTGATGAGGAAGAAGCCAACTTGGCCTTCATGGCAAATACCAAAGAAAAGGTAACCTCTGACTCATCCTTTGATTCTTGTAATGGTTCAGATTCCGATAATCTAGAAGAAGCCTTCAACGAATTATACAGTAAATATAGAGAAATAACCAAACTATTAAAAATAAGTAAGAAAAATAATGCTTGTCTAGAAAACACAAACTCAGATCTAAAATCAGAAAATGAATAATTAGAAAGCCAAATAACTGAACTTAAAAGAAGAAATGAACTGTTATGTGAAGATCTAAAAGCTAATAATGAACAAATAACTAAATTAGAAAAATAAGCAAGTTCAGATGAACTGAAAACTGAAATTAAGACACTAATGTTGAACCACTCTCTATTTGTTCTTGTATTTTGGTGATAACAAAACTTATGATGATAACATAATGAATATTTTTGTTTCATCTGTGTCGCATCAATCCCATAGCAAAATGCTAAGTCTTTCATTGATGCAATATATGGCGCACTAAAATGATAAAATCGATGTTTAATCAATATACATCGATTTCTGTTTAAAGTGCCAAAGTATCAAGCGCCGCAACGATTTGCTAAGAAGTCGATGCCATAACGATTTGATAAGTGGCCATAACGATTTCTTCTTTGAGCGTATTGATTTGATAAGAAGTCGTTCCCATAACGATTCCTTAAGTGACCAAAATGATTTTCCAAGAAGTCGATGCCATAACGATTTCATAAGTGTTCGCAACAATTTGTTAAGAAGTCGATGCCATAACGATTTCCTCTTTAAGCGCATTGATTTAGTAAGAAATCGATCTCATAACGATTCTATAAGTGAGCGCAACGACTTGCTCTCACAACGATTTGTTCACATCGATTTGTTTATAAATGAGCAACGACTCTTCACATAACAATTTCATAAGTCATGCTCATAACGATTTCTTCATGGATTCTGTTCAAACACAGATTGCCTTTATATTTCAAATATGCTTGGCGCTTAAATAAAAAGTCAAACATCTTCTGACAAAAAGCTGCATGCATATTTCAGAGTCTTGTCAAAAAGATATGACCTCTATTTTCAGTATGTTAGCAGAAGCACAGTACCATGCATCGTTTATCATAAACACTCTTTTATGCTAACACTCTCTTCTATGCTCACAGACATCGAAGACCACCAGAGTCTGATTAAGACAAATGAAGAGAAGATAAGCAACGGTCAGAACTCCAACGGATCCAAAACTCAAACGGCTATCTCTTCAATGGATTTGTTCAAAGCTGCTCAATATAAAAGATGGAGCATTGCTGAAGAACAATGAGAGCCTTTTCTTGAATATCTTTGAAGGAGTGTACATCTGTGAGAAGCACCTTCACGCCACATACACTCAAGGAAAGAGAGAAAGAGCCCGAGCCAAGAAGAAGCAATCAAGCGTCTCAAGCATTCAAGCTTCCGAGCTTTCTGTCTTCTTTTCTCTCTTCTGTTTCTCTCCGACCTCATTGTATATCTGGGGAGAGTTTGGGACTGTGAGCTTTACATGAGTGTTCATCTTGTAAGGTCTCTCAGTCTGATCTTTCTAAGAAAGATCTGTGTCCAGCTGTAGGACTGTATACAGTTGTTAACCCAGCTAGGGGTTGGTGTCTAGCAGAACCTAACTGGGGTTTGTACCAGTTGTCAACCCAGCTAGGGGTTTGTGTCTAGCAGAACCGCACTGGGGTTTGTTCCAGGAGGTTGGCTTCTTTACCTGTAAGAGAAGTGGGCTGCCTTCTTGCCCGGGAAAGAGAAGAAGACCTGGTGGGGGATCCAGGGTGTTGTAAGGTCCATAAGGGGGACTGTACCCTTGGTTAGTGAAATCCCAAGAGTTTGCTTGGGGACTGGACGTAGGACTTCCATGTGGGAAGGGCCGAACCAGGATAAATCTCCTGTGTCCTTGTGTGATTGTTCATTTGCTTCCGCACTGCTACTCTTTATCACACTAAACTAACCAACCTTCAAGTGTTATTTTCTGTGTTTAAGATTCTATTTCAGATTTCAGAAAAACCTATTCACCCCCCCTCTAGGTTGGCTTGCTGCCGTACCAAAAGGGCCAACAAGTGGTATCAGAGCGAGTCTCTGAACTTTCAAAGAAGATCCAACGATCTTAGAGTAAAGATCCATGGCAGCTCAAGGATATGCTGAAGGACAATCAGTCACCAGACCTCCATTCTTTGACGGAGAAGATTATCAATACTGGAAAATGAGAATGGAATGCTTCATTCGAGGCACAGATTTCGATCTGTGGCAGGTAATCGAGGTAGGTGATTATGTTATTGTTCCTATTCCAGGCACTACTGCAATTACAACAATAGATAAAAGTAAATTATCTTTAAACTTTAAGGCTAAAAACTATCTATGTTGTGCTCTATCTAAAAGAGAGTTCAGTAGAGTTTCTGCATGCAAATCTGCTAAAGAAATATGGGATAAATTGCAGATAACCTATGAAGGAACAGATAAAGTAAAACAAACTAGGATAGATATTCTTATCTCTCAATATGAGCAATTCAAAATGCTTCCAAATGAAAACATTACTACTATGTATAACAGATTTTCAAGTATAGTAGTAGGTTTAAATTCTCTTGGAAAAATTCTTCCTAATGAAGAAACCGTTAGAAAAATACTTAGGTCCTTAACTATTTCATGGACACCTAAGGTAACGGCCATAGAAGAAGCCCATGACTTGACCAAATTATCGATTGATAATCTGATAGGTTCTCTCATGGCACATGAAATAAATATGGAGTGATTATCTGAAAGTTCATCTAAAATGAAATGCACTAACGCTCTTAAAGTTGTAGCCGCTCCTTCCATCTCTTCTTCTAGTTCCCAGGATGTAGATTCTGAAGACTGTAATATGGATGAAGTATTGTCCAAGCTTCAGAAAATTTTGAAGAAGAAGAAAAACGGATCAAGAAGGATCCAAAGAAAAGAGAAAAAGGAAAAAGGACCAGTCTGCTATGAATGCAGAAAACCTGGACATCTGAGACCAGATTGTCCAAGACTCAAGAAGACTGGTCAACCAGAAAAGCCCAAGAAGCAGCACAAGAAATTTAAAAGAAAAGCTATGGCGGCTGCTTGGGAAAATGAAGAGACCACATGCTCAGAATCATCAAGCTCAGATTCCGAAAAGGAGCAGGTAAATCTAGCCCTCATGGTGGGACTAAATGAGGTACTCTCTGAACCTTCTTTTGACTCTTGCACAAATTCAGGGTCAGAGTCTGAAGACTTAGAAGAAGTCTTTAATGAACTATATAATAAGCATAAGGTTGTTGTAAAAGAACTAAAAAATCTCAAGAGCAACCTTACCTGTTTAGAAAACACTAATTCTGATCTTAAATCAGAAATGGAACAACTAGAAGAACAATTAAAAGAATATAAAGATAAAAATTATATTTTAAATGAAGATTTGAAAAGCAAGAACAAAGAGAAGCTAGAGTTAGAAGAAAAATTAAAAACTCTAACTGAAGAAAATCTCTATTTAAAAGAATCAGTTAGTAAATTAACTAAAGGAAAAACATCTCTAGCCCTATGCTTAAAAGGATCAAAATCTGGAAATGACAAACAAGGGCTTGGTTATACACCTCCAGAAAAAGGAAAACAAGTAATAAACTCAGGAAAATATCCTTTACCAAAATTTGTAAAAGAAACCAAAATGCCTCAGAAAAAGGAACCTGAAACAACCAAGCTTTATCAAAAGAAAAAGGTTTCTAAAAATTATGATCCAACCATGCATCACAAAGGCAATAAGAACTGCAAAACAAATTATATTCACTGCTGCTCTCATTGCAATAAACTAGGACACACTGTGAACACCTGCACAACTAAGCACCTAGTTTGGATACCTAAAGGCTATTTTTATGCATCTAACGATCAAGGACCCAAAATTATTTGGGTACCTACTTCTGAGTAGCTCATTTGCAGGATAGCCTTGGGGCATCAGGAACAAAGGATGCTCAAGGCACTGAAGACTGCCAACTCTTCATCCATCTCATATCTGAAGAGGGAGTAGTCATTAATTTATTCGTAAATTTTAAATATTACTAATAATTATTTTCAAGTTTCATTCAGGTGGAGTCTCTCATGCTCAGGGGGAGCACAGACTAAGGGGGAGCCTTCACTAAGGGGAAGTTATTCATTGAATATCTATTATTGTTGAACCCCTCAATGGTAAGAAAGTTCTCTCTAAGGGGGAGAGAAATGCATGGTAAGATCCTTCCTTTTTGGTTAGTGACAAAAAGGGGGAGAGTATGTATGCACTATGAATTTTCTGTATGTCTCTGCATGTTTCAAGATTTAATTCTGCATGTTTTCATGATTTAAAGCGTTTCATGATTATCCCTATCAGAAAATTTGCATAAATTTTGTCATCACCAAAAAGGGGAGATTGTTGAACCACTCTCTATTTGTTCTTGTATTTTGGTGATAACAAAACTTATGATGATAACATAATGAATATTTTTGTTTCATCTGTGTCGCATCAATCCCATAGCAAAATGCTAAGTCTTTCATTGATGCAATATATGGCGCACTAAAATGATAAAATCGATGTTTAATCAATATACATCGATTTCTGTTTAAAGTGCCAAAGTATCAAGCGCCGCAACGATTTGCTAAGAAGTCGATGCCATAACGATTTGATAAGTGGCCATAACGATTTCTTCTTTGAGCGTATTGATTTGATAAGAAGTCGTTCCCATAACGATTCCTTAAGTGACCAAAATGATTTTCCAAGAAGTCGATGCCATAATGATTTCATAAGTGTTCGCAACGATTTGTTAAGAAGTCGATGCCATAACGATTTCCTCTTTAAGCGCATTGATTTAGTAAGAAATCGATCTCATAACGATTCTATAAGTGAGCGCAACGACTTGCTCTCACAACGATTTGTTCACATCGATTTGTTTATAAATGAGCAACGACTCTTCACATAACAATTTCATAAGTCATGCTCATAACGATTTCTTCATGGATTCTGTTCAAACACAGATTGCCTTTATATTTCAAATATGCTTGGCGCTTAAATAAAAAGTCAAACATCTTCTGACAAAAAGCTGCATGCATATTTCAGAGTCTTGTCAAAAAGATATGACCTCTATTTTCAGTATGTTAGCAGAAGCACAGTACCATGCATCGTTTATCATAAACACTCTTTTATGCTAACACTCTCTTCTATGCTCACAGACATCGAAGACCACCAGAGTCTGATTAAGACAAATGAAGAGAAGATAAGCAACGGTTAGAACTCCAACGGATCCAAAACTCAAACGGCTATCTCTTCAACGGATTTGTTCAAAGCTGCTCAATATAAAAGATGGAGCATTGCTGAAGAACAATGAGAGCCTTTTCTTGAATATCTTTGAAGGAGTGTACATCTGTGAGAAGCACCTTCACGCCACATACACTCAAGGAAAGAGAGAAAGAGCCCGAGCCAAGAAGAAGCAATCAAGCGTCTCAAGCATTCAAGCTTCCGAGCTTTCTGTCTTCTTTTCTCTCTTCTGTTTCTCTCCGACCTCATTGTATATCTGGGGAGAGTTTGGGACTGTGAGCTTTACATGAGTGTTCATCTTGTAAGGTCTCTCAGTCTGATCTTTCTAAGAAAGATCTGTGTCCAGCTGTAGGACTGTATACAGTTGTTAACCCAGCTAGGGGTTGGTGTCTAGCAGAACCTAACTGGGGTTTGTACCAGTTGTCAACCCAGCTAGGGGTTTGTGTCTAGCAGAACCGCACTGGGGTTTGTTCCAGGAGGTTGGCTTCTTTACCTGTAAGAGAAGTGGGCTGCCTTCTTGCCCGGGAAAGAGAAGAAGACCTGGTGGGGGATCCAGGGTGTTGTAAGGTCCATAAGGGGGACTGTACCCTTGGTTAGTGAAATCCCAAGAGTTTGCTTGGGGACTGGACGTAGGACTTCCATGTGGGAAGGGCCGAACCAGGATAAATCTCCTGTGTCCTTGTGTGATTGTTCATTTGCTTCCGCACTGCTACTCTTTATCACACTAAACTAACCAAACCTTCAAGTGTTATTTTCTGTGTTTAAGATTCTATTTCAGATTTCAGAAAAACCTATTCACCCCCCCTCTAGGTTGGCTTGCTGCCGTACCAAAAGGGCCAACAACTAACAGAAGAAAATATACAGTTATCTAGCACATTAGAAAAATTCACTAATGGTAAAAACTCCCTAATATTAAAAGGTGCCAGAAGATCAGGTAAGAAGAAAAATGGATTAGGATATACACCCCAGATAATGAAGAAACTATAGTTTATCCTAAAATATATCCAACACCAAAATTTATACCTGAACAAGACATTGCATACAAGACAGATTTCAAATATATAGAAAAAGTAACCAAATTGTCATGCTACAGTCACTGTAACAAATTAGGACATATTATAACTACATGTCCAACTAAACATAAGAAATGGATAATAAAAAGGGAAACCAGTGATACTAACCAATCAGGACCCAAAAGAACTTAGGTACATAAAACTTAATGTTTTCATTTCAGGATAACTCTCGAGCATCCAAATGGTATCTGGACAGTGGGTGCTCAAGGCACATGTCAGGTAAACGAAAGCTATTCTCTCATCTTCAAAATGAAGAAGGAACTGTTACATATGGAGATAACGGAAAAGGAACAGTGATAGGCAGTGGTTCTGTGAACAACAAAGGAAAGACAGTTATTGAAGATGTATTGTTTGTCAAAGGGCTAAAACATAATCTTATTAGTATCAGCCAGCTTTGTGACATAGGTCATCAGATCCAGTTTCAAGAGTCAAAGTGCAGCATATTAAAGGATGGAGCAGTAATTTTCGAGGCAAATAGAGAAAAGAACTTATATGTGCTCTATCTTGAAGAACTCAAGGATCAAAATGTATGTTTAGCAGCAAATAAAGATCAATCAACTGAATTGTGGCACATAAGATTGGGTCATTGCAGCATAGATGGTATGAGAAAGTTGTTAAAGAAAAATCTTGTGTAAGGTCTGCCAAAAGTCAGCACTAAGATGGAAGGTGTTTGTAGACCTTGTGCCAAAGGAAAGCACTCTAAGAGCTCCTTCAAGCCGAAGACTGTGGTAACCACCTCAAAGCCTTTGGAACTCCTTCATATGGATTTGTTTGGGCCAATAAGGACCACCAGTCTTGGAGGAAAGAATTTTGGTTTTGTTATTGTCGATGACTACTCCAGATTTACATGGGTGTCATTCCTAGAACATAAAGATGATACATTTGAAAGCTTTATCAGTTTTAGTAAGAAGGTTCAGAAAGACAAGAAATTCAGTATTATTAGTATTCGATCAGATCATGGAGGTGAATTTCAGAATGAGAAATTTGCAAAGTTTTGTGAAAATGAAGGAATTGAACATAACTTCTCAGCACCAAGGACACCACAGCAGAATGGAGTTGCTGAAAGAAAGAATAGAAGCTTATTGGATATGGCTAGGACAATGTTGTCAAATATAACTTACCAAGGTATTTTTGGGCTAAAGCAGTAAATACAGCAAGCTACATCATTAATAGAGTAATGATCAGACTAATATTGAAGAAAATCGCAAATGAGTTGTTCAAAGGGAAGAAAACAAAGATCAGTCACTTCAGAACTTTTGGATGTCCATGCTTCATCCACAACAACGGCAAAAGAGACATTGGTAAGTTGGATGCCAAATCAGATGAAGGCATCTTCATGGGGTATGCTTCTAAACCCAAAGATTATAGAGTATTTAACAAACGTACCTTATTGATTGAACAGTCTGTGCATATTATTTTGATGAGACTAACCCTTCCTTGAGAAAGGAAGAAGATAGTGACAATGATGATGCAGACGAACTGTCCAAGAAACTAAAGGATACCTCAATTGAAGACAGGGATGATCCACCTCTGGAAGACTTGCAACAACAAGATATTACACATGAAAATCTTCCAAAGGAGTGGAGATACAAGAAAGATCACCCACTTGAGAACATTATTGGTGATCCATTTGTAGGGGTATGAACAAGAGGTAATATAATACCTTGTGATTATCTAGCATTTGTCTCTCAAATAGAAAGACTGTAACGCCCCGACGCGGAATATCGGAGCGGGATTATAGTTATTAAATAGTACAGAGCGAGAAATAAATAACAGACCATTGCACAATTGGATAACACCAATTAAACTCTAATTTCATTAATAATCCAACAACCTCCATTACATTCACTGATAACTTATTAACTGACTAATACATCAACGTATCAGAGCCAAAACTAGGGCCCAGAGTACTTTATTCAAAATCAACTAATACATAAATGACTATCTGATTCACTAACTCATATCTATACTAACTGACTACTACTAGAAAGCCTTGGTTGCTGGAAAGGGGTCACTCCTGAGCATCATCCTCAGTCCCGTCCTCGTGAGTGTGGTCATCGTCATACTCGCCTGAAACACATTAAATAAAAATACAGGATGAGCAAATAACGCTCAGTAGGACTTAATATCTCATGTAAACAAGCAGGCTTAAAGTGTTTAACCTTTTATCAAGCAGGATAACTAACAGGAACGAGAAAGTACGAGAACGATCAGGTATAGTCGTGCCAGTAAGTTCACAAGACAAGAATACCTTCATAGGTAACAAGTACAAAAGATTTGGCCATATTTCAAGTTAACAAGTAATTGCACAGCAGTGCAGAAGTCACGATAGCAGGTAAAGCAAGTAACATGCGTTTGGTCGATCATTTTATCAACCACAAGTCAAGTATTATGTACAGGAATGTTTGTGAATTGTCTTAGATTAAATCTTGATAGTCATGCGTTTGGTGTATGCCATCACCTGATCATTAGACCCCCGCGAGTTATAGCCTTTCAGGTGCTCCTCCCAAGGACCAGATCGGGCCCTTATTATGTTGCCTAGCATAGTCATGTTTGTTATCTTAGACAATCACAAAATGGCCAAGAGAGTACCAAGAATAGATGAGAGTAGTAGATGAACTAGACGAGAGTGTAGAGAGAACGTGAACAGATGAGAGTATCGAGATAGTAGATGAGATAGGGACATTTCCGTAAAAAGACGAGAAACACGCGATAGTAACGGTTGCACGGCACCAGGTCGGGTACCGGCAGTCTAGTAGAAGTCACAACCGCCCACTAGCCGTGCTATGAACACAGGCTAGATGGTCCAGCATGATTGCAAGATAAGGAGAGAACACTAAGGCCATGGATCGTACTGATCCCTAAGGTGTAACGGGTTTTAGGGTACAACCAGCTCGTTGACTAAGGACGTGCGCCAAAGCCAAGAAGACTTACGGAGGTCTTGACAAAGAGTCCCTGGTCCAGTCGAGAGTATTCCCGGCGGAGAGGTGGTCCAAGTCAAGAGAAAGTGTGTAGAAAACAGGTCCGTCGTGCCTCGAGTGCTCGAAGGCCGAGGGAAAACGGTAACGGTAGATAAAATGCACGAGTAAAAAAGGAAACAAGGGTATTTAACAAAATAGGGTAATTTAGTCATTTATTTCGCTAGTTTACCGAATACATTATAGCAAAATTTATCAAGGTCAAATGGCAATTTACAATGTTATGTGTGTGCAAGTGTAAAGAAATCTTGAGGATATGACAAGTCGTGCTCACGGCTTTTAAATTAACAAGAATTATTTAAATATTATTAAATAAAAATATTCAGGTCGATTATTAAGCTTAACAGTACATGGTTTAACTTGTATAAGGGTTATATGACAATAAGACAGGGGTATATGCATAATATAAGGTTTTGGCCGAAATTTAAAGAAGGCGACGGGGGTTCCAGTCGCGATCATGTCGCGACGGGGCGCATGGGCGCGTTAAGCAGCGTATCGCGACGGGGTATCCTGTCACGATTCAGGTGGCGGGGGTGCGGCCTGGCGCGACAGGCGAACCGGCCGGCCTGGCCCAGTTCGGGTTTGGGAACGCGGCGGCGAGGCCCGTCGCGTTCATGACGCGGCCTGAAGGCCTACCACTACACTCCTGTTATCGCGGCGTATCGCGCCGTCGCGATAACAGGGGCGGTCCAGTTTTTCACCTTTTTCTCTGGGTAGACCCTTCATGACACATGGTCATTCTAAATTCAGTATAAATCGCACGGTGATCCAAAAAGCACGAAAATAGTTTTAAACGAAAGTAGACATATATATCTATCAACATGCACTATTAATTTGAAAATAGACAAGGTTTAGACATGCATTGATCAGGTTACTTTTCAGTGACCTAAAAAGGCGCAGTCAATATTCAATGAATTAATTAGAGATGTATACATGATGAAAAATTCTGAAACCAGCGGCGTTTGAAAGCTAACATGTAGTAGTATTTATGATAATTTTATAATGGAATGATGTCAAGTTTGCACGAGGTTAAAAAGGAAACAAGGAGGGTCGAGTGCACAGGTCTGATAGATAATCAAAGATTTAATTATCTCTCATGGGAGATCAAAATCAAGCAAGACTAGGGGCGTTTGAAAGATAATAAGATGTGGTATGTCTGAAAATTTTATCAAGGCATGAGAGCAAGTACACGTTGGGGATTATAGAAAACACAAGATCTCAGTTCATGGTAACAGCAGGACTTCATGAATTAAATTCGCCCAAATGGGTCAACAAAATACCACGAAACGATAGGGCTTTTGAAGAGGTACATGAAGGCTACCTAGGGTAATTATTTAATGATTTTAGCTTGAGAGATTACCTACCTTTCGTGGAAGAGATGAAAACCCTTGTTTGGTGATGAAAATGGAAAACCCTTTTTGCTCCAAGCCTTCTCCTTCCTTGCTCCTTGGTCTCCAGCTCTTCTCCTCGTTCTCCAGGGTTCCAGCCACGAAAATGGGTTGCTAGGGATGAAGCTTGAGGTGTTTAAGCTTGCTATTAGAGTCCATTCAACTCCCAACTCTTCTCTCCTCCTTTAATTACGAAAATTCACATTAAATACCTATTTTTTCACCATTTATCTTCCTAATGGATAGGGAAGAGAGCTAATTTCGTGGTCAAAGGGTTAGGATATGGGTAGGACTCCTTTTTAGGATATATATGGGTTATTTAACATTTATCTTAACCCTTTACTATTTATTTAATTAATTAGTTACGAATTTAGTCTATTTACCTCTCATCCCATGATGGGCTATCCTTATTTGTGCCCATTCTATTGGGTTTGGGTTATTAGAGTAACTCACTAATAATTTAGCTTAATGGGTATTGCAATAATTCCCTTTTATTCTAATTGAATTAATTTATCTCATATATTAATTAATAAAATATTATTTTTCTTGATTTTAAAAATCAAGGTTGCTACATCCTCCCCCTCTTAAAAAGAATTTGGTCCCCAAATTCATATAATCGTAAGAGGAAGAAGGTCTTACTGAATAGATCCGGATAATTTCGTCGCATGGTTGCTTCGGGCTCCCAAGTTGCCTCTTCGACTTCATGGTTTCTCCATAATACCTTCACTACGGGTATAGACCGATTCCGAAGCTGTTGCATCTTCTTGTCCAAAATTTTTACTGGCCTTTCTTCATAGGTCATATCCTTATTCAGAATAATGTCATCATAGTTGATTACGTGTGACAGATCATATACGTATTTCCTCAGCATGGATACATGGAAAACATTGTGTACTGTCAAGAACTGGGGTGGTAGTGCCAGTCGATACGCTACCTCGCCCACTCTATCTAACACTTCAAACGGACCTATGAATCTTGGTCTCAATTTGCCTTTCATCCCAATTCTTTGGAATCCTCTGGTCGGGGATACTTTTAGCATTACATGATCTCCGGCTTGAAATTCTAAGTCTCTTATTCTTTTGTCAGCATAGCTCTTCTGCTTGGACTGAGCTATCTTAATTCTGTCTCTGATAATTTGTATGTCTCTGCTAGTGCTCTGCACCATGTCTGGTCCCAGCCATTGCTGTTCACCTACTTCATTCCAGCATACTGGCGATCTGCAACTCCTGCCATATAGTGCTTCAAATGGTGCCATCTTAATGCTGGCCTGATAGCTATTGTTGTAGGCAAATTCTATTAGAGACAGTTGTTCATTCCAATACCCTTCAAAATCTATAGCACAAGCTCGTAGCATGTCCTCCACTATCTGATTTGTTCTTTCGATCTGTCCATCTGTCTGTGGGTGGAAAGCTGTGCTAATGTTGAGTTTTGTGCCTAGGCACACCTCCACGTCGTCCACGGGAAGCCATGGCTGTAATAAAAATTTCAGCCACCATTAGAGCTAGGTTACTAGGTTCTCTAACCATTTTCTTATCTATATTTCACTTCTTATTAGTGTTTTCTACACATGTGGACATACTTAGCATGCAATGGGATGATGACTTAGGTATATTCATGTGCAATCTCAACCGGTCGCTCTGATACCAATCTCTGTGACGGCCCTCATTATACCGGTACGGTTATACCAACCCACGTCGGTATAGCAAGAGTCCTCACAGTGGGACATTTACCCAAACGATACATATAGCTGAGATACACGCGAATATACAACAGAGTAGCGGAAGTAAAAGACAACTGTCTCCATTCATTCATCATCCACATTAAACATACATGCAATTCGCAATTAACATAAAGAACTAAAGGTCCACATAATTTAAATTGCTGATATAGAACCACAAATTGTCCACATTTATACATCCTTTTCATAATACTCTAATACAATGTTCAAATTACATACTTATGAAATACACAAATCTCAAGAAACTCCAAAGCTAGTCTCCGCGCTCGGAGTCCGTCTCCACCGTCTCCTCCAACGGTGCCGTGTCACCAACTATACCTGTACGCCGAAGCAAGGGGTGAGTCCAAGGACTCAGTAAGCAACACTACTCATGATATACACGTACAAGTCCTAGTGGTTTCTACATGCACATTTACAATTTGCAACACATGGCATACTAGTCAATTTAAGGTTCAACCTGTTATGGAAGTTTTACAACTTTATACATGGATCATACTTTCATATTTCTAAGGATAAAATTTACCTATCACATGCTCTCTATTCCATTTACTCATGAAATTTTGTCCTTAAAGAACCTAAACATGAGAGCTACCAACATGAACATTGTGCATGCATGAAAGGGGAACACAACTAGCATGGATTTCACATGTCCTTAAGTACATACATAACCCTTTTTACATGCTTTAGGTTGCTGATTTCACATGGTTTAACGGCTGTAAACCTATACATGAAAGCTACAATATTGCATAAGACATATCACGTGATCAAACAATCATGCTATCTTGTACCCGTTTTCACCAATTATCCCTAACATGGATTCTAGACATCTTTGCACATAATAACATGATGATAATAACATAAATTCACTGATTTCACATGATTTCAGATTTGTCTCACATGGTTTTCAATAACATATTTTCACATCTTTAGTTTCACATTTTCTTTACACAAGTTTTCTCTTTCACATGGTTCACTTCACACATACACATTCACATTGTCACTTACACATTTACACATGGACACATACACATTACACATTTCACATTACACATTTTAGGTGCCGTGACACATAGTCCAAACCACCAAAGAAGGACATACACACATCACATTACACATAGACGCCATCTAGGCATTCCAATGGCGACTCTTGAACTGTGCAGACCGGGAGAACAAGTCTCCACCCTAACCAGTGGTACTTGTCCACCTCCAGGATTTCCCCCTAATGCCCTTAGGGTCACTTACACATTGAACTTTCTCAGGGGGACTTTTCCCTAATACAGCTCCACTGCCCTCTACGGAAGCAGTGTCACATTGGCACAGTTACACATTTACACATTTACGTTTTACACATGGTTTTACACTTCACACTTTTCATCTCATTCACTTTCTCACTCACATGAATATCTCTATTTTTCCTAACATGGTACTATAAAATTTCAGGAGTTTAACACACAGGAATTTTCACTAATCAAGTTGGTTTTAGACAATAATTAATCACATTACGATAATATACGTAGATTATCACATTTCACATGAAAATACATAACTTCTTATTTACTAGTCCAAATGACCTGAAATTTTAACCACATGCTGTTTTCGGGTTCAAGATCATACACTCAATTTTTCAGAATTTTCTGAGCTAAATATAATTTACAGAAAATCAAACACTTATTTTACATGCCATTCACAATTTAAGTTACATGGGACTTAACACATCATGCAATTTGCCATTTACTGTTTGAACAGGGATTTCCATTATGTGCATGATTTGAGAATACAGAACTACCCTAAATCATACAATCACAAATCGATCACCACAAACCATTCTTGCATGTCTTTCTATTTACTGAACTGAATTTATTTGCAAGCTATACAAGTATGAACAATTTACCAAAAATTGGGCATACATCTACTGATCTACAAATCTTCATGAACAGACAAAACCAAGGCATTCAGGCTAATCCTACTCATGAAACATAAATTTGGCAAGATCATTAACAAATCATGCTTACAATTCATGGGATACAATATTTCCTACATTCACCATCACACACTACATTCGTCCACACACCACAATTGACTATATACATAGAGTATAAGGTTACCATATATCCTCATCACGGAAACCATACCGAAATTAATGTAAAGGAAGGGCAGAACAGTTCACTGTTCTGTCTAGAGGAACTTGGTGGCAGTCTCTGGCCGCTGACTCAGGGTCAGCGGCATGGTCGATGGACGCCAAGCATGATATCGGCGTCCAGGGACCTTGACGTCAATGCAGGTCTGTGCAGAAACACAGACCCGACCTCTCAAGATTTGGTGAATGGGAGGGTCTAGGACTCGAGGGAAAATGTACAAAAATTGCAAAACCAACCTAGACTCATACGGGGACATCATGGATAGATCACTTGCCTTCTAAGAATTCCTCCAAAGGATTTAGGGCTCGGTGAAGCCCTCCTTGGGCAGTCCCAAGAAAGTGCAGAAACTCCCTCCAAATGATCTCTCCTCCGGGTTCTTGAGCGAGATCCACAGCAAGCCGAGGTCGGGGAAGCCTTCCTCGTCAGTCCAGCAACCTTCTTGATGCAATGGAACGCCGGATCAAGCTCCAGGGGTCGGATTTTTGGGTGGCAAAGTGGGTTTTTTCTCACAGTTTTCTCCTAGGGTTTTTCTTCCTCTTTTTCTCCTCTTGCAAGGGTGAAAAGAGGCTGGGGAAAAGGAGCTCTGATTTTAGACCTAAGGAGAGACCCCTCACCCACTCCTTGGGTGATATGACAGCCCTCAGAGCCGTTGGGGAGAACCCCCAATGGCTGGGCTTTCTTGTTTCAGAAGCTTGCAGCTCTGCTGCGCATGCAGGCCAGAGAGATTGGCGTCCATATCGCTGGACGCCAGGATTAGTGTTGGCGTCCATGTCTGGACGCTGACACCTCCTAAACGGCTTGAGGTTGACGCCAAGATGGCCTTCGTCCAGAACTCTGAAATATTCAGAAAACCAAGCACACCGTGCATATATACATGCAATATGTATACGGTATTATACTCATACTATCACCATGCAATACATACATTATTTATATTTAATCTAAACACATGCACACATACTTGTATTAACTAATACGTACGTAAATATGTACATACATACACAAGCACAATCATACACACACAAATACAAATAATGCGACGGAAATTCGAGGGCCTTACACTGGAGGTCGAAGTCATAGTCCTTCAGGAACTCAATCCATCTTCTTTGCCTAAGGTTTAATTCTTTTTGGGAGAAAAGATACTTTAGGCTCTTGTGATCAGTGAACACCTCAAATCTGACACCATAAAGATAGTGCCTCCAGAGTTTCAGTGCATGAACCACTGCCGCAAGCTCAAGATCATGAGTCGGATAGTTTGCTCATGCTCCTTCAATTGCCTCGAAGCATATGCTACTACCCTTCCTTGCTGCATCAACACACAGCCAAGGCCAATCCGAGATGCATCCGTGTAGATAGCAAAATCCTCTGCACCGCTCGGTAGAACTAACACAGGAGCCGATGTGAGTTTAGTCTTCAATAATTGAAAACTACTCTCACACTCCTCGGACCAGACAAACTTCACTCCCTTCCTGGTCAGCTGAGTCAATGGAGCGGCGATGGATGAAAATCCCTCAATAAAACGCCGATAATAACCCGCCAAACTAAGAAAACTCTGAATCTCCGAAAAAGTCTTGGGACTCTCCCAATCCATAACAGCTTGGACTTTCGCTGGGTCCACTGCTACACCAGCACCGGAGATAACATGCCCAAGGAAATGAACCTCGCGCATCCAAAAATCGCACTTGCTGAATTTTGCATACAGCTTGTGCTCACGGAGAACCTCTAACGCTATCCTCAAATGCTGACGATGTGTGGCCTCATCCGGAGAGTAGACCAACACGTCATCAATGAAGACTACAACAAAACTATCTAGATAGGGTCTAAACACCCTATTCATGAGATCCATGAACGCTGCAGGGGCGTTGGTTAGACCAAACGGAAGGACCAAAAACTCATAATGTCCATAACGGGTTCTAAATGCCGTCTTGGACACATCCTCACTCGTAATCCTCAACTGATGATAGCCAGAATGCAAATCAATCTTAGAAAAGACCGATGCATTCTGTAGCTGGTCAAACAAATCATCAATCCGAGGTAAGGGATACCTGTTCTTCACCGTCACCTGGTTTAGCTTTCTATAATCAATGCATAACCGAAGTGACCCATCCTTCTTCTTCACGAATAAGACAGGTGCGCCCCAAGGTGAAACGCTAGGGCGAATAAATCCCTTATCTAACAAATCCTGCAACTGCTTCCTTAACTCAGCTAATTCCGTAGGTGCCATCCGATAAGGTGCCTTCGAGATAGGAGAGATGCCTGGAAGCAACTCTAGAGTGAACTCTATCTCTCTAGCCGGTGGCAATCCAGATAAATCATCAGGAAAGACATCTGGAAAATCCTGCACTACATCTATCTCAGCAAGAGTAAGTGACTCATCAGCCTTGGGTATTAAAACCACACTGGCAAGAAAAGCGTCACAACCCTTGTTCACCATTCTCATTGCCCTCATGGCCGAGATGACAAACTTTCCTGCTAAGTTCCTCGGCAAAGGATGAGAAAATTCATCCTCACCAGGAATGCGGAAAACAATCTTCTTCCCACGACAATCTACCAATGCATAGTGCTCCTCTAGCCAATCCAGACCAAGAATAGCATCATAGTCCTTCATCTTAAGCAAGAAGAAACACCCTTCTAGGACTCTATCCTCAATGCACACCGGTAAAGACGGAATACACCTCCTAGTCGATACCGTACCTGCAGGTGTATGCACAGACAAAGGGACTTCTAAATCCTCAGACTCTAATCCTGACTCTAAAGCTAACTGCCTAGAAAAACGCTCGGAAATGAACGAGTGAGTAGCACCCGTATCGAACAAAACCCGAGCATGCACACTTAAGAACAAAACCGTACCTTCGGTGACATGATCCGCCTGCTCGGCGTCCTCACGAGCTAATGAAAACACTCGAGCTGGGGCTCGAGGTCTCCCTGGTCGTCCTGTAGCTGGAGCTGCTGTTGCTGCTACTGGGGCTGGCCCCCGCTGGGCTCCCTGCTGAAGCCTCGAACAATCCTTAATCTTATGATCACTGCTCCCGCACTTCAAGCACTTCCCTGCTACCAGCCAACACTCCGTACCGCCATGTGCCCTCTCGCAATGAGGACACTCCTTCTTACCACTAGGGGAACGTTGAGAAGATACCTGACCACTTCCTGATGCCACAGGACGCTGCGGTGATTGGAAAGTCGTCTTCTTCCTCTCCTGTCTCTGGAAAGGAGCTGTTGGCCTCTTTTGAGAAGCCTTCTTCTCCTCCAGATACTGCTCCATCTCCCCCTCCTGCCGACACGCCGCGCTGAGCGCCTGCTCGAGAGTACGATGGTCGAAAGCCACCAACCTCGTCCTCAGCGATGGTTTCAGACCCATCACGAATTTCTTTGCCTTCCTGTGCTCATCAGCTACAATATGAGGGGCGTACTTTGATAGCTCGGCAAACCTGGCCTCGTACTCCAGCACGGTCATGGAGCTCTGAGTTAACGAGAGGAACTCCTGCTCCATCTTGTCCTGGATGTGCTCCAGAACAAATTTGGCTCGGAAAAGCCTTACGAACTCATCCCATCCAACTTCCACAGCACCATCCTCGAACCGAGTACGTAACAACGAGGACCACCATACATCGGCTCGCTCCTGCCAAAACCATCCATGAGAACTAACCAACATAATTTGTACTTAAAGTAATAACCACTAGATTAGATCACACATACCTATAGCATATAGGTGGCTAAAGTGACCTTGTCGTCCTCAGCGCACCTAATGGCCCGGAAGATCTTCTCAATCTCCCTCATCCAGTTCTCAGCTAATAATGGATCGCTCTCCCCCTTAAAAGAGGGTGGCGACATCCTCTTGAACCTTTCCATGATGGAGGGTCCACAATGGTCAGCCTAGGGAACTGGTACCTGAGCCTGCTACAACAAGCAACATAATTAACACATATAACATAACAAATCATGCATTTAATAATACAGACTACTTTATCTTATTATTCTCTTTCCCCTCTCCCCTATATATATACCCCCCTCCTCCTCCCATTCCATCCATCCAAGTGAAGAGAGGGAGAGGTTAGGCTAGAACTCTAGAGAGAGTAAAGAGAGGAGGAGTGCCCGTCTCAAAGATCTGCCAATATGTATGTAACGACCCTCTTTATATCGGTACGGTTCCACCAACCCACGTCGATATAGAAAGCATCGCCACAGTGGGACATTTACCCAACACTAGTACAATAGGCTGAAACATACACAATATATTATATCACATGACATCGGAATTTAAAGAACTGAAAAGAAATCTTATTCCATCATCCACATTCTATTCACAGTCCGTATAGTAGAAAAGAGAACTAACTTTTCATAATTGAAATAAAATAAATACATTGTCCACATGAGACTACGCAGAGTCTTTATTACATACTATGAAGTAAGGAAAAGTACAATGCTAAATCCACAACAATCTCTCCTACTCTCGCTCCGAGTCGCTCCTAACGATCTCCTCGGAAGAAGTAGAAATGTCTGCACCTGTACGCCAAAGCAAGAATGAGTTCAAAAGAACTAAACAAGTAACACCAAGCACACCAAACATACATGCATCAAGAAATCTCCATATCTTTATGCTACACCATTTACACATAATGCATGGATTTGACAATTTATTCAAATAGAAGCCTATGCATGATTTCTACACATTTTACACATGGGATTTAGTTTTATACACAATAACTAATCCTATCACATGCTTTCTACACTTTTCAATATGCTAAACTGATTTCATTCAATCATTCATATGCCATATGTTGATCATTTTACACATAAATTTTCACATTTCATAACAACTAATTTAACATAAATTCTAAGATAATTTTTCACATAGTTAACACATTTATATTAGTGAAAAGCTCGCTGTTTTACTACTATCTTGTCACATTCACAAGAAACTTATCATTTTTGCATGTTTTCATAAGAATTTCATGAACACATATTCACTTACACAGGTTCACAATTTACACATTTTCTTTCACTTAAACACATTTTCACTTTTCCTTAATGCTGTGACACATAGCCCAAACCACTTTAGAAGGACACACACTAATCACATCACATATCAATCACCTAGGCATTCCAGTGATTAATCTTAGTTACTGCGCAGAACCGGGAGAAGCACTCTCCACCCTAACCAGCGATACTTGTTCGCCTCCAGGATTTAATCCCAATGCCCATGGGACACCACACACTTTGAACTTTCCCGTGGGGACTTTACCACAGTACAGTTCCACAGCCCTCTAAGGTAGCAGTGTCACCCATTGGCACATTAATACATTTTCTCAATTTCAACACACTTCTAAATACAAAATATTTACGCATTCATCTCATGTTCGCACATTTACATTCTTCAGTATTACCTAGCATGGTACTACTGTTTTCAGTATTAATCAAATTTTACAACAATTCTAATCATGCTGAAATTTTTGCAGAATTAAACACTAATCATATTAGCATGCATTAATTATTAATATCTAACATAAAACAATTTTATATAGCTATTGTCATCAGTTTAGTACAGAAATTTACCCAGAAATTCATCACAGTTTAACCATCATGCATACCAAAATTTACATTTTTCTGAATTACACATAATTTCTGAAAATTCTAACAGTGATGTTATCAAATGTAAAAATAGCCAAACTGACATAAATTTTCATTATTCGGACTCATAACTTATTACATACATGAATACTAACAGTACTAATTATATCTCAATTTATAGAAATTTAACTAGTTTCACATGAATTCTTAACTTTTCTACATTGAGTAGACATATTAACTATTTTTCGGTTCAGAAAATTAATTAAACTATACAGATATTATAAATTACTCAAATTTTTATATCATGCATCAGATCTCATAACCAGTGTATAGAAATTTCATGGCAGTCAAATTCTATACATATTTCATAAACGATATTTTTCAAGATTAAAATTCTGTCGGTAGCACATTCAAAGAATTCTAATAATTTGGGGAAATTTTCAAAAATGCACAATAACTCACAGTACACCCAAACATGTGTATTTACATATTATATGAAATTTACTGTATATCCTCATGTGGAAAAACTCGAAAATTAGCTTATAGAAGGGCAGACTTGCACACTGTTGCAATCTGAAGAACTTGACGGCATGGGGTAGCCGTCTATAGGTTAACGGCAGTATATGATGCCGCCAACACATGATATTAGCGGCGAGGGATCCTGCCGTTAATATCCTGTCTGCACAAACACAGACTGAACGCCAAAAAATCACTTGAATGGGGGGTTCCAGGACACGATAAAAATCCGAAAAATTCCTGGGACATACTAGACACATGTAGGGTTGATGTGAGTAGGGTACTTGCCTCCTGTAAAATCCACAAACGACGATTCAAGCCGGAGAAGCCCTCCTCGGCCTGTGCCAAAGAGTCTTCAAATCCCTCCTTCGGGTTCTTTGTTGATCTTCACTGCACACCAGCGTGGGGAGTCGTTCTCGGATGTTCAGAGTTGACACCAGTCGATGCAGATCACCGGATGAAGCCTCTCGAAATCAGATCTCTCAGGTTCAAGTTGGGGTTTTTGCATAGAAGAGCTAGGTTTTTGACCCAAGAGTCAAAAGGGATGGATCTGGCCGAAAACTGGGTATTATAAAGGGTTGGGGGTCGGATATGCTAAAGGGGTAAGTCTCAGAGCCGTTGGGAAGGGTTTCTAAAACAAGAGGCTAAATTTCTGGAGGCGTTTCCGGATCTGGAAACGTAACTGGTCTGGGATATTGGCGTCCATATCTATGGTCGCCTATCCAGAGTGGGCGTCCATCGATATTGTCGCCTACTCCTAGTCAACGTCAGCCGATGTTGATGCCGACTGGCCGACAAAATTCACTTTAAATATGCAGAATTTATAATACTACACACATAATATATATATATATATGTATATATATATATTTATACTTGAATACAATATGTACATTACAATAATACTAATTCATACAATTTGTATAAATAAATACTTATACACAATAATCTATACATTAATAGTATACACTTATACGCATACATATATACTTAAACAAGCAAGATGAAAATCAAGGGCCTTACAATGTAGGTTCTTTTAAGTTAGTTCTAGATCCCTAGTGAGTGAAAGTGCTGCTTGTCGTGTCCTTCTAATCCTTCTCTACGTCGAAACATCGTCGGTTCGTTTCCTGGAATCTCCCGCTACGTCGAAGTACTGCCAGTTCGACTTCTCGAAGTCTCTTGCTACGTCAGGATGCTGCTGATTCGGAGTCCCTCTATCCTGGAATTCCATCAGTATGTATCCTCGAGATCCTTTGCCATACCAGAACTCTACCGGTTTCCTTTCTCGAAATCCCTTCTTTGTCCTAGAGTGCTGCTGATTTGTCTTCTTGGGATTCCTTCTCATGCCGAAGTGCTGCCAGATTGTTTAGTGAAGATCCTTTCCCGTGTCGGAATACTGTCGGATTGTTGAGTAAGGATCCTTTATCCATGCCGGAATGCTGCCGAAGTGAAGTCTTCTTTCTGTATCATTGAAGTTTCCACAACCTTTAGCTCTTCAGGTAGGTTTCCTACTAATCTTTTCTAAGCCATCGATTAGTAGTTAATAATGTTAATAATTCTGGTTTTGATATAATCCTTGTGTAACTCCCTACTATGCTCTTTGTCATGACCTAGTGTGTTTTACCAGTAGTAACCTTTTACTGGATCCTTGTTAATTTATTGATTGACACTCTTAATGTCCTTAGTGAATATAAGATTAGTACATCGTCGAGTTAATTTCTAATAAGGTGTTCCTAAGATTCATTATCAGCATCTGTCGTGACTTCCACTCCAACTGTAGTCCGTAGTAATTCGTGATGCTACTTTGATGATCTGTTATAAACACCTTGATCCTCTCTATAGTGATTAATTCTTAAACTAAAATTCTATTACATGTCTGAAAGCCATAAGTTTGTGCTTACTAGAGCCTTGGTTCAGAGTATCTTTGAATTTCCCATCATCATGTTAACCTTGTTTCCAACTTACATGTCTCTAATACTATCTCAACTTGGTCTCCTTTTCTGATCTAATGTTGATCTAATTACTATTGTATACTTATATCCTTTGAGATCCTTGTCTATACTCTGAACCAACCCCTGAAATTCTCGACCACTTAAGTATGAACTGTCAGCAAGTGCTTGAATAGGGTCATGGACCCAAAGTGAAGATTTATGCCGGTTAGGGGGCTATGGTCTAGTCCCGGGAAGATCCCGAATGCTCTTAGTGCCCATCGGTACCGTATGGAGAGTGATGGCCAGGTGTTTGGCATGCACCACTAGTGAGTGTTATTGATTGATTTGCTTGACAAGTTCATTCTATCGTGATTAATTGTATGAAACAAATCATAGTGAATCCAAGTGCGTGATAATCATGAAGTGTTCAGTGGCCAATTCTTGAATAATCTAGTGTCTCTATCATGGCATTCCTGTACAATCTTGGTACATGAGTCGTAAAGTGCTATTGATTGATCTCTTGCTCTTGTCCTTCGTAAAATCTAATGTTCACCACTCCAGTGATCAAATAGTGTTATTGATTGAACTCGTGCTCATCTTGCAGTAAATCTAGTGGACATCACTTCAGTGGTCATGTGCTACTATTGATCAATCTCATACTCTTGTCATATCATTGTTAATCTTTCCATGTTTATTAATTACTCTCTCATATTTCCTTACTCAATAAATCCATTCTCGTAACTTACGTACGTGCTATTCGAAAAGTGATCAGAGACAAACCTTCTAAGTTATCTAGTTCCACCCTAGTTATTTGTGATATCCTGTCAATCTCAAAAGTTATGTACATACAACTTCTTTATAAAGATTAGCTAGCATCTTCTAGTTAATCCACTCTGCTAGTTATTATTATTATTTTTAAGATCATTAGCGTATCTATTTATTGAAATCTCTAGTGTATTCTTACCAGTGATCTCTTCATCTACATTAATGAGCTATTGTTCCACTCTCATTAGTCATTACCCCTAGATATTCTTTAACCTTATTAACTGCTACTTGTGTTTTGGAATTGATTAAGGGTAACCTACTGGGCATTTTTATGCTCATTATTTTATTAACAATTTTCAGGAAAATTTTCTAGTAAAGTGGTCGGGAAGTATGCTGAGCGGTTGAACTTTTCATAATACAAGTGAGTTTCTCTTTTACCATCTTATCTATTGTGCCTCGGCTTCTTCCGCTGCCATAACATCGGGGCGTGACAGTTATCCCCCCCTTTGGTTTTCCCTTTCTATCTCCAATAAGCAGAAACTTATCTATGAAGAATATCTTCAAAAAGTGGTTTTTGCCCACATTTTTGGCCTTCCCTTCCAAAATCTTTCTGATCATCTTGCCACCATCTTTCCTTACACCCATCTCTCTAAGGCTCAACAGTAAAAAATTTTCTCGATGACTGAAGCCAAATCTGAAGAGCAGTGGGCTCGGAGCAATAGAGATCTGTATAGTCAATTCCATCGAGTTCAAGCTGCCCGATATCCACCAAGGGAAGCTCCTCTTCACCTTTTTGAATGGTTCCAGATCCATCACAAAAATCTATTAGGACCCTTCATTCAGAAAGAAATTAAGTTTATCAGGCAGTATCAGATGTACAGTAACTACTGCTATGTAAATCGCCTCCCTGAATCTCAACTGGGTCAGTTCCGAGAAGCCATCAGGGCTCTCAGTTCAAGCACAGCTCCTTCGGACTCCCTTAAGGTTGATTTTGCTACCTTAGTCATTCCGGATGTAGTGTTCCTTCCCCCTCTCCATGCCCTGATTATGGATTCTTCTGTGGGAACACTTATCTTTGAGGGAGCTGCAAGGGTAATGGCCAGGTTATTTGTGCAAGATGGTCGTGATCTATCTTTCCCGAGATTTGTCTTCAAGTAATATCTTCAGGGGTATATCAAGGCAGATGTTCTGGCCCCCATTCTCTCTAAATGTGAGCAGTTGTCTCCTGCAGATTGGACGAAGCTCTATCCCTTGTCTGCTCAGCAGCTAGGCGATCTAAATGCCTCTCAGGCCAGCTCCAATCAACCTCCCTTGTCTCCCGATGAATTTTTGGATGCCAACTCTCTTCACCTCATCCGGGATTCCTATCTGACCTGGGTCGAACGATACAAGGTTTTCTTTGCTTTAAAGAAAGAGCTTAGATCGCATCAGATTGACTATCCCCTCAAGATTGATGCCTTTCTTCGGTTTGCCAGTTTTGGGTCCTTCTTAACCTACAAGTTAGCCCTTGGTAGTGCTAAATATGGGGATTTCATTTCAGATCAAAGGCAGCTTCATATCAAAAGGATGGCTCCCACCATGGGACCCTCCTATCGAATTGAATTTGGGGCCTTTCAAGCTTTTTTTGAAGAGCAGGAACACCAGGCACTCCCTGTCATCAGGCGCTTTGGCTCCTTGTTGTCTCCTGCTTATTATTTACCTATAACTCCTTAAAACTAATCAATATATTTGGTTGAGTTCCCTTCCATCTTTTCTCTTCTTCTTTGTCGAAGTTTATCATTTTGCTTAAATGATAAAAAGGGGGAGAAACATTCTTAGCATGTCTAAAATATTACATTCCACAAATTCTTGCTCAACAGTTGCAGGTCCAAGCCTAACACCTTTAGGTACTCCGGCCGAGAACCCTAAAGTAAGGCACTGGAAACATGACTAGCTGGGGACTAGTATGTCTATCGGTATCCGTCCCCCAACCAAGAGTGTGCTACAAGCGACCGCACACCCACAAACACGTGTCGCTGCCTAATGTCATCTTTCACTCAGAAGAACCTACAACTCAAACTCAGGAGTGAGGGTGTCCAGGAAGACGACACAAACCTCGACAGTACGCACTGTATTGGGACAAACCCCGAGCACCCGGTGCTGGGGACCCGACTGGAGAGGTAACCTCAGAAGGCATTATAACCCGACCTGCTATGCACACATTTCCACACAAAACCTCTCGTTATCAACCATTGTATGAGTCAACACAACCCATACATGTCCTACATTGCCTTGCCAACACAGCCCAAGCAGTGTGGGACAGGAACCAGATAGACTGGCCACAGAACACTAGAGCTCGGGTGGCCACATTCCAAAACGCATCCAACACAATGGACGTTTTTAGAAGACTGAATCTCGACGGACCAACCTGTCACCTTTAGACCTGAATCGCGACGTCTGGTTCCGTCACCTTTCAGGTGACAAAACCCAGACTTAAACCCATTCCGGAATTCACATTAAATAGCTACACATGGTGTTTAAGTAGGATGTAAGCATGTAAATAAAACCCTAGACATGCTTTCTACCATATCCACATGATTCTCAAGCAAAAACCCCACAACCCTAATCCACACATGTCATATGGACTAAAACAAAGGAAGGTTCCCCAACTTGTAAGTGAAATGCAAATCCGACGATATTCTGGCGTTTCTCGTGCTCTGAAGAACCTCCTCGCGTCGGAACCACGCCGAACGAACTCCAAATGGCCAAGAATCACCCAAATCTCCCTTCAAAGCCTCAGAAGAGTTCCTCCCAGCTGAACAGTGCGACTTGCACTGTTCGGCCAAGTGCTGGAGCTCAAAACACACAGGGTTTAAATCGCGTCGTGTCTTCCCGCCGCGTTTGGAAACGCGTCCGACATCGGCGACGCCTTTAAACCCCCACGTCCCTGCATGCGCCACGCGGCGCGCATGCAGTAGTGCTCACATAGCGGCGGTCAAAAATCGCATCCATGCAGGTGGATACGTTCAACTAAGAGATGCGTTGTCTATGTTAGACGCGTTCTTAGTGAACTCGGCAGAGGCTTGTTTGGGCTGGGTTGCCCAACCCTCCAGCCTCCCACATGTACCACAAACCTGTAAAAGCTTATATAGACCCACATGGTCTACCAATGGGCCATACATTTGCCTCCAAAACCCGGTAAACCACGATCTGAACGTACCAGATATTACATTACTATCACCTAAAAAGAATTTTGTCCTCGAAATTAAAGGAATAAGCGTAAACACAGTTCAACATATATGAAACTATCACCTAAACAAGAAATTAACGCTTACTCAAACAAGTATGGATACGTCTTGTACATTTCATCGGCTAACTCCCAAGTATCTTCACCACCCTACCTATTTTCCCATCTGATCTTTACTAGCTTAATATCCTTGTTTCTTAATTTCTGTGTGCGACGGCCTGTAATCATCATGAGATACTCTAGCATGGACATATCCGGCTTCAAATCATCTCTTTGATAGCTGACTACCTGAGTGGGATCACGAATGTATCTTCTTAACATCGAGACGTGAAACATGTCATGTGCATCTGTGAAGTCCACTGGAAGCTCCAATTTGTATGTCGTTTCTCCAATTCTTTCCACAATCTGGAACGGGCCCACATACCTGGGACTCAACTTGCCCTTCTTGTTGAACCTCATCACACCTTTGGTTTGAGAAACCCTAAAAAATACATAGTCACCAACCTCAAACTATAGAGGCCTGCATCGTGTATCACATAACTCTTTTACTTGCTCTGCACCGTTTGAAGCTTCTCCTTGATGAACTTTACCATTTCAGCACATTGCTGCACCATTTCCGGTCCAATCACCTGCCTCTCACCCACTTCATGCCAATTTAGTGGTGTTCGACAAGGTCTTCCATAAAGTGCTTCATATGGTGCCATGCCGATACTTGCATGATAGCTATTATTGTAGGCAAATTTGACCATACCCAAGTGCTGCTCCCATCCGCCTCCTCAAACTAAACAACAAGCTCACAACATGTCTTCAATAGTCTGAATCGTCCTCTCTGTCTGACCGTCTGTTTGGGGATGGTATGATAAACTGTACCTCAACTGGATGCTAACAACCCTCTGGAAACTCCTCCAAAACCCGGAGGTAAACCTGGGATCTATGTCTAAAACAATGGTGATCGGAATGCCATGCAACAGTACAATTCTATCCACATATAACCTGGCCAACCTGTCCATTGTCCATGACATGCACACTGTTAACAACCTGCATACCGTTGTCAATCTGTCAACAAAAACCCATATACCATTATGTCTTGATGCTATCTTGGGCAAACCTGCAACAAAATCCATTGCTATATCATCCCACTTCCATTGTGGTATTGGTAAGGGCTACAACAAACCACCTGGCCTTTGGTGTTTCACTTTAACTTGCTGGCATATCAAACATCTTGCTATAAACCCTGCTATTTCTCTCTTCATATTCGGCCACCAAAAATATTTCTTCAAATCTTGATACATCTTTGTGCTTCCTGGGTGAATGGTATACCTGCACCGGTGTGCCTCTTCCAACACTTTTTGCTTCACCCCAGCTTCACTTGGAACATACAATCTATGCCTGAATCGGACTACACAATCATCATCAATGGTAACATCCTCCATCTTCACAATTTCAGCCAAATTCTCATCTACCTTTTGTGCTTCTATTATCTGCCAATACAAAGAAGGTTCCATCATGCTACTGGCTAACACTGCTCGCCGCTGGCTGCTTGGAACAATAGGAGAGTTTTCTGCTATGTCTTCATACAACTTCCATTCTCTTATCATCATGTGACTCATCACTGCCTTTCTGCTCAATGCATCTACCACCACATTAGCTCTACCCGGTTGGTATGCTAAGCTGAAATCATAGTCTTTCAAGTATTCCATCCATCTTCATTGTCTCAAATTCAAGTCTTTCTGCGAGAAGATGTACATCAAGCTCTTATGATCCATGAAGATCTCAAACCTTTAACCATACAAGTAATGCCTCCAAATCTTCAATGCAAACGCAACCGCTACCAACTCTAAATCATGTGTGGGGTAATTCTCTTCATGTCGCTTCAATTGCCTGGATGCATACGCTACAACCTTTCCATGTTGCATTAACACTGCCCCAAGTCCTCTCCTGGATGCATATGTGTACAACAGAAAACCACATTGACCTGATGGCATCTTCAATATAGGAGCTGAAGTGAGCTGCTTCTTCAATTCCATAAAACTATGCCTGTAATCAGATGACCATACAAACGGTACACCCTTCCTGGTAAGCCTCGTCATTGGTGCTGCAATCTTGGAGAAATCTTGAATAAATCGCCTATAGTACCCTACCAAGCCAAGGAAACTTCTAATATCTAGCACTGACCTTGGTTCTTCCCATTTCATGATGGCTTCCGCCTTAGCTGGATCTACTGCAACACCCTCACCTGAAATGACATGCACCAAAAACTGAACTTCTCTTAACCAAATTCACACTTACTGAATTTTGCAAGTAACTGGAGCTCCCTCAATGTCTGCAATGTGATCCTCAAGTGAGCTGTATGATCTTCTTCTAAGACTGAATACACTAAGATATCATCTAGAAGACCACAATAAATCGATCTAGGTATGGGTGAAAAATCTTGTTCATCAAATTCATGAAAGCTGCAGGTGCATTGGTTAGACCAAATGACATAACCACAAACTCATAATGGCTATACCTTGTTCTAAATGTCATCTTGTCAATGTCTTCTTCTCAGATCCTCAATTGATGGTACCCCGACCTCAAATCTATCTTGGAGAACACCCTTGCGGATTGCAATTGATCAAACAAATCATCAATTCGCGGGAGTGGATACCTATTCTTTATTGTGACCTGATTCAGTTGGCGATAATCAATGCACATTTTCATGCTTCCATCCTTCTTACTTACAAACAAAACTGGTGCTCCCCATGGTGAGTGACTAGGCCGAATAAAACCCTTTTCAAGTAGCTCTTGCAACTGCTTCTTCAACTCTTTCAATTCTGCAGGTGCCATTTCTGTACGGTGCCTTGGAAATGGGCATACTACCCGGCTGTAACTCTACTGTGAAATCCACCTCTCTATGTGGTGCCAACTCAGTAACTACTTTGTAAACACATCTACAAATTCTCTAACCACTAGTACCATATCCACTGTCTTACCTACCTCAACCAAACTAACAGATGCCAAATAGGCTACACACCCTATTAATCAATTTCCTAGCCTTAAGATCAAAATTGATAAATTTAGGGGTATAGAATGGCATACCTTGAAACTCAAATATATCCCCTCCTGGATGGCTGAACCTCACTCTCTTCTTTTGCAATCAACCACTGCCCCATATGCTTCCAACCAATCCATACCCAGTATCACATCATATTCCTTCAACTGTAGTGCATACAATCTAGCTGGCAATTGATTTCCTTGAATCATAACAGGAACCTCATGCAAATAGCATGTAGTTAGCATGAAATTGCCGGAAGGGACCTCTACTACAAGCTCACACTGCCTCTCCTCAAATGGATGTAGCATACTATCAATAAAGTCCTCACAAATAAAGGAATGTGATGCACTTGGATCAATTAATGTTCTAGCAGAGAATTCAAGAAGTGGTATAATACCTTCAATCAGATTTGACGCCTCCGCTTGAGCCCTTGTAATCGCCATCACACGTTCTCGTCCTCCTCCTCTTTGGTAAGGCGTGCCTCTACCACGCTCAGCTGAAGACTGCTACTGCAGCTACTGCTGCTATGGTACCCCTCTACCATAGCTAGCTCTTTTTGGATACGGACAATTCCTTGCCAAATGTCCCGGCTAATCACAATTGTAACATTTAAATTCTGCAGGCTGCCTTGCTGTACTTTGCTACGATTCCTCCACCTCTGGCTTATAGCCTCTACCTTGCTGAAATCCTTGCTGCTTGTCGCCTCCTCGGCCTCTAAATATTTTCTTTAACTTGTTTCCCCACTTGCCAAAGTCCGATGAAGAAGCTCCTCCCAAAGGTGCCTCACCCTTGCTAACACCCGGTGATTGCTGTGGATGTCGGAAGCTACCTTCACTTGATCCCGATCCGCTGGATTGCCATGCCTACACTATCCTTTCTAGTATTGCTGCTCTTTGGTCTGCCTCCTCTACTATCCCGCACATCAAAGGAATCACCGCATCTTGTAATTCTGGCCTCAATCCCCGAATAAAGTACTCAACCATTATTGCATTGTTGGTTACCACATATGGTGCATACCTGCTCAACACCATGAACCTCATTTGGTACTCCAACACTGAAAAGTTTCCTTGCTAAAGTGTCCTAAATTGCTCCCCCTTAGCTTGCTGAATTTGCACCGAAAAGAAGGTATTATTGAATGCTTCGAGAAACTCCGGCCATGTGATGGTATCTTCTGCTCTTCCGGTGAATACGGTTTGCATCTTGAGTCTCCACCGCTCTTGTACAAAACCTCTCAACTAATAAGTGGCTAATATAACTCTATCCGCCTGCGAACACCTCATAGTAGAAAATACCCTCTCAATCTCATGCACCCAATGTTCAGCTGTATCTGGATTTGGACCTCCTGAATACGTAGGTGGCTGCAACCGCAGAAACCTCTCCACTAACATCGTGGACTCCTCCACACTTACTGACCTCACTGGTGCAACTGGAGGCACAGGTACTACAGGTGGTACCTCTGCTCCATATGGTGGTGCTAAAGGTTCTCATACTACCTCCTCCTGAACTGGTGGTACTTTGTTGGGTGAACCGGTGGTAGCTGATCTAACCGTGTCTGAATCTAAGTAATACTATCCCATAACCTCTCTATCATCTAGTGAGTAGTCTCCTCTGGATCATCACCACCACTTCCCCAATCACTCCTATCAGCCATTAATAAACCTGCACACACAACATTCCATCCACACAACACACAAACATATCATTACAAAAATTAGGCCAACTACCAGCAGTAGACTATGGTAAGGAACATACTATGTACATTTCCTATTTCCTCATATTTACACAGACCTTGCTTTGATACCAACTGTGATGGTCCTCACCGTTCAAGCCCGTTAACTCGATAACGTGCCTGGCACGACTCCGCCTCCCGCGATCGGGCCGAAGCCTCGCAAGAAATATCATTCACACATGTCCGTGGAAATATAAAGAAACACAATGAACGCATATAAGATACCATTTCTCACATATATTCACATGAAATGTACATATTTAGTTCCATACATAAGTCATTTAAACAAGTATAATAGCTCGAGACAAACCCCCAAGGCTCCACAAGTAAAGGCATTACTCTGCTGGTGGTGAAGGCCTGACTCCACTATAGTGCTGATGGGAACTAGAAGAGGGACGAGAACCCTCCTGCTCTCCTTCACATGAAAGAAGAAGGGGTGAGCCTCACAAGTCATTGGCTCAGTAGGGTAACTCCCCCAAAGCCGATAAACATAATGTACAAAAGTTATAGTAAGCAAAGTTGTAAGGCAATTAAATGTATAACACCTACGCATGATACTACAACTTCAAGTTAGTAAACAGCAAACCACAACACGTGTACAAGCTATAGAAGGGTACGCCACACACGAGTCATGAGAATTGGTTCGCGACACCAGCCACAGAGTTGGACAAATAACAAAAGTCCACCTCTTAGTCTCGCAGCCACGGACGAAAGGTCCAGCTGCCGCTCCACCGCAACAAGACAAGAACTATGGAGACAACCAACACCACACCTACAGGCTACACAGCTGCAGGCCTAAGCCTAACACCTTTAGGGACCAGTACGTCTACCAGTGTCCGTCCCCCAATCAAGAGCGCGCTACAAGCGACCGCACACCCACAAACATGTGTCGCTGCCCAATGTCGTCTTTCCCTCAGTCGGATGTACAACTCAAACTCAGGAGTGAGGGTGTCCAGGAAGATGACACAAACCTCGACGGTATGCACTGTACCAGGACAAACCCCGAGCACCCGGTGCTGGGGACCCGACTGGAGAGGTAACCTCAGAAGGCGTTATAACCCGACTTGCTATGCACACATTTCTGCACAAAACCTCTCGTTATCAACCACGGTACGAGTCAACACAACCTATACATGTCCTACATTGCCTTGCCAACACAGTCCAAGCAGTGTGGGACAGGAACCAGACAGACTGGCCACAGAATACCAGAGCTCGGGTGGCCACATTCCAAAATGCATCCAACACAATGGACGTTTTTAGAAGACTAAATTATGGCGGACCAACCCGTCGCCTTTAGACCTGAATCACGACGTCTGGTTCCGTTGCCTTTTAGATGACAGAACCCAGACTTAAATCGATTCTGGAATTCA
This sequence comes from Colocasia esculenta, assembly GCA_014218235.1. Taxonomy (NCBI): domain Eukaryota; kingdom Viridiplantae; phylum Streptophyta; class Magnoliopsida; order Alismatales; family Araceae; genus Colocasia; species Colocasia esculenta. Next base: position 37,143,126 of record CM024753.1, read on the forward strand.
CATTAAATAGCTACACATGCTATTTAAGCAGGATGTAAGCATGTAAATAAAACCCTAGGTATGCTTTCTACCATATCCACATGATTCTCAAGCCAGAACCCCACAACCCTAATACACACATGTCATATGGACTAAAACAAAGGAAGGTTCCCCTACTTGTAAGTGAAACATAAATCTGATGATATTCCGGCATGTCCCGCGCTTCGAAGCACCTCCTTGTACTGGAACAACGCTGAACGGACTCCAAATGGCCAAGAATAACCCAAATCTCCCTTCAAAGCCTCATCAGAGTTCCTCCCAGCTGAACAGTGTGACTTGCACTATTCGGCCAAGGGCTGGAGCTTAAAACACACATGGTTTAAATCGCGTCGTGTCTTCCCGCCGTGTTTGGAAATGCATCCGACATCGGCGATGCCTTTAAACACCGACGTCCCCACATGCGCCACGTGGCGCGCATGTAGCGGTCCTCACGTGGCGACGATCGAAAATCGCGTCCATGCAGGTGGACACGTTCAACTAAGAGACAAGTCGTCTCTGTTAGACATGTTCTTAGTGAACCCGTCAAATGCTTGTTTGGGCTAGGATGCCCAACCTTCTAGCCTCGCACCTACACCACAAACCTATAAAAGCTTATAGAGACCCACATGGTCTACCAGTGGGCCATACATTGGCCTCCAAAACCCAGTAAACCACGATCCGAACGTACCGGATAATACAATCATGAAGCATTCCGAACATATCATCACAAACAAATCTCTCATTATTGCTAGATGATGCAATATTACTTGTAGATGAAGATTTTTTCTCCCCGTGAAATGTCCATGTAGTATAAGATAACATCATACCATGGTGCAATAAATGACCAATAACTTCACTTGGAGGAATTGAAAAGGAATTGCAACATCTCTTGCAAGGGCATCTAATCACTTTGTTCAAAAGAGCATGTGCAATAGCCACTTTTAAAAATCAGTCACCCCATCTAGATATTTTGCGCCATTACGTGGTTTTTCTATCCAACTTCTGTCCATCATATCACTGAAGTAAGAGTTTACATTAAACATACATATCTGTCACTGAAATACGAGTATACATTAAACATACATATCCATCTCTGAACATAGCTAAGTGACTTTTCAGAATTCAAGGCTATAGGATATAATTTTAGATAGATGGAGAGAGAGAGAGAGAGAGAGAGAGAGAGAGAGAGAGAGAGAGAGAGAGAGAGAGAGAGAGAGAGAGAGAGAGAGCAGAAATATGCATTTTAGATGGATAAAATTTAGGGGTATATGATCTTTTCAGAATTGAGGGACTAACAAGAAAAATGCATATTTCTTTCTATTTTCATTTTTTAATCTTATTCGTGTCACACATGATATTCAGTTGCTATAATTTTTGTATTACTGCTAACATTTTGATGACGTTGTATGACTATGTTATTGTTCATATAGTAGAAGAATCTATTATCATTACAGGTTTACTATTGATCTACTTTTGTATTAAAATATAAAAACTTAGTTTCAGAAAGTCCCAAGAAGAGACTTAGTTTCAGAATGCACTGAATCCACCTTAGTAGGGCTCACACGCCATGGAGGATTAGCTAGCTACACTGGTGTGTGAGGGAGACAGGAAAAGCAATAATACATACTACTATGTGTATGTGTGATCACATGCATAGGAAGCATCTAGTAGATGACAAGGTGATGAGCATATTTTTATGTAATTGATAGAGAATGGCAAAATATATCACAAGATACGATTTTATTAGAATTTTTTTTTTTAAAGTCCACCATCATTTCTTGTCTAATACTCTGTCACTCTATATGGACCAATATGTTGGGAGTTGCTATTTTTAGATCCTATAACAAGAAGGGTTATGATCAGTCATAGGTGATTTTGACTAGAATGGGTAACTGGCTAATGTATAGTATTTTGGGCTTCTCATGAGACTGCAAACTTTTTTATTCTGTTAAGAACAGTAATAGGGTACAAGAAGAATGAGACAAACATCTAACCATGACAATACTGATTGATTGAGACAAACATGCAACCACAAGTGCACTGGTTCGACACTGAAATGTAGCCAACTTCACAGGTTTTGGGTATCCTCCCAGATGGGGCAGATTGCATAGCTCACACTGTTGGCACCAAGAAAAGAGACGATGATGGGTTGCAGCTACAGCTCCAAACAGTTGTACTCCCTATTCTAAGCATCATATATATGTACATGGTCCTCCCTCCCTCGTGAGCAAGCCATGTGGGAGCAGTACCATATATAAAAGATATCATAGAAGATCACTTGTCAAATCCAAGTTGTGGGGGTGGTAATTTAATGCTCCATGCATGGGTTGCTTTAACAATAATTGAGAATAGTTTTCCTGTGTCTCTTAGCTTTTACACACAAAGGTTTATGTGCACTGCTAATGACATGAGATCAACATCAGGGACGGATCTAGAGACAAACCAATGGGGTCATGTGGTCACTCTAGAATTTTAAAACCCTATTGATGTGTTTAAAATTTTCCATTAAATTGGTTTGGTTGGAAAATTTTCTAAATAGAGTGACCCCACTGAAAAAATTCCTGGGTCCATCTATGGGCAACATCCCCCTTGAGTTAGTCACTTTCTACTTAGCACTCCTTTAAAAGCCTCCCCAAGGCCACATTCTCATGGTACATGGCCCCTACCTATTCTGCAATCCTGGATCTCAAATGCACCATCCTCCTCCCCCTTGGCTCAGTTTGGTTACCAAATGGGATGATATATAAAAGAAGAGAGTTGGAGGAAAAGATAATTTGGGTGGTGATGAATAAGGAGCACAGGTAAAAACATTTGGAAGCCAACATGATGAATGAAGTCTCTAATTGATCATATCTCTTTTGAATTTATTTGTGAAATTAATATTTTCCTCGCTTTTAATTGCAAAAGTACCTTCAAAAGAGATTAATTGCCTTTTATTTTATGCATCAAGCTGAAAGAAAACAGTGGATTCTTGTTAAGCCCCTGATGAAATTTTTTTGCCATCAAAACTAACTAACAATGCAATAGGCCAAGCAACCACTCTTTTACTACTTATGAAACATCATCTACCGGCTGATTTCTTAAACTTGTTTGAACATGGGGAGCAGATATTGAACACCTTCTTCCCACAAGGAATATGGAGGACCTAGAACACTTGTGATAGAAATTGTCCAGTGCACCAGCACCGGCATGGGCGGCCTGCATTTCCCCCTGCCACCCCCCTACCAAGCAGGGAAACCCCTACCTCCTCCCCCCCCCCCATACCCTAGACTGATGAAATCCCCCTTGCGAATCGGCAAAATTGCAACCCCCCCCTTTTATGCGACTGTGACCGCTCCACAATGTGTGACCGAAGACCCCACATACGGCATGCACAAAGATAGAGAACAAGAGCTTACCCGTAGGAGATCACTTTTCCCTCATCTTCACCTCCGATCGCCGTTGACAGAGATGGCATAAGCCTCTCTCACTGATGGTGGCGATGACAACACTCTTTCTTAGCGGCGGCGAGGCAGGGTGCTTCGGCGGAGGCACGCGCTGCTGGTGGCGACGGCGAGGGCACCGCGCGTGGCTGCTCTCTGGCGATGGCAAATTGCCCCTTCGTTCGGCGATGGAGATGGACAAAGCACGACCAACAGCTAGGGCATGGAATCCATCGAGATTTTGGGGGGTTTGAGGGGGGCGGATTTTATGCATCTAATAAAAGGCACACCATAAAAGTGCCTTCTCTTTTTTTTTAACAATATTAAGGCAGAAGTTTTAATTTTGCCTTTAATATTTCATGGATAAGGAGTTCATAAGGGAAACATAAATATCTGCCTTCTAATTTGCTCATAGTAAGGCAGTTCCATTTTTGCCTTTTATTTTCTGCCTTATATGTCTCTTTTTATAATAGTATAATGTCATTGGCAAAACTACAGGAACTAAAATAACAATTAATGGAACTCTTAGAGAAAGGATTTATCAGGCCAAGTTGCCAATGGCTACACTTATGCTATTCGTCAAGAAGAATGATGGGTCAATGTGTTTGTGCATCGACTATCGACAGTTGAATCGAATCACAAGCAAGAGCAGGCATCCCCTGCCAATAATTAAGGAACTATTTGATCAGATCTCTAGAGCTAAATACTTATCTAAGATCGCCTTAGATCAGGCTACCACCAGTTGAGGATCACAGAGGAGGATATTCACAAGACGACTTTCAAGAGCAGGTATGAGCATTATGAATTTGTCATTATGCCTTTTGGACTAACAAATTATAGAAATCTATATTATTAAGAAATAAATAAATAAATTAAACTTTCAAAAGAATAAATGAATTAAAATAAAGTCCAGTAAGCAAAAGAAGTTAATGGGCTTAAACAATGGTCCATATTAACATTGTTGGGCCAAAATTTAGCAAAGAATAAATGAGTTAAAATGTGTCAACATGTAAAAATATGGTAAGAAGCTATTAGGCACAAGGAAGAAGTTGTTAGACTCAAAGAGAAGGAGGGCAAAAGAAGAAGAAGATGAAGTGCTCCAACGACTATCATTCAATGCTCACTTCAGCTGCTCCATAAAAGGATGAAGGCTTTTGAAGATGTGGAAAACACATCAAGACTATAAGAAAATACTTTCAAGAGTTATGCATTCAAGCTTCATTCCTTCCTCCCTCTCTCTGTGCAACATTTTAAATCTGGGGGAGAGATTGTGAGATGAGAGTTTGAACCTTTTAGTGTTCATCTTGTGTAACTCTCAGTAGGTTCTTTCTTTTCTCCAAAAAGACTTATGTCCAGCTGTGGGACTGTATATAGTGTTCCTCTTCATTTGAAGAGAAGGCTTAATGTGGAAGCATTTCCCTTGGTTAGAAGGGAAGACCAACTTGTGTCTAGTGGTGTGCCTAGCCGGAGGTCTGTACCAGTGAGTTGCTTCTCAACTCGTAAAAGAAGCACCTGGCTGAAGTGAAATATTGGGTTGCCTTCTTTTCCAGAAAGAGAAGAAGACCAGCAAGGGCTGAGTGTTGTATATCCTTGAGGGGATTGTACCCAATTAGTGAAATCCGAATAGTTGATTGGGGATTGGACATAGGTCTTCTGTTGGGAAGTATAAAACCATGATAAATCTTTAGTGTTATTTTGTGTAATTACTTCCGCGCCTTTAATTTCCATTTACACATTGCTTTTCACTAAACAAAAGTTTTTCGTGGTTGTTTTGCTATTAAATTTCAATTTTATCCTTTTCACCCCCCTCTAGGTGCCTTGTTACTGTAAGTGGGCAAACAAGTGGTATCAAATGCATGGTCTTTGTTAAAACATTGTTACTAACAAGTGGTATCATAGCCAAGCTCTATTGAAGAAGATCCCATGATCTAAAGAGCAAGATCCTTGGCAGCCTAAGGCTACAATGAGGCTAATCTGTCATAAGACCTCCTTTCTTTGATGAGGAGGATTACCCATAATGGAAGATAAGCATGGACTGCTTCATCAGAGGCATAGATTTTGTTCTATGGTAGATAATAGAGGAAGGTGATAAAATCCCTCTTTGCTTCAACTTCATATGAAACGTCTTTAGCAGATAAAAGAAACATCTCATTAAATTATAAAGCTAAAAACTACCTATTTTGTGCTTTATCTAAGAATGAATTCAATAGAGTTTCTACATGTGAATCAACTAAAGAAATATGGGATACATTAAGAATAACTTATAAAGGAATCAATAAAGTTAAAGAAACTAGGATAGATATTCTTGTAAGCAAATATGAACAATTCATAATGCTAAGTGATGAAAATATAACACAAATATTCACAAGATTTATAGACATAACAAATAACTTAGCATTATTAGGAAAAACCTACTCTCAAGGTAATTTAGTCAAAAAAATATTAAGATCTCTTTCAAATCAATGGACTCCTAAAGTAACCGCTATTGAAGAAACAAATGACTTAACAACCATGTTAATAGAAAAACTCATAGGATCATTAATGGCACATGAGATTAATAAGGAAAGATTATCAGAAAGCATCTCTAAGAAAATAATTACTAATGCTTTGTTGTAGCTACTGCTCCATCCACTTCTTCCTCTTCTAGTTCAGAAAATACAGGATTCTGAAGATAGTGATGTTGATAAAGTCCTATCAAAGCTTCATAAAATCATAAAGAAGAAGAAGAATTGATCAAGAATGATTAAGAAGAAAGAGAAAAAGAAAAAAGAACTAGTCTGTTATGAATGTGGGATGTCTACACATCTGAGACAAGACTGCCCGAAACTCAAGAGAACTAGTCAACCAGAAAAATCAAAGAAGAAATGCAAGAAATTCAAAAGGAAAGCTATGGCAGTTGCATGGGACAATGAAGAAGTCTCATCCACTGATGCGTCAAGTTCAAATTATGGAGAAGAGCAAGTGAATCTAGCCCTCATGGTAAGACTAGATGAGGCATAATTTGCCTTATCATTTAATTCTTGTACTGATTCAGAATCAGAATCAAAAAACTTAGAAGATATTTTTAATGAACTTTATCAAAAGCATAAAGTTGTTGTAAAAGAATTTGGAAATTAACTTTACTTGTTTAGAAAACACTAATTCTGATCTTAAATCCTAAATAGAACAATTGGAAAACAATTAAAAGATACTAAACACAATAATGATCTTTTGAGTTAGGATTTAAAGAATAAGAACAATAATGTAATAGGTGTAGATGTCGCTTTTTTGTTCTTTCAAACTCCGAGGGCGCTACAAGGAAGATATGAAGAAAATATGGGAAAATAAAGAACAGAGCATTACTTCTGATATGTGATCGTGATCGCCAGACATACGAGGGTGTCGAAGGAGGTGCAATAAATGCAAATAAAGATTGATCGCGGAATACCTTTATGAGCGGGGAGATTGTGCGCAAGAGATGTAGGTTCGCTTCTTCTTCTACGAGCACGATTGGCTGTGGTAGAAGGCACTCTCAGTTGATTACCCTTGCAAGAAACACAAAGAAGAAAGGATTAGCCAAGGACGTATAGTACGTAATTCTCAAATAATGAAACAAGCATAAAGAGCATGGAGAAGAACACACATGTTTGATGGCTTTTAAACCCATGGAAAATTAGGTGTATGTGTGTATGCATGCATGAAGAGTGTGTGTGTGTTGAAGAAGATCAGATTATGTGATTAAAAGAAGAATAGATGATGGCAGCCACGTTGGGGCTTGTATGAGGAGAGTATGATGAATACAATGATTAAAAAAAACAAAGGGAGAAAAGGTGTTCATGATGGGAGCATGTGCGTGTGTGAATAATATGAACAAAGGGAGAAAGGAGAGGTGCTTCCCCTTGAGTGTATGATGATGGCGCGAGAGCTTGCTGTTGGAGCTTGATGAAGCTAGAATTAAAGGAAGAGGAGGCGCCGATACTATTTCTCCTACTGCTGGTTCATGTCACATCACGACATTTAACATATCTATAAATGTCGAAACGTGAGCGAACGAGAAATCAAGAGTAAAACTTAAACGAATTGTGTATAGATTTACTCAGAAGCTTCGCTAAATAACAGGTATTATTTGCCATTCAATAGGTGTTACATGGTTCCCAATTTACAATCTCAAAAGTAAAATGCCGCCAAGGTTGGTCACACTACACACAAATCCCAAAGTCCCGCCTTGTAGAACTGTAGATTACCTGAAAAAGTGTGATTTGATGAGCTAACTAGCACAGTAGAATTCAATTCCTTTAAATAGAAAGGATTCAAATGTATAATCTCAAGATAAGAATAGGTATAGATTGCTAGCATTGAGTGTTCAAAACAATGAACAAATGAATCAATTTGATAACAGGTATTGAACAAGAATAGTTTAGAAACAAGATCAATAACTTAGGATGATACTTGAATTTAGAATCAGACACATTTTCACACACACAAGCATGATGTGATGACTAATCAAACACGAATTGATGTATGCCAACATCCACAAATTCTCATCAACCCCGCGCGGCCACTGATGAATTCGGGCGCTCCCCCCAGGACTGAACCAACCCTTTATTTGCCAGGCATATTTCTCAAACGAGTCCAAAGACTCACAACTTGTCATCATAACACATACATTCTTGCAGTAGATCAAGGACACACTAGGATTCACTCATGGTTCACACACAAGAATTATGGAACTCTGTTCCTTCAATGATTACAAGATTTTATGATCTCACGAGGTCAATTATGTTCGAAACTTTGAAGAGATGACTCATGGTAAAGAGAAATGAAACTTGACTGGTTCAGTAGATGTTTAGGTGGGGGAAACATCTAGGAATGAGTGTGCGTTTAGTTAGAACAATTGGGTGTAGTTCCGGTCAAGAAATGAGTCAAGGTAGGTGCTGAAATTCGGGACTGGTTATGCCTGTCGACAGCAAGGGGTGGCTGTCGACAGATATGGCTTTCCCAGAAGCTGAATTCTCAGCCTGTTAGTGGCAGTCGACAACCAAGGGGGTGTCTGTCGACAGCCCCTGTCAGATTTTGATTTCTGGGTTCTGGCAAGATGGCCCTGTCGACAGCTAGAAGCAGGGCTGTCGACAAGTGCTATGTAGAGTTCCAAAAATGGATTAAAACCAACTAGAATTTGTGCTACCAAGCTTTTCTATCACTCCTAACATGATTAAGACTTTATCCAAGTATGATCTCAACCTCAAAAATCAGATTAAGGATACAAGGAAGTGAAAAAGAAATGATGGATCATGGTGTACATGGATGATCCAATTAGAGAGACACTTCAAGGACAAAGATGGTTGGAACCTCTTCTTATCCTTTAGCTATAGTTGAAGAAGATACACACACTTAAAACTCACAAGATCTCTTAATGAATCCTTTCACAAAGGTAGAGAGAACTACCATAAATCGACATATTCCTACACAGTGGAATCAACATGGTTCCATTTTAGCAAAAGTTGAGATGATAAAAACAATGAGGTGTTGATTCCCATGACTGAATACTAACTTGTACTTAATGGAAAGCTTAGTTCCTCTCATGGAACCACTTCACGGATTTGAAGAATAACATACTTATGGTACTACATGTCTTTGAACTAGTAATCCCAGATTTGAAGAGTAAGAAGAAGAAAAAGAAATAGGAAGAGAATCCTACGTATATATATATATATATATATATATATATATATATCAAGTAGATCAAAATTCATCTCTCTAATAATAGAACAAGTTTATAGCTAGGAGATTCTATAGAAGATTCTACACCCCCAACAGAAGCTTCTCTAAATTGAGGAGAAGACAAGAATGAAGAGTAAGGATGTAAATCCTATCTAGCTTGATGAAGATGGAGTCAAAAACACAAATTTGAAGACTAGAGTATCTACACAGAAGATAGAGCTAAAGGAACAAGAACAAGGAAGAAAGGAAGAGAATTCTACTTGTGAAGACAGATGATGAGGCCTTCTCTTCGATGGGTTCACTGCCAACAGGAAGAAGAAGATGCTGGGGTGCAGTCATTGCAATCCATGAACAGCTACAACTTGTAGCTCCTCAGGCACGACCAGTGGAGGCTGCAGCTTCAGCAATAGCAGCTCCCTCACAGCAATGACAAAAAAAAGAAACAACAAGAACAGGGGTGGTTGCAAGAATGACTGCTGGAAGGGTTAGCATGCTGGTTACGGGGATGGTTTTATAGCCCCAAGCCTTTCCATGCATGATGCCACGCCGGTTCACAGGTGTTGGGGTAAAACCCCCATTTTACCACCCTCCGACATCTAGCTCATGCACGTTCTGCAAGTTAAACGGTAACTATCGTGTTACCTATTCTCTCAAGTGTGCTGGCCTTCCCAAGGCCTCACACGTAAGCACCCTAAAATCCCAGGAAAATGGCCACCGTAAATGGCCCAAAAATCGGCTGGCCCAAAGACCCACATATTTATGTATTCAAACGATGTCCATTTGTGTTAAAATTTCAACCATAGACTAATGTGATGGTTTTACAAATTATGGTGATTTTTATTTATTTTTTAGAATTTATTTTACACTGGGTGAAAAATCACCCGAAAAATAGTTACGTCAGCTTAATCTCGAAATCCGCACGTCAACAAATCTGGATATTCACATTTCAGATATCACCATATTTTTTCTGAAAATTATGGTACTCTTAGATTTCCATTTCTTTATAGTTTTTCGGTGTCGCCCTGTCGGAGCGCGCATCTCTGCTTATGACACTGAGGTAACGTTTGTTAGTGCTAATTAATACCAGATATTAATTATTTCAATCTCATAATAATAATCAAGTCTAATAATCATATTATTCATATTTTCTAACAAATAAAATTTTTCGGGGTGCTACACTCTCCCCTACTAAAAAAAGAGTTTGGTCCTCCTAACTCCTTGACTAGTTTGGATGGATCACAAAGATGTAAGTTTTCAGTCTTTTAAATTTTATTTAATCCAGATTAGGCTCATCAATCTGGTCATGATTATTATGTCATACGATGTTTACACTCTCTATATAATTTATTATCATAACATCGTCAATTGATGGAAATCTAAATATTAGCATCTTTAGATATTAAAGAACCATATTGTGATCATAGGTTCAATTAGATACAACCTTCACTAAGTTCTTTATCTCTGGCAGTAGTATATTATACTCGAAGTCTCCCTCACTAAGGAATAACCTTACTCCTTAGAGAGTTATGTAAATGCATATTCCCTTGAAGAGGATAATAATGTATGAGAGGTTGATGAGTGTAAAGAATATTAAGATAAACAACAAGGATCTTATTTATCACATAAAATCCTATTACAGAACTCCATATTCAGCCTTACAGATTACATTGATTGACAAAACTTACCAAGTTTTGTCATATTATAACAACTAAACTCAAGTATTTCTCACTATACTCATGTCCTATTGACTTATACATGAAATTACTTCTAATAGCTTCAATCACTTTTCCTTGTGGCTTCAAGTTTTCCTGAACTCTTGTCTTTGCTCTGAGAGAGTACAGGACATTCTGAGATCCGATGCTCTAGACTTCCAACAGTTCTCTTTGACATGGCCTGGTGTGTGACAATACGTACAAACTTCTTTAGGTTGTGCCTTAGCGTTCGCTTGCTTGTTGGCTTTCTTGGTCTTTTTGTTCTTTTTTCTCCACTTCATCTTCTATTTACCAGCTATTTCTCTATTACTAGGGAGAACTGTCTTCTTCTGTATAGACACTGTAATACTCACTATTTCTTGGGAGTTTGGATTACGAATGTTCTTATGCAGTTTTATTTTTCCTTGATCATCAACGGGAACTACCCACTCTAAGGACTGAGCAAGGTTGTCCATTGCGTGTTGAACCTCTTTCCATTGTGTTTCTTCTCCCATTACGCTGACTGAGCAAATAAATTTAAGTTTAGTTAGTCAATCATGTAATTTGAAACTCAGTTTTTTTTAATTCATACTATCAATATAACTGCTAACTCCAAATGGAGGTTAGGTTGACTATACTCATATGTGAGGTTGACACTAGGATATTACAAGACCAACTCTACGTGATGGACAGTTAATCAAAGCTGCAATCACCTGATTGAGGTCAACTATAGAAAACTTGGAGTTGATTCTTCTGAAACTTTCCTATTGACTCAAGTTAAATTGTCTGTACAAGTTGACACACTATGTTACTGGTCAGTTGAAGCAAAATGTTGGGATTTAACTCAACTTAGAGACAATTGATTCTTGTGTTATAGTTAAAAGGAAAATTTTGATGAGTTCAAGCCTAGAGAAGATGCAATTAAGAGTTCAAAAAGTTATCTGACTAAAACCAAATTTTGGTGGAAAGTATTTGCATATTCCTGTATTTCTTCATAAATCTCCCTAGTTGAATATTTTCCCTACTTCTTTTCTTCACTAATTTGTTTGGTTATCTACTTCAATAGAAGTAAACAGATTCAATGTTACACCATGTGTGTACGATTTATGAGATTTAAAGCAATCTTGAATCTTTGAATCATCAATTGTGTGAGTGTTTCACACATTTGAGTTATTAAAGAGTCTCACTTGGTTTAGTGTAAATGATGATTTAATGATTCATCTCAGTGGTATAATAATTTAGAATCCAAGAAAATTGGAAAGTCAATGGAAGAATACATCACGAGGATGGTCATGAAATCTATATGATCGATTGAACCATTCATTTACTAATTCTTATTTAGAGTTGGAGATAATAACATATTAATGCAAAAGCCATATTGATGTTAATTAAGGGACAAACAAGTTTGACTTTTTCTTCAGTAGGAGAGGGCTCCCTTGGAGAAGTCATATGTGTGTTTATCATTTTTCACCGGACCTTGAATTCTTAGCATCCTACTAGGTTTATTTGAATTATGAGATTTTTAGGTAGGCCAAATTGTGAGAAATTAGAAAGACGCTATTTTAATAGAATCGCAAAAATCGCAATTTTCTTCTTCGGTGGGAGAGCTGACTTTTTTTTGGTAAGAGATATAATTTTTCTGATATTTTTATTGGATTCAAATGGGGTGTACTTCCTTATTTACATGTAATATCTTAAGTAAATATAAATAAGGTATGAGTTTCAGTTCTCCATGGTGCCTTCTAACTGAACCTGCCGGCACTTCTGACTGAAGAAGGACCAGTTCATCACAAACTGGTGTCTGTCGACAGCTAAGAAGTGGCTGTCGACAGCTACTGTCCTCTAGAAACAATTTCTGGGGTCTGACACTATCTGTCGACAGACCAGAGTTGGCTGTCGACAGGCGATGAACATTTGTCGATAGGTGAAAGTCATTTGTCAATAGCTACTGTCAGTTCTGTATTTCTAGGTTCTGGAAGCATGATACTTGTCGACAGGTAAATGCTGGCTGTCGACAGGTGAGATCTAAACTTTCAGGAATGTGATAAAACTACCACAGAAAATTCTACCAAGTGTTTCTATGAATCCTTACATGATGGGTAACATCAAAATGGTCTTATTTCCAGTTCTAAACACCACTTTCCATGAGGAAGACGAGTAGGACGATAGGGATATATTATGGCATGGAAATCTAAAAGCAAGATGATAACTAGAAGTGCAACACTTCCTAACAACCTTTTCCTTGCTTCTAATGGGATAAGTTTCATAATATGTTTGAATCATAGCACAAACTATAGCTAAAACATGATTACAAGCAATAGAACAACTCTTCTATAGTTGTATCAAGTATGTGTACATGGTAAACACTTTAATCATGAAGTTCTTGAGTAGGAATAAGAAGCAAGAATAGAAGAAGGAAACCAAAGGAAGGTGAGTTTTAAAGAACATGAAATAATTAGTACATATGAGTTATACAATTGGAGAACCCACAAGCATGAAATTATGGAAGTGAAGTTGAATTGTAGGAAGGAAACTATCTCTAGATATTCCCATCATACTCAATACAATCTATATCCGACTTTTACCTATCTAGCTTAACCTCAGGCTTTCTATCGATCCTCACAGGTCACTACAGGATGTTGAGGACCGATAATTATTTGAATCCTCAACCAATTCTCTGATACCATTCTGTCACGTCACGACATTTAACATATCTATAAATGCCGAAACGTGAGCGAACGAGAAATCAAGAGTAAAACTTAAACTAATTGTGCATAGATTTACTCAGAAGCTTCGCTAAATAATCAATAGGTGTTACATGGTTCCCAATTTACAATCTCAAAAGTAAAATGCCGCCAAGGTTGGTTACACTACACACAAATCCTGAAGTCTCGCCTTATAGAACTGTAGATTACCTGAAAAAGTGGGATTTGATGAGCTAACTAGCCCAGTAGAATTCAATTCCTTTAAATAGAAAGGATTCAAATGTATAATCTCAAGATAAGAATAGGTATAGATTGCTAGCATTGAGTGTTAAAAACAATGAACAAATGAATCAATTTGATAATAGGTATTGAATAAGAATAGTTTAGAAACAAGATCAATAACTCAGGATGATACTTGAATTCAGAATCAGACACATTTTCACACACACAAGCATGATGTGATGACTAATCAAACACGAATTGATGTATGTCAACATCCACAAATTCTCATCACCCCCGCTCGGCCACTGATGAATTCGGGCTCTCCCCCCAGGACTGAACCAGCCCTTTATTTGCCAGACATATTTCTCAAATGAGTCCAAAGACTCACAACTTGTCATCATAACATATACATTCTTGCAGTAGATCAAGGACACACAAGGATTCACTCATGGTTCACACACAAGAATTATGGAACTCTGTTCCTTCAATGATTGCAAGATTTTATGATCTCACGAGGTTAATTATGTTCGGAACATTGAAGAGATGACTCATGGTAAAAAGAAATGAAACTTGACTGGTTTAGTAGATGTTTAGGTGGGGCAAACATCTAGGAATGAGTCAAGGTAGGTGCTGAAATTTGGGACTGGTTGTGCCTGTCGACAGCAAGGGGTGGCTGTCGACAGATTTGGCTTTCACAGAAGCTGAATTCTTAGCCTGTCAGTAGCTATCGACAGCCAAGGGGGTGTCTGTCGACAGCCCCTGTCAGATTTTGATTTCTGGGTTTTGGCAAGATGGCCCTGTGGACAGCTAGAAGCAGGGCTGTCGACAGGTGCTATGTAGACTTCCAAAAATGGATTAAAACCAACTAGAATTTGTGCTACCAAGCTTTTCTATCACTCCTAACATGATTAAGACTTTATCCAAGTATGATCTCAACCTCAAAAATCAGATTAAGGATACAAGGAAGTGAAAAAGAAATGATGGATCAATCATGGTGTACATGGATGATCCAATTAGAGAGACACTTCAAGGACAAAGATGGTTTGAACCTCTTCTTATCCTTTAGCTATAGTTGAACAGGATACACACACTTAAAACTCACAATATCTCTTAATGAATCCCTTCACAAAGGTAGAGAGAACTACCATAAATCGACATATTCCTACACAGTGGAATCAACATGGTTCCATTTTAGCAAAAGTTGAGATGATAAAAGCAATGAGGTGTTGATTCCCATGATTGAATACTAACTTGCACTTAATGGAAAGCTTAGTTTCTCTCATGGAACCACTTCACGGATTTGAAGAATAACATACTTATGGTACTACATGTCTTTGAACTAGTAATCCCAGATTTAAAGAGTAAGAAGAAGAAAAAGAAATAGGAAGAGAATCCTACGTATATATATATCAAGTAGATCAAAACTCATCTCTCTAATAATAGAACAAGTTTATAGCTAGGAGATTCAATAGAAGATTCTACACCCCCAACAGAAGCTTCTCTAAATTGAGGAGAAGATAAGAATGAAGAGTAAGGAAGTAAATCCTATCTGGCTTGATGAAGATGGAGTCAAAAACACAAATTTGAAGACTAGAGTATCTACACAGAAGATAGAGCTAAAGGAACAAGAACAAGAGAGAAAGGAAGATAATTCTACTTGTGAAGATAGATGATGAGGCCTTCTCTTCGATGGGTTCACTGCCAACAGGAAGAAGAAGACGCTGGGGTGCAGTCATTGCAATCCATGAACAGCTACAACTTGTAGCTCCTCAGGCACGACCAGTGGAGGCTGCAACTTCAGCAGTAGCAGCTCCCTCATAGCAAGGACAAAAAAAAAGAAACAGCAAGAACAGGGGTGGTTGCAAGAATTACTACTGGAAGGGTTAGCATGCTGGTTACGGGGATGGTTTTATAGCCCCAAGCCTTTCCATGCATGATGCCACGCCGGTTCGTAGGTGTTGGGGTAAAACCCCCATTTTACCACCCTCCGACACCTAGCTCATGCATGTTCTGCAAGTTACACATGGTAACTATCATGTTACCTATTCTCTCAATTGTGCTGGCCTTCCCAAGGCCTCACACGTAAGCGCCCTAAAATCTCAGGAAAATGGCCACCGTAAATGGCCCAAAAATCGGCTGGCCCAAAGAACCACATTTTTATATATTCAAACGAGGTCCATTTGTGTTAAAATTTCAACCATAGACTAATGTGATGGTTTTACAAATTATGGTGATATTTATTTATTTTTTAGAATTTATTTTACATTGGGTGAAAAATCGCCCGATAAATAGTTGTGTCGGCTTAATCTCGAAATCTGCACGTCAACAAATCCGGATATTCACATTTCAGATATCACCATATTTTTCTGAAAATTATGGTACTCTCAGATTCCTATTTCGTTATAGTTTTTCAGTGTCGCCCTATCGGAGCGCGCACCTCTGCTTACGACATTGAGGTAACGTTTGTTAGTGCTAATTAATATCGAATATTAATTATTTCAATCTCATAATAATAATCAAGTCTAATAATAATATTATTCATATTTTCTAACAAATAAAATTTTTCGGGGTGCTACAATTCAAAGGATGGAGATGGAGAGACGTTGACGTGAGGCGGCAGTCCGGCAGGGCTCCGCTATAGATGCTTCCTCTCAACTCATTGGATGTGGGTCTACTCTGGGTGCTCCAACCTCTGGCAAGATGAGACATGGACTATATTTATAGGAGAGGGGCTCAATGTCCGAGGTTGAACATGAATGCAAATCGCGACGGACATAGTTGTCGCCTTTATACTTTAATCGCGATGGGACAAACGGTCGTGTTAAGGAATTTCTATTTTAATCAGATTATGATCCTCTTAATTGCGATGGTATGATACGTCGCATCTATGAATTTCTGAATTTTCTTTATGGAAACTTGCCAAATGTAAAATATGGAAATTAAAATCATGATGAAGTTACTTGACGCGTTTTAGAAAAAGGCAATAAGGATTTCCATAAATGAAATAAGGAAATTGTCTAAAACTATGGAAGCTCAAAATTGCGACGTACATACCCGATGTGTTTAAGATAATTGATGCAGACCAATCGACTGTCAGATCAACAATCGTTCTGAATCGTGATGGATGGGTTCAACATATTTTAGAATAATTGATTATGGGCTCTAGCAATCGATGTTTGGTCATCAATCGATACAGAATCACGATAGCACAACCTGACACGTTAATAGCAATTGATAGGGACCAATCGATTAATGCAGAATCGTGACGGCTTGACCTGACGCGGTTATGTCATCTCCATCAGTGGAAGTGAATCACGACCACTATGTCCGTCGTTTATTAGGCTTTTTGTCCAAACTTCTACAAGACCAGGAAAATGAAGGGGAAGCACCAGGAAATATGGGGAAATGTGGGAAGAAATGGAGAAGACCCTGAATGATAGGGAAAATCACTCTCGCAAGGCAAAAGGAGAGCCATTTGTGGCGTTATGGCGTAATTCGAAATTTGTCTGCGACAGTGTCATTTTTAGTGTGTCTACAGCTGCCACACCTTGGCGTCTCCTTTGCAGGGGAGCGAAGCAGAGAGAAATGAAGTGGAGTGAAATGGAGTGTAATAGAACAAAAATGAATGAAACGTAGTGTAGTGAAGAGAAGTGGAGAGAACTGAAAAGTAGATGCCAAGGTGAAAACTAGACACGTATGATGTTGTGTGGTGACACCACTTGATGAGAGTCTTTCACCAAATCCCAGTGAAACCACCTCTGGAGGAGAAGACCAAGAAGACACAATGTTTGGATAGACGAAAAAGGTGTGCGTGAGGGCACAAAGGGATATGTGTACGCAGGACACAAAGGAATGGTGCCACATGGGCACGAAGGAGAGATCAACTTCCAGCATAGGGGAAGTACCTAAGGACACAATCCGTTAGGTTGCACCATTGGAGGGCGTTTACCAGCTTGTGGATGTGTCATTGCCAAGGTGGATCTATAGGAGATCAGATGAATGTAGAGGGATAAATCCAAACAAGGGAGTTCAAGTAAACTAGCCTGGAGGCGACAACAAAGGGAGTTGGGTACTTAACTTGAAATTGAATATTTGAAATTTACTCAGAATTGAAGTGAGAATGGCTCTTAAGTTGCATTGGGACGTGGTTTTTCACTGTGTTTTCAAATATGCATGTATGTTGGGCTAAAGGGAAAACTAAAGGTAAAAAGATAGAAAATGTGGATGTGTTTTACTGTTCGGCCTGGGCCGAACGGGCCTCTGCTAACAAGAGGGAATGGACTGTAGCCAATGCGGACGAGGACTTTCAACACCCAAAAAGGATCAGGGGGGGTGTTGAAGAACTGAGGGGAACCCTCTGATGCTTAAGTCAGGTCAAACTGTAAAGGATGCAGGAATGGAAGGTTCTCTAGCGTGTGTTCGCGCGTGGGCAAGTGTGTATGGGAAAGGTTGCATACCTTTGCATGGGGATTACCTGTGCCTTTTATAGGCAGGGGACATGAAGGGTCCGGACCCAATTCTTTCCAATGATAACCGAAGGGACGTAACAGTTGGAGTCCCTAGGCAGGGAGTTGTCTGTTTGAGGTGCCTGTTGGGATCCTTTGAGGTTAATGCTCTTAACTGTGGGGTGTGTGTCGCA
The DNA here is from genome assembly GCA_014218235.1 of Colocasia esculenta. NCBI lineage: Eukaryota > Viridiplantae > Streptophyta > Magnoliopsida > Alismatales > Araceae > Colocasia > Colocasia esculenta. The sequence goes on from CM024753.1 coordinate 37,161,523, forward strand.
CGGTCGCAATAACTACTATGGGTAGGTGAAGGGCCGCCTAGGACCACAGACCAAGGGGCGCCGCGTAGGAGCCTGCTCAGACATTGGCCCCGCTGCACGGTGTTCGGTACTTGATGGCGCTGCTCGGTGTCTGGTGTGCCGCCATTGCTGTTCGGTAATGAGTTGCGAGAGGCTTGAATAGAGACTCATGGTCTGCCTAGTGGATTGTGCCCTACTCGAACAGGTTGTGCGGTGTCCAAAGACTACCTTTCATAGCCAGATCATGCCCGGAAGCCTATCAGCTGAACCCGAGGACACGTGGCTTGATTACCGGAGCCTAGGCATCTCGATGGGCCATGATGGGCCTACGGGCCTAGGAGGCTAGAAATAGCCTCCAAACTTGCCCCCCACCCTCTCAAGTCTACTCGGATGCCGGAGCACTTGAGAGGGGAGATGTCTGCTCGATGTCACCATCGCATTAAATGCGATACCGACCACGGTGGTGTGCGTGGCCTCTGGGCAACGCCGTTTGAGCTCTTCCTCGGGGATGGAGTTTCATGATGGCAAAGGTGACGTGTCACATTCTGAGTTCGAAGCGGCCTATTTCGAATGGCCCGTTGGAGCGGGCAGACCGCCATTTCTTCCTTTGAACTTCGAGCCTGTCTTTCCTCATAAGGAAGAGGGGGGGAGAAGGTAGGGTCTTGTGCTCTCCTTCTCTAGCAAAGCACTTCTCCTCACCGCTGTTCACCATCTTCTTTTCTGTTCTCCATCTTCTTCCTACTCCCTCTGCAAGCAAAAATGTCGCAACGAGAGGGCAAGGCGTTCGCTGCTGCCGGAGTATGCAGAATGGCGCCGGGGACGACAAAGGGCCCAAAGTACATATACTTTGAAGGTCTCCATGAGTGCTTTCGCATTGGCGAGGAGTACGACATCATCCTCACCAAGGAGGATGAGTCGTACCTGCTAGATAAGCCAGGCTATTTTGCCCTCTCCCTAGACCTATTGGAGGTAGGATTCTGACTGCCATTGCCGGAAGTGGCAAAGGGCATCCTGAATGTGTGGAGGATTGCCCCCATCCAACTAACGCCCAACTCGTGGAGGATGATATGTGTCTTCTACATCCTTTGCAAGCTGTGGGATGTGGAACCTACAGCAGACATCTTCCGGGGGCACTTCAGCTTCGCGTCCTCATCACAGTCCGGAAACAGTGTGTACTACACCAAGCACATGCCGAACAAGATGCGGATCCTCTTCTCGACGAAGCACTCGAAAAACAAGGGCTGGACTCATCGAGTCTTCTTCATTGGCCGCCACCAAGGGGCTGGAGCGGAAGACTGGGGGTTCCCTACTCGAGTTTGGGACCCCTAGAAGAAGGACTACATGCCCCTCTTGATTCAAGAGGTGGCGAAGATCTTCGAGATCCTGAACACAGTGCTGGCGAAGCACGCGGAAGGCTACTTGATGGAGTTTCAACTCGTCAAGCACGAGCTCAGTCGAGCATGGAGTAAGTGCCACTCTCTGCTTTTGCCCTTCTGTTCAGTTATAGAACCATCTTCTAACCTCCTCTCCTTCTGCGCAGACGCCACCGAGTTGGCCACCTATCTGGACCAGGAGGATATGGCCCTCTATGCTGAATAGATACCTGTCAACTCATACTTAACGTATCTTGGTGAGGGTGCACCCCTGGTCGCATCCGGAGCGAGCTGACCTACCAGTGGGCCCCCTGTCGAGAAGCGGCCTCTGAAGATAAGTCTTCGGAGGGACTCTGCATCTCTGACGGCAGTGAGGGCTGCGCAAGAGGAGGCCGAGGAAGAGGAAGACGCTGCCACCCAGCTCTAGCTTTGCAAGAAAAGAAAGTTGGTGATGGTGGCTGAACGAGTGAGGCTGCGGGCCACGATTGAGACAAGGTCCTTAACAGTTGAGGGTTTGATCTCGGAATTGGGCCTCGGTGGTGAGGACGTGGTTGTCAGTGACCCGTCAAAAGGAGGCTCCACCTAGGAGTAGGTCGGGGTGCTAGAGCCCCTAGGCCCCGTTGGGGGTCGTCAAGAGGAGACGGATGTAGCGGGGGCGTCCAACATCACGGCAACGGGTGAGGAGGCTACTCCCACGCAGGGGCTTGTGCCTGATGCGGCCCCTGAGATGGCGACCGTAGGGGTCGTTACAGAGGGAGCGGTGGAGCTTCCGACATCGACCAGTGCCACAGTGGAGGGCCAGTCACAGACTTGTGCACTTGTTGCCGAGCAGCTGGCAAAAGTCGACACAGAAGGGCCTTCTCAAAGGGCGTTCGTCAGCAGCGCCGGAGGTTTGGAGGTGACAGTCGCTGAAGTGGTTTCTAGTCAAGTGGCTATGGATACGAACCTCCCCTCCGAGCAGACCACCACTGCGGCCGAGGTCGGAGCTGGGTATGAGGAGGATTGGGCACCCCTTTCGAGGGTGCTGAAGGTGAGGTCCCCGACCATGCCTATAGAGGAAAACTTGGAGGTGGCCTTGGAGCACTTTCAAGGAGGTCACTCGAAGAACCTTCCACCCTGCCCCAACACCGAGCAGCTCGAGGTGCTCATGCGGTGCCAGGGTCTGAGCTTGGAGAAGACTCCAGAGCGGTCCGAGGAGGAGGTTCGGGGGGAGAGCCGTTCAGACGATGATGGCAATCTCGATGTCAGAGAGCTGGTTGGCGGCATCACACAGTAGTTGGAGTTTCTTCGAAGACTCGCGTCACGAGCCCAAGATCAACGACACATGTGGGATGCCGAGATCGCATTCTCGGAGGAGTGCGAGGAGCGGCACCGTCGTCGGGAGGCCGAGCAGCAAAAGGAGAACAACAATATCCGGATAGTGCTCAGAGCTTCCGAGCTGGAGCTTGCGGTCGTTCAGGCAGAAAAGACTACCCTCTCGGGGGTCCTCGATGAAGCCGAAGCTCGTGAAGTCGCCGAATACAAGGCCAGGCCGGAGTTCCGGGAGGACCTAGAACAGTTTGACGCCTCCTATTACAAAGTCGATCTTGAGGTCGGTGAAGACCGCAGTCGTCTGCTGGCCACCCTGGAGTATGCCCGGGAGGCCTTCGAAGCCGCTCTCCGCTAGTGCCACCGTTGTACTAGAGACCCTCGCCTGGACAGGGCCCGTTTTGCAAACTTTCAAGCAGGACGGATGCCCTCTGGGGACGAAGAGGAAGGCTCCTCTGACTGTGCACCCTGATCCGTGTTTCTTCCGCCCTTTTTTTTTTTTGCTTTTGTTTGTAACTTGACCCTAGTGGGTCTTTGTACAAACCTTTTTTGGTGAAATGAAAAGATCGTTTGAGTACATGAATGGCTTATTTTTCTCTTCTTCCCTTATGTTCTCTTCAAATCAAATTCGTCAGCGCTTAGAGGCTCATAGGTACCGCGCAGGTCTCTAGAACTGAAAAGCTCCGACCAGGGATTCATACCGTATGCCTCGGTTCTAGGACAGGTACTGTGCAAGCCTTCTGAGCTGAAGAGCTCTTAGCCAGGGGTTGTACCAATCGTCCTTGTGTTCTGGGCTTTTTGGATCCACGCTAGTCCTTCGAGCCGAGAAGCTTCGACTAGGGGATGTGCCGCACACCCTTTTCACAGATCGATAGAACATGAAGAAGAGTAGGATGACGAACATGAGGCTTTTATAAATAATAAGCCTTTAAATTGGATTCATGCCAGGTTCTTGGTATGGTCTCGCCGCTAAGGGTGTCTAGCTTGTAGGAGCCTTTTCCAAGAACCTGAGTGACCTTGTATGGTCCTTCCCATTTCGGGGCGAGCTTGCCAGTTGCTCTTTGGCGGTCCGATGCCGAGCAATGGCGTAGAACAAGGTCACCTTCAAAAAAGTGCCGCTCTTGAACCCGTGAGTTATAGTACTACACGAGCCCTTGTTGATAGGAGACTAGCCTGATGCTTGCGTCACTTTGGAGTTCATCGAGCATGTCTAGGTTCTCCCTTATTGCGCGGTTGTTCGCTGCTTCGTCGAAGTGAGTCGTTCGGATTGTGGGGAGAGCAACTTCCAAGGGGACAATAGCTTCGGAGCCGTAGGCCCACTGGAAAGGGGTCTCCCCGGTGTCCACCCGAGTAGTTGTTGGGTGACACCACAACACATTGGGGAGTTCTTCAATCTATGTACCCCCATCGGCCTCCACTGTCACGCCCCGACGCAGAATATCGGAACGCGAGGCAGTTGCATGAAATGGGTATAGAGCGAGTACTAGACATCAAACTATTGGATAAAGAATAGTATTAAAGCAAATGCATCTCATTAATAACTCTTCAAATGTGTAGTTACAACCACTAATATCAGAGCCATTCTATAGGGCCCAATCACATTGAATAAAGCAAAAGACCAAACTTCAACTCTAACATAATACTATGACGCTAGGGTACTCTTGACTTCACTCTTGGTCATTCCCGTCGTCTTGAGTGTATGTATCTTCCTCGGTCTCACCTGGGAACACATAACCAATAACGCAGGGTGAGCGATAACGCCCAGTAGGACTTAAATCTCAGGATCAAGCATGCTTTAAATGATTAATGTATTAAAAAGGCAGAGTAACTAATGATAAAGTGAAAGAATCAAGTAACGTAAGAGATAACACGATAACAGGAGATTGAAATAGCACAAGTTTCCAAATATAGCACAAGCGTCGAATACAGTACAAAGCGCAGGATGGCCATAGCACAAATAGCACAAAGTATAGAAATAGCACAACGAGTATAGTATAGCACTTTTGATTGTTATTTAGATAGTCAAGATAGATAGCACTTGAGTGTAATGCCAAACACTCTTTTTTTTTTTTTTTAAACAGAAGGACACAGGGACGAAGAGCTAGTGCGCTATCCCCCAGCAGGGGATAACGTTCTCACTCCCCTAGCCTTGTCCTGTGCCTAAGATTTTATATATATGGATAAAAACACATACATGTACCAACGGGGCATACCCCTGAGAAGCAGGAATCAAAGTAATCTAACAGAAGGTAGGCCAGATTTGTCTAGAACAACTGGTCCTTTACCGATGATAGGGATAGTGGATAAAGAAAAAATCGATCTCTCTTGACTATCACAGACATAAGAAGCCAAGGCGTCAGCCACCCTATTGGCCTCCCTGAAAGAGTGAGCCACGCAAACATGCAACTGTTGCAGCAAAGACCGAGCCAGCCTCCACCACCAAGAGCACTTCCAGGATGGGCATTTATCATGAATAAACGACTGGACTAAAACAAGAGAATCTGAGTATACAGAAGTTATGTGGAATCCATGAAGCGCCGCCAATCTCAGTCCATCATCAAGCGCACGAACTTCAACAAGCAAGCTATCACCATGGCCGTAGAAAAATGCGAAGCTCAGAAGAACATCCCCAACTGGATTGCGAAGACATCCCCCACCACCACAGGGACCCGGGTTCCCCTTGCAAGCACCGTCAATGTTGAGACAAACACCATGTTTAGGAGGGATCCACCTAACAATCTTAGGTACTTTAAGTTTAACCGTTGGTTTAAAACCAAAGGTCCGCAGAATCGCAAGTGAATTTGCAAAACACTCATGTTTATAAATGACACCTTGAATAGCCACACTAACAGCATATTTGATGTCAGCAATGATCTTCCCCACAGACTTATGGGTGGAGTCAAACCTCTTTGCACATCTACATTTTCAGATCTCCCACAACAAAATAAGCACAACATATGTCGCACTAAACCCCATAGCGCTGTGGCAATTGACTACAGATATGATATTCCATAGGGTGGAAGTGATATGAGAACCAATAACTTGACCATCAAGGAGAGGGAGGGCCCAGTCCCAGAGTGCGACAGCTAGATCCCCCTTAAGAAAAAGATGGTCCATGTCTTTAGTAGAGGGGTAAGTACAACAGGAACAAGAAGATACAAGATAAACACCACAGTTAGAAACTCTATCATCAGTGGGCACCGCACGGTGTAATATTCTCCATCCAAACAAGGAGGCCCTAGGATTGAACATATGATTCTAGATTTTAAGCAAAGAAGGCCGGTGAATTCCATGCGGCCTAAGAGCCTGAAATGCAGACTTGGTAGAAAAGTTTCCATCCGCATTACTCATCCAAACACATGTATCTGGAATGTCCAGAATATCAACCTTCTTCATTATCCTCCCAATCGCTGCATGGCTCCTTAGAGGATGGTCTCTGTTCACCGCTACATCATAAACCGCTGTGAAAGAGTATTGTGAAGGAGCTGGAATAAGAGAGATAAGTGGACAATTTCCAACCCACTTATGCCTAAGAATGTCAATGTTCTTACCATCGCCCAACACCCATCTACTATTATGCAAAATCAGAGAGTGGGCAGCATTAAACACTTCCTTAGAAATCCCTGCAGAAAACATCTTGACAATTTCAGTGGACTGAGGAACCATAAATCTGCTTCTTGCATAGGTGAACCATAAGGTTTGGCCATGCATGGCATTCCAGATAATCTTGGCCATGAGGGAAATCTGAATATGCCACATACTTCTAACCCCCAAACCTCCTTCTTGCTTCGGTTTAGAGATTCGATCCCAAGCAATCCAGTGACGTCTTCTATACTCATCACCTCCATTCCAAAAGAAGGATGCACATGAGCGCTCAATAAGCTGAATGATAGACTTAGGCAAACAAGTAGCAGAAGCTGCATATATAGGGATAGAGCACAAAACTGAGTTAATGAGGACAACCCGACCTGCTTGAGATAACAACTTAGACTTCCAGGAAGCCAGAGAATTGTTAACCTTGTCAATAATGTGCTTATAGTGGGTGACTAAAGTACGACCATGAGTAAACGGAACATCCAAGTACGTTAAGACCCCCTCCTGCTTGCGGAAACCAGTTAAAGCTTTAATACGAATACCTGTAGCAGCAGTAGCCTTAGGCGAGATAATAAAGATACTTTTGGAGACATTCACCTTTTACCCAGAAGAGTCCTCATACGCCTTCAAGAAAACTAGAAATTTCTTAATATTGCTGGTTTGACCGTTCATAAACACAAGGGTATCATCAGCATATAAGAGATGAGAGATCTGGATGCAACCACGAGGACCTCTGTAGGGATGGAGCGCCCCAGAAGATTGTAGAGCGTGCAGACCCGACTTAAAGCCTCCTCCATGATAATAAACAAAACCGGCGCCAAAGGGTCTCCTTGACGGATAACCCGAGAAGAATTGAAGTAGCCCACCTGCTGACCATTGAATAGAACTAAGAACCAGCAATTACTAACCATCATACCCACATAGGAAACAAACCGAGAAGAGAAACCAAAGCTCCGAAGAACAGCAAAGAGGAAATTCCACTCCACCCTGTCATAAGCTTTCATCATATCCAACTTGAAGATAACATTACCCCCACGAACCTTTCTACCATTGTCTTTCATCATATGTCTAGAGACAGAAACATTCTCAATGATAGAACGGCCCCGAACAAATGCACCTTGCTCTTCAGAAATTATATTGGGCAGGATAGGGGAGAGACGATCAGAAAATATCCTAGATATGATTTTGTAACAGAAATTACACAGGCTAATCGGACGAAAATCACCAAACGTAGTAGGTTCCTTAACTTTTGGAATCAAAGCTATGATGGAAGAACTCGCCCCACAAGGTAAGGGAAAACCCTTGAAAAAGCCCTGAACAACATGAACCACGTCCTCACCAACAATATCCCAGCAGATAGAGTAGAAAGACCCCGTGAAGCCATCAGGACCAGGAGCTCCCTTCCCGTTCATAACCATAACAGTAGCCTTCACCTCCTCCCTACTCGGGATTTCACAAAGAGACAGATTCTGGGCATCAGAAATAAGGGAAGGGATTACCTGAAGCAGGTCTTCATTCACCACAGTATGCTCCGTCCTGAGCAAGACATCAAAAAAAGAAACCGCCGCGTCTTTCAGCTGATCTTGATTCTCACATCATTCATTAAAGCCCTCAATCTTAAGTCTGTGAATATAATTTCTTCTACGATTATTCTTAACAACAGCCTGGTAGAAGGAAGTATTTCTGTCCCCATTTTGCAACCATGCCATCCTAGCTTTTTGACACCACATCTTCTCATCATTAACATGAGCTTGGCGAAGTCTAGCATGGGCAGCAGACATGGCCATTCTGTTAGCTTCAGTAGGGAAAAGGTCAAACTTCTTTTCAGCATTAGAGACATCTAGTTCAGCAGCATAAATGGACTCCTGTATGTTACCATACACCTCCTTATTCCAATCGTTCAAGGCCAACTTGACCGCCCGCAGTCTACAAAGCAAAGTGTCAAAAGCATAAACTTTTGAATCCACTCCCTTCCAGGCATTGGAAACAACAGTCAAAAAACCTTCATGAGAAGCCCAGACCTCCTGAAAAATGAAACGACTCGGGAACTTAGAAACCACCTTCTGGTCTACAAGCAATGGAGCATGATCAGAAACCCCCCTAGGGAGATGTCGAACAACAGTTTTTGGCAAAGCATCCTGCCAAGCAGTATTAAACATAGCTCTATCTAACTGAGCTCTCACCGACGCACTACCAGTACGTTTGTTCGACCAAGTGAAAGGGGACCCAATGTAACCAGCATCAAACAACCCAACCGCCATAATGAAATCATTAAAATCAGACATGGAGGTGTTGCTGACATGATTACCACCAAGTTTCTTGGAATGCTGAGATATGCAATTAAAATCCCCAGTAACCAACCAAGGAACACCAGAAGTATTTTGAGCAAATATAATTAACTCATCAAACAGACATCTTCTCTCCCCTTGTTTGCAATCCACATACACAATGGTGATAAAGAACTTACTATTGTCAACATTGCACACAAGAGTAATAGACTGATTAGAAGAAGTGATAACCTCGATGTCATCCTGCATCCTCCAGAAGACCCAAATGTTTGACTCCTCATCCTTGTTCCCCGCACAGCCATTCATACGTAAGGAATTACCCAGAGATCTAGCTTTGCTGAAGACAGTTTTTGGTTCAGAGATACCCACAATCATCGGATTATACTTCTTAACTTTCTTTTTTAAACTATTACGGGAAGCAGCATTAGCAACCCCCCTGATATTCCAAATCAACAACGAACTATTCATGAGGACCGGTATCCTTCCCTTGCACCCACAGCTTTCGCCTTAGACCTCGTCGTAACACCATGATCACGGTTGATAGGAACCTCCCTGTTGATCTCCAGGTCCGGCATAAAGATATTTTCTTTGGCGACCCTGAGAAGAAACTCCCCCTCTTCAACAGACACAAGATCCACCGGCCCACGGGATGAGGACAGGGAACTATCAATGATTACTGCATGCGACGTGTTACCGCCTGGAGCTACCATAACACATTCCCGGTTCGTGACAGAACCATGCACAGGCTGCACAGGAAATATAGTAGGTACATCAGAGAGCCCGGTCAACACCACCTTAGTACCCTGATCACCTTTCAGAAAAGCATCATCCATGCTTAGCTCCTGTAGCCCGTCTCCATTAGCCGGATCGACCCGAGGTAGGCCTTCTGTAGGCGAGTTGATTTGGAGGTCCACCAGGTTCTGTGGAACTTGTTGCTGCACCTGAACCATATTCTGCGAATCTACTTGCCTAGTTTCCTGAGCATTGTCCTGGAGAGATGTGAACTGGTTCGTTTCCTGATGTATGGAAGCATTATTATCTTTCCTTTGCCAAGATTTTTTATATCCCAACTTAACTGGCTTTTTCCACTCCCTATCTATCTGTCCAACAGCAGTATTGGAATTAGTGGTTTCTCCTGTAGGTTTGTCCTCCAGAGCGTTTTTCTTATTGCATTCTCCGACAACATGACCTAGTTTGTGGCAGAAAGAGCAAATTGAGGGAATTCTATGAAAATTCACCTTTTGCAAAAATCCATCCTTATCACATCCAATCCAAATACGTTTCGGTCTAGACTTTTTTATATCAAGTTCCACAGAAACCAGAGCTTCCTGAGTCTGTGTCATGGCCTTTGTAACATCATGGATCTGAAGCACCGTGCCAAAGTTCCCTGCAATCGACTTTAAAAAGTCCTCATGATAAAAGTTAACCGGCAACAACGGGAAACCAATCCAGACTGGGATATAGGTGGGATCATATGAGTAATCAAACGAAGGTTCCCAATGGGAAAACCGGTACAAGTAACTTTAATATATAGGCTTCTACGCAGGAGGACCTTGAGAAACTCTTGCTCATCATCAAAGCGAAAGAGAAGATGCCTTGGGTTAAGAGGGCTAATAATAAAGTCTTTAGACAACATAAGACGCTGGGATAAATAGGACTTAATCTCAGGAATAGAAGATCTGCCATATGAACACTTAGAGATTATGGCGTGCTTGAAAGGAACCACAGATCACGCTATTTCCTCTTTAGAAAAGTAAACTGCTGGCTCTCCGAGGTCAGTAAAAGCAGGTGCCTTCACGTCAATGCCAAACACTCTGATCATTTAACTCCCGTGGGCAAACAACACTTTTGGGCGCACCTCCCAGGACCTGACCAGGCCCTTTATATATTGCCAGGCATTAGTTATATTATTTATCATTAGACAATCAATCAATGGCCAATAAAGAGTACCAAGAAATAGATGAGAGTACTAAATGAATAGACAAGATAGTAGATAGAATGTGAATGGATGAGCGAGTAGAGTATAGATGAGAACTATTGGGCATTGCACATGAAACGTCGAGTAACGGCGATAGTAACAGTTGCACAACATGCGCGATTGGTGTCAGCAGTTAAGTGGAATTCACTACCCATCCACTGGCCCTATTATGCATAGGTCCAAAGGTCCGGTGTGATTTAAGATAAGGGCGAGAGCAATCTAATAGCCATTTGGATCTTACTGATCCCTAAAGGGTATCATAGGTGTTAGGGTACAACCAGCTCGTCGACCATGTGGGAATCCATGGACAGAGGAGACTTACGGAGGCCTTGAACAAGGATTCACTAGTACGGCAAAAGGAATATTCGACGGAGAGTTCGTCTAAGTCAAGAGAAAGTGTTTATATAGAAATAAGTGCTCGACGTTCTAGAGGAATTCTAGAATAGTGGAGCGTCGTAACGGTATTCTCAAAACATCGCGAGAAAACGAAGACAAGTCTAATTAAAATAAATGGAACAATTTAAATACAATATTGAAATAAATGATCAGTTATTTTGTGCGATATTTTCATATATTGGATGGTTCAAGTGTGTGCATGTGACATAGAGAATCATGGGAATGAATGTCTTTTAATTAATTAAAACATATCCATATCTAACAACTTCGTTTACTGTGTTAAAGATAGTTAAAAGAGCATGTAGTTACTGTAGAAAAATAAGATTTATAGAAATATGGGGTTTCCATGCAAAACTCCAGAAGGCGACATACCCGTGTAAGGGTCGCGATGGGGTACAGTCAGAACGCGACAGGGTCAACCAAGGGTCACGACGGGTCGGTCAGAGCAGGCTGTCAGAACGCGACAACAAGCCCTGTCATGTTTAATGTGACGGGTGGCTCTATCATGATCAGCCTTGAGAACGCGGCCTATCGGGCAGTCGCGTTCTCAGGTCCTGCGCTTGAGTCTGAACGGGAAAAGGACATGCCTTGGATTGCGGTCCAAGTTGCCTTATTTTGACACAGGTTCATTAAAAAATCAAGAACTAAATGTACAATAGATGAAAATTGTGAAATTATTTGCAAACGGATCTAGACATGCGAGGGAACTTACAACAAATAGGAATTTGAAAACAACTATGGTTTTGACACGTTTTAAAAATGAATAAGCATAAAGAACTTAGAGCATGGTACGGTAAAGATAAAAGATTTAATTCACGCAGTATGATGGATGAAAATTAGGGCTTTCAGGGGAAACGATGCCTAACTATCATCAGTATCTCCAGTTAAAATTTCATGGCATGGGGACAAGTATACATGGAGATCTAGAATTAAGATGAGGGTTCGAGGTCATGATATTTGCAGAACTTTAAAAATCAAGAATAAAAGATTGACCTGATGAAAATTACGAAACAAGAAGGGGTTTTGTTCCTGATGTATGGAATAAACTACAAACAAAATTAATTGATTTTTGCTCCTAAAAATGCCTACCTTTGACTCGTTTGATCTTCTAGGGTTTAGAACTCGAAGTGTAGAGGTTGGAGTTCGGTCCAACCTTTTCCCCACGAGTTCCTCTTCTCCTTGGCCTCTTCTCCACGTCCATCAAGCCCCAACAATGAGTTAGGGCCGGCCATGGAGGGTTTAAGGAGTATTTAAGCTCCTTGGGTTGCTATTTCCTAATGGGACTCTAATTCCCCTTTAATTCTGAGATTTTCATATTTCTCTCCTCCTTCTAAACTTGCCAACTCCTATTAGGGTTATGTTGGGATGCAATTTCATGGCCAACTAATTAGGGTAGGACTAGGAATCCAATTCCAACCCAAATTACTTATTTTAATGCTTTAATACCCCTTTTCTATTTAGGTAATATTTAAGACACGAATTTAGGGCATTTTTCTATTATTCCTCTTTTAAAAATCCCAATTTTAGCCCAATAACTTTTATGTGATCCATTTAATAAAGCCCATCACTTCTTTTCATTTAGTGGGTTTTAATAAATTCCCTTTTCTTTGATTTTTCAATTGACTTAATTTTTAATATTATTATTTTTTTATTTTTTTGAAAAATTTAGGTTGCTCCATCCACCGTGCATATCTCGTGGAGCAGTGTTCAGTTGGTATTTTCGACCAGACTGTTTGCTTGAGGATGTGCAACCGAGGTAAAGTTGTTGTAGATGCCGAGCTCCGAAAACTTGTGCTTGAAGAACGCACTGTCGAACTGCTTCTTGTTGTCGGTGGTGAACACCTTCGGGACGCCAAATCGGCAGAGGATATTCTTCCAGATGAACTTCCAAGCTGCCTGGTCGGTGATGGTGGCTACAGGCTCGGCCTCGATCCACTTGTTAAAGTAGTCGATGGCAACGAGTAGGAATTTCTTCCGACCCTGAGCCTCTGGAATGGTCCCATGATATCGATTCCCCAACGAGCGAAAGGACGTGGTTCGAACATAGTGTGAAGTTGTTCAGCAGGTTGACAGATAAGCTGCCCGAACTTCTCGCACTCTGGGCACTTCTTTATGTAGGACATACAATCCTTTTGCAGTGAAGGCCACCAGTACCCTGCTCGGAGGATACTGCGTGCCAGTGTCCTGCCCCCTAGATGACTCCCGCACAAACCCTCGTGGACCTCCTCGATGGCCAGTGTTGCTTCAGTGGGACTAAGGCACTGCAAGAGAGGTCTTGAGAGGGAACGCCGGTACAGTTGGCCTAAAATGATGGTGAATCTTTGATAGGGTAGCTTGATCTTGCGGGCTTCCGTTTGGTCGGGAGGGAGCTCTCCCCAAAGCTGGTAGGCCAGAAGTGGATCCCTCTAGCTCGAAGCTGGTTGGTCGGTCTCGATGGCCTCTAAGCCCACTTCGGTGCTCGGTGAGGTGAGCTCTTCTATGAACACTGAGCGAGAAGGGGTGATATCGCCCGAAGACGCTAGTCTGGCGAGTGCATCAGCCAGCATGTTCTGCTCTCGTGGGACGTGCACAACTTCCAAGTAGAGGAGACCTTCTACTTGGCGCTTGATCGGTTGAAGGTACTATGCCATGAGGGGTTCCCTTGCCTTGAACTGCCCGTTGACCTGGCTGGCGACCAGCTGGGAATCGCTGAAGACCCATAGCCGAAGCGCTCCAAGGTGCCTTGCCATGCGGATGCCGGACAAGAGTGCTTCGTACACGGCTGTATTGTTGGAGGCAGCGAAGTGAAACCTAAGGGTGTAGTGGAATTCTAAACCTTCTGGGGAGGTAAGAACCATCCCTGCCCCACTTCCTGTAACGCAAGAAGACCCGTCGATGTAGAGCTTCCAAGGAGGTTCGTCTGCCAGTGGAGGGTCCTTTTCGGTTGGAAGGGTGCATTCCACCACAAAGTCCGCTAGCGCTTGTGCCTTGATGACCGTTCTTGGTTGATAGTTGATATAGAATTCCCTGAGCTCAATGGCCCATTTGATGAGCCTACCAGAAGCCTCTGGCCGTTGAAGGATAAGCTTCAATGGCTGGTCAGTCAGGACTATGATCGGATGGGCCTGAAAGTAGGGCCTGAGCTTTCGAGCAGCCGTGATGAGAGCCAGAGTAAGCTTCTCTGCTCGGGGGTATCTTTTCTCAGTGTCTTGGAGTACCTTGCTTACGTAGTAAACATGATGTTGTGCCGCTGCCTCTTCTCTGATCAGCACTATGCTGATGGAGTGTTCAGTGACCGAAAGGTATACGAACAGTGATTCCCCGAGCACAAGTTTTGAGAGAACAGGTGGAGCAGCTAGGTATGCCTTCAGCTCAGTGAAGTCCGCTTTGTAGTCCTCGGTCCACCGTACCTGCCCCCCTTGCGGTGAGGCACCTTTGGGGACTCACAGCAATTTGAAGAAGTTGAAGCTTCTTTTTGCTGCTTGGGACATGAATCGGTTGAGCGCCGCAAGATGTACAGTGAGTCGCTGGACATCGCGTACGGTCTTTGGGCTGGTCATCTCTAGTATGGCTCAGATCATCCTGGGGTTAGCCTCTATTCCTCCGTTAGAGATGAGGAAGCCGAGGAATTTCCCCGAACGTTCTCCGAATGCACACTTAGCCGGGTTGAGCTTCATATTGTACTTTCGCAGGGTTGCGAAGGTTTCTTCGAGGTCGGTAATGTGGTCGATGCTTGGGAGCATTTTGACCATCAGTCGTCGACGTAGACCTCCATGTTGCACCCAATCTGCTGCTCAAACATCTTATTGACCAGATGCTAGTAGGGCCAAACGACATTCTGGTGAAGAAGTAGAGGCCAAGGTCAGCGACGAATGTCGTGGCGTCCTGGTCTGGGGGATGCATGCTGATCTGGTGGTAACATGAGTATGCATCCAAGAAGCTGAGAAGCTCGTGCCCGGAGGTGGCATCCACCAGTTGGTCGATGCGCGGCAGTGGGAAGTTATCCTTGGGCGTTGCTTTGTTGAGATCATTGTAGTCTACGTGAACGTGCCATTTTCAGTTGGCTTTGCGCACTAGAACCACATTAGAAATCCATCTCGGGTACTGGGCTTCTCGGAGAAGCCCAACTGCTTGGCTTGTGACTACGTGATCGTGAATCACGGTCTGCCATTCTCGGTTGACCGGCCGTCGTCTCTGCTAGACAAGTGGCACCCTCGGATCCAAGTTGAGATGGTGAGTCATCACCTCGGAAGGGATGCTGGGCAGCTCGTCATCCGACCATGCGAACACGTCTAAATTGGCAAGCAAGAAGGCCTTATAGTGTTGTTGTTCGGCTTCCGGCAGAAGAGCGCCGATGTAAAGGACGTGCTCGGGGTCATCATCTACCCATACTGGCAGCAGATCTTCGGCGGGGGTTCCTCGGTTGGTGGAGGGCTCCCTGGTCAGCGTAGGTAGTACTTCTAGGTTAAAAGCGGGCTGCTTGTCTTGCAAGGAGAGAACATAGCACCGCCACGACTCACGTTGACTGCCAAGCACCTCTCCAACACCATGCGGAGTGAGGAACTTCATCTTCTGGTGTAGGGAAGAGGGTACTGCTTGGATGTGGCCAATCAGACCTCTACCGAGGATGGCATTGTACCCTGGCATGCTCCTGATCACCAGAAAATCCACCATTTTAGTTACACTTTTTGGTGTTGTCCCTAGGGTAATTGTAAGATTAATTTATCCCATGGGATGCACTAAGACCCCAGAGAAGCCGAACAAATGTGATTCTACTGGGGTGAGCTATTTGGCTCTTAAGCCCATCATGAGAAAACAGTCGTAAGCCAACACGTCTGGGGTGCTTCCATTATCTACCAGTATGCGACGCATAGTACAATGATTGATGGTGGCCACGACGACCAGCGCATTAGTGTGTGTAGTTGTAACTCCTACAAGATCATTGTTCGAGAAGGTGGTAGCCTCCTCGGAACATGCATGTGCTGGACTGGGGTAAGGGCTTGGTCGTGGCACCGGGGGCCGTTCGACCTGGTGCACTCGACGGGCGTAGTCGCATCAGCTCTAGCTGCTCTCCCCTCCTGTGCCGAAACCTCCCGCAATCACATTGATCTCCTACCCATTTGGCTCATTATTGATGGGCTACTCGGCGGTCCATTCTCGGCGTCTTGGGCGGTCTTCATTCCGGCGCACGTAATGCCCCAAGTAACCACTCTTCATCAAGGACTTGATCTCATCTTTGAGTTGGTGGCATTCTGAGGTGTCGTGGCCGTGGTCATGGTGGAAGCGATAGCATTTGTCCTGGTTCTGCCTGCGGGGATCAGAGCGCATCCTGGGCGGCCACCGAACATATTGTTCGTCCTGGATTTCGGCCAGGATCTGTTCGGGGGCCACCGTGAGGGGGGTGTAGTCGGTGAAGGTGCATGGTCGGCATGGTGAATCCCCGTTGCGCTGGCTCTTCTTCCGTTCGCGGTCAAAACCATTGTCAAAAGGCCTCTTCTTATCCGCTTGTTCATGCTGCTCTGCTCAGCCAGCTGCCAGGCTCTCCTCGCATGCAGCGTGGCACTGGGCGGTGGAGAGGAGCTCGGCCAGAGTGGTGGGATGTTGCACTCCCAGCGTCCTCGAGGAAGCCATCACGAGTGCCCTAAATGAGGGCACTGGTGGCTAATGGGACGTCCAGGCGCGGGATGCGAAGCGCCTCAGTCTAGAACCATTTGATGTAGTCCCAGAGCACATCGCCCTTCTTCTGTCGGACAACTAGAACAGAGGCCGCTGTACGCGGCTGCGATCTTCCGCCCAGGAAGTTGTCTCGGATGGACTTCTTCAACTGATAGAAGGATGAAATGGAGACCGTGGAAAGGGTTTCGAACCATGCGCGTGCGGTCTCTTTCAGTGTGGCCGGGAAGGCCTGGCACATGGCTGCGTCTGATGCTCCGTGGAACACTATGTGTGACTCGAACCCGTGGATATGATCTGCCGGATCGGAGGTGCCATCGTAGGGTGTGATGGTAGGCAGGGGAAGCTTCGGGGAGACTTGGGCCTCCAGGATCTCCACAGTGAACGGGGAGCGGAAATCCAGGTCGTCGTCCCCCGGAGCTTTTCCCTCTTCCCTCTGAACAATCGTGTTAATGCGACGTTCGAGGTCGACAATACGGTGGAGACATCTGGCTAATTCCTAGTCGGAGTGCACAGAGCCTTCGCGCTTGGACCCAGGGGAGTTGGCGCCGACGACGGAGCGCGGAGGAGGAGGATGTAAGACCCAGCTTCTCGGATTTCCGTCCGATGTCTTGGATGACTGGCCACTAATGCGTCCAGGCTGGGTGACGTGTTAGTGTCATGTCGTGGGTGTCTGACGCGACAGTCATCCTTGTCGCGACGAGCGTGTGCGACGCGTTCTGGTCGCACCCAGCTTCTCCGTCGGGTCTTCGTGTCGCGCCCGATCAACGGGTTGCAACAGCTTTCTATCTTTTTGGTCGTCTGACACCTGTTAGGGTGGCAGGTGTGTCAGTATGACCTGTCGCGTTGTCGCGGCATCCTTGGGGGACACGTTCTTGTCGCGGTACGTTGACCCGTCGCGTTAAGATCCTTAACGCGACCCGTCACCCTGTCGCGTCTTTGGTGCCACAGGCATAAGGCCTTGGCCGGCGACCCTTTCCCCCTCTCTCCCTCTGTTCCCTCTCTTCTCTCCCTCTGATGGTGCTCCGCCTCCCGCTCTCCCCTTTGTGTGTTTCGGGAGAGGAGGAGGGCCGTGAGTGGTGTCCCGACATCGTGGAGCTTGCGTGGAGCGAGGAGGAGGTGGCCAATCCAACGTGAAGGGCCCTATTGGGGTTCGTTCTTCGTTTAAGGTAGGGATTGCTTGAACCCTTCTCGATCCGGGTGGATTGGGAGCCCCTCGGGGTTTATAGATAGTGTTTCTAGCTTCTCCATGCTCCCCTCCCTTGTGTGGAATGTGTGTGGCTTGTGGGCGGCCCCGGGATGGAGCATCCTGTGGGTCTACCTCTCTACTGGTGTCGCGACCGTGGTGTGCGTCGTGACACCAGAAGAGGAGTCTGCCTGGTCGGGCACGACCTTATCGCGATGCGTTCACCGGTCGCGATAAGGATTGCTGTCGCGACGTGTTTTCCAGTCGCAACAGGGTTTTCTGTCGCGACGCTTTGCCCCATCGCCACAGGGTTGCTGTCGTGGTGCTCTTCCCCGTCGCGATGGTTTTGCGATGGCCTAGGGGGACGCGACAGTGCCTGTGTGTGCCTCGGGTGTTCCGTGGTTCCAGTTGGGGTGTCGGCGTGTGCCCCAGGGCTGGCTTGCCCTCAGGACCTTCAGGTGGGGAACGCTGCAGGTTACCTAGCTGCGTTCAGTGACTGAAGGTGACACCTTCGTGGACTTTAGCAGAGCGAAGAGCTTTCCGTACTTCTGGTAGTGTTCCGAGGTTCAGGCTTGCTCGTGCGTGCCTTGGTTGGCCAACGGCCCTCTTGAGGGTCCGTGCGTGCCTCTCGCTTGCTGGGCTTGTCGTGGGTTACAAGCCAACAGTTCAGCATGGTTCTTGTTGTGCTTGCCCTGCCTGTTCGCCCGGTGCTTGGCACTTGAGGGCTTATCCCGTTCAGAGGTTGTCTCTATTGCTTGGGACCCCCATCCTCGGGAGCCTGTTGAGGGAGTGCTCCGGGCTATAAGCATGCTCGAGTTGGCAGCCGAGTTGGCAGACTCTAGAGCAGAGGGGAAAATGTGGTTTGGACATCGGCGCTAAGTCGTTTGTAGAGCTCTCTTGTCTGGGGTGAGATGCCATGGTTGTTGAGGTGTTTTCTTCCCGGCGTGGCCAAGATAGTCCTTTGTCTCACTGCCTCTCTCTGCGTTGGTTTCGGAGCCATGTAGTGTTGCTAGGCGTGGGGCCGCAGCTTGGCTAGGCTACGGTGTTGCGTGCGTTTGTGTGTTCTGTGGCGGCTCTGTCTCGCTCTTCTGGGGAGGTTAGAGGCGAGAGCCAGGCTGGCGAGCAGAGGGAGTGGCTGGTGTGTCCTCTTGGCTGCCAATGGCGGTGGCTTGGTTGTCGTTGTTGTGACGACGTTTCTTCACGACGTTTCCAATTATGACTCGTTGCCCGAGCTTACACGACGGTTATAGCCTGGTTGTGTCTATTCCCTATAGGTGTCGTTGGTCTGGCCTTGTGCGGACCTGTGCTTCTGGTGGTTTCTTCTCGGTGTCCTCTCGGTTCCGTAGTCCCGTTCTTAGGCGCCAGTCCGTGGTTGCACCGGCGTGTGTGGCTTCCCGACCTCTTGGTGTGTCCGGGGTCTGGGGTGGTTCTGTTTGTCGGCCCTCGACCTTGTGGAGGTCTGAGGTCGCCATGCTTGTGGTGAGATGTTGTTCTCACCTGGTTGTTGCATGGTCTCAGCGGGTGTGCCGAGGGTTGCTTTCGATTTATGCCCGACTCCGTTGTTTTCTGCGGGAGTCGTGTGTGTGTCACGAACATGGTTGGTGGTCGTGGCATTGCACTGTTCTGTTCCGCTGCTTAGTAGTACCATGCTGTAGGTGTTCCTCGCTTTACAGCTTTCTAGGGTAGTTTCCTATTTTTGGAGTTCCTGCTGCTCTGGCCGGTGAGGGACCGGTAATCCCTACTGAGCCTTGTTCGCGAGGCTCACCCCCCCTACTTCCTTCAGCTAGGGGCTCATCATTGTGGGAGCTCGGTGTCAGATGGGTTGCGGAGGCAGTTGTGGCACCGTGTGTTGTCAGCAGCAGTGAGAGCGAGTGTTGTGAGCTCTTGTACCTGAGTGAGTTGAGAGTTATGATTTGCAAGTTCTCGGGGTATGCCCCTTAAGGACTGCACATTTCTTCTTGTACCTATGCTTTTACTTGGGACACGTTGTATAGTTGTTATATTATTATAGTTATTTAAATTCAATACATATCTCACTAGACTATTTCTTCTAACCCTTTCGGGTCTTCGGATCCGTAGGTGGCGACGCAAACTTCAGGGTCCCTGGCGGGGGTCCGGGAGGTCGGGTCGTTATAGTTGGTATCAAAGCATGGGTCTACTAAGATTTGTGAAGAGTTAATAACTATAGCTGTCCCAAAGAAAGGTACTAGTACGCTGCTAACACCGTTCGACTAGTGTTAGGCTTGTGCTTTTAACTTTTGCAGGTGTGCGGCTTCGCTGCAAGATTTGTGTACGTGCTGCAGAAGGGTTGCAGCTGTTGCTGTGTCACTTGCATGGTGAGTGTGGTTGCTCGGTGTGTTCGTGCCGTGGTGGCGCGGTTGGCGGTGGACTCGCTGGCAGTGGTCTTCCCCATGTGGAGGACGGTTGCAGGCAAGTCCAAGTGTGGTGCTCTTGGTCATCTTCAACGCATTTGGGTGTGCATGCCACTGTGGATGAGAGAGTTTGCGTGTTGTGTGGCCTTTACCAGTGCAGGGTTGTTGTCTATGGAACCGGTCGAAGTGTCATTGCCTTGTTGACTGTCCCCTGTTGTTGGGGTGTGTGCTGTGTTAGTCTTGTGTGTGGTCTCTTGTCTATGCACGGTTGTGTGCTGTGCTCTGCTTGGTTGGCGTTGTTGCTCAGGCTAAGCAAATGTTTTGTGTGCCGAGTTGCATCGTTGGTTGAGCACCGCTGCGACACTTGCCTGTGGTTGTTGTTGGCCTGGCGCTGGCTGGTTATGAGCTCTAGTGTGGTGCTCTCGGATTCTTTCTCTATTGGTTCTAGCGGTAGTGAGGTTTCCCCAGAACTATGTTGTGCTCGTTTCTGGTTGTTGTTGCGTTGCCCTCTGGGTTGAGGTGCATCGCTTGGTTGCCCTGTGTTCTGGTGAGGTTTCCCAGAACCGTTTGCTGTTGTCCTGGTGAGGGTTTCTCTCAGGACTGTTCCGTGTTCGTTTCTACTGTTGCGGTGCTGCCTCAGGGTTTGAGGTGTGCTGTTGGTTTGGCTGGTGCATTCTGGTGGGTTTTCCCAGAACTGTGCCTTGGTGGTTCTGGTGGAGGTTCTCCCAGGACCGGCTTACGTTGCTTCTGCTTGCTGCAGTGTTCTCTCTGATGGTCTATGTTGGTTGGTCGTTCGGGTTGTGCGTTCTGGTGAAGGTTCCTCTCAGGATCGCCCTTCGTCGTTTCTGGCGGAGGTTCTTCATAGGAGTGCTCAGTGCTCGTTTCGGGCCGCCGTTGTGTTCCCCTATGGTTCGAAGTGCACCGTTTGGTTGGGCTGCGCTTTGGTGAGGTTCTCCCAGGATGGCTCTTAGCGCTTTTGGTGGAGGTTCTCCCCAAAGCTGCCCTGTGTTTGTTTTGGTCATCGTTGCTCTCTCTCTCCGTAGAGATGAGCTGTCGTTGTTGCCAGTTGGACTGTTGGTGTTACAGTCTGCTTGGGCATTGTCGGTCAAGGTGTGGTGCCTTCGACCATGTGTCTAGCCAGGTTGCCTTGCTGTTCATTTCCGAGTTTCTCGGCTGTGTTGGTGGGACTTCGTGTGTCCCCATGGTCGGATGGTTTGCTCTGTTTCTCGCGCCCTGCGTGCTCTTGCGGATGGTAGTCTGGTGAGTGCCGTGGGTGTTTGGCTGGCTATGCTTCTTGTGGAAGTGTCAGTCTTGCACTGTAGATTTCCCTCTCATTTATGGAAGAGACTCGTTGTGTTGCGTGTCTCCTTCCTCTACTTTCCGTTGGTTGCTCGGGGTGGCGATGCTCCACTGTGGTGTTGTGTTTCCAGGGTGCGCATCGTTGCGACCTTCTGGTGGAGTCATCTTCCCTTGAGTTATTTTTGTGTTGAGTTGGTTGCTCCTCTCGTGCCGACGTTTCCCTGTAGCACCGTGGGTTGGTGGACCTGTTCGTGCCATTTGTTGTTGTGATTGTTTCTTGCTGCCTACCTGAACAATTTGGGGCATTGGGTTCCTGTTGGTTTGGTGTGAGGTAGTACCGTTTTCTTGTTGGGTTGCATGCATGAGCATTGCTCTTCTGTGCACCGATTTCTTGCTTGGCTTGCTCGTGTAAGTGTTATTTCGTTGTGTGCCTCGGCTTGTGCCTTGAAGGCTTTTCATACCATCCTTTTTGGTGTTTGGCCTCTCTATCGGTCGCCATGGAGGTGGTGCTTCTTGCTCTTGCGCTAAGAAGTTTTGCTGTTTTCACTCTTCGTGCGACAGAGTCGGTGCTCCGTATTTTGGTGTGCTTTTTGGAGCCGACATGGTTGTTGTGCTCTTGATGTTGTTGGCTTTTTGTGCGCTGCTCTTGTGGGTCTCTGGTAGAGAGTCCCCTTTGGTGGGCCCTGTGTCGTCTCGGGTCGTTGGTGCTGTTGTGTGTGCTGCACCTTAAGTGTTTTTCGATGCTTCATGTTTTTGTGCCTCAAGAGCTGGGGCCGGCGTGGCCTGTTGTGCCTTTTTAGGCTTGCGGTTATTTGCGTGTGGCTTTTGGCGGGTCTCTGGTGAAGAGTCCTTTCTGTTAGCCCGTGTTGTTTCGGCCGCTGGTGCACCTGTGTTGCACTTTGCTTAGTTTTGGTGCTTGTGGTAGCACCGTGTGCTCGTGCTCGAGTGTTTTGGTTTTGTGCCATCTGGAGCCTTGGTACATTGTGTTCTACCTTGTGTGGCTCCTGGTACTTGTGATAGCACCACGTGTTGTGCCGTGTGCCTATTCGTGAGATTTGAGTGTCATTTCATGTAGCGGTCCTCGTCGTTCAAACTTGTTAACCCAACTAACGGGCCTGACACGACTCCGCCTCCCGCGAACCGGCCGAAGCCTCACAAGGGATACCATTCACATGTCCATAGAAATATAAAGGAAACTGCTCAAATATATATAAGATTGTCAATCTCACAAATATTTTCATGAAATAAACATAGCCAGTTCCTCAACTGTAACCAAACTAGTACAATAACCACCTAGGGCATACCCCGAGGTGTACAACAGGAAAGAAAATTACACTGCTGGTGCTGGTGCGGACGCTGCCCCGCTACGGTAAGGCTCAGAACTAGACGACGGGTGCGAAGTTTCCTGCTCTCCCTCACCTGAAAGGGGTAGGGGTGAGCCTCACGTGTCACTGGCTCAGTAGGGAAACTCCCCTAGAAATCGATCAAAACAACACAAGTAACAAAGCAGGAGGCTATGCTAACAATTTATAGAACTACCTAACATAATATAAAGCTGTAAATATCACTTACCACTTGCCGCTTAACAAAAGACAACATTATTAAATAAACTGCAAAACACAATCAGGTGTACGTGCTAAAGTAGGAAAACGCCACACTCAGGCCACGTAAACTGGCTCGCGACACCAGTAACTAACCTGGACAAACCACACAGGAATACCTCTCAGTCTCGCAGCCACGAACGTAAGGTCCAGCTGCCGCTTCACCAAACACAAACCAAGAAACCGTGGAGACCAACCAATACCACTCCGGTGGACCACACTGCCGCAGGCCCATGCCCGACACCTTTAGGGACTCTGGCCCGAACTCCCTAGAGTGAGGCACTGGAAAATAGGACTAGCTGGGGCCCAGTACGTCTACTGGTGTCCGTTGCCCCCAACTACGAGCGCGCTACAAGCAACAAACACAAACTCTCTCAAGTCGTTGTCCCACTGCCGTCTTTCCCTCAGCCGGACGTACTACTCTACACAAGAGTGACAGTGTCTAGGAAGATGACAAGACCTCGTCGGTACCCAATACCGGGACAAGCCTCGAGCACACACACGTGCCTAGCTCACACAAAACCTGGGGCTCCCAACTGAAAAGGTATCCACGATAGGCGTCGTACTACTCGCCACGTACACACAAACCACGTGCACACAACACAAGCCATGTGAAACCCTACATCAACCGTGTGAATACCACGCAAACCACACACACAACACACTCCCCGAGCACTACAGGTGCCAATGCAACGCTTACCATTGCCACACATCACATTCATGATAATCGAATAATCATACTCACATTCACATACACAAACAACCCTCGGCTGTGAACGTGATAGGGTCCCATGTCGCCATCTGAACGCGACACCTCGATATGTCGCGTTCAAGAACTTGAACGCAATGGGTCCACCTGTCACGTTCTGAACGCGACAGGAGGGTCCGTCGCCTTCAGAAGTAGGAACCCTAATCCGGGGACCCCTCGCCGGATCTGCCCATTAGACACTATAAACCAATGTTTTTAGCCATTTTTCATGCTTTAATGTGTGCCCTAACATGGTGTCTACTGTTTGTAAAGCCAATAACACATTAAACACGACACACATACAATCCATGTGATAAAACAGGTGGAATCTCCCTACCTCCGTGAAGAATGCGAAGAACGAGACCCACACGGCGTTTCACCTGCTCCACGCAGTGTCCTCGCGGCGAGAACATGCCAAAAACACCTTCAGAACATTAGATCGCCCCTCTCCATAGCAAAACCTCCTTCCCTGGCCGCGCAGAGCTTGCAAAAGCTCTATCCGGCCAATACTCTCTTAAAAACAAAGCTCGGTTGAGAATGCGATGAAGCACATTGTCGCGACCTGAACGAGATGGTTCTGGCTGTCGCCTTCCCACTCTAGATGTCAGCAAGCCCTGCCCCGCGTGCGACATGCGGCGCACATGCAGACGTCGACCGAAACGACAGTTCCATGAACGCGACACCCAGGGCCGTCGCGTTCAGAATGCGACACTGCTCACTATCGCGTTCACAGACAGTGAACATGTAGGCACTTTGGGCCCAACTTGCCAGCCCACAACGCCCCGAAAACCTACGTAAACACCTGCTAAGCACGTCATTGGCCACACACTGGCCTCCACAAGTACAATGACACGATCCGAACAGTCAATACGCTACATTTTATGACTTCGCTCGGTGTTGGAGGTGTTGAGCTTTCCGCCACTGGGACATGTGTGCTAGCCTATGCCTTGTGGTTGTATCGTTACCACTGTGGGGTGGCTGCTTTGCCTTGTCTAGGTAGCCCTATTGGTGGTACACCAGGCTTTGGTTGTGGCCTATGTCTAGGTTTTCCCTCTCACTTTGGGAGCGAGTGTGTTCGGTTGTGGTTCCCTACTTTGGTCTGGGTCCCTCTGAGGTTGACGTGTTGCCCTCGACCTCTGCGGTTGTTTCAGTTCCCATGTGGTTGTGCATCTTTCTGGTGATTGGCATGTTGGTACCCGCGCTGAGCTCTGTGTGTGTGTGGCAGGTGTGCTGCCAACTCTTCGTTGGTTCTCAGGTTGTGCGTGGTGTTGGTGAGTCTGTAAGCCGATGACGGAGTCTCTTGTCGGTTTGTCTGGCGATAGTGATGCCTATTGACTTGCTAGTACTCAACCACATGGTTTGTCGACGTTGTGAGGTGCTCGGTTTCCCAGTCTTGTGGCTCCACGTGCGTTTGGTGTCCATGTCGGACCACGAGGAAGGTCTGGGTGAGACCTAGTGGTGACAGTGGATACCGTTTTTGCATGTTGATGTTTCTCCATGTGCATTTGATGTCCCTGTTGGACTGCGAGGAAGGTCTGGGTGAGACCTAGCGGTGGCGGTGGACGTCGTTCCATGTGTTGCGGATCCTCCACAAGCGTGATGTTGCTCTGGTTCTCGTCTCTCGCGTGGCTTCTCGGTTGGGCTGGTGACCGATGCTAGCTGCTACTAGTAGCGTGAAACTGTTCCCCTGAGTGTTGTGCTTGACTCTAAGGCGTTTTTCCTAGTTGTTGTTAGCAACTGTGTACTCTGTCAGGTTTCACTGGCGATAGAGTGAGTTGTTGATCGACAATTCTCATGTTGTTGTCGGCAACCGCGTCCTCTGTCGGATTTTGCTGGAGACAGAGTGAGTTGCTGGTGGGCGGGTCCCAATAGTGGGGTTTGTTGGTGGTTGCAGATGTGCGGTTTTCGGCTAGCATTTTATGCTGTTTAAGTCGGTCTTGGCATTACTCGGCACCTGTGGGGTTGTCGTTTCATTTAGATGCCCCACGTGTGGCTGGAGTGGGCCATTGGTTTCTCGCTTGGTACTCCACCCGTGTTTGGAGCATGTTGTAAGCCGTTGGGTTTTCGGTTGTGTGCTCCCCATGTGTTTGGAGCCCGTTGTGTGAGCCGTTGGTTTTCCGGCTTCGTGTGCCCGCGCGCGTTTGGCGGTGTGGTTGTTGCCATGATGAGGTCGTAGTGAGACTTAGTGACTCTTCGCACCCGCGCTTCATGTGCTCCGCATGTGTTTGGCTGTGTGATTGTTGCCACGAGGAAGTCGTGTTGAGACTTAGTGGCTTAATCGCATTGGTCTTACGTTTACTCCCTGTGCTTTGTTTCGTGCCTCGGGATCTTTTAGGTGTGCCTTAAATTTCGAGGATGAAATTGTTTTAAGGGGGGTAGGATGTAAGACCCGACTTCTCAGCTTTCCATCCGGTGTATTGGATGACTGGCCACTAACGCATCCAGGATGGGTGATGCATTAGTGTCGCGTCGTGGGTGTGCGACGCGACAGTCATCCTTGTCGCGACGAGCGTGTGCGTCGCGTTCTTGTTGCACCCGGCTTCTCCATCGCGTCTTCGTGTCGCGTCCAGTCAACGAGTCGTGAGAGCTTTCTGTCATTTCGGTTGTCTGACACCTGTCAGGGTGGCAGGTGTGTCAGTACGACCTGTCGCATTGTCGCGACGTCCTTGGGGGATGCATTCTTGTCGCGGTGCGTTGACCCGTCACGTTAAGATCCTTAACGTGATGTGTCGCCCCGTTGCGTCTTGGGTGCCACAGGCATAAGGCCTTGGCGGGCAACCCTTTCCCCCTCTCTCCCTCTTTCCCCTCTCTTCTCTCCCTCCAGCGGTGCTCTGCCTCCCTCTCTCCCCTTTGTGTGTTTCAGGCGAGAAGGAGGGCCGTGAGTGGTGTCCCAGCATCGTGGAGCTTGCGTGGAGCGAGGAGGAGGTGGCCAATCCGACGTGAAGGGCCCTATTGGGGTTCGTTCTTCATTTAAGGTTGGGATTGCTTTAACCCTCCTTGATCCGGGTGGATTGGGAGCCCCTCAGGGATTGTTGATAGTGTTTCTAGCTTCTCCATGCTCCCCTCCCCCGTGTGGTATGTGTGTGGCTTGTGGGAGGTCCCAGGATGGAGCATCCCGTAGTTCTGCCTCTCTGCTGGTGTCGCGACCGCGATCTACATCACGACACCAGAAGAGGCATCTGCCTAGTCGGACATGACCTTATCGCGCCGCGATGGCCGATCTCGATAAGGATCGCTCTCGTGACGTGTTTTCCTATCACGATAGGGTTTGCTATCGTGACGCTTTGCCCCGTCACCACAGGGTTACTGTCGCAGTGCTCTTCCCCATCGCAATGGTATCGCGACGGCCTAGGGGGACACGATAGTGCCTATGTGTGCCTCGGGTGTTCCGTGGTTCTAGTTGGGGTGTCGGCGTGTGGCCTAGGGCTGGCTTGCCCTCAGGACCTTTAGGTGGTGAACATGGCAGGTTACCTGGCTGTGTTCAGTGACTGAAGGTGACACCTTCGTGGCCGCGTCCTAGCGGCGGTGCCCGGAGGGTCGCATCTGTCTAATAATCGATTGACCAGTGATCAATTGATTATTAGCAGAGCGACGGGCTTTTCGTACTTTTGGTAGTGTTCCGAGGTTCTGGCTTGCTCGTGCGTGCCTTGGTTGGCCAACGGCCCTTTTGAGGGTCCGTGCATGCCTCTTTCTTGCTGAGCTTGTCGTGGGTTACAAGCCAGCGGTTCGGCGCGGTTCTTGTTGTGCTTGCCCTGCCTGTTCACTCGGTGCTTGGCACTTGAGGGCTTGTCCCGTCAGAGGTTTTCTCTATTTCCTGGGACCCCCATCCCTACGAGCCTGTTGAGGGAGTGCTCCGGGCTACGAGCGTGCTTGAGTTGGCAGCCGAGTTGGTAGACTCTAGAGCGGTGGGGAAAACGAGGTTTGGACAACGTCGTTGAGTCATTTGTAGAGCTCTCTTGTCTGGGGTGGGTTGCCAAGGTTGTTAAGGTGTTTTCTTCCTGGCATGGCCCAGATAGTCCTTTATCTCATTGCCTCTCTCTGCGTTGGTTTCGGAGCCACATAGTGGTTCTAGGCGTGGGGCCGCAGCTTGGCCATGCTGCGGTGTTGCGTGCGTTTGTGTGTTTTGTGGCGGCTCTGTCTCGCTCTTCTGGGGAGGTTAGAGGTGAGAACCAGGCTGGTGAGTAGAGGGAGTGGCTAGTGTGTCTTCTTCTTGGCTGCTAGTGGTCGTGGCTTGGTTGCCGTTGTTGTGATGATGTTTCTTCATGACATTTCCAAGTACGACTCGTTGCCCGAGCTTACACGACGGTTATAGCCTGGCTGTGTCTAGTCCCTATGGGCATCATTGGTCTGGCCTTGTGCGGACCTAGGCTTCTGGTGGTTTCCGCTCGGTGTCCTCTCTGTTCCGTAGTCTCGTTCTTGGGCGCCAGTCTATGGTGGCACCGGTGCGTGTGGCTTCCCGACTTCGTGGTGTGTTCGGGGTGGTTCTATTTGTCAGCCCTCGACCTTGTGGAGGTCTGAGGCTGCCATGCTTGTGGTGAGATGTCGTTCTCACCTAGTTGTTGCGTGGTCTCGGTGGGTGTGCTGAGGGTTGCTTCCGCTTTGTGCCCAACTCCGTTGGCTTTTGTGGGAGTCGTGTGTGTCACAAACTTGGTTGGTGGTCGTGGCGTTGCACTGTTCTGTTCCGCTGCATAGTAGTACCCTGCTGTAGGTGTTCCTTGATTTATAGCTTTCTAGGGTAGTTTCCTCTTTTCGGAGTTCCTGCTGCTCTAGCCGGTGAGGGACTGGTAATCCCTACTAAACCTTGTTTGCGAGGCTCACCCCCCCCCCCCCCCTACTTCCTTCAGCTAGGGGCTCATCGTCGCGGGAGCTCGGTGTCGTATGGGTTGCAGAGGCGGCTGTGGCACCGTGTGTTGTCAGCAGCAGTGAGAGCGAGTGTTGTGAGCTCTTGTACCTGAGTGAGTTTAGAGTTGTGCTTTGCAAGTTCTTGGGGTATGCCCCTTAAGGACTGCATATTGTTCTTGTACCTGTGCTTTTACTTGGGACCCATTGTACAGTTGTTATATTGTTATAGCTATTTAAATTCAGTACATATCTTACTAGACTATTTCTTCTAACCCTTCCAGGTCTTCAGATACGTGGGTGGAGGTCGGGTCGTTACAGAGGAGCCACAGCAGAACGGTGGGGAGAGTCATCTTGCCGCTCTGGCGTTCGGTAGGCCGACGGAGCTCTCTGCGAGCGTCAGGCCCATTCCTCGCGCCGTTCTTGCCGATCTGATGGGGCAGGGGGTTGTCACCGTGACGACTCTGCCTGCAATTCCAATGGCGGGGGTTTTTTCGGGGCTGGCTGTCTGGCTAATTAAGCCTGGAGGCCCTGACAGACCCCCACAAGTTGTTGCAACTGCCCCCGGAGCTCTGCTACTTCTTCGGCTATTGCTGGGCCACCGGCAAGAAGACCATTAGTAGTCGCTCTGGCGGGGGTAGTGTTGTCGTCAGCTGGCGGGGTTGGTCGTGCGAGTCTGCACATGACTGGCGAGACCTTGTCGCCCTGCTTCCGGAGTTCTGGTGGGAGGTTCATCTACGAGCCATGGTAGTCGTCGTTCCCACAGACAACGCCAAAAATGTGGACGTGTATTCCTATTGGCCTGGGCCGAACGGGCCTCCACTAACAAGAGGGAATGGACTGTGGTCGGTGCAGACGAGTACCTGCAACACCTAGAAAGAATCGGGGGGGGGGGGGGGGGGGGGGAGGTGCAGTTGAAGAACTGGGGGGAATCCTCCGATGCTTAAGTCAGCTTAGACTGTAAAGGAGGCAGGAATGGAAGGTTCTCTGGTGAGTGTTCGCGCGTGGGCGAGTGTGTATGGGAAAGGTTGCGTACCTTTGCATGGGGATTACCTGTGCCTTTTATAGGTAGGGGAGATGAAGGGTTCAGACGGAATCCCCTCCAATGATAACCGAAGGGACGCGACGGTTGGAGTCCCTAAGCGAGAGTTGTTCATTTGAGGGGCCTTTTGGGATCTTTCACAGTTAATGCTCTTAACCGTGGGGCACGTGTCGTGCCGTCGCAATAACGACTATGGGTAGGTGAAGGGCCGCCTAGGAAAATAGACCAAGGGGCATCGCGCAGGAGCCTGCTTGGACATTGGCTCCACTTCGCGGTGTTCGGTACTTGATGGCGCTGCTCGGTGTTCGGTGTGCCGCCGCACTGTTTGGTAATGAGTTGCCAAAGGCTCGAGTAGATACTTATGGTCTGCCCCGTGGATTGTGCCCTGCTCGAACAGGTTGTGCGATGTCCGGAGACTACCTTTCGCAGCCAGAGCGTGCTCGGAAGCCTATCGGCTGAACCCAAGGACACATGGCTCGATGACCGGAGCCTAGGCGTCTCGATGGGCCATGATGGGCCTAGGAGGCTAGAAATAGCCTCCATAGAAAATAATCAAGGATAATATTGCTACGAATGCTAAGTTGAGCCAGGACACCAGGTTTTCTAGGCGTGGGTCCGTCGTCCTCACGTGCAAAACGTAACGACCTGTCCATGCGGCTAAGGATCCCCTGAAATAATCATTGTTTTTTATAAAGAGGAACTCAAATCCCATATTCTTCAGTGCCACAAGATCCTTGATATGCTCTAGGGGTATAACATATAATAAGATGCAGATAAATGACCATAAGGGTGGAAATTGTAGCCTGGTTGCAGATAGGTAGTGCCAGATGAGGTAACTTGAACCTGCACTTAAAACTTCATTAGCCAAGAAATAACAAACATCATGGAATAAATAGCATTCAAAGCATGGAGCATGGATAAAGCATTCAACAACATTCATAACCTCATTCAGTTGTTTGTTTAAACCATGAGGATAAGTGTGGGCTTGGCCAAATGAGAGATTAGAGTTCAAGAGAGGAGGAACCAATGATTGGAAGTATTTGGAGTGACATGATGAAAATTAGGTGCAATGCTTGCCTTGTGCAATACCATCAAAGATTTTTTTGGATTTTAGAGATGTTTGAATTTTTATCGAGATTTTGAAGATTTTGAAAATATTTGAATTTTATGAAGATTTTGACAATATTTGATTTCTTTATGGAGGATTTTGAAAATATTCATCTTTTTTTATTGGTTTAGAAAATATTCATCTATTTATTTTGTGTTTTGAAAATATTGACATGACATGGCAACACTAAGGTCAGGACAACTGACTGGCAAGGGGTCCTCGTTACTTCCCCTTTTCTTAAAGGGTGCGTGTGCATTTAAAGTGGTGCCTAGAAGCTGACTGCTGTTGGTTAACTATATCACTACTAAAGCCATACCTAAAAAGGCGCCTAGGTCAAGTAGGGAGAAGGGAAGAAAATTTTGAGACAAGCTTGATATAGGTTTTGAGGAGCTAGGTTTGACTTCCTTCCTTGGCACAACCATAGGAGATTCAGTCACATTAAACATTGGGGCTTTGGATTTGATTGATTAGACCATTTATTTCTAGGGACATGCGTACGATCGGGTTCATTTTGAAGCCCGCGAGGACTTTGCCGCTCTTTGCCATGCCCTGTTATATTGACTGTTTTTTTTTTTTTTTGCATGCATACGACCAAGTTCATTTTGAATCCTGCGGGGACCTTGCCACTCTTGACATGCCCTAAACTTTGAAGTTCATTGGTCATTTGATTGCCCATTTTGAGACATCCTCTCATCGGGGAGTGCTTCAGGTTAGTTGTCTTGCCCAGACTACCTCTACTTCCCATACTTCAGCTGAACAAGGGGGAAAATAGATGTTTGTGCCCTTAGGAATGGCCGTGATAGTGACGATGTCTTCTATAGCAGTCGGCTTAAGGTGTCGTGGAGT
Source organism: Colocasia esculenta (assembly GCA_014218235.1). Taxonomy (NCBI): domain Eukaryota; kingdom Viridiplantae; phylum Streptophyta; class Magnoliopsida; order Alismatales; family Araceae; genus Colocasia; species Colocasia esculenta. The sequence goes on from CM024753.1 coordinate 37,193,171, forward strand.
GTGTGTAAAGTGCCCATGCTAAGGGCAAACTTTAATGAAAAGGGAGGGAATTTTCAACTCCTGGCGCAAAGCTCTCACAATAGGAGTGCTGCGATAGCATGACAATATTGATTATTCATCTTTTTATGAATTTTTGACGCTTGATAAGCAATATAATAGCTTTTCAAAATATGAATTTGAAGGGTAAAACAGAGACGAATGCCCTACATTGGGGCGAGACTCAGAGGTTTAGGAGAATATATAGAATTACATGAAAATTAAAAAGATAGGTGGGGACCAAAACCACTAAAACACTGGGAGAAAGGGTGGATGCCCTGATCGAATATGGAAAGGTGAGAAGGATGGGAAGAATTTGGAGACTCCGGTGGAACCGGAGGGAGTAGAAGAGGAGGGGCGCAGTGCCAAGTGAAAGAAAAAGAATCTGGAGGATCCAGAGGAGGAAAAGGAGAGTGTGTGTCACGCCCCGACATTTGGCAATGGAAAATAAACGTCGAGAGCGTAAACGATACAAGTATGAGTATCACAGTCGAGTAATTCAGAGTAACAACTAAATATAACAACAAACTTGAGACAATAATATTGCCAACCAAATACTCTTTATTTCATTTCCATTCAACTAATTTAGAACCTTACATCATCAGAGCCAAACATAGGACCCAATATGGTATTTCAAAGTAAATATGACATTAAAGGAAATAAACATATCTATTACAGACTCTTTCAACTCTAATCATCTTGGTTGACTAGCTATAACGACAGATACAATTGAGCAACTCATCACTTGTCCCCGGTCCCATCATTCTCTAATTCCTCATAATCATCACCTGAAAATATTAAGGAAAGCAGGTGTGAGCGCACTAGCGCCCAGTAGGATTTACATCTCATGGTGCGAGCAGGCTTTACGTAATTAACATGCTAACAATGGCAATACTATCATGCAATACTCATGTCAATAACGATGGAAATTGTTTCGAGTTATAACATGTACGAGGATGGTTCAATAACAATTCATGACAATTCTCATGTAGGACGGAATGATTATCAATGATAATGATGATAGTACGATCACGAGATTTAATAACGTATACAATGGATATCTCATGTTGAATTCCGTGGACTTCCAATGGACAATGACATATTGGTTTCAATAACGATGACATGTACAATAGATTTGGCCATTTCACATATAACGGTCCAATCAATCAATCGATCAATCATTCAATCATTCAATAATAATGTGAAAATTACCCAGATCAATCTTGCAGTCAATTAGGTGATTGCCAGACACCTCAATGGATCATATACTCTCACGATTATAAGTATTTCAGGTGCTCCTCCCAGGACCAGATTGGGCCCTATTTGCACAGGCATAGTTGTGAACTGAAGTTCTAATAGTTTCTGGTAATTCTATTCATTCATTTATGGCCAACATGATTTTCCAAGCAATGGACAATTATGAACTAAAGATCATGTCAATGACGATAGAGAACAAGGCAAGGGGACATAATCCAGATTAATTTCGACAACATAACGGCTTAATCTCATTAGTTCAATCTTTACATTTAATGGCTTGGTTTCAATATTATCAAATCACTCTCATGAGAAGTAGATAAGAATAGAAGTGCAATCTATCTTCCGGGTACTTCATTAGTACAACCAACTCGATGTCCATGAGGGAATCCATGGAGTACAGAGATTTACGAAGGTCTCAAGAGAAAGGTCACTAGACTGCCAATACGAAATCACCGGCTGTGAGTTTCCAATCCCCCAAGAAAGGGCTCCCTATATGTGCAAAGTGTCGTGTAGAACATGTCTCAATCCACAATCCATCGGTTTGAAACAAGACGGAAAGCTTATAATAAACATGCATGACGTGTATGCAATTCAATCTATCACATGGTTGCTGTACTTTTAACATATAACACATGTCAATTATGGACAAGTCAGAAGATGATCATAGCTCATATCCATCACATGGTAGATGGAGTCAATCAATCAATTAAAACACTTGGAATAGACATTCATATTCTTATGAATTTCATATTGGTTGGTCATTATTAAGCCATTGAATAGGTACATGACATGATATGACATAAGGACATGCATATGGTAGACTGAACAACTCATTAAAACAGTCTCGGGTTGGCCTTTAAATCGCGACGTGTTCAGTCATTGCACTTCAAAGGACCATACACAGTCAAAACACAGTTTTGTATGAAGTTACTAAATCACGAAGGGCCTACCCATCGCGTTCAAATTGCGATGTGACAGATCATTGCCTCTTCGGGCAGGAATCAATGTCGGATCGATTGTCCAAATCGCAACGGTCCTATCTGTTGCATTCATAACGCGACAGATCGACATGTCATAATGACTCTTTAATCACGACGGTTCTACCCATTGCATTCACATCATCATGCTCTGAATCGTGATGGTTCGACACATCGCGTTTAAGAGATGGTTTAAAAAATCCAAATGTGAAAATAGACAGAAATTCTTGGGCGGGAAAATGGTAAAATCGCAATGGCACATGCTGTCGTGTTTAAGAGGGGCGTTGAAACCCATGCGACGCATAGTTTCATGCGTCAGGTTGGCTGGTCAGACATCAAAACGTGATGGAACGGTCTGTCGCGTTTATCAGAATCGTGACGTACATGTACGTCGTGTTAATGCAACAAGAAATGCGACGTCTAGTGCCGTCACGTTCTTGGATCATGCCCCAAAATGCAGAAACAACTACACACCTCCATGATAGACTTATAACTTGACATCTAGCGCTATTTAGACAAAACTCTGAACGTGAAAAGTGTCAAGGACATCTAGTAGAAGAGAACCATGGTTTTGGTTTGACCCAATTTGGCCTCAGTTTGCGTGAAACATAGGAAGAACACAAAAAGCCCTAAACCTGTGCGACTCTTGGAAAACGCTTAATACGACTCACATGGTCCATAAAAATTGAGGAAAATACATGCAAATGAAACTAGACTCGATGCTCTTTCCATTGGTATGTGCAAAGTTTAGCTTAAGCCTGAGATCACCTACCTTGTGTACATCTAAGACTGGTCAATGCACAGGTCACAATAGAGGATGGTTGGGGAAGAAGCTCCGATTCTTGGCCATTCTCATCCTCCTCTGGTGCCCTAGCTCACCTCCACATGACCCCAACATAATGGTAAAGCTTCTCAACTAGTCTTATGATGATTATTTATATGTTTAGCGTTATAGTGTGTCATATGGGGGACGGGGTGGAGAAGTGCCACATGCCAAGTGAGGCACTACAAGGAGGTGTGCCACGAGGGGCACAGTAAGGAGGATGAAAACAATGGGGTGTGCCACTTGGGGCATGGTAAGGAGGATGTCGTGAACATAAGGATGTGCCACGAGGGGCACGAGGCGGAGAATATGGGGTATAAATAAGGGCGCGATGCCCAATACATGACAATGGATCATAAAAAAAATGGAAATAAAATATATCCAATGAGGAGGGAATGTGGAGAACCTACGAGAAAGTGCTAAACAGCATAAAAGAGGATCGAAATGATTTAGATGAGGGAGGCAGAGGTCCCCTAGTTTTTAGCCTTTCCCAGCGTTTGAATATCCGCTTGGGAGTTGGCTTTTGAACCCTCATGTATTTTGCCCAGCGGGCAGATGTCCCAGCTCTTCTCACATGAACTGAATGGCTCTCATTGATTGGAGGAGTGCCGTTAGAGTTTCAAGTGACAATGGCAACTCCCTTAGAATGTAATCGAAGGAAAGAGTGGGGAGTTCCATTGGTAGAGTTGGAAGCAATAATGAAGAGACCGTGCCCAAAGATTGTATAATGTTTGATATGGGAAGGGGCACGTGCCCTTTGGTAATTGAATTCACTAAGAATTTGGCTGTGGGGTGTGTGAAAACAATTTCAATAGTTGTCACCTTCACTAGAGTGGGAAGGTTCACAACAGCTGTGTGAGGGTTCATGAGAGCATGGAGGGAGAATTTCCCTATGAGAATTTTGAATTGAACATTATTGGCAACAGGAATGATTAGCATATTATTGGAGGGCCTCTTGATGGCCAAGAATGGAGTGGAGGACTTCCGCTCGATGAATGTGCCCAGTATGGTAATGATGACCGGCATGCATGGAATATAATATTGAATTTTAAAAAGCATGCCTAGTTCCCTATCATACCCCGCCAATTTAGCAGCAGAATAAATTGGGGGGACGTGAGCAAAGTATATGGTAGTGTAAATTGCGTGTATAGTCGTAAAAATCAGAGCAACTAATGGACAATAATTGCAATAAACTCTTCATTTTATTGATAGTTCACCAAGACTATTACAACCACCAATTTCGAACCAAAACATAGGGCTCAACATTACATTGGAAAGGATATTTAAGCAAATATCTAACTAAACTCTATAACACTAAGGTCATTCCATCGCTATGATGCAAGGTCGCTCATCACTCAAGTCCATTCCCATTCCCGTTGTTGTGTGTAATGTCATCATCCGACTTACTTGGAACACATATAACAAATAGCGTAGGGTGAGAGATAACGCTCAGTAGGACTTAATATCTCATGTAAACAGACATGCTTTAAGTGATTAATGTCTTGTAAAGTAGGATAACTAGAGAGAACGATCAAGTATAGTCGAGAGAGTAATAACATATGATAGCAAGAGAACGATAGTACTTTTAACAAGAATATTGCAAAATTGACATGATAAAGGATTGACTATATAACGAGATAGCATGTGATGTTGCACAATAATGCAATAGTCGAGATTGCATGTTGGTTGATCCTATTGTCAACCAAGAGAACATAGTACTTGGATTTATTGTCTTCGATTAAATCTTGATAGTATGATACTTGGATGTTATGCCGTACACCCTGATCATGACACTCCCATGGGCAAATGGTACGTTCGGGCACTCCTCCTAGGACCAGATCGCCCTTTATAATGTTGCCTGGCATGGTTATGTTTGTTATCTTAGACAATCAAAAGACGGCCAAATAGAGTTTCAAGAATAGATGAGAGTATTGAAGAATAGACGAGAGTTTAGAGAGAATGTAAACAGATAAGGGGACAGAGATAGTAGATGAGAATGAAAGTCACGTTCGTAAAATAACGATAAACAGGCAAGAGTAATAGTTGCACAACACATATGATCGTATGCCGGCAGTCCGGTAGAAGTCACAACTGCCCATTAGCAGTGCTATAAACACATGCCAGAGGTCCGGCGTGGTCTCAAAGTAAGTGAGAAAATCTAAGGCTATTGGATCATGCTGATCCCTAAGGGTATCATGGGAATTGATGGTACAACATACTCATCACCAATGGACATCCGCCAAAGCCAAGGAGTCTTACAGAGGCCTCGACAAAGAGTTCCTAGTCCAGTCAGAAGTATTCCCAATGGAGAGGTCGTCCAAGCCAAGATAAAGTGTGTATAGAAACGTTTGTCCATCTAGCCTTGGGTGCTCGAGGCAGAGGGACGTGATAACGGTATTAAATCAACGAATAAAATGAAGACAAGTCCATTTAAAATAATGGGGGAAATTTTCATGAATAATTACACTTAATTACCAGATATATTATTGAGTAATTTAGTAAAGTCTCATGGCAAAAATTCACGTTTGGTGTGTGCATGTGAGAGAGAAATCGAGCTGGCATGTGAGAGTTGTTCACACATCTTTTAATTAATAAAACCACATGAATATTATCAAAATTATATTGTCATGACGTTACTGTTCATAACAGTTCATTACAGAGGTTACATCATGGTGGTAAAGCTTGATAGCAAGGTTTGCATGAAGATTAGGGTTTCTGAAAAACACAATCAAATCACGACGGGGGTACCTGTCTCTAGACACCCATTTGTGACCCATAAGTCGAGCAAAATCCCTTGTCGTATCATTGACGCCCCACGTTGGCTCATCATCGTCAAGCTGGCTTTCTCCGATCATGACATCATTCCCATTAGTTCATCGCCCTGGAGGACTCTTCCTGGTCAAATCAATCTCTTTCACTATAAGCTCTCTGAGTATAAGTCTGATGTTTCATCCCGAAGGCTGTGCATGGCTGGTTGGACGCATTACGTGCCAAAATGCAGAGAAGACCAGAAGGCGACAGGCCCTAGGTCGCCTTCCTGAAGACGACAGCTCCTACGTCGCGTTCATAATTCCATATTTTAAATCCTCAGAAAATCACAAAATGACTCAAGTCAGCCTTCCATATGAGGAAAGCGACATATCGAGCCGTCGCGTTCAGAAGGCGACACTCAGGCCGTCGCGTTCAGGGCCTTAAACAGGAAACTCAATCCGAAGCCAATTTGGACCCATGCTATTGATGGTAATTGCTTCATTTGGACGTCCAAATCAAGTCCAAATCCTCTCAAATCGGAGCAGACCTTCCTAACATGTTCCTTTCCGAGTTCCAATAGCCCTTGCACAGCCATACTTGCCCAGAGTCGGACTCTTGCCCATTATTCCTCTCAGACCCGAGTTGCGAATAATCACCCATAAGTACCTCGTCTCCGCATCTTTTCGGGCAAGGCCAGATTCTTTGGTTTTCTGAGCAAGAGAACTTCATCTTCCACGAAGAGAGTTTTCCCTCCAGACGATCAGCAAGAGCCCTCCAGGGCGTTTTCCCATCGGCTACACAATTCTTCTTCCCTTCTTCCCTTTATTTCTTTTATTTCATGCATGCATAGCTTCGTTTTCTTTCTAGTTTAGCATTAGATCACGACACACACACCTATTCTTAACACCCACAGGGGTTAAAAGCCCCAATCTCGTGAGTTCCCTCCATATTAGTTCATGATTTCATGCTTTTTATTGAATAGATCTTCTACACACGAGTTCTAATGGGTGTTTTGTCTGTTTAAACCACTTTGGCAGGTGTTTAAAGGTCAGAGCAAGGTGAGGCTCTTGCCCCTCGGCCGGCTGAGGAGCAGGAAGACGAAGAACCCAAGTCTCCGTCCACTGAAGAAGAAGGCGACGACCGCTGTGTCGCGATCAGGAAGGCGCCGTTGCCTACGTCGCGTTCACAACAAAGCATAGCGACGCCCGCTCTGTCGCGTTATCAGGTACTCTTTCCTCTTCATCCTTCCTTTCCAAGGTAGTCAGTCCTCCACCTGAATATCAAGAGGCGACTGCGTTGGTGGCGATCACGGTCAGTTCCTAATCCCTATACCTTTCACAATCAATTACAAAAGGGGATACAAATCCCGTGATTACACCTTTTGGCGATCCCGGTGGGACCACTTGTGCCCATCACGCTTGTTCTTCCTTTTCCTGTCGTCCCTATCATCTAATAGGTGTGTTGTTTGTTAGTTTTCCTTTTTTGTGCTCTTCCTTTGAATTTGTTAGTGTTCTGCGGTTCTGGGTGAGAAGGCGACAAGAAGAGCGTCGCGATCCAAGTAGCGACACGCTGCACGTCGCAATCAGGTTAGTACAAAGCCTCTGTCTTGTCGGTTGTGTGCAGTGTGCTGTAGAAAGGCGACGTTTTGATCGTCGCGTTCAAGAAAATGACAGCAGCAGCGTCGCCATCAGGTACGCGCTCTATCCATACACTTTTTTTCATTATTTGAAGTCTGCTGAAGTCTGGGAGGAACGCGACGAGGGTTGCGTCGCGTTAAAGGAAGCGACAGGGCCATTGTCGCGATCAGGTCAGTACTCTGGTTTCATTGGTTTCCTTGCAATTTTGGGTTTGCTTTCACATACTCCATTCAGATTTCATCATGCCATGCTCTTTTCCATGCTCTTGAGAGATTGCCACTCTTGTATTTTATAGGGTTGTTTGACTTTTTCGTGCATAATTAGGACTTAATTGCCCTCTGTCCACTGCGAGAAGCAACGCGACAGGGTGATTGTCGCTATCTTGGTAGCGACATCTTCCTTGTCGCCTTCCCTCTCTGAGAGCAATTAGCCCTAATTCTTGTTGTGTTAGTACTAGGTTAGAATCTTGCATGCACTCCGGTGCACATAGGATTTGCATACATCTTTCCATATTCGTAGTATAAGTTTCCTCCTCAGCGACGCTCGCTCTCTCGGCCACATATTCCTTGTGTCCGACTAGAGCACTCGCTCGAGGGCCTCCGTAAGTCCCCGCTGACCGTGGATTCCCACACGGTCGCCGGGCTGGTTGTACCCGTCGCCACCTAGGATCGAGTCTAGATTCATTTGGCAAGGTAGAGAGAACCCTAGTCCTACCCGAAGTTGGAAGCCTTCTCCCATTTAGGAAACCCTTCCTCATTTGGAGAGAACTTGCTAAAAGTCAAAATCACTAAAAGGCAAATTCGAATCAATTAAAAGTAACCATCATCATTGCCAACTGCTTGCTTTGGGTGAGACGTTTTCTCTTTCCTTTTGTCTGCATAGGATTGTTTGTTTAGGAAACTAAGAGTCTGTCTAGGTTAGGTTGTCTCTCTCAAGTCTGGAAAGGTTCTCCCCATCTCTCTCCACCCACTTTCCAAACATGGAGTCTTTCTTGAACCCGATCTACAATAGTGAGAATCCCGACACTGCCCTCCAGAATTCCCGGGATTACGAAGAGTCCCTCCCCCATGATCTCTTTGACGAGGTAACACCGCCTTGGGTCGCTACCGTCCATACCTCTGAGGGTCTCCGTCGTGACGAGGGCAGCCCGTCTCGGAACACCCACCCTCCTCAATCGGACGATCAAGCCGCTCAGCTCTTGCACCTAATTCCTCAGCTTGATCAGTCCTAAATCCAGACCCTCATGACGGCCCTCAAAGGAAAGGCCGCTTCCTCACCCTCACCCAGGGCGGGCGCGTCACGCCCCGCAGCAGCTACATCCGGCCCCCACGTCACCATGGGACGAGCCGACAACACCCCCATCCGACCGCGGACCATCCGATTTACGCCATTTGAGTCTGAGCACTATATTCCTCGTGAGTCGAGGCCGCGGTCTCTACCATACCAGCCATGTTACTCCCCTCATCGTCCTGAGCCACGCGCCAGGCCCACCTCTCGTGCCTCGTCCATCTACGCTCAGCCATCCGCCGCACCGGACATGATGTCCGAGTGGGCGTCCATCAAGAAGGAGCTCCAAGAGCTCCGTAAGCAAGTCGACCCTAGGCAACACCACGATGTGCATATGCCAAATTTCAATGGCCTATGGGTCCCCTCTCCATCCGAGCTGCCGAAGTACCGCAAGTACAACGGCTCAGGCAATCCTTACACTCATATCAAGGACTTCATCTATGAGTCCGCTCCCTACCAGCATGACCGCCGTCTCATGGCATATCTCTTCCGCCGGTCGCTGGACGGGCATGCTCTTGATTGGTTCTACTCCCTGCTACCGAGGACGCTGAGGACTTCGCTGTCGTGAAGGCCAAGTTCCTCGAACAATTCCAAGACAGGGTCGGGCCTGAATATTCCCTCACGGATCTCATAGCTGAAAAGATGAAGCCGGATGAGGATTTCTCAGCATACGCCGATAGGTGGAGGCAAATGGCCACCAGAGTTCCGGGGTACCTTCCAGAGGGGGAGAAGGTAAAGATCATCATCGCCAATGCCACACCTGCCTACCGCAACATTTTGGCGATGAACGACATCTCCAATATGCATCAGCTCTACAGCCGGGCCCGGTTCATCCAGACCCAGCTCAAAGATTCTCCCATCCATTCCATGTTTGAACCCCAGAAGTCTCGTTTCCAAAGGAAGCCTCAGGGGCCTGTCACCGAAGGCGTCCAAGTGAACGAGCAAGTAAGCGCGTTCAACCCTACCGGCCAGAGCCAAAACCGCCAATACAATGCCCAGGGTCAGAACCTTACCAATCCGCCACAAGGGCAGCAGCAGCGCCAATACAACCAAGTACCACCTCCTGATGGCTCTCAACAAAGGCGTCCCATGGGCCCTAGGAGAGCTCACTATCCACCATTGCCGGAGACACTCTCCGACATATTCTTGGCCTTGCTCTCCACAGACGCCATTAGGCTCCCTCCTGAGAGACCTCTGAACCCAAGTGTGGATCAAACCCGATACTGTGTCTTCCACAGGCAGCCTGGTCATACCATCGATCAGTGCTTCACATTTAAGGACTTGGTGTATGACTTGCATGAGCAGAAAAGGATAGATTGGACAGCCCTCCGGCAGGTGATCGGAGACATCAAAGAAAGGCAGAGACAACAACAGCAGCAAAGGCAGCAGCGCCAACCACCCCCTCCACAACAACAACAGCAGCAACATCAGCAGCCACTGCAGGACCTCGGGATCGTCCACAACCCCTTACCTAACCATCCACCAGCTCCGAACCCACTACCACCACAGCAACCTGCCCAGGTAAACCCCATCGTCCACCACCCTCCTCCGCAAGCAAACTGGACGTACGATGATGAGCTGGACGTTCAGTAGATGATGGCCATTAACCAGTATCCTATCCAATCCCAAACAATACAACCAGCCTACACGGCTCCCCAGTCAGTCCCTTCTGTAGTTTCCATGGCCAACGCCGTCATACTGCCCGTCAGTTCAGCATCCGCGCCAGCTGTTAGCTCACCCATCATCTTACCTTTCGCTCCACCTGTCTCCATCCCTCTACCCCCTATCATATCCACTCCCTCACCCATCATCCTACCACCACCTGGGCCGGACCAACCCTCCGCCGCAACATTATCCTCCGCTAGACAGCCACCTACCAATCCGACCACCCTACGGAGCGGGCGAGTCTTTCGCCGCCCGTACCCACCTATCTCCACCACCACCACTTCCACAAACCCCCAGCAGGTCCTGCAGCCGCCACAGCAACAGCAAGCTCCGCAACAAGCACAAGATGAGGGGTTGATTGAGCCACTGCCTGGGACCCACTATGACATCCTCAAGCACCTGGACCACGTGCCAGCCAAGATCTCCATTCTGGAGTTGATAAAGAAGTCTAAAGAACACCAGGAAGCCTTGAGGAATTTCTGCAGAAGGTGGTAGTGAATGAAGATATGATGGCAGACAAGCTACCTCGTGCCCTGGCCATGGTGACTCGCGGGCCGGCAATCACATTTGCAGAAAGCGAATTAGCACCCCCAGAAGCCAGGAGGCTCCCCCTCTGTGTCACTTTAGTCATCAACCATATAGCAGTGGGAGCGGCACTGGTCGATACGGGGGCATCCATAAATGTCTGCCCGCTGAGCACGCTAAGAGCTTGTGACCTGTCAGAAGGTATGCTGAGGCCGACGCCCACCACCATTGCCGCATACGACAATTCTAGAAGATCCTGCCACGGCATGGTGACTGTGCAAGCCAAACTGGGACCCCTCGCCGTCCAAGGGAGAATCATCAAGGTCCATGGTTAGAGTCACTAGGAGCTGTGCCATCTACCGCACGCCAATGCCTGAAGTTCCCGTTCCAAGGGAGAATCATCAAGGTCAAGAGCATAGCCACCACCCACTCCGTAGATGCCCTCCACGATACCCACCTCCCAGCTGTGTGGCCAGCCAACAAACCCATCGTCTCGGTGCTAGACATCAACTACCCCTGGAGCTACACGTTCCAGTCCCAGCGAGAGGTCAACCTAGCCCAGGTCAATGCGGTCAAGAGAAAAGAGCCACTAAGCACAAAGGGGTGGCAAATTATGATGAAGTTGGGGTATGAAGAAGGCAAGGGCCTAGGGGCAGAGCTACAAGGTATAGTCAAACCCATCCCCGACATCGTCATGAAAAGCCGATGGGGCTTAGGGTACAGGGAGAAATCCAAACCATGGTCATCCAGCACATCCACTCTTAAGGCCGACCGAGAGCCACTCACCTGGACACTCTGGTGTCACTTTATCAGGGGGCCTACCCAACCTGGATACAACACCGTGGTAGTCGAGGCAGAACTCTCACAGCACGAGGTGCATGGCCGGAACTTCTCTCGGCACATGGCCCCGTTGCTGACCTATAGAGCCCTAGAAGCCCTCCGTCCGACCAGGAGGAGAAAGATCGGAGACCCAGAGGCTGAGTGGTATAGATGGTTCGACATAGAAGACATCACCATCGCCTTCAGCCGACTGTTCTGGGAGGAGGAGAGAACCTGGCCGCCAGCTGCGGAAGAATTGCTAGATCCACCCGTTGCTATCACATCCAAAAGGCAGCTCATGAGCGATGCCTCAGACGTAGGAGAGCCAGACATCCCCTACGAGGAGGGGAAAACTGTTGATGAACTCTGGAGAGGCACCTGCCTAGCCATCCACCCATCCCTCCTGGATTCCCTCCTTCCCAGTCTGGTCCCATCCTCTCCTCCTTTGCTGATCCAGCTGACTCCCCAGCTCCTCACGGCGGCGCACAGCCTCCTCACACCCCAGCTCCCACCGGCTGTCCTCTCCGCCCTTCAAGCTGATCCAGGTGACCACGAGGTCACCCTCTCCTGTTGCATGCTCTCCTCCGATCTCCAAAAAAAAACGTCCACTTTCAAATGCATGTTGAGGTCGAGGAGCCGGCATACGTCCTGCACTCTGCTGATCAGGGGCACCCCTCGACTGAGGGTCCCCCTCCTGCTCCTTCATTAGGAGCCATTCTCTTCGAGGACACCATGTCCTCCCCCAGTCCTGTAGAGTCGTCTAGTTTAGGAGAGTCTAGGGTAGGTGAGTCTAGAGTAGATAGGCCTAGGATAGAGAGTCAGGTCAGCCCGCCATCCGCCAATTCCAAGCACCGTCCTAGGAAGCAGCGGGGAAAAGCTATTCCCCGGAGATATCTTCAAGAGCTAGCTCGGCGGTGTCAAGCGCTGCTATTGATAGAGGAGTTCACAAGAGAAGCGCTGGTATTCGAAGAGGTGTTTGAGCAGGATGGGGTGTTCATAGACGACGGGTTTGGTGTCTACGAAATAATGAATGATGAGGACCCAGTCGATGAAGAGGATAGCGAAGTAGATGACGCTGCCGAAAAATATGCCAGTGGAGTAAGGAGGTTCGATGAGCCTACAACGGCAGTGGATGAATCTACTAAGGAAGTCAACCTTGGAACAGAAGAAGATCCCAGGATTGTGATTATCTCAGCAAATCTCCCTCCTGATGAAGAAGAGGAACTGGTGCAAATCCTGAGGGAGTACAAGGATACATTCGCCTGGTCTTACGAGGACATGCCCGGCCTAGACCCCTCACTAGTGGAGCACCGACTGGTACTGAAAGAAGGGGCAAAGGCAATCAAGCAGAAACTCCGAAGGTTCCACCCACTCACAGCCCTGAAGATGAAGGACGAAGTAGATAAACTCCATAAGGCTAGATTCATCAGGGTAGTGCTTTATCCGAACTGGGTGGCCAATATAGTCCCTGTCATGAAGAAAGACGGCAAAGTCAGAATCTGCATCGACTTCAGGGATTTGAATAAGGCATGTCCGAAGGACGACTTCCTGCTTCCTCATCTTGATGTGCTTATCGACAACACTGCTGGGTATGAGACCCTCTCATTCATGGATGGGTATTCAGGATATAACCAAATCCGTCTATCTCCTGAAGATCAAGAGAAAACATCCTTCACCACGCCCTGGGGAACATACTGCTATGTAGTCATGCCGTTTGGATTAAAGAATGCCGGCGCTACTTATCAGAGGGCGATGATGGCCATTTTCCACGATATGATGCACGTTTATGTAGAGGTATACGTGGATGACATCTTGGTGAAGTCAAGAACCAGGAGAGAACACCCTGAAATCCTAGCCAAGGTGTTGCAGAGGTCTAAAGAGTATCAGCTGAGAATGAACCCGAAAAAATGCGTGTTCGGGGTTTCATCAGGAAAGCTGTTAGGTTTCATAGTCAGAAAGCGGGGTATTGAGATCGATCCTAACAAGGCTAAGGCAATAGAAGAAATGCCTCCTCCGAAGAACATCGCACAATTAAGAGGGCTGATCAGGCGTTTGCAATTCATCAGAAGATTTATCTCCCAGCATTCGCAAAGATGTCGCCCATTTTATGATCTCTTGAAAGGAGGGGCAAAATTCGAATGGAATGACAAATGCCAAGCAGCCTTCGATGAGCTGAAAAGTTATCTCATGAATCCCCCAGTCTTACAGCCTCCTGTACCCGGAAACCGCTAATCCTATATCTCTCAGTCATTGAGGACTCCCTAGGAGCTGTCCTGGCACAACATGACGAATCTGGGAAAGAAAGGGCAGCATACTACCTCTCTAGGCTCTTCAACCCCGCTGAATCCAAGCTCACCACCGCGGACAAAACTTGTGCCGCACTCGTGTGGGTAGTCCAAAAGCTCAAGCACTACTTCCTAGCCCACGAGGTCAAGCTGATCTCAAGGATGGATCCACTCCATTATCTTCTTGAAAAGCCCATCCTTTCTGATCGGCTGGCACGCTGGCAGAGTTTCCTCTCCCAGTTTGACATATCCTTTGTGGTCCAAAAGGCCGTCAAGGGGTATGCCATTGCCGAGCATCTAGCCCATCTCCCACTCCCTCACAGTGACTCCCTCCGAGAAGAATTCCCCGATGAGGAACTCTCAGTCATAACCAAAGACCGCTTCTGGTCCCTTCATTTCGATGGTGCGCTCAACTCTCAGGGACGGGGCATTGGAGCCGTGCTGCTTACCCCGGAAGGTATTACCATCCCCTTTGCATATCAACTCACCTTCCTCGCTACCAACAACATGTCAGAGTATGAGGCTCTCCTTGCTGGTCTCAAGCATGCTTATCTGTTGGGGGCATCACACCTTAGAATTATAGGAGACTCTCAGCTCGTCCTGCGGCAGGTGCTCTAAACTTACCGCACTCGTGACCCAAAGCTCAAGCCATATCAAGACCTGGTCACGCTGTTGGCAAGGCAGTTCCGTAAGCTCATCTATATCCACACTCCTCGTTCCCAAAACATCCCTATCCTTCCCTCTGAGTTGCCGGACTGAGACAATCATCGTCCAGCGTCTCGATGTCCCATCTACCCAAGACCCTTGGTTTAGCGACCTTAGGGCAACCTTAGAAGAGAGGGCTAGGAAAAGAGGAGCGCAGCAAGTTATGTTAACGGAGCTCGAGGAGATCCTGAATGAAGAAGAACTGCCATGGTACTTTGAGATAGAGCAGTACTGCAGGGATGGAACATATCCTGAAGGGGCAAGTGGAGAAGACCGCAGGGCCATCAGAAGAGCCGCCTTAAGGTACACAGTTGTCGGAGAAGTTCTGTACAGGCGAGCCCTTAATGGAGTCCTTTTAAGGTGCCTTACCGATGACGAAGCTTGGAAGGTGGTGGAAGGGGCCCATGCTAGTGAATGCGGAGGGCACGTCAACAGTCAGATGCTAGCAAAGAAGATCATTAGGCAGGGCTATTACTGGCCAACCCTAGAGGAAGACTGTACCATCTACGTCCGTAGGTGTGTCAAGTGTCAACTCCATGCCGATAAGATCCATGCCCCTTCCTCCTCACTACACCCACTCTCCACACCATGGCCATTCTCCATGTGGGCTTTCGACATTGTCGGTCCTCTTGGTGATTCTAATGCTCAAACCAAACAAAAGTCATTTATCCTAACTGCGACTGAGTATTACACCAAGTGGGCGGAAGCTGAAGCCTTCACAGAAATCAAAGCATCCACGGTGTGCCGCTTCATCATGAGAAACATCATCTCGCGGTTCGGAGTGCCAAGCAGCATCGTCACGGACAATGGGCCGCAATTCATCGCACAAGAGCTCCAGGACCTCTGTAAGAAATACAACATCACGCTGCATCATTCATCGCCGTATTACCCACAAGGCAATGGCCAAGCTGAAGCAACTAACAAAACCCTTCTTAAAATCCTAAAGAAAACCTGTGAGTCGCATAAATTCGCCGACTGGCCAGAGAAGCTAATAGAGGCTCTATGGGCCTACCGCACCTCCGTCCGCACTCCCACGGGACAAACCCCGTACGCTCTCACCTACGGGATGGAGGCGGTAGTTCCATATGAGATCCTAATTCCTTCACTAAGAGTCCAACTAGACAAGGAACTTAATCTTGATGAACGTCGAGAGGCGTTACTAGTCCAATTGGAACTTTTAGATGAAAGGCGGCTTATGGCAGCCGACCATGTGCTTTCCTACCAAAGGCGAATCTCAAGGTCTTTTCAAAAGAAGGTAATTGAACGAAAATTCCAAGAGGGTGATATGGTCTTGAAACGCATCTTTATCAAACCCGGAGGTCCTAGGTCCAAACTGCAACCAACTGGGAGGGTCCGTACGTTGTGAGGGAGGTCTACCCTGGAAATGCATATCGCTTAATCAATGCTGAGGGCGTCGAATTATCACATCCGTGGAACGGGTTGTACCTCAAACGTTTCTATCCTTAGGCCTATAGGTGTGAGGCCACAACACCTAGATCGGGGAGTAGCCCCATGTTGGGAGTCTAAGATACCTCTCTAATCGCCAAGGGCTGCTCTAAGTTAGGATTAACACACACGCACACGGCAAGCCCGGATAACTACACTGGTAGATGCTGCAATTATGCGGGCCCTACTCTAGCGATGCATCGGTCATTCTCTCCTAATCGGTCGAAGTGTAGGGGCAAAAGGGTCGTAAGGGTGAGGTCGTCAACCTACAGCATACCCCGACGAGAGGAAGTCTCAAACAGGGACGGTCAAAATGACAAAAGGGCAAAGAAGCAAAGAAACGAAAAGAAAAGAAAATCCATAATACAATAGGGGCATGGCAAAGAGTGGCAAAGTCCCCGCGGGACACTAATGAGCCCGGTCGTACGCATGCCCCAAAGCAAGGCAAGTCCATAACAAAAGACCATAAAGTCCCTCCACAACAGACCCAATCTCCGAATGGTATGCTGTAGGAAGTAGCCGAACCCAACATCCTTATACCCACACAAGACTTTCCTTAAATAATCTTCCGTTTCTCCCTATAAGGCTGAGTCACCTCTTGGGTGGGGCTTAATTAGTCACAGCATCAACCAAGGGTAGGTTTTCCGAGGCATTGCCACCCCTTACGCACGTCCTAACTTAGAAAGCCCTATGGCGAGAACCGGAGGTGATCAAGATTCCTAACCAGCGGGTCGAATCGGTTTAAGTGTTGCGGCCCGAAGATGCGAGTACCTTCCGTCTCGCGTGTCTTATTTTAGGAAGGGCCAACGCCGGCTTTAGGCGCTAACAAAAAAAAAAACAAAAAAAATCAGATATTTCTAAAAACCCAAAAAAAATCAGATATTTCCAAAACCCAAAAAAAATCAGATATTTCCAAAACCCCAAAAAAATCAGATATTTCCAAAACTCCAAAAAATCAAATATTTCCAAAACTCCAAAAAAATCAGATATTTCCAAAACTCCAAAAAAATCAAATATTTCTAAAAACCTAAAAATCAAATATTCCAAAAAAAAATCTCAAAACATTAAATGATTCCAAGCCGTTTGCATACATGCATTTCATTTGTTTATTCGCATCTTTTGCCTATTTAATAAGGCTTAGCCCATTGACGAATTATCAAAGTCGCTCACTCGTCGCATTTTAAGGCAAGGGGCTAAGCCTAAGAATAGATCTGACTTGTTTCGTGGTTGTCTAAAGTGTGCAGGGTAGAAAAGAAAGCGGCACTCATATCTCACTCGTCACTCTCACTCAGTCGCAAACCATAAAAACACAAAAGAGTTCCATTCCATTCCATTCTATTCATATCATGTACAAAAAGAAAGGAGCAAAAAGTACAAACCCTCAACCACTCTCCCCCGTACCCTCAGGCGGGCGGGGAGATGGAGGGGCCATCCCTCTCGGTCCGGTCTCGCTCCCCTCTGGCGCTCTCTCGCGCCGTCGTCGCTCCTCCTCCTCGTTCCTCCGCCGTCCGGAGGAACCTGTCAGATAGTGCCCAGCGGACCCGCTCGGGATACCGCTCCGGCTGGTCGCTGACCGGCTGCGCCCGACCAACGCCAAGGCCCTCTCTAGCCCCTCATCTCGGATCGCAGCATGTCGCCGCGATGCCTCTCCTCCCCCAGCTGGGTGCAGAGGTCCCCAGCCTCGGCGCGCAGTCGTGCCGCCTCCTCCGCCTCCTGGCGCCAACGCGTCGCCTCCGCCGCCTCCTGCTGCCAGCGGGCCACCGCCTCTGCCTCCTGGCGCCACCGCGCCACCTCCGCTGCCTCGGGGCGTAGGCGTAGCTCCGCCATCTCCGCCTCCAGCGTGGTCGTCCGCGCCAGGGCGGTCCTCAGCTCCTGCTCCTGCAATATCAGAAAAATCTTGTCAGAAATCACGAAAGAAGCAAAAAACCAGGGGCATCTAAATAAGTAACTTACCCGCTCCCGCAGCTGGGCGAGGGCGTCCTCCGCTCGGGCCGCCGCCGCTGCTAACTGGCCCTCCAAGACGGAGCGGCCGGGATCCTCTCGGGAGGAGGAAGCCCCTCCCACCATCTGCTGCGCACGGTCCAGCTCTGCCCGCTGCAAAAGAAAATATCAAGGGTCAGTCAACCACAGTTAGAAACAGAAGGGTAGGGTGCAGAGTACCTACCAGCTGATCCACCACCGCCTGGAGGTCGTCCAGCTGCTGGATGGTGGAATGGAGGATGCCCTCGAGTGAGGAGATCCGCCCCTCAGGGTGAAGCTGCAATCACAAGCCAAGTCAGTCACATAATCAACTAAGAACTCAAAGAGACTGAAAGCAGTAAAATATGTACCGGTCGTCGGGACCCCTTGTTCACCTGGGCCCCGTACTTCCGGGCATAGGCCCGGAAGTAGTCCTCGTCGCTGGCAGCCTCGGAGACCACCTCCTTGCCCCGCCACTCCCAGTCGTCCAGCTGCTCTCGGACCCGGACTGTCCAGTCCGTGACCTGCTGGATCCCGCGGAAGCTCCGGCATGGCCTCTCCCATGACCTCTGTCGGGTCGGGAACTCCACCACCGCCTGGTGGAGTCCCAGTGTCCGCGCCACTAGCCAGTGGTGGAGCGGGACCACTGTGTTGAAGATGAAGCCAAATGTCCCTACCAAAGTAGGGACGGCCCCGCTCCACCCACGGCTGGGTGGCGTCGTCCTCCCCGACGTAGGGAGTCCACTGTACCTGCACACCACAAGTAAAGACCGTCAGTCAACTGTCAAATAAGCAAGTAAAGGGAAGGTTAAGGCTAGAAGTACTCACATGTCCGAAGGGGACGGTGTCCAACGCGTCATGGATGAGCGTCACCTGTCGCCGCAGGGACCGCTCGTCGCGGCAAAACCGCCAGCGCTGCAGGAGAGGTACAGCGCCGCGTCGCCTCGGCACCCCCGACCCAGGAAGGGAGGTGGTAGTACGCCACACCTGCAAAAGTAATACAAGTCAGTACCACAGTTAATTAAGACAAGCAGGAAAAACAGTAAAGGGTAAAGGTAAGAAGCATACTTGTAACAATGGGAAGAACCCGGCCACCCCTGTCTCCCTACTAGAGGTGCCCAGGCTGTCGAAAAGGTGGGCCAGAAGGGCCGCACCCCACGCATAGCTCCCCACCTGGGTCAGGTCCTCTAGTAGAGGCAGACACCGACAGCTCACCGGGTCTCCTCGCGTACCCAAGATCAACTTCCCGATCACGAGGATCAGGAAGCGCCTCAAGTCGCGGTCCGCTGCCGCTCCCTCCTCCTCCGCCAGTGCTGCTCTGGCATCCGCTGTCAACCGGGCCATGTACTCCGCCTGGCCCTCTCCAGTCTGGTGGCGCGCGTCTGCCACCCGAGGCTCGCCTGCAGCCTCGTCCTCGGCACCAGGGAGGATCTCTCCCGCGTCACCTCTACCCAGAAGCCTCTCCACCATCTCCTGATAGCTGGTATAAGTCACCCCGGTCACCGCCTGGCCATCTACCCTCAGGCCGGTGATCCGTGCCACGTCCTCCAGTGTGGGGATCATGTGACCCCACGGGAGGAGGAACGCGTGGCACTCGGGTCCCATCTCCTTCAATGCCTGGATGAGCGCCACGTCCGGCGTCAACTCATCCAACCTCAGAAAGGGGCCGAACCCATCTCCTCCAGCCGGGTCCTCTGGAAATCCGGAAACCCCTGATAGATCGCCGGACAACGGACCACCCCAGCCGGGACCGTAGCTCGCTCTGCAAAACAATCACAAAAACACAAGGATCAGCAAGGGATCAGTAGAACAGCACTCTGTTCAGGTAGCGACGGGTATGTTGTCGCCTTCAGAAGGCGACATCAGAGGAGTCGCCTTCCCCCTGTGAAGGCGACAAGCAGGCTGTCGCCTTCTGAACGCGACGCTTAGGGCGTCGCGACCTGTCTGGTAATGCGACACCCACCCTGTCGCGTTCACAGACTGGCCGGAAACGGCAAGAATCTTTTCCGGCCGTTTCACCTTGGGCCAAAAGGCCCTACATCACCTCTCATCCACACACATAGGGTCTAGGGCTCGGTTGCCTACCTTTTTGGGCCCGACGGGCTCGTCCTCGTCGCCCGGCATCACCGCGGGCTCCTCCTCCATCGGCACGACCGGGGAAGCCTTCGGGGCCGCCGTCGAGCTCCCCTCACCCGGTTGCCGGCGCCGGATGGATTTCTTCCGTCGCCGCCCCCCGCCATCGCCGCCTTGGCCTTCTCCGCCACCCTCCATCAACAGTCACCGAGGGGAGAGAGAGGAAGTTAGAAGAGAGAGGGAGATAGGAGAGAGAGAGAGGAAGGAGATGAGAGAGAGAGAGAGCTCGCCGGAGTAGAATCACCGGAGAGAGGAAGGCCGGAAGGAAGGGAATCGCCGGATAGGGGGAAGAGGAAGAAGGAAGTTTCGAAAAGAGGGAAAGAGGGAGAAGGGCGCTCGGCCCGAATTCAAACCGCCTCGGGACCTGTGAACGCGACAAGGTATGTGTCGCCTTCTACCCAGGTGGCGACGATGCTCATGTCGCCTTCACTTTTCGGGTCGCGACCGTTGACCTGTCGCCTTCTTGGTAGCGACAGGTCTAACGTCGCCTTCTTAAACCAGTGCACAAAACCCCTAAAATTCAATGCTCATTGCAATAAACCAATGCTTACATCAATAACATGTCTCCTATTACATCAAGCCCACCAATCTCACCACATCAAACATCAAAAAGTGCAATCAAGTCTATCTCTCTAGCTCACGGTCCCTTAGTGGCCGGATTTTCTCATGCTCCAAGAGGTACGCCTAGTACATTTCCCGGTCCTCGTCAAGTCTCGGCGAGAGTGCATGGGTAGCGCACGCCCTCCACAAGGCCAGCGCGCTCCGCACGGCCTGCTCATCCTCCGGGTTCCCCAAGCGTCGCTTCTTCAGGGGAGGCAAGTGTGATGGCGGAAGCACTCTCATCCTCGGCTTCCCGATCTGTAGGTAGCACCGCTGCGGGTTGTAGAGCACGGTCGCCATATTCCCTATTAATTGCAAGTCTAAGCCGCGTCCGAGTGGTAGCCGGATCTCCGCTCTGCGAAGTGCCACTATGCCCAAAGCAAAGTGCTCCACTGGTAGGGTGCTGAAGTAAAGGCGCCATGCACTCCTTGTCTTCTTGTCCGCCGTCCTGCATAAAACCTTATCGGAGAATTTGGCCGCGCCGCCAATAAAGTTCAAAGGATGGCACCCGAAGATCCGACTGTCAGTGGTGGGGTTGTCTACCTATTTGAATTTAATCCTCACACCCAACCAACACTCTAGAAGGGTCATAGAGCCGTAAAGGAAACCTCCCGTGGAAGCCGAAGTGAGACCCGAGTAAAGATACTCCAAGACGGCGTGAGAGAGTGAAAGTCCTCGCCATACCCCACTAATTGCACTAAGGCTAGCATAGTCTATGAGGTGATCTCTGGACGAGAAGAGCACCACCCCGCATAAGCATATGGCCACGGCCTTTGCGATCTCCCGGTGGTCCACGCTCTTATCCTTGCACTTGGATATGACCCACTTAGACAATGGCACTAGATGTATGAATTGTGGGCTAATCATGGTGTAGACATCCTTCGGATTGGTCATGAACTCTCCTAGGATAAACTTCGGGTTAATGGGCTCAACCGTGTAGCTTATGTTTTGCTCGTCCCCGGGTTTGGTCTTGGGAAGAGCAAGGAAGGCCTCGACCTCCTCTAGAAGGACGATCGCCTCAAATTTGGGAAAAATGAAAGTATGGGTTTGTGGGTGCCATAATTCTATCAAGGCCGTGATACTATGCCAATCAAAGGAAATCTTGTGGTAGTTGTGAGCCGCTATCAAAACCCCACCCAAACCCCACTCTCTCAAGAATCTAATGACATACATGGGTAAGGCTTTGATCATCGGGGCAATCCAAGTGAGCTTAGAGTAGCGGCGAGAGCCGGGGGAAGAGCTAGGGAAGAAAAAGAAAGAGAGAAAAGAGGAAGAACAAGAACACAAAATTAATGATGAAATTCGGAGTATAAAATCATGGAAATTGGAAACACCAACCAACTTACCTCTCTCACTTCCTCGCTCCGGCTCTAGTGGTTGGGAACGTCTGTAATCCTCATGAGAGCTTCAAAGGTCGCCCGAGCACGCTTCGGACCTTCGTAGACCGCCTCCCCACCCATGGGATCTAGAGGAGCACTCTTCATGGCCATGAGAGCTTGCAAGACTTGAAGAAAAGAAGAGAGAGGTGAGAGCTCCGAATTTGGCTTCTCATCCCCTTTATTTATAGAGCCATGGTACTCCTATTCCTGCTAGGAAAGGGTAGGGGAGACCCATTAGGAGTAGGACCTTGAGTGGAGAGCAATAGGAGTCCAAGTGAGAGTCAAAACCAAATCATATGCGGAAGACTTTTGAGCTCGGGCTGAGAAAACCTGTGAAAGCGACATATCGACCTGTCGCCTTCAAGATGGCGACAGGCCTTGTGTCGCCTTCTTCAGTCAAGGGTCGCGACAGGTCCTATGTCGCCTTCTGACCATCTGTGTCGTCTTGCTTATTCTTTTGTGACTGTTTAGAACATTTGCACATATGCTTTGATGTCATTGATTGGTGCATTGTATCATGTCTATCTTTATTGCTTTGATTATTGAAAATCCATAAAAATCATAAAATACAGGAAAATCCATAAAAATTCAGAAAATTCAAAAATCAAGAGACGTCCGTCAGGTAAGTCAGGTAAGTATCTCTAACCTAATCCCTCCGCATTACTATATGATATCTACGCTATTATATCAGCTCAAGGACCGGCTGGTTCCCAGTGTGTTCCAGGATCTGAGTTCCCCTTCATCAAAAACGAGGATGATCTAAGTACACGCTGCTAATCGCTGGATAGGCCGTTGGGTGATATGACTCGGGGACGATGGATTCTATCGCACGTCGGGGATGCGAAGTGTCTTGACCCTTGCTTATATTGTCTAGCAATATTATCCTTGAATACTTGTTATTTTCTCTCTTTCTTTGCATTTGCTTTTATGATTTCCTTTTATGCTAGCCCAGCATGCATCATGTAGGGATTTTGAGCTTCACGAATCATGATTCGTCAAAGTCAGCTTCTCAATGATGTCGCAACCCAGATCCTCATTTTCAGACAAGAATTTCACTCCGAATTTGAAAGTTTTCCTCGAGCTTGTGCTCGGTCCAGTTTGCCAATGATGGTTCCTATGAAGGATTCCTCTCATCCCCATTCATTATAACAGTCATCCCTTTATCCCCGATCCGCTCATTAGTCGTGACCCGCTCGAAGGCCAGTGTCGAATCGACCCGCCGGGCAGCACCTATCCCCTAATGAACGAAACCTGCACGCTAAAATAGCCAGGGTACCTCTTGAATCAGGAGGTTGATCATTCTTTTCTTTGATTTTCATTCATCCCCAATAGGAACCTGATGACCAAACTGTCCCATAATAAATATTTCCATTTATTTATATATTAATTTTGATGATTAACAAATAACACTAATAGATTCTTGAGCCTTGAGAACAGGAAGCAAAAGAAAAATGAAAGATCAAGACAATCTGGTAAGTCCCATCATTTCTATCTAAGTCCTGAACGACTTTGATACCTCTTTGACCGGAGCACTCGAATCGTTACCGTAACGACTTCTTTAGACCTCGTAACGATTTCTTTAGAACTCGCAACGACTCTCTAGCCGTAACGACTTCTTTAGACCTCGTAACGATTTCTTTAGAACTCGCAACGACTCTCTAGCCGTAACGACTTCTTTAGACCTCGTAACGATTTCTTTAGAACTCGCAACGACTCTCTAGCCGTAACGACTTCTTTAGACCTCGTAACGATTTCTTTAGAACTCGCAACGACTCTCTAGCCGTAACGACTTCTTTAGACCTCGTAACGATTTCTTTAGAACTCGCAACGACTCTCTAGCCGTAACGACTTCTTTAGACCTCGTAACGATTTCTTTAGAACTCGCAACGACTCTCTAGCCGTAACGACTTCTTTAGACCTCGTAACGATTTCTTTAGAACTCGCAACGACTCTTATTAGTCATAACGATTTCGTAACGACTTCTTTATTAGTCATAACGATTTCGCGCAACGACTTCTTTGTTAGTCATAACGATTTCGCGTAACGACTTCTTTATTAGTCATAACGATTTCGCGCAACGACTTCTTTATTAGTCATAACGATTTCGCGCAACGACTTCTTTGTTAGTCATAACGATTTCGCGTAACGACTTCTTTATTAGTCATAACGATTTCGCGCAACGACTTCTTTATTGGTCATAACGATTTCGCGCAACGACTTCTTTGTTAGTCATAACGATTTCGCGCAACGACTTCTTTGTTAGTCATAACGATTTCGCGCAACGACTTCTTTATTAGTCATAACGATTTCGCGCAACGACTTCTTTATTAGTCATAACGATTTCGCGTAACGACTTCCTTATTAGTCATAACGATTTCTTGCAACGATTTCTCTAGAACGCGCAACGACTTCATAAGTTATCACAACGATTTCTTTACAGTTCATAACGACTTGCTATAACTCATAACGATTTCATAAGTTATGAAGTCAGCAAGATTCTCTTTATCGAATTTCTTGATGCATCAGTATAATGCTTTTTAATAGCGTTGAAAAGTCAAAGTCATATCTTGTCCGTTGACTGCTATGCATTAAATGCTCTCCGATCGTATCTCCCATGCATGCAGACAATATCTTCCATTTCTATGCTACTCTGTCTACGTACTTTTTCTTGGACAGAAAGGAGCTTTGCTATATACTGCAATATCTGTTCCATCTCAACTAACAATAGACAGCAGTCCTAGCTGTCTTCTATTTATTGATGATATGCTTACAGATATCTGACAAGACTCATCTGGACAACGTTGGACACAAGATACAAAGTTCTATGACATCTCTTTGGCGTGTACACCAGGATAAAAGACTGACGATCAGAAGCTTCCTCAGTAACCAGTCTAACGTACACAAGGATAAGAGACAACGGACACTTCAACGTTCGAATTTGAATCAGCAGTTTAAATAGAAGACTCAAGACGAAAAGAAAACACAGACATAGAGAGTGGAACTCGCTTGATTTTAGAAGAAGAAAGAAATCCATCTCTTAGAATCTTTAGAACTTTGAAGAAGAGCGAAGCCTCCACTCCAAACCTTGTTCTAAGCTCTTAGCTCTCTGTGCTCAAAAGGAATCTTCTCATTTGTAAGAGCCTGTGTGGTCCTTGGAGAGAAAAACCTTGTTAAATCTCTTTCTCTCTCGGGGGCTTAGGAGCTTCAGGTTGTAGCTGGTCAAGCTAGAATCTGAAGCCTGTTTCACAACCTTTTTTGATTAGTTTGTGTTCCCTTCTGGACGAAGGAAGACCTGGTGGTATCCAGGGTGGTTGTTGTTCCCTTCTGGACGAAGGAAGACCTGGTGGTATCCAGGGTGGTTGTTGTACCCTTCAGGTTGAAGGAAGACCAGTTGAGGCTGGGTGTAAGGATCCTTAAGGGGGATTGTACCCTTGGTAGTAAAATCCTGAGGTATTGCTCAGGGACTGGACGTAGGTCTCCTGTGGAGAGGAGTTCCGAACCAGGATAAAAATCCTGTGTCTTGTGGTTGTGTTTTGTGTGATTGTTGTCTTGTTTGCTCTAACTCTAACCTTGTTATTAAGTTGTGCAATCTTTTCAGTAAACAGGTTTTAATCAAACATCGAAGTTTTAATAACCCATTCACCCCCCCTCTGGGCTAGCTAGCTGGGCAACAAGTGGTATCAGAGCCCGTCTCTTCGACAAAGAAGAAGATCCAACGATCTGAAGAGCAAAGATCAATGGCAGCCCAAAGTCACTTCGAAGGTCAGTCTGTCAACAGACCTCCCTTGTTCGATGGTGAAGATTATACGTATTGGAAGACCAGGATGGAATACTTTCTACAAGGCCACGATTATCAAATCTGGTCAATAGTGGAAGAAGGTGATCTGGTCGTCACAAATGAGAAAGCACAATGGACAGATGAAGATAGAAAGAAAATCTCCTTGAACTGTAAAGCTAAGAGCATTCTATGTTGTGCTCTAAGCAAGAAAGAGTTCAACAGAGTTTCAGCATGCAAATCTCCATGGAAATGTGGGAAAAGTTAAAGATCACATATGAAGGTACAGACAAAGTAAAGGAGACAAGAATCGACATTCTTGTCACTCAGTATGAAAGATTTCAAATGCAAACAGGTGAGTCTATTACCCAAATGTTTAGTAGATTTACTGACATTACTAATGGCCTAGCAAGTCTAGGAAAGTCATATGAAAATGCAGATATGGTAAGGAAGATTCTCAGATCCCTGCCATCTTCATGGACGGCAAAGGTCACAGCTATCGAAGAAGCTAATGATCTTAAGAAATGTCAGTAGAAAAACTCATTGGGTCTCTCATGGCCCATGAAATAAACATGGAAAGACTAGGAGAATCCTCCAGTAGAAAGAAGCAGTCAAATGCGCTCAAAGCTAATGGGGACTCATCAGAAGAATCCTTAGATAACAGTGAAGATAGCAAAGATAGTGATGATGAAGAAGCCATGCTCTCAAGAAGATTGCAGAGAATCTTGGCAAAGAAGAAGAAGTTCCAGTCTGGTAGGAGGTACTTCAAGAAAAACAAAGATCTCAAAGACCAGATGGAAAAGATCAGAAGAGGAATGAGCCACTTTGCTATGAATGCAAGAAACCTGGACATATCAAGGCAGACTGTCCAATGTTAAAGAAAAATGATCACAAGAAGAAGGACAGCTCCAAGAAGTTCAGAAGATTCAAAAAGAAAGCCATGGCAGCTGCATGGGACAACAGCAGCGACTCAGATAGTGAGTCAAGCTCGAGCAGTGAAGGTGAAGAAGCCAACTTGGCTCTCATGGCGAATACCGAGGATAAGGTAACATCTGATTCTTCTTTCGATTCCTGTAATGACTCAGATTCGGATAATTTGGAAAGTGCATTTAATGAACTCTACAATAAGTATAAAGAAGTGTGTAAACTACTTAAGCTAAGCAAGAAAAATATCACATGTCTCGAAAATACCAACTCAGATTTAAAATCTGAAAACGAAGAACTAGAAAAACAAATAGTTGAGCTTAAGAGAAGAAATGAACTATTATGTGAAAATTTAAAAGACAAGAACAGAAAAATCACTGACCTAGAAAAACAGGAAAACTCAGATGATTTAAGAAAAACTGTAAATGAATTAAAAGAAGAAAACAATACACTAGCAAGCACCCTAGAAAAATTTACCAATGGTAAAAACTCTTTAATATTAAAAGGTGCTAGGAGATCGGGTAAAAAGAAAAATGGACTAGGATATACACCCCCAGATAATGAAGAAACCATAATATACCCTAAAACATATCCAACACCAAAATTTGTACCCGAACAAGATGTAGCATACAAAGCTGATTTCAAATACATAGAAAAAGTAACTAAGTTATCCTGCTGCAGTCACTGCAACAAGTTAGGACATATTAAAATGACATGCCCAACAAGACATAAAAAATGGATATTAAAAGGTAAAGTTGATGATACTAACCAATCAGGACCCAAAAGAATTTGGGTACCTAAAGCTTGATGTTCTCATTTCAGGTTAACCCTCGAGCATCCAAATGGTATTTGGATAGTGGGTGCTCAAGGCATATGTCAGGCAACAAGAAGATATTTGTTGATCTCCAAGCTGAAGAAGGTACAGTCACCTATGGAGATAATGGAAAAGGGACTGTGATAGGAAGCGGGTCTGTGAACATCAAAGGAAAATCAGTCATAAAGGATGTAATGCTGGTCAAAGGGTTAAAGCACAATCTCATCAGCATCAGCCAGTTGTGTGACAAAGGCCATCAAATTCAGTTTCAAGAATCAAAATGCAGTATCTTAAAAGATGGTGAAGTCATATTTGAAGCCTACAGAGAAAGAAATTTGTATGTTCTATATCTCGATGAACTCAAGGATCAAGATGTGTGTTTGGCAGCTAGCAAAGATAAATCAACTGAGTTGTGGCACAGAAGATTGGGCCACTGCAGCTTGGATGGGCTGAACAAGCTCAGAAAAAGAAAACTAGTTGAAGGACTGCCAAAGGTGAATTTCAGATTGGATAGCATTTGCAGACCTTGTGCAAGAGGAAAGCACACCAAGAGCTCCTTCAAATCAAAGACTGTAGTAACCACCTCAAAGCCCTTAGAACTACTTCACATGGATTTATTTGGGCCAATGAGGACTACCAGTTTGGGAGGAAAGAATTTTGGATTTGTAATAGTTGATGATTATTCAAGATTCACTTGGGTATCCTTTTTAGAGCACAAAGATGACACATTTGAGAATTTTGTCAGCTTCAGTAAGAAAGTTCAGAAAGATCAGAAATTCTCAATTGTCTCTATTCGATCAGATCATGGTGGTGAGTTTCAGAATGAAAAGTTTTCGAAGTTCTGTGATGATCAAGGAATTGAGCACAACTTCTCAGCTCCAAGGACACCTCAACAGAATGGAATTGCTGAGAGGAAAAACAGAACTCTTTTGGATATGGCAAGATCAATGTTATCAGAATATGATCTGCCAAGATATTTCTGGGCCGAAGCTATCAACACTGCATGTTATATCATAAATAGAGTGATGATCAGGCCAATTCTGAAAAAGACTGCTTATGAACTCTACAAAGAAAAGAAGCCAAAGATTAGCCATTTCAGAATATTTGGATGTCCTTGCTTCATCCATAACAATGGAAAAAGGGACATTGGTAAGTTGGATGCCAAATCAGATGAAGGCATTTTCATGGGGTATTCCTCTAAACCTAAAGGTTATAGAGTTTTCAATAAACGTTCCTTATTAATTGAACAATCAGTACATGTTATTTTTGATGAATCTAACCCTTCCTTGAAAAAGGAAGAAATTAGTGACATTGATGATGCAGATGTCTTGTCCGAAAAATTAAAGAAAACTTCAATTAAGGACAAAGAGGATCCAACTCTGGAAGAACTGCAGCAAACAGAAATCCAACATAAAGATCTTCCAAAGGAATGGAGACATCAGAAAGATCACCCTCCTGAAAACATCATTGGTGATCCATCTGTAGGGGTAAGAACTAGAGGTAATGTAATTCCATGCGACTATTTAGCATTTGTTTCTCAAGTAGAGCCTAAGACAGTCAATGAAGCTTTATCTGATGAATCTTGGATACTAGCCATGCAAGATGAACTAAATCAGTTCAAGAGAAACCAAGTATGGTCACTTGTTCCTAGACCATCCAATCATTCAGTTATTGGCACCAAATGGGTGTTCAGAAATAAACTGGATGAGTCTGGAATAATCTTAAGGAACAAAGCCAGATTGGTGGCTCAAGGCTACTCCCAAGAGGAAGGCATAGATTTCGATGAAACTTATGCACCTGTAGCTAGACTTGAGGCCATTAGGATTTTACTTGCTTATGCATCCGCACTTGATTTAAAACTTTTTCAAATGGATGTCAAATCAGCCTTTTTAAATGGTTTCATCAAGGAGGAAGTTTATGTTGAACAACCTCCAGGTTTTGACGACTCTGAATTTCCAAATCATGTATTTAAACTACATAAGGCCTTATATGGTCTAAAGCAAGCTCCTAGAGCCTGGTATGAAAGGCTCAGTAATTTCTTATTAAATCATGGTTTCACTAGAGGTAAAGTAGATAGTACATTATTTATAAAATCTAAAGTTAAACATATACTTCTTGTACAAATCTATGTGGATGATATTATTTTTGGATCTACTGATGAATCTCTTTGCAAGTACTTTGAAAAGCTTATGCAGGGAGAATTCGAAATGAGCTTGATGGGGGAGTTAAGCTACTTCCTTGGATTGCAAATCAAGCAAGGGAAGGATGGCACTCATATCTGTCAAGCAAAGTATACCAAAGAGCTGTTGAAGAAATTTGGATTTGAAGATGCAAAGCCATTATCAACTCCAATGAGCACATCAACCAGAATGGACAGTGATCAAAAAGGTAAAAGGGTAGATCAAAAGAATTATCGAGGTATGATAGGATCATTACTTTACTTAACTGCCAGTAGACCAGACATTTGTTCAGTGTATGCATGTGTGCTAGATATCAGGCAGACCCTAGAGAGTCTCACTTAATCTCTGTAAAAAGAATATTTAGATATTTAGCTAGAACTCATGATTTAGGTCTCTGGTATCCTAGATCTTGTGAGATAAATCTAATAGGATATTCAGATGCTGATTATGCTGGTTGCAAAGTAGATAGAAAAGCACCAGTGGATGTTGTCAGTTTCTTGCAGGATGCTTAATATCATGGACATCCAAGAAACAAAATTCAGTAGCTCTATCAACAGCTGAGGCGGAATATGTTGCTGCTGGAAGTTGCTGTACACAACTTCTTTGGATAAAGCAACAACTTGAAGATTTCGGCATTCACATCAAATCAATTCCTCTATTGTGTGATAATACTAGTGCCATCAACCTCACCAAAAATCCAGTTCAACACTCAAGGACGAAACACATTGAGGTAAGATATCATTTTATTCGAGACCATGTAGCTAGTGGTAATTTAGAAATTTCGTTTATAGATACAAATGGTCAATTGGCAGATATCTTCACAAAAGCCCTACCTGAAGAGAGATTTACATCTCTTAGAAGGGAACTAGGGATGTGCAATTTGTGAAAGAATTTCTGTGATGTTATTGACATATAAATTTTTCAGATTAAATGAAAAGTTCTCTCTCCGTTAAAATTAAACAAAACTCTGATTATCTATATGCTTTGACCGCTTCTGTGTAGAAAGTTGTTTGACTTGTCAAACCTTTTTGTCGCTTTCTACCTTTGCCGCCTTTTGGCGCTCCCGTCATTAAAGTAATATTAATTTATCCAAACCGTTTTGAGATCGATTCGCCTTCCACCTTTACCCTTTTTATTCTCTATCTGTTCACCTAAAGCTGATGCCCTAACGATTTTGGGATCGTCTCTCTGCAACTTTCGAAGCCTTCTTCTCTTCCCGCGAAGAACTCCTTCGAAAACTTCCGTCCCTTCCATCATCCTCCCTTCCAAAATCCTTTCTTCTCTGCACCCATGGCCGCTCCGTTGATCTCCGGAAGTGTTGGGGGCTACAGTGCTGAGTATTTATCCCCAAAGGAGCAAGAAAGATTTACTTTTGTGAAGACAAAGATTTGCGGAAATAAGGCGGTGGATGTTCAGAATCTTGAGAAGAGTGGCATGGCCAGGCTAGTTGATACTATAAGAAGATCGCAGTGGATGGATGTGGTCACATTCAGTGAGGTAAGCTACCCGGACTTGGTAAAAGCCTTCTACATCTGTCTGAAGTCAGAAGCAGATGGATCCCTTGTTTCCTCTGTCAAGGGTATCCAAATCAGAATAACCCATGAGCTGTTGCGTGATCTGTTTGGAGTAAAGACCTCAGGATTTAGTGGCATTCACTCTGTGAATGATGAAGTCAAAGGTCTCGGGATCATCGGTCCAGGATTTAAGTTGAAGGATGGGAAGCTGGATATTAATCAGATGTCCGCGTTCAACCGGTTGCTGCACTTTATAGTCTGCCAAATCTTAGTTCCCCGTAGTGCTACCTTTTCCTCATGCACTAGGGCAGATTCGGACATAATGTTCTGGGCAATCCAGAACAAAGAGATAAACCTGGCCGCAGTGATGACTGAGCGAATGATGGTTGCACATGCTCAGTTATGGGAAACAAAGAGCAAGTTGAATGTTTCCCTTCCATATGCCCATCTTCT
Source organism: Colocasia esculenta (assembly GCA_014218235.1). NCBI lineage: Eukaryota > Viridiplantae > Streptophyta > Magnoliopsida > Alismatales > Araceae > Colocasia > Colocasia esculenta. The sequence continues at coordinate 37,225,115 of CM024753.1, forward strand.
GACCAAGATTTTCAAGCACTTTGGAGTAGATCTGTCAGGGGCGGTAGCTGAAAAGATGGGCCAGTCTATAAGGTCCAGAAACCTGAAGAAAAGTGGCTTTTCAGTGCAAGAAGGAGTTTGGTCGAAATCCTCTGTGGCTGAAGGAGAAGCAGTTATTGCAGATATTCCAGAGGCAGTAGAAGTAGAGCAAGAAGCAGCAAGTCCAGCAGAGCAAGAACCAGTTGAGTCAGCTGTGGGATGCCTATCCGAAGCTCAATTGGAAGAGGGTGCAGCTGGTGTGGCTGATTCCTCGCCCACCACCTTAGTCACCTCTATTTTGAGAGAGATTTTGGACTCTGTTCCCTCCATCTCAGCCTCTTCTAAGGCAGGTGGACCTGATGAAGATGTCGTCTTGGAAGAAGCTCCTGCTCAGGGGGAGCAAGAAAGTTTTGAAGTCCCTGCTCCCATTCAGGGGGAGCATGCTGAGAGTGAAAAGCCAGAAATGAAGCCTTGGTTGATGATAGTGAAGGCCCAAGTGCAGCTGTAAATCTTGAGGAGCCTGTCTCTCAGCCAAGTAAGCAGAAAAGAGTTGTTCACAGGAGGTCAAGGAAGGGCCATAGGAAAGTAAAGTTGAAGCATGTTATGGCCTTGTTAAAAGCCCAAGGAGAGATGTTGGCATCAGTTCAGTCTGGTATACAAGGAATTGTTTCAAATCAAGTGTCAACCTCCTCAGACGTATCCTCAATAAGAAATGCAATGAGGTATTTCAATAAGGAAATGTCTGATATGAAAATTTGCTGGCTAGTATTTCAAAGTCTAGTGGTGTCCCTCCTGCACCTACTCAGAGCAGTCCAGCTGAAGTTCCTAGGCCACCAGGGCCTCCTGCAGAAGTCTCAGGGCCAACAGGGCCGCCAGTTCAGGAGTCAGGGCCATCAGGGCCATCTGTTGTAAGGTCACCCGGACCAGTGGCAGCCTCAGGGTCTTCAGGACCCTCTCCTGCAGTCAGAGAAAGTCAGGCCAAAGGAAAAGAGCCTGTGTCAGTCTCCAAGGCCCCTGATACTTCATCTCTTGCCACTCCAACCCTCTCCACACCTTCATCTCCTCCTACTGCACCTCCTGCTCCACCAACCATAAAACATCCCATGCCTCGCACCAAACCTTCCTCATCCTCTACTTCCTCTCAACCCTCCTTCTCACCTTCTCCAGCTCTCATCTCAGCTTCATCCTCATTAACTCCTCAACCTTCACCTATTAAACCCAAACATCTCATCCTCAACCAACCTCTTCCTTTAATCCTAAACACTTTTTCTATCCTCCTACTCCTCCTAATTCTGTTACCTTTCCTCCAGTAAAACCTCTGCCTCTTGGTATTTTTGACACCAATGTTCCCGACCCTTTTGAAAGGAACACTCTCCTCACCATTCTTTCCACAGCCTCTCACATTCACAGGACTGACCCTCCTAGTCCTGTCCTGAAAAAGAGAAAAACCTCTTCCTCTCTAAGCACTCCCTCTGCTTCTCTCTATCCTCCTTTATGGTACTCTCTTACCCTTGATCCTAAGAGAAGACCATCTACAGAGAATACCTCCAGAAATGCATTCTTTCTACCATTTATGGTATTCCTTTTCTCAACCTCTCCGAACACCTAGCCATTGTTCTTCCTTTTACTCAGATATCTCAACCTTTCAATCCAAAATCTTTGAGGGCACTGAGTTCAAGACTGAAGATCAGTGGGCAGCCATCAAAGGGAACAAGGCTCAGTACTCAAAATACCTGACTGCAAGGGCCGAATCCCTCTCTCACAGAGATCACCCACTCACCTTCTCTGAGTGGTTTATCTTCCAGCACAAGAACTCCTGGGGATCCTTCATTTTGAAGGAAATTCGCATTGCCAGAGCTTTTCAGTTGTACAGTGACTTCTGTTATTTGAACAAAATTCCAGAAGTTCAATTTTGCCAGTTCAACTCACAGATTACTGTGCGGCAATCAGAGACCCCTCTCAACCTTCCTTTTACAGTAGATTTTGTCTCCTTCAAGGCTGAGTTTCCAGTTCTTCTGCCGAAGCTGCACTCGTTAGTGCTTAATTCAGATGCTGGATCTCATGCTCTCGACATGTTTGCAAGGCAGCTGGGCCGGATGTCAGCAAAGCAGGGCCGATCTCCCTCCTTCTTGCGGTTCATCTTCAGAGAATATCACTCTGGCCGCATCTCTTCCCTGACCTTAGCTCCACTCATTTCTGAGTGTGAACGACTCATCTCATCAGAATGGGAGCTTCTATATCGGGCCTCTTATCAGCAACTGGAAGCTATCAATCAAGATCTGGTTAGTCAGAGGAAGCCGACTCTTTCTGCAGAAGCCTTTATGGATCTCAATTCCATCGCTCCCTTACCAGAGCTCTATGCTGTCTGGGCAGCTAGATATTCTGCCTTCTTTGCCCTAAAGCAGGATCTGTTAAATCACCAACTTCACTATCCAGTTTCCTTGGACAGATTTCTCCATAGGGCCAGTTTTGGCAAGAGTACTTACTTCAGATTTATTTTGGACAAAACTCAGTATGGAGAGTTCATAGAGCAGCAAAGGCAACTCTACATTCAGAGGAACATCCCTTCCATGGGACCCTCCTTCTCAGTTACCTTTGGAGTGTTTCTGCAAATTTTTGAGGATCTTGAGATCAAGGCATGGGCTGTCATCTCACAGCATGCCTCCTTGTTATCTCCTCTGTATTATCTTTCTCCTTCTTAATAAAAATCTTTCTCTCTTCTTTGTCTCACAGCTTATCTTTTTGCCTAATGACAAAATGGGGGAGACAACTAACGTAAATCTGAAAACATATTTCATTTTTTGTATGATGTTTAGTATATTTTGTCATCATCAAAAAGGGGGAGATTGATGACCAAACTGTCCCCATAATAAATATTTCCATTTATTTATATATTAATTTTGATGATTAACAAAATAACACTAATAGATTTCTTGAGCCTTGAGAACAGGAAGCAAAAGAAAAATGAAAGATCAAGACAATCTGGTAAGTCCCATCATTTCTATCTAAGTCCCTGTAACGACTTCTTTGATAAGCAGAACGACTTACTCTTTGACCGGAGCACTCGAATCGTTACCGTAACGACTTCTTTAGACCTCGTAACGATTTCTTTAGAACTCGCAACGACTCTCTAGCCGTAACGACTTCTTTAGACCTCGTAACGATTTCTTTAGAACTCGCAACGACTCTCTAGCCGTAACGACTTCTTTAGACCTCGTAACGATTTCTTTAGAACTCGCAACGACTCTCTAGCCGTAACGACTTCTTTAGACCTCGTAACGATTTCTTTAGAACTCGCAACGACTCTCTAGCCGTAACGACTTCTTTAGACCTCGTAACGATTTCTTTAGAACTCGCAACGACTCTCTAGCCGTAACGACTTCTTTAGAGCTCGTAACGATTTCTTTAGAACTCGCAAACGACTCTCTAGCCGTAACGACTTCTTTAGACCTCGTAACGATTTCTTTAGAACTCGCAACGACTTCTTTATTAATCATAACGATTTCGCGTAACGACTTCTTTATTAGTCATAACGATTTCGCGCAACGACTTCTTTGTTAGTCATAACGATTTCGCGTAACGACTTCTTTATTAGTCATAACGATTTCGCGCAACGACTTCTTTATTAGTCATAACGATTTCGCGCAACGACTTCTTTGTTAGTCATAACGATTTCGCGTAACGACTTCTTTATTAGTCATAACGATTTCGCGCAACGACTTCTTTATTAGTCATAACGATTTCGCGCAACGACTTCTTTGTTAGTCATAACGATTTCGCGCAACGACTTCTTTGTTAGTCATAACGATTTCGCGCAACGACTTCTTTGTTAGTCATAACGATTTCGCGCAACGACTTCTTTATTAGTCATAACGATTTCGCGTAACGACTTCCTTATTAGTCATAACGATTTCTTGCAACGATTTCTTTAGAACGCGCAACGACTTCATAAGTTATCACAACGATTTCTTTACAGTTCATAACGACTTGCTATAACTCATAACGATTTCATAAGTTATAAAGTCAGCAAGATTCTCTTTATCGAATTTCTTGATGCATCAGTATAATGCTTTTTAATAGCGTTGAAAAGTCAAAGTCATATCTTGTCCGTTGACTGCTATGCATTAAATGCTCTCCGATCGTATCTCCCATGCATGCAGACAATATCTTCCATTTCTATGCTACTCTGTCTACGTACTTTTTCTTGGACAGAAAGGAGCTTTGCTATATACTGCAATATCTGTTCCATCTCAACTAACAATAGACAGCAGTCCTAGCTGTCTTCTATTTATTGATGATATGCTTACAGATATCTGACAAGACTCATCTGGACAACGTTGGACACAAGATACAAAGTTCTATGACATCTCTTTGGCGTGTACACCAGGATAAAAGACTGACGATCAGAAGCTTCCTCAGTAACCAGTCTAACGTACACAAGGATAAGAGACAACGGACATTTCAACGTTCGAATTTGAATCAGCAGTTTAAATAGAAGACTCAAGACGAAAAGAAATACACAGACATAGAGAGTGGAACTGCGCTGGATTTTAGAAGAAGAAAGAAATCCATCTCTTAGAATCTTTAGAACTTTGAAGAAGAGCGAAGCCTCCACTCCAAACCTGGTTCTAAGCTCTTAGCTCTCTGTGCTCAAAAGGAATCTTCTCATTTGTAAGAGCCTGTGTGGTCCTTGGAGAGAAAAACCTTGTTAAATCTCTTTCTCTCTCGGGGGCTTAGAGCTTCAGGTTGTAGCTGGTCAAGCTAGAATCTGAAGCCTGTTTTCACAACCTTTTTATTAGTCTGTGTTCCCTTCTGGCGAAGGAAGACCTGGTGGTATCCAGGGTGGTTGTTGTTCCCTTCTGGACGAAGGAAGACCTGGTGGTATCCAGGGTGGTTGTTGTACCCTTCAGGTTGAAGGAAGACCAGTTGAGGCTGGGTGTAAGGATCCTTAAGGGGGATTGTACCCTTGGTAGTAAAATCCTGAGGTATTGCTCAGGGACTGGACGTAGGTCTCCTGTGGAGAGGAGTTCCGAACCAGGATAAAAATCCTGTGTCTTGTGGTTGTGTTTTGGTGTGATTGTTGTCTTGTTTGCTCTATCTCTAACCTTGTTATTAAGTTGTGCAATCTTTTCAGTAAACAGGTTTTAATCAAACATCGAAGTTTAATAACCCATTCACCCCCCCTCTGGGCTAGCTAGCTGGGCAACAGAACCATCCTCGCACTCTGTTCCCAGCCATGATCAAGGTTAGCCAGATAATTCTCGCTGCTTATTCGTCTAGAATGGGTGTCTCTTTACCTTGATGCCCACTTTTCAGCTCATTCCGCTTCATTCCGCTACATTGCCGTTTCATGCCACTTTCGCTCCATCACCGCTCCACTCCCTTGCAAAGCAGGCATCAAGGAGGGGCAATCTGTAGACACCCATTTCTGACCCATAAGTCGCACGTTGGCTCATCATCGTCAAGCTAGCTTTCTCCGATCATGACATCATTCCCATTAGTTCATCGCCCTGGAGGACTCTTCCTAGTCAAATCAATCTCTTTCACTATAAGCTCTCTGAGTATAAGTCCGATGTTTCATCCCGAAGGCTGTGCATGGCTGGTTGGACACATTACGTGCCAAAATGCAGAGAAGACCAGAAGGCGACAGGCCCTAGGTCGCCTTCCTGAAGACGACAGCTCCTATGTCGCGTTCATAATTCCATATTTTAAATCCTCAGAAAATCGCAAAATGACTCAAGTCAGCCTTCCATATGAGGAAAGCGACATATCGAGTCGTCGCGTTCAGAAGGTGACACTCAGGCCGTCGCGTTCAGGGCCTTAAACCGGAAACTCAATCCGAAGCCAATTTGGACCCATGCTATTGATGGTAATTGCTTCATTTGGACGTCTAAATCAAGTCCAAATCCTCTCAAAATCGGAGTAGACCTTCCTAACATGTTCCTTTCCGAGTTCCAATAGCCCTTGCACAGCCATACTTGCCCAGAGTCGGACTCTTGCCCATTATTCCTCTCAGACCCGAGTTGGGAATAATCACCCCACATCTTTTAGGGCAAGGCCAGATTATTTGGTTTGCTGAGCAAGAGAACTTCATCTTCCACGAAGAAAGTTTTCCCTCCAGACGATCAGCAAGAGCCCTCCAGGGCGTTTTCCCATCGGCTACACAATTCTTCTTCCCTTCTTCCCTTCTTCCCTTTATTTCTTTTATTTCATGCATGCATAGCTTCGTTTTCTTTCTAGTTTAGCATTAGATCACGACACACACACCTATTCTTAACACCCACAGGGGTTAAAAGCCCCAATCTCGTGAGTTCCCTCCATATTAGTTCATGATTTCATGCTTTTTATTGAATAGATCTTCTACACACGAGTTCTAATGGGTGTTTTGTCTGTTTAAACCACTTTGGCAGGTGTTTAAAGGTCAGAGCAAGGTGAGGCTCTTGCCCCTCGGCCGGCTGAGGAGCAGGAAGATGAAGAACCCAAGTCTCCATCCACTGAAGAAGAAGGCGACGACCGCTTTGTCGCGATCAGGAAGGTGTCGTTGCCTACATCGCGTTCACAACAAAGCATAGCGACGCCCGCTCTGTCCCGTTATCAGGTACGCTTTCCTCTTCATCCTTCCTTTCCATGGTAGTCAGTCCTCCACCTGAATATCAAGAGGCGACTGCGTTGGTGGCGATCACGGTCAGTTCCTAATCCCTATACCTTTCACAATCAATTTCAAAAGGGGATACAAATCCCGTGATTACACTGTCGTGTTCAAATTGCGACGTATAGGTCTGTAGCGTTCAAGTGAACTGGGTCAGGTCAATCGATCGATGCACTGAAATGCGACGATATGACCGGTTGCAACCAGGGCAATTGGTCCATAAACGCGATGTTTGGGTCTTCACGTTTAGGGCAATCGGTACATGATAGGTAATTACGACATGTCGGACCATCGTGTTTAGAATGCGATGCGCACATGTGTCGTGACCAGGCTGAGAAAGCAACCAGTCAGGCGGTCGTGTTCTCAGAGGTTTTGGCCGAGCCCAAAAAGTGAATTGGGTCACCTTGGGTTGCGGTCCAGTCCTCTAAGAGCATGATACAGGGCTATTTAAAAATCCATATAAATTTGTATACATGATGAAAAATCACGAAATCACTTTTAAACGAAACTAGACATGCAGGAGTATCCACAGTAGGAAGTAATTAGACTTCTGTCATGGTATGATCATTCTATATACAAGGTACTTCGCAATGAACCAAAAATCAGACACAGTGATGGAAAACAATTAAATTTGAAAAGGGTACTTGAAAGAAATTGGGGAAATGGTATCATTAGATCCCTAACATCAAGTAGAAGATAGAGTAAAGTTGCATGCCACGACATCAAGTATGAACAGGGATTTAGGGCGAACATGAGGGGTCGGCCACATGTTCTCAACAAAACTTTGGGCATGAAATACTCATAAACGACAAGATGAAAATTGGGGCAAACATGGGGCTTTTGATGCTTGGATCATGATCTATATAGGGTCGAAATTAATTTGTTTTTTCTTGACAGATTGCCTACCTTTGAGCGCTTTTGTGATCCTAGGGCTAGAACTTGAAGAACACAAAGAGCTTCTTTTCCTAGCCTCCTCCTCCACGAATTTCTCCTCCTTTTGCCTCCTTCCCACGTCCAAGAGATATCAGACGAACATTAGGGTTGGCCATGAGGGTTTTAGGGGTTTATTTTAAGGTATTATGTTGATAATACCTAATACAACTCTACCTCTTCTCCAACTCTGAATTTTCCATATTTATCTTGCCTTTCCTAGCATAAATCTTCTTATTTGGGTTAGATAGGACTCCAATTTCATGGCTAGCAAGTTAGAGTATAGTTAGGACTCTTTTCTAGATATATATGAGTCATATTAGTGCTTTATTTGACCCCTTTTATTTAGGGAATAGAGTAATTATGAATTTTATAGTATTTTCTTTTATTATGTCATTTTAAACTCATTTAATTATGAGTCTCCTATATTTATCCCAATTTTCTCTTATCTAAATCTCATTTTTAGATTAGAATAGGGCCAAATTTCATGGGTATTGGGTTGGACTAGGATTATGACTCTTTTAAAGATATTTACGAGTCATAATAGTTATTATCTTGACCCTTTTTATTTTATTAATAATTAAGGCATGAATTTATGCATATTATCTCTAACCCAACATTTGGACTCTTGCTTTTGGCCCAATAACTTATGTATGGACCAATTACATAACCCATATACTTAATTTACTTAATGGGTTTTAATTACCCCTTTTAAATTAGAGAATTTATTCATGGGCCAAAATTGTCCATTGGTCTAATTCCCATGATGACAATCAACACACATGTTTGGAGTCTACCCACACATTTATTTTAATTTATAAATCACTTTGGCTCACATGATAATGGGTTCTTCGACTTATTCCTTAATTACTCTAATAAGTAACAATAATTCTTAAACTTGGTCCAAATGATTTTTCTTGGCCCAAATTTCTTGATGGGTCATTAGAGAATATTATTTAAAATATAACTATTATTTTACAAATTTTTTATATGCATTTACACACATGCAATAATGATGCGTACCCTTTTTAACTAATTAAAGATTATTAATCAATAAAATTTTAATTTATCTATAATTTTTAATTAATAAAATTTTTGGGGTATTACATCCCCGGTCTTCCTTCTTCTACTAACCTTGCTTGTCGCTCATTGGTCGTTCGCACCTGCTCCGTTTGATGGGGTTGGATGTGGATGGTGGAGTGGAAGGCTGTATGGCTGGTGGAGGTATAATGGATATGGAAGGGAGTGCTTGCTCAGGTTCAGTTGCCAATGGTGTTGGCGTAATGGGTGATGTAATAATAGGTTTGTTGATTGGTGGAGCCTTAATGATGGAGGGTTTGGTGATAATGGATGGTAGTGTAGGAGGGATTGGTAAATGGCATACGAACATGACCTCAGAAGGTTCATCCTCGTAACACCAGGTAGTTTCATGGAGGGGTTGGTTATTGACAACTTCAGCCCGAGCAATTGGCTGTGGTGGAGGTGGAGGTTGTTGTTGTAGTGGAGGTTGTTGTTTTAGTGGAAGAATGGGCATGTGAATAGGTGCCGGAGCAGGTGCAACATATGTCACAAGAGCTTCTTCAGTTGTAGGGGTGTTGAGGTTGTTGCATCCGAGAAGGACGGACCAATGGACGCCTGGGTGGAGGCATGTTGGTGTATGTGGATGTATATGGAGGTGTATATGGAGTAGATGTTTGGTGAGGTGGATGATGGATAGCATCCACTTATCTATCGTACCTCGGAACATTCTTGAATAATCTATGATCATGTTCATGGCCAGGATGTCCCTAAACTTTGGAGTAGAGTTTCAAATGATAATCTTGACTTTTTCTAACTCCGAGAGCACTTGTTGCAATCTTAAAGCCTTGGACCTCCAACAGTTGGCAAATTGGACAAATTCCTCGTCATGCCTCATCTTCTCGGATGCTAGATCCGTGATGGAGAGAGATGGGCTGACGCGGTCTTTGTACCTTTGAAGGAACTTTTTATGTAAAATGCGGGTGCCTAGGAGAAGGAGAAGGAGGGGGGTCACACCCTCAACCAAATATTGTATAAGATGAAGTTGTTGACGGATGAGTTGATCTATTGCATTTAGGACAGTTTGTACATTGGAATCATGGTGAGGAGAAGGCTCTCTCTGGGTTTTAATGGGAGTTACTTTTAAAGTAGTATAAGATTGGTTAGTGCGCATCCTACGTACATAACCATAAGACATTGATGTTTGTCCCTCACGATGGTGAGATGGACGGACATGGGATTGAAGGGATGGTGATTCATAAGATTGAAAGGACTGGCCATCCAAGCTATCCTCATAGTCCACATAATTGAATTTAACATGATGATATGAGTCCATTTTAACAAGGCAAACAAGCAAACAAGTTGAACAAGAATATGACTCCATCAAATATGGTTCGAGCAAGTTGATGCTTAACGCTTATTTTTTTAGGAGTTTCACAAGGAATTAAGATATATTTGAATGATGTGTCATTTCAGGTGAGATCTTAGTTGGATAGAATTTGGATACTTCGAGGTACAACTAAGATCACCTCTCACCACGTAGTGGGATGTCTAACCTGGATCAACGGAAGGTACAACCTACTCGGTCCACCTTGAGAGAATCCATGGGATATAGAGACTTACAGAGGTCTTGCTAAAGGTCCCCTAGTCCAATGAGACAAAATTCCCAAAGGAGAGGTCGCCCATACTAAGAAGGTGTGTGGAACCTAGAAAATGAGGGAAGGAGGTCCTTGAACCGAATGCAATATGCCTTTTATGCAACAAATATAGTAAAAAGACTCTGGACAACGAAGAGGGTGCATTCTGTCTTTAGTGAGAATTGTGACAGACACAGTCGCCGCGAATCAAACTGAATCACGTCCAGTCACCTGGTCGCGGATCTGAGAGCCTCAAGAGGCTGTCAGAGCCCTGTCTGGTCCCTGTGGACAGATTACAGACAGAAATGCGACGGCTCAGACCATCGTAGCATAAAGAGAACCGCGATCGTCTAATTGGTCGCATACAATATACTGAATCGCGACCACTGTGTCAGTTGCAAATTTAGAAGGCCACCCGAGAATAAAAATGAAAGCAGTAAACATGAAGATATGTATGAAAATCAACACACCAGCATGCTTTCAGGGTATTGCAATAAGTGGAAAAGACACAATCTCTCATGAACATGGATCAACTCATCATTTTATTTATTTTTCTGTATTTCTCAAATTTTCTTTGAAATCTACAATTGGCTAATCACTTGAAATAGGAGGGGGGTGGGGGGGTGGGGGGAAGAAGGAGGGGGGCACGAGGGTGCCAAGGCAAAGAAAGGCGGAAAGAAGTCCCACCGTGATCACTAATTTGTAGACGTCGCTTATTCGTTCTTTCAAACTCCAAGGGCGCTATAAGGAATATATGAAGAAAATATGGGAAAATAAAGAACAGAGCATTACTCCTGATATGTGATCGTGATCTCCAGACACACAAGGGTGTCAAAGGAGGTGCGTGATTGCGGAATACTTTTATGAGCTGGGAGATTGCAAGGAAGAGATGTAGGTTCGCTTCTTCTTCTACGAGCACGGTCGGCCGTTGTAGAAGGCACTCTCAGTTGATTACCCTTGCAAGAAAGAGTAAGAGGAAAGGATTAGCCAAGGATGTGTAGTACGTAATTCTCAAATAATGAAACAGGCATAAAGAGCATGGAGAAGAACACACCTGATTGGTGGCTTTTAAACCCCTAGAAAATTAGGTGTATGTGTGTATGAATGCATGAAGAGTGTGTGTGTGTTGAAGAAGATTGAATTATGTTGATTAAAAGAAGAATAGATGATGTCAGCCACATTGGGGCTTGTATGAGGAGAGTATGATGATTACAAAGATTAAAAAGAACAAAGGGAGAAAAGATGTTCACGGTGGGAGAATGTGCATGTATGAAGAATATGAACAAAGGGAGAAAGGAGGGAGGTGCTTCCCCTTGAGTGTATGATGATGGCGTGAGAGCTTGCTGTTGGAGCTTGATGGAGCTAGAATTGGAGGAAGAGGAGGTGCTGGTACTGTTGCTCCTGCTGTTGGTTCAGAGGATGGAGATGGAGAGGTGTTGACGTAAGGTGACAGTCCGGTAGGGCTCTACTATAGATGCTTTCTCTCACCTCACTGGACGTGGGTTTGCTCTGGGTGCTCAAACCTCTGGCAAGACGAGACATGGACTATATTTATAGGAGAAGGCCTCAAAGTACGAGGTTGAACATGAAAGCAAATCACGACGGGCACAGTGGTCGCCTTTATAATTTAATCGTGACGAGACAAACAGTTGCATTAAGGAATTTCCATTTTAATCAGATTATGATCATCTTAATCACGACGGTATGATACGTCGTGTTTATGAATTTCTAAATTTTGTTTATGGCAACTTTCCAAATGTAAAATATGGAAATTAAAATCGCAACGGAGTTACTTGACGTGTTTTATAAAAAGGAAATAAGCATTTCCATAAATGAAATAAGGAAATTATTTTAAAATATGGAAGCTCAAAATCACGATGTACATACCCAACGCATTTAAGATAATCAATGCAGACCAATCGACTATCGGATCAATAATCGTTCTAAATCGCAGCGGAAGGGTTCGAGGCGTTTAAGAATAATCGATTATGGGCTCTAGCAATCAATGTTTGGTCATCAATCGATACAGAATCACGACGGCATGACCTGACACGTTGAAGGCAATCGATGGGGACCAATCGATTGATGCAGAATCACGATGACTTGACCTGACACGATTCTGTCATCTCCATCAGTCGAAGTGAATCGTGACCACTGTGTCCATCGCGTATTCGACTTTTTGTCCAAACTTCAACAAGACCAGCAAAATGAAAGGGAAGCACCAGGAAATATGGGGAAATGTGGGGAGAAATGGGGAAGACCCTGAATGATGGGGAAAATCACTCTCGCAAGGCAAAAGGAGGGCCATTTGTGGCATTATGGCATAATTCAAAATTTGCCCACGATGGCGTCATTTTTAGCGTGTCTACAATAGGGTTGGAAAAAAAATTAAAAACTCTAACTGAAGAAAATATATACTTGAGAGCATTTGTAGAAAGATTAACGAAAGGAAAAACATCTCTTAAACTATGTTTAAAACGTTCAAAATTAAGCAACAATAAATAAGCTATTGGATATAAACCTCCTGAAAAACAAGTCAAATATCCAGATAAATACCCAATGCCAAAATTTGTGAAAGAAACAAAAAATTATGTGCATCAAAAAATGAAGGTTTCTGATAAATATATGCCAAACAAATATTGCAAGAACACTCAGGCCTCAAAAATGAAATATATTCACTGTTGTTCTCATTGTAATAAGTTAGGCCACGGAGTAAACTCCTGTCCCACTAGACACTTAGTATAAATTCCCAAAGGCTATTTTTATGCATCTAACCATCAATGACTCAAAAAGATTTGGGTACCTATTTATGAATGATTTATTTGCAGGATAGCCATAGCGCATCATGGTCAAAGGATGCTTAAGACATTAGTGACTGTCGACTATTCACCTAACTCAAATTTGAAGAGGAAGTAGTCACAAATAATATTTTTTTTGTTATAGTCTTTAAATTACAATGCTACTAACATCTTTGCAAGATTTTTGTTCTTTTTGTAAGACCAATGCAGAAATTTTTTTGAAGATATGACAAACAACAAGATCAAGCACCAACAAGTATAAAACTAATAAGAAGGTGTCGACAGATTCAAGTCTGGTTGTCGACAGACAAAGCACAGGTTGACACATATGAAGGACATGTCGACACACCATTGAGGAAATGTTGGCAGATGGTGTCAGATCGATCAACAGACAAGGAGAACATGGAAGATTTGATAAGCAACAACTAAGGGGGAGCCTCTCACAAAAGGGGAGCCTCACAATCAGGCGGAGCATACACTAAGGGAGTGATACAAATTCATGTATTGTTGAACCCCTCTCCTTCAAACGGAAATAGTAAGAAATTTCTGTACTAAAAAGGGAGAGAAAAAAGTAAATGGTAAGAACCTTCCTTTTATGGTTATTAAGAAAAACAGGAGAAGTATGTCTATGAATTTTCTATTAATTATTTGTATTGAATATCTTAATTTTAAAAAATTTACATGAGTTTTGTCATCACCAAAAAAGAGGAGATTGTTGAACCACTCTTATATATTTTGTCCTTTAATTTTGGTGATCACCAAACTCATGTTTATCATAAATATCCTTAATATGTTTCATATCAATTTTCTCTCATGAATATAATATCTTCCATTGCTTCAAAAATATTTGCACTGAAAAGCCCAATCGATTGTTGTTCAATGCATATTGATTGATGACTAAGCGCCATATCGATTGAAGAAGAAATCTCTGATCAGTCGAAGTTCCACTTTGTCACGCACAATTTTCTTCTGATCAGTCAAAGTTCTACTTCGTCATATCTGAAGTTTCACTTCGTCATATACGAAGTCATATATGAAGTTCCACTTTGACTAAGAACATTATTTTTTTAGACCAGCCGAAGTTTCACCTCGACTGATTGCGTTATTTTATATACCAACCGAAGTCCCGCTTTGACTGACTACTTGATACTCTTAGAAATCAAAGTGTGATTTCGATTGAGACACTTAGAAGTCGAAGTTCATATCTTGACTAGTCGAATTTTCAAAAGATAATCGATTACTGACCAAGTGTTCTGATTAGTGTTAAGCTTCATATCGATTGCTGTTATGTTTCTTCCGATTGTCAATATTTAAGTTTTATTCTTCCAATCGGTGTTATAAATATTATATCCTATCAATTGGTGACCAGATAGCTTTAGCCACATTCAGATTGGCTTACAAACATATCGATTTGTGTTATAAAAGCCATATCTTATCGATTAGTGAACAAATGACTTGTTACATATCGATTACTCTTATGTTTGATCCGATTGGCGAACATTTAAGTTATTGTCATATCGATTAGTGTTCACTTAAGTAATATATCACACAGAATGGTTTTCAAAATGTCTTTGGTGCCCAAATGAAATATCAAATATGCCTCATATGTTTAAAGTATCATTTCTTTTCTAACTGAAGATCTCTTTTTTCTTCCTTCCAGCTAGATAGAAAGACACCTCCTTGAAGTAACAAGTTGTCAGCAGGAAACATGGCAAAAGAGGTATGGGCTATCTGATAGAAAACTTTTCTAGACTAACATGCATTTATTGTATGCAAGTCTATAATACACAATGACTAAACCTGCTACCAGTGACCTTGGAAATATGCACCAACTAGAAGATTGTTGTACTTTGTAGATTTTGATGATCACAAAAACACTAAGTTTAACTCATGTTCACAAAATCACAAAACACTGAATATAATTCATGTTCATAACCAAGCATTTAATTTATATTTATTTAATTTGAGGGTCTAATTTGTGTGTTAAGTGTGTAGTAATTTTGTCCAAAAGTCGCATTTGAGTGGATAATACAAAGCCCAAGACTTGGACAAAACAACAAATCCAAGACTAGAAGGTTAGTTGTAAAACTAACAATCAGACAACATACTTGCATGTTGAGTTATGATTGCATGACATTCATGATACTTAAATGTTTTTGATAATGACATAATTGATGTTGAGAAAATGTGATAAAATGACATGACACTATGAAAAAATGCATAAGACATATACTTTCATGATATCTTATTTGAAGCTTATTTCTTGTAGGAAATCAAGTGAAAATGGAAGTACACATCATGAAGAAACCTTAAGCAAAGAAGGTTATAGATAGAAGAAATCAAGCAGCAGCTATCGACAGCACCATTGCATCTGTCGACAGCCACTGAAGTCCTTCCAACATACAGGTTCTGGAAAACACAAGAAACCAGCAGCTGTCGACAGGCCTGTACCCATCTGTCGATAGCCACTGAAGACTTCAATCTGAAAGCTTCTGAAAAACCAAGATAACCAGTAGTTGTTGACAGCCAGGTTTCATCTGTCGACAGCCCAGTCCATTGTTCAAAAATTTGGTTCTGGAAGACATAAGTGTTGCAGTATATGTAAACCGATGGGCATCTGTCGACAGGCGCTTCTTAAGTCACAACATGTGACAAACATGTGATCTCTATTAGGGCGTCCTCTTTTCTCACGAATCCCAAGAGTTGTGTGAGACTTGGACACTCCTATATATAGATCTTTTGGACTCATTTTTGCAGAAAGTAGCCTCCATATCAAATCCGAAACCTAAGAGAACCAAAAGAAGATTTCCAGACCTCTACTTCAAGTTTGAAGCCTCAACAATAAGAAGATCTTTCTAAGAAGACGAGGTTGAAGCAGTTTCATCCTCAAGGCTTCAAGTAGCAACATCAGATCATGTATGACTTGAAGTCTGAAGATAATCAGGATGGAGGATTCAAAGAGTTCACCCATTTGATTTGTTTTCTCCACTCTGAACTCTTCCTGCACTTTATCCTCTTATTTCAAGTGTGTTGCTGGTTTGAGCAGTCCTTGTGCTCATTCCATATGTGTGTGTGTTGATCTGAGATCTTGCTTATCTTAGACCTTGTGTGTGTGTGGTGATTTGTGTTGAACTTGCTTTATAAGCAGTTTGGCACGTGTGTGCATGGATGGTGGACGTAGGATACACAAGTTGTGTAGTCTGAACCACCTTAAATCTTCGTGTCCTGTGGTTTGCACTGATCTACGGTTAGATGTATGCTAGGCACGATAACTTGTTCATACATCCTCTATACTGCTAATTCTCTAAACATATTCTACACACACATTTAAGTCCAAACTTGATCCACATCCTTATAAGCTTTTCTACAGTCTGTCTTAATATTGAAAAGAAGGTCTGTTTGCTTTTAATTGGTAGTAATCTATTCAACCCCCCTTCTAGATTACTGTTATAGTTAATTCTACACATCTAACATTGCAGAAATTGGTCTACCGATAATGGAAGTCCAATCGATTGAAGGACAACCCAATCGATGGACAATCGATTGTGGAACAAAGGGCAATCGATGGACAATCAATTGATGACCAAGCAGAAGTCGGATGACCGATTTGGTATGTTTGGTCGACTGACCTAGCCCAAAAGGTTTGGTAGTGGGACAATAAAAAATTTGGACGACTGACACAATGAAATCAGTCGACCGATTCACCAATCGAAGCAATGTGACTTCGAATGTTCACGTTGTATCTTCACCAACTGAAGTGCCAGTCGAAGCTGAGATAGAAGTCGAACAATTGACTTAAAGAAATCGATCGACCGAGCGTCCAATCGAATCATCAGTCAAAGCCTAGCCGAAGCCCGGTCGAAGCAAGGTAGAAATCAGACGATCGATATGAAGAATTCGGTAGACCGATTCTGGAAATTTCGTATTCCGACTTTCCAAACAGAGTCTTACGGAGATCCAATTCTTTCTAAACATAAAGGGACTCTTTGGAATTATAAATACAACATGTTCCCATGTTTTGGATGGAGAGAACATGCCTCCAAGAATCCAACTCGAACCCTAGAGTTCAAAGGAGGATTGTGAAGCCCTAGGAAGAGCCAACAGATGCTCTGATTCTGTAGAAGCCTGAAGAATGAGTCTTCATCATCCAGAAGCCTTCCAGACATACCAGAGAGGTGTTTGTTCATCTGAAGGGCATAGACCTAGTGTTGCTACTTGCAAGACCTCATTCAAAAGTGTTCTACATCGGCCAGTTCTTCACCTGAGTCATCATCAGTCAAGACAACCACAAAGGCTGAATTTCTGTGATAGGAGAACTCTACACCTTACTGTTTAGATTGTTGTCCTCCGTTTCATGCTTTATTGTTCTTTATTGAACCCTAAACATATCTGTGTGTGCGTGTATGTGTGCTTGGTTTGTGAGCATGTGTTTGTTAGTGTGTAGTGTATGTGCGTATACACACTGGGTTGTCTCGTCCCCAGGAAACAAGGTGGGGTTTGTGTTATTCCTGTAAATAACTGTGTGTGTGGGTTTTTGCTTGTACCTGGGAAACAAGTTGGTAAAAATCCTCATAGGGGTGTGGGGTAGTGAATGTCGACGCACACAGGGTTGTGTTTGTCGAACCACTATAAATCCTGCTTGCACATGTGGTTTGCATCCATCTCTTCTATCTCCATTCTACGCACGTTAGGATAGTTGGTTTCATCTATACACTTGTTATATTCTGTTGTGCATATCACATAATAGGTTTGATTGATTGAGTCTAATCTATCTGTGTTAAAAGATTTTTTATTGGCCGATAACCAATTCACCCCTCCCGTCTTGGTTGATCATCGCATCCCTACACATCAAAGGTTTTATTTTGTTCCAAGGAGCCAGTAGGCACAAGGAAGAAGCCGTTAGACTCAAAGAGAAGGAGAGCAAAAGAAGAAGAAAAAGAGCTCAAACGGATATCATTCAATGGCTCTCTTTAGCTGCTCCATAAAAGGATGAATGCTTTTGAAGATGCAGAGATACACATTAAGGCTACAAGAAAAATCTTTCAAGTGTTCTATGTTCAAGATTCATTCTTTCCTTCCTCTCTCTATGCAACATTGTAAATATAGGGGAGAGATTGTGAGTTGAGAGTTTGAACCTTTTAGTGTCCATCTTGGTAACTCTTAGCAGGTTCTTCCTTTTCTTCAGAAAGACTTATGTCCGACTGTGGGATTGTACATAGTGTTCCTCTTAATTTGAAAAGAAGGCTTGATATGCAAGCATTCCCTTAGTTAGAAGGGAAGACCAGCTTGTGTTTGGTGTGACCAGCTGAAGGTCTATACCAGTGAGTTGCTTCTCATCTCATAAAAGAAGCACCTGGCTGAAGTGAAACAGTGGGCTGTCTTCTTGCCCGGAAATAAAAGAAGACCAACAGGGGTGGGTGTTGTGTATCCTTGGGGGATTGTACCCTAGTTAGTGCAATCCCAAGAGTTACTTGAGGACTAGACGTAGGTCTTCCATTGGGAAGTATCGAACCAGCATAAATCCTTGGTGTTATTATGTGTGATTGCATCCGCACCTTTAATTTCTATTGCACACGTTACTTTTTACTAACCAAAAGTTTTAAGTGGTTTTTTTGCTATCACATTTCAGTTTTATCCTATTCAGCCCCCTCTAGGTGCCTTGCTACCATAAGTGAGCAAACAGTCCCCACAGCATAACACGAAGCCTTATTGATACAATACATGTGTGACTAAGTGGACATGGGGAAATTCCACATTCAGCTCTTGTGTGCATGGGTGATGATCACAAATTTCTCTCCCCAATCTTTGATCTTGGAAAAGCAGGTGGAGAAATTCAAAAAGATCTTGGAAGGGTGGGCCTTGAAGTAGTAGTCCCAACCCTACAATTGGTAGACTAAATGGAAAAAAGACTCCTAAATAAACATACAGAAGGAGTCATCCCAAAGTCATCACATGAAACAATGAAGCAATGCTAGAGCTGCCAAGAATTGGGCAAGAGTAGCACCCAACACAAGTTGGTAAGATCGATGGATCCAAGAAAGCACATCTAGCACCAAAAGATAGAAATTAATTGCCAGGTGATCTAGAGTAAAAGTAAAGCAATTGGAAAAGGTACTAAAGTCACTCTGAAGACAGTGGGAGAGAGAATGTCAAAAGTGTGAGCGATTTTGTTGACCTCATGAAGGCCCACAACCACTCAATATGACATCGATTGGGGGCCATTCGGACCAAGGATGGGAAGAAGGTGTGGTGGCCATAGTCATGCTTTGTAGATTAGGAAAACCAATGGAAGAAGAAGATAGGGAAGCGGGCATGATGGCCTTCAGTTTTCTCACAATCTCTCAAATTAACAATCTTGAAGGAGGCTTATCAGACAAAGGTGCTCCTACGCACTAGGGGGGGGGGGGGCACTAGATGAGTCAATGAGGATAGAAGATATGGAACACATATATAGTCATGCTATGGCCTTAATTTATAAAGGACTATAGGTTTGATTCCCATGTCCTGAAGATGCCTCTTCAATGCCACCTGTCATTATGATCCCAAGTGAAGCATCTGTTAGTCAGCCAATATGACTCCTCGACCCATCGATTCATCGCCCATGTGGCAATTTGCATTCAGCAGCCAATCAACCTCAACCAATGGTCACCTGGCATCTAGCCTCCCCATAATGGATACTTACGATTATCATTTTCTATGGGATCGAGGAGTGGTGCCAATGGCCCTTGACCATTGATCAGCTACAACATGCGGCAGTAGATGAAGCCAGCTCCGGGCTATGGGGGGTTGGCCCATTCACTCGACCAACCAAAGCACGGGGTCAAGCATAGCTACTGCTACACTTTGCAATAGTGACCCATAAAGAAGATCAGATGTTGGCTTGGCCTATGTAAGATCCAATTCCTCAACTCCCATAATCATCATCTCTAGACAGCCCAACATCTACTAGGGATGAGTCATCAATCTCCTCGAGGTCAAGACGAGGCCTCCCTTGCTAGAGCATGGACGCCTCAGTCCTACTACTTGACCCATACCTACTATGGTAGGCACGGCTTGCTGACTGAATGGCAAGCACCTACAACTATAGGAAGAGGCTTCCCTTCCTGCCCAACAAACCCCTCTCTATTTTAGAGAAGTTAGCAACATCCTTACAGTCCTACCCATGCTTTGAGAACAGAGCATATCTCCTTATCGATTCATTTCGACAGCCACTCTAGCAGGGCGCACACTCGACCATTCTCCCATATCTCGTCTTTACAACTGAGAAGAAGCGGCACACCTAGAGGACCCCCAACACATGCTTAAAAAGGACTTGCCAACAATGGCAAGGGAGGACTCCATAAGGAAAGTAGGCTAGTCTGCTCTCACACTCTTCCCTTCGTCTTCATCTTCCCTACATTTTCTACCAATTCTAACTTGAATGTCAGAGGGTCCTCTCCTAGGATCATAGCAAGGGCCTCCCTTACCATTCCTCTCATTTGTAGGTGCAAGTCAACATTTCCTCCATCAAGCAAATTCAAGAGTCTATGGGGATCGAACGGTAGAAGCTCCTCGACCATTTTTAACTTCTACACATGTTGGAAATGTTGAAAAGTAAGGTATTGTACTGATACCTAATGATGACTAGACGAACGACAAAAGAATCGAGAAGGGGGGTTTAATCGATTCTTATGAACTGCAAAAATAACCAACACTCCAACTTTGTTTAGATACAAATAGATTTGCTCAACAAAAGACTATTGATGTGATTGTAGTCTCGTTAGTACAACTTCAACGAAAGCATGGGACCTAATATCCTACTACATATGTAGAAAGGTGGTAGAAGAGAAGGATGCAAACCACGATACATACAAAATTTTTAAAGTGGTTTTGCCACACACAATGTGCCCCTAAGTGTACCCCTCATAGTCATGAGACCTACACATACACTTGCCATATCCATGTCAAGTTTTTTCCAACACAGCCGAGGCCCGTGAATGACTTGTGGAAACTGACAGAGTCCAAATCGGACTTTCGGTTTATGCTCGGTGCTCAAATACGTAATTGCCAAATTAGTGTAGTTTGAAAACATTGAAACTTGAGGGTCCAAAATTAGGAATACCTATCAAATCGGCATCCAGTTTGTTTCAATATGGTCGGGGCGATGAGAATGACTTGTGAAAACTGACGGAGTCCAAATGGACTTCCAGTATGCACTCGATGCTCAAATATGCATCGCCTAATTATTGTAGTTTGAAAACATCGGAACTTGGGTTTGATACTTATCATATCGACGTCCTATTTGTTCCAACATAGCCAAGGGGATGAGAATGGCTTGTGGAAACAGACAGAGTTCTAATCGGACTTCCGTTTCATGCTTGACGCCCAAATACACAATCGCCAAATTAGTCTAGTTTGAAACCATTAGAATTCGAGTTTGGAGTCTAAAATTAATTTAAAAAAAACAAATAATTTTATTTCTTATAATATTTAGTTTTAATTTTTAATTTTTATTATTTTTTTGTAGGTTTCTCCACCAGATGGCGTCAGAGGAGACGAGGAGGCCAATGAGGACGTGGACACTGAGAATTCATGATTTTTTTTATTGTTGTAAACACTTCTTTATGCATTGTTGTTGCAATTTGTAGTTTTGTATTGTTGTGAACATATCTTTTTGCATTGTTGTTGGGTTTTGTAGTTTATTATTGTTGTAAAATAATTATCATTATTTTTTATTAAAAAAACTAAATAAAAAATTAGAGACCAATTAGTGACTGCAAGGTCGCAATGTCAGTCACTAATTAGTGACGGAATTAACAACCGAATATATTTGGTCGCTAAAATTAGTGACTGACATTGTAACTGAATGCATTCGGTTGCTGACCTATACTCAACAACCGAATATATTTGGTTGCTAATTGTGTCACTAATTACTCACTCACATTGTGATCGAATGCATTTGGTCGCTATATTATTTGGTCGTCCATTTGGCGACTTAACAGGGGTTGTCCATTTTCGATCTCAGATTAGTAACCGAATAGTGATCAAATGTTCGGTGATAGTATTGTGGCAAATATATTTTCACCAACACATTTAGTCGCTATTCGGTTGTTGACTTCGTTAGCGATTGAATAGTCATCGAATAGCGACTAAATGTTTCGGTCGCTATTTGTGCTTTTTCTTGAAGTACTTGTTTAGGATAGAAGACAACTAAAATCCCACCCTACACACACACATATGGATAGAAACGTCCACACAGTGCATAGTACACACCAATCCACACACACACTCACACGTGTGCCAAAAATATAGCACACCAAAATCCACTCTTTGTTTGAGAATTAAGAGACAAAACAAAGGAAGAACATATAATAAACACTTAGATTTGAAATCCCTCTTTGTTTAGGTCAGCTTGTTAAATTCTATAGTCTCCACAAACACATTGTAGAAAACGACTGATGTACGCTCATTAGGTTGAAGACCACAAATTGGAACTTAAATTTCCTTGTCCTTCTATCACTTAGAAACCTTTAGGAAGCCTCTTGAATCAAACAGAAACTTGTCTTGAAGCTCCAAGTTCCTCTAGGATGCAGCAAGCTCTTTTGGGGCTAAAAGAGCTATCCTTCACAGCTAGGGCATCAAAGAACATGACTTTTCTCTCTTGGGAGGCTTGCCCTATGAAAGAACCAACTTGTATTTATAGTGGTACAACAATCACGGTAGTCTTGGAGTATTTCCAAAATAGTTTGATCCAAATACAAAAAGTCTGTATTTGGATTTTGTCACTCTGCTTCGATCCCATTGGTCGACCGACGTAGTAGCCTGCAATTGACAAACATCCCTAGGAAGACCTGACCATGTTAATCGACCAGTGGATCTTTAGTCCTTCATTACCTACACTTGGAAAAATTGTCGGCTGATGCCCTATTATTGGTTGAATGGAAAATTGAAATTCCAATTTTTTGAAGTTTTACACCGGCCTTGTCTTCCTTGATCTATGTGTCATTCAAACACACAAATTCAGGTCATTCTAAACCTATCTTTTCACACTCAAACACACAATGAAGACCCTCAAAATAATATAAAATCGAACTCATAAAAACAAGTACAATTCAACCATTTGATCTTTTAAACAAATTCAAAACTCACAATATTCATACATTATGTTTTGTAATCATCAAAATCTCTTTGTCTAATAGGACAGTGGAACCTCATTAACCATTTTCTGACCTCTAGACATGTTAAAGATATTTTTTTTTCCTTTTCTTGACCTTGGAATATTGTTATTATTTACCCCCATCGGGTGACAATTTGGCTTTTTTTTTCCAGTTATATGCGGGAAGAAGGTTGTTCCCTAGTTCTGTAAAGAAGAAATGAGAAAATTTTCCTATTTTCCTATGGAAAGTGCTACCGGTACCCTTCTCGACATTCACAATTATGTGGACAAGTAGCTTTTAATATGACAATAGACCCTAAAAAACATCTCATAATGATACAGAAATATCAGGAGGGGTCAAAATATAAAATGAATCACTACAACAAAGTTGGTCTATAACAACGGTTCATACTTATGATTTTGAGTTTCGTAAGAGTAAATAAGTTAATTATAGAAATTTTTATTTTAATCTCCACCTCGATATGCTCATTCCCGCGCTATTTAATCCCCTGCACTGGCACTCGTAGATATTTCCATCGCCAGCTCTTCTCCTCTTCACCCCTTTTGCATTCCTTTCTTCCCTCTCTATCTGCTCCATCGCCGACGACTCCGCCGCCCTGCTCATCTCCGATCTCACGCGCACGCGGCAATGATCGCCAAGTACACACCACCATACTCCTCTTCTTTCTCCTTCAATCTTGCTCCGAAGATTTTGTTGGTGTCGCACAAGACTGCATTCCCTCCCACATCCCCCGATCTCTGCCCCATTTTTTCCCCAATTCCACCACGGGTTGGGGGTTGGGGAACATAGATCTGTCATGTGATATTTTCACTACCTGATCTGCTGTTCTGGATCTTGTTTGGGTTAGGATTTTTTCATAAGGAATGGCTCCCGTGGTCAGATGCATCAGCGCAGCCCTGACTGCTAACGGTGAGAAGGAGGCGCCAGCCGTGTTCAAGGTGTTGAAGAAGAGAGTTCTCGGAGGCAAGAGATGACCTGACCACACTTGAGAAAGACTATGAGGAAATCGGGGCAAAGGGCGCAGACGAAGAAGACGAAGATGGGGTTTTGCAATCTCAAATGTGGCTTTGTCAAGTTTCCTAGGCTTATTAATTATGTGAATTTTATAGTTTTGTACATGTGTACCCTCTCTTTGCTTTGGATTTTAATGTTGAGAAACAAAAATGTTAGCAATTTTTCTCGCTTCTCTTTGTTTCTCCTGGGAAGGAGGGGTGAGAGGCGGTGCTGTTGCTCTGTAGTGGCGATGAGATCTTTACCCACGACCAGACCTTCCTTACACTGGGCATTTCTTTTATATATCTCCACAAACTGAGCATGTGGCCCTTATGGGGGAATCTCATCTCATCTACAGCGGCATCGTTACTACTCTGCATACATGGCAGTTCGGTGGAGTGCATATCATGCCATCCCCCCCACCCCAGGCCAACCTCCCAACAACATGACAGGTCCTCGGTGGTGGCGATGACAGCCTGGATAGGACTTGGTTGTGCCAGTGTGCATGGTGGCGCAGGAGCTAAAGGAGCTCAAGAAGGAGGAGGCGGCCGCCTAGGCAAAAGAGACCGTGGCGACAAAGGTGAAGAGCATGAAGCCATCGCCAGTGGTGGAGGCTTCGGTTGTTTAGAGTGCAACGTAGGGGTGCTAACGGCGGCAGTAGTATAACAGTAGCAATGCCGCCCATAGGCCACAACATCCATATTTCTATAGTAATATTCTTTGCCTCCCCTGTTTCTACTGCATTCCCATTTCCATGTCATTCTTTTCTAATTTGTTTGACGAAATGCTTATAAGAAGTTTCTAGTGATGTAATGTATGCTAGAACGTATTGCTAAGAATAACTTTTGTTGCTTAAGCCCTCCATTTCTTTTGTGCCAATTTCTCTTGGAAATAGTCACAGGTCGTTGTTAGTGTGGCGTGGCCAAAACTTGGGCATAGCTGATAATGAATGTGGTTCAAGTTTTAACATATTTGAAATATTAGGATAATGATGATCCTGCTCCATGCAATGTTTAGAATCATCAAATCTAGTGGAAAAATTGAATCATTTGTTTTAGTTTTAGTTTCAGGTTCTTACTTAGCAACTTTTATGTTGTTTTAGTTTGAATCACTTGTTTTCTTTCTCTTCTTTTCGACTAAACAACAGGCTCAAGTAGCAGAAGATTATTATCTCTTTGAGAAAACAGTCTGTCCCACCACTTTCCCTCTGTTTGCTATGAATCCAGATTTGTAAGTACCCAATTGTTTTATGTTACATCCACATCCATAGTATATTTTAATGAGTTTCTTTATAATGATTAGTAGTAATGATAGCATGTTGTGGATCAAGATTTGTAAGTAGTCGATTATTTTATGTTACATCTTCATAGATGGCATATAAATGAAATCATGTTATCAGTTCTCCAAAGTTTTTTACTTCTATTTTTCTTTATATTATATCATTTTTAATACATGTTTCCTTAGTTAGAAGAGGGATCTTCTGCAAGTGTTCCCTATTTTGGCTCCGGAGCTGAAACCTCCTTGCCCCCTTTTCTTGGTCTCGCTCTTCAACTCGTATAAGGAGTGGATATGGTCGAGATGGATGTGGCGCTGGAGCTGGAAGACGATGTGTTCTATGCAGACCTGAGCAAGCAGATTGCGCTCCTGATCATGGATGATGACAACGAACAGGAGGCATTCCCTCTGTAGTATCCTGCCACAATTTCGTTTCAGGTGAAGAATCCATCTTTTGTTCGTCTTGTTTTTGTTTTTCCTTCCCAATTGTTTAGAACAGAGATGACTCTTTCAGTTTGTTTGGAGCGAATGGAGTTTAGAAGGGTCCAAGTCTTATTTCTCTCTTATGAAACAATTTGTATATGGAAACAATTCTAGGGTTCTTCACTTTGATGCCATAAAAAAAGAGATTTTTTCCTGGACCCTAGGAAGAAGAGCCCTCTCTGTTGTTCTCAAAAGCAAACTATAATAAGAGTGCATCTACTTTCCCCTCCTGTAGAAACACTTCAGGAGGAAGTTATGTTAAATGGACGTTGGGGGAGCTTCCATTTATTAATATTTTACTATTGGTTTACTGTTCTGCCATTATTATAACATTCACATATCTTTTGTTGAGATGGATTCCAAAACATTTGTTTGACTTGTTGACTTATTATCAGGTGCAACTTCTCCACCTTGGCGCCTATTCCAAATTTGGGAAAGCTTTTTATTAAGACTCTTGGGGCTCGACCGCTGCACACCTTTCGGGAAGGAAATCAACATGTTTAGCTGCTACACTGCCAGCTTTTTGAAACTCATTTTGATATCAACTCATTTTTGTTGGCAATATATCAACTTGACCAAATGATTGATGAACAATGTTTTTTGTACAAACGACAAAAAATTTTGTGATTTTTTCTTATGCAATGGATCGAATCATGATTATCATGTATTGTCTTTTCTTGTGGTTGATAAGTGATGCATGTATGGGTGGATCAATGATGGATGTATGATTGGATATAATGCAGGCGAATCACATAAAATTATGTATTATCTTAAAATATATTTTGTAGAGACGGATGAAAATTGATATTAAAATAGAATAGATTTATCACTATAGATATGAAATATTTATAGATATTGTTATTGCAATAAAAATTTGTTACGGTTAAATTCTTACAGTTCAAAAGTGTAATAATTGTAAATAAAAAAAGAATTAATAATTACAGTTTTATATTACATTTATTTACGGTTATATTGCGTAAGTATAAAATTTTACACTTACGGTTTAAAATCGATGGTAACACTTACAATAGACAAACCGTAGCTAGATCTATAGCATCGGCTGCTACGCTATCGCTTTATGATCGTAAGTAATTTCGTAAGTACAAGTCTTTACTTACGAAATTTCACATAATACTTACGGTTTTTTACCGTAAGTGTAGTCCAATTTTGTTGTAGTGAATACTCACTCAAGAAAGTAGTAATATAGTAACAATTTACAAGTGAATGTCCAAAGGCAAAAACCAAGATAAGGTCTTGGAATTGATTTTGAAACCAACTCCAGTCCACCCTTCATGTCAAGCATATGGGAAATAATTATTGCGTGACACATCTTGCAATAAATTGCTAGAAAATACATATCTATTAGTTAAGAATATTTGACAAGATTCTTCTCTCTCTTTCTCAATCAATCATATTACCTTTTTGCAATCCATATCATACAATTTTTTGTCTTGCAATAAATCTCTCTCTAATAATACTGTTGCATGATAGTCTTTTGCTTTTTTTTTTGACAAATAAATATATTTTCATTCAACAAGTAATAGGGTACAACAACAACAAAGACCCAACAAGTAAACCCATTGCATAGTAGACAACGGACCAAACTCCACACTACAATAACTAGAGAGCAGAACGCTAGTGGTACAACGCTGAGCACCAGTTTGAGGGAGGAATAGCTGGATCTATCACTGAGCATAGCTACCACTAGAGATCTTTAAAAGTTGCAAATTTTCGATAGCTTGCCATGATCATAAGGGACCTCGGATGAAACTTTCCTGGAGCAAGAGGTTGAAGAATCTCTGATTACTCGAGGCCTTATCATCACCATCCTCAGGAAATCTACAAAGGGGATGAGGTGAAATGAACAGAACAGGGACAAAGTGTGGTTTAGGTTCAAGATCAACTGTTATAATAGAAGGCCAGAACTAAATAGAACAAAACTAACCCAGTGCTAGGTTGACGAAAAGAAAGGCCACATATATATAGCTAGAGCTTAATCGTTGGGATAGGAGAAACCTCCAGAGGAAATTGGAGGGACAGAATTTTCTTCTAGGAAAGAAGACAGCAAAACTTACCACAGCCAACAACCTACCTGGATGGGGGGACAGCCTAGCCAAGAACACCCACCAAGAAGCCAAAGCAAGCAAACAGGCTAAAAGTTGAACCTTAGGTGCTAGGAGTGACGGAGGGGGAAGGGGAAAGGGACCTATTCTGAGTTACCCCCTCCGCCCCCAATCAGAGCAGGTGAGAGGTTGATCGTAAATCTACGATCGTGCGTCATCGTGAACAACTTCAGCCAGAGAAGAACCCAGTCAAAGACGATGCGGAAGTCGAGACGAAGCAAACAATAGTGAAAACTCCGGAGTTTCTTTAGAAAAGTCTAGAAAGAGAAACCCCACACTTACCATTGCCTTCTCGTGATAATTGTGTGTATCCCTTGCTAAAACTTTCTCCATGTATAAACGATGTACTCTGCATTCCCTAGCATAAGGTAGTCCTTACCTTCCTCCCTACTTTTCCCATTACATTCTTATCATCCACCGAACCATCTGTGTGACAGTAAGATAACTTCATGTTAGATAGGCTAGTAAAGACTGCATCATTGCGTGGACTTAGGAAAATACAGTTCTCCGGCTCTCCGGACAGAGGGCTTCATTCCAACGGGACACTTGCAGCACATTCTCAGCAGTAAAACAAAGCACAACATCCTCCCCTTCGCATCAAAGCACATGCATGCAACTTTGTCTTTTCCCTTGCGCGCCCTTCCTGCCGCGCGAAAAGCGATATCAGAGAGAGTACCGCGCGCCGAACATTTGCGACGAGGACCAGGACTGGGGGTTCCCCCCGGAATCCTTCAACTCCCACCCTTCTTCCTCCCCACCACGAGTTGAAAGAAAAAAAGAAAATTTCCACAGATAAAACTGCGAGAGCTGGCTAGGCAGCATGACTCCATGACGGGTCAGGTTGCTGTCATACAAAAAATTCAGAAAATAGTTTAGTAATATTATGTGGTAATATATTAAAGTAATACATCAATCAAAATATACCACAATTTTATTATTTATAAGATATTTTTAATTTTTTATTTTAATTATTGATGTGACATAATTTTAATGATGATCTTATCAAATGGTGTCGTATATGCTCTCTTATCATGCACGCTGAAGGCATTCTTCCCCATGAAGTAGTGCTGAGTAATATTTGTTGTGCATATAAATCAACACGTGGTTGCGTGATGGGATGGGCAGTCAATGATTGTTCGATTTACACATACATCATCTCACAGTGATGTGCAACAAATATTACTCCGGAGTGCTACCTGTCGGGCTCTGGTTTCGATTGGCAGCATGGGGCCATGTATCCGCTGCTCAATATTCCATCCCCCAATGGGTGGATGCATGGGAAAAGATCTCTGATGGCTCCTTGTTATCATCTTTCTTCCCCTTTCCTTGTCACACACACTAGAGAACGGCCATCTGTGTGAAGATAGAGAAAAGTTTATTGTCCTTTCACATTGCACTCTAAGTGTAATGTGACTAGACAACAAATCTATATTGTATCTAACAATTAGATTGTCATTTTATCACTCCTCATATGAGAGGTTTTACATAAACTATTAACTAATCACATTACATTTAAAATATAATGTACAAATGCAAAACCTTTCTCGTGAAGAAATGGGGTGTTCCCGATAGCCGCAGAAGGACCAGGCGTGCTTCAATACGGCAGGAGAGGGCGGAGTGAGGACACGCCGTCCCGTCGCGGAGGCTCCAAACATAATGCTAAGGAGACGGTGTGAGCAGACCAGGTCACATGCCGCTGCTTGCTATTACCATGCAGGTGCACTTGGCACGCCGAATGAGCCTACCATGAGGGTGGGAGTTAACTGCGGGAGAGGCATATCATCGAACGGATTGTGGTCGCTCTCTCTGCATTTGAGAGTCAGGAGGGCGGCCATGGAGCTTTTGGGTTTAAGGCATGACCGTCCCTCCTGTTGGTAACTACTGCTAGCTGCTGGGTGTGATGTTTTGCCCTAAAGACATAAGGCAACAATCCCACATTTTTCCTTCGATTTATTTCGTAAAAAGGGTAAATTCTCTCAGTTGGGAGAGATCCTTGCAAGGTTCTGTCAAGCTTTTTATTTGCTGTCCACAAAGATTTCTTGCAGACTGGCCTGCACACGGGATGTTTCTTGGCGGGGTTCGTCATAGGCCAAGAGGCCCAGTAGTGAGTATCTGTGTTCACTCTTTAATGGGCTTAACTTATAATAGGCCTTGCTATATTAAACTTACAAACTTGGGTATGTTGCACAGCCTCAAAGTGAACTTCTTGGGCATGAATTCTACTACAAATCATTCAAAGGTTCTACGATTTTGCACTCACAGACTGCCCATCTATGATTTCATCAGAAATCAACATTTATAGGGGACAACAATGATCAGTTCATGGCACCGCCACTTTAACATCAAGAAATTCTTCATTTGACATATGCTATAGCCCGCGGAGAAAAGACCCAAATTTAGTTACTAATAACAAATTTATAATGTATATATATTCCACAAGTTGTAAAATATTTTTTTATTTCTAAAAATATCATATATTTTTATAGAGTATGTTTGATATTTAGATAGATTGGAAATAGAATGATGATATCTTCAAAATAATGAGGATATCCAATCTATCCAAATACCAAACATGGTTTTATTTCGTTTGCACAATACACATTTTAATGACGCATTATCTTTCATCCTTGTAAATTCCATCCCTATAATGGATATTTCATTCTTTGGTCATCTCGGCTTCCATTTTTGATGCCGAATCTAGATAGCTGCTCGGTTCCATTGGCAAAGAGAAGGATTCATATGCCCACTCAGACACGTATTTGATGGGATATCATGTCTTCCAGCTCTTTCTGTTTGTCATGTGTATGAAATGGTACCTGCAGCCTCGCCGTTAAACCCACCCGCCACATCCTCCCCAGTGCACAACACCTGCTACCGAAGAGAAGAAGATGCTCATCTTTGCGGTTGTGACCGGACTATTTCTGTTTTGCAATTAGCCCATGCCCAGCCTGGATAGTGCAATTCCGTATTACAACAAAAGGATGCCTTGCTCGTGTCCATAGTTGTCAAGGAGTCAAGGCGACCAAGACCTAGTTGGGGTCTTGGATCGTCTAAGCGCTTAGGCGCCCGCCGAACCGGTGC
This sequence comes from Colocasia esculenta, assembly GCA_014218235.1. Classification (NCBI taxonomy): domain Eukaryota; kingdom Viridiplantae; phylum Streptophyta; class Magnoliopsida; order Alismatales; family Araceae; genus Colocasia; species Colocasia esculenta. Next base: position 37,256,276 of record CM024753.1, read on the forward strand.
CTAGGCATTTAGGATGGAATCAAATATGAGTTGTTTTCAAGTGTCCCTCTTACATGATATTTATATATCTATTAATATATACAATGATGAAAATTCAATAAAAAAAATCATAATATGACAAACATAAAGACAATGACATATCCACAGTTGTCAAGGCGTCAAGGCGACCAAGTCGTAGTTGGGGTCTCGGATCGCCTAAGCGCTTAGGCGCCCGCCTAAGTGGTGCCTAGTCGTTTAGGACGGAACCAAATATGAGTTGTTTTCAAGTGTCCCTCTTACATGATATTTATGTATCTATTAATATATACAATGATAAAAATTCAATAAAAAAATCATAATATGACAAACATAAAGACAATGACATATCATAATATGGCAGATATATTATTAAAATAATACATAAATTTGAGAAATATATATAATAGCTATGTATCACAAAAAAAAATACTTGCAAAAAAATAAAATGTCACAACAAAAAGATCAAAATTATATGAAAGCAACAAAAATTAAACTACAAGTAAACAAACTCACATTATATATCATAAAGTCATAAAAAATTTAAATTGACATCTTCAATTAAATAAGCACACTAAATAAGAACAAGAAGTGCAAATATTATTCTATCATCAGAAGACTAATTTCCAACTTTTAAAACAAACCAGTAAATACACATACATGTAAATATGTTAAATAAAAATAAGAAGTGCAATATCTTAACACACTAAAAACAAGTAAAAACTAAATGAGTTCGTTACATAATCCTACAATATGTTTAAAAATTGAAAAGAAACTAGAAAATGACAAGTCTCATGTGTTTGGGTGATGACAGTTTATGTTTGACCAAATCCTGAGAGATCTCAAGTAGACACTGTGTTGTCAGTAGGAGAGCGACTCTCTTGGAGAAGTCACATACATGTTTGACTTTTTTTACCAGACTTTAGATTTTTAGTGTTCCATATGATTTATTTGAATTATCAAATTTTTAGATAAGTCAAATTATGAGAGATTAGAAAGTTAGCATTTCGCTAAAATCACCGAAATCGTGATTTTCTTCTTCGATGGGAGAGTTGACTTTTTTTTGGTAAGAGATATGATTTTTTTGATATTTTTATTGGATTCAAATGGTGGGTACTTCCTTATTTACATGTAATATCTTAAATAAATGTTATAACATAACAAATTATAACATTTACTTAAATGATATTCAAGTAAATAAGATGTTTCCTGAAATCGGGCTGGACTCAACCGTAAAAACCGACCTGAATCTGTTGTCTAAACAAGTCTAGGCGCGCCCAAGCGCCACTGGCGTGCGTCTTCGCCGCCTTAGCGGTGCCTTGAGGCACCTTTTCTACTCTTAAAAAGGCGAGGTGTTTTAAAGCGGCTAAGGAAACGCCTTAGCGCTTAAGCGGCACCTAGGCTCCTCCTAGGCATCTACTTTGACAACTATGCTCGTATCATAGCATTAATTTACACACACACCCACAAGCGCGCGCACACGTGTGTGCACGGACGTAAACAGGTATGAGAGACATTTAGTGTAAAAAAATATTTATATTTCAGTTATAAAAAATAGCTATTCATTGATTTAATGCCACTGGCATCTGTGGTTGACGTTTCAGACGTGTCCCCACCAGTGAAAGGAGTGGAATATTTATGACTTCTCTCTCTCCCACCTCCTCTAGAACGCGTAGACCTGTCAGCAACATTTTTTCTCTCTCTAGTTGTGGCAAATAAGTTTCTTTCTTCTTCGTCTTTTTTTTTTAAAGCAAGGAAAACTTTTTTTTTTGTTGGAGAAGGTGTCAAATGAGTGAATGACTGAAGTCATCGGACACCCAAAAACAAAAAGAAAACGGAACTACGTACATAGAATCATTAGAGAAACTACAAAAGCACAGTAAAAACAAAGCTGTATGAGAAAAGTCCTTCTCCGCTACTGTCGCTCTGAGTTCCTTGTCTTGATATCGCAGCTTATGTAAGTCCTTCTCCGCTGTGATGAACTACCCTTTCTTGCTGAGCCCGACCTCCGAGAGGTCAAACTACAATATCAACTATTCCTAGAATGCCCCCTACTGCCCGCCTCAAAGACAGTCATATCGGAGGGGAGGTGTTTCATGTCGTGCGGACAAGCTACCCCTCAAGTTCCACCACTCTTCTAATTTTGGACCTAGAGCCTCCTTAAGTTTCCTAGTAAATATCATGTCCCTTCGCCTGTGTATCTATTGGACTAAATATTTCTCATATATATATATATATATATATATATATAGAGAGAGAGAGAGAGAGAGAGAGAGAGAGAGAGAGAGAGTTTGTGTGTGATGGTTTGGTACGGCACATACACCTAATTGTACCGTAACAAGAGCCAATGGATTAAATCTGGGTGGTAAATTTGAAAAAATAGAGACACTACAAGAAAAGTCGGAAATAGCGATCGATCATATCGGTCGCTAACCGGTCGCAATTCAGTCGTAGTAGAAGACATCGACCAAATACTAACCGATTAGCGACCGAACAATTCGGTCGCAATGTTATGGTCGCTATATTGTGACCGACCACAATCGGTGGTCGGTCGCAATATCATGTATGATATATCTTTTTGCTTTGAATTGTCCCCTTTCTTAGGCTTGAATCTATCATGACCATACATGGAACATGATACCTTATTTTTATCCTCATTATAATATAACATGCATGATTAGGACATGCATCTATTTTATCATATCCAAGCCCTAAGTCATTGACCATCTTCTTTACATGGTAAAACTTTCCAGGTAACTTCTCATCTTCTGTCAACATACTTTTGATAATGAGCAACAAATGATCAAAACAAATCTCCCTGATGTGAAATTCAGATTTTAAGTTCAATAATTGTGAGACCACAGACAGTCGAGAGTGATTTTGACATCCATTCCACAATGGCTCATCAGCATCCTTAAGTAACTGATAAAATCTTTCAGCTGTCTTGTTTGGCGGTTCTTCATTGTGTACATGCTCCTCATAAACATTGAATCTTGGACCAACAGCATCTATGACCATATCAACGTATGAACTTCCACTTCCAATATTGGCAGGCTCGTAGCACCACAATGTTTCACCATGACATGTCCAGTTTTTATAATCTTTAACAAACCCCTTTATGTATAAATGACATTGTGTATCCCCATGTTGTAAGCCACTTCAAGTTCTTACAGACTACACAAGGACATCAGATACGACCCTCACAATCTACAGCTTCAATAGGATTTCTCAATGCAAACTGAATGAATCTCTCAATTCCATTTTTAAATTCCACATACACCACCTGATCAACTACTCTACGGTACATCCATGAATGATCTTCAGACATTTTCCCTGTGCGAATTAAATGTTAACACGTAAATCTCTAACATGTTTAACAAAAAAAAGTCCAACCATTTCTTCACATCGTCCATCTCTGCCATTTTAAATAGGAAGGAAATATTATTTAGATATCACATTTTAACCCATCTGTGAAGGTTTGATCGCACGATTAATTACTATATGTGTTGTGTTATTTGCTAAAAATTTTGGCAGCAACTCCTCACAAGTAGCACCCCAGAAAATTCAGTAATTTAAAATTTTAAATAAATAGAAATAAATAATTTCTGTATTATCGAAATGGTAGAACTTACGTACCACTATCGTACGTGAGAGAACACATTGAAAAATTCCGTAAAATTATAAATCAACCCCAAACATTATTCCTAAGTGTTCCACGAGGAAATTCATGCAACGAAAAAAACCGATTGGTCAAGTGTATGTCACAATGTGACTAATTATCCAAATTAGCAAACTAAGTCAGAAAACCATTAACACGGAAATATAACATGGTCACAAATTAAATAAACATTTTGGAGAGACTTCCAACATCATATATTAATGACCCATTATTGGAATTGGACCAATGGATCACTTTTGGCCCAAGAATAAAATGGCGCAAGAAAAATACCCAGAAATTTGTATCCCTAATTGAGTTGAAATTAGAAAGAGGCAATTAGGGTAAAACTTGAGGCAATTACTTACACATAGCAACCAAATTTCGTGCCTATCCATACTAGATAGTTTCCTAAAGCCTCACACACTCTATTGGGGTGAGAAATCATCAAAATATGGAAGGTGGGTGACCAAAACCGCAACCCTCCCTTCCTACACCTAATTGGACTTCTATAAAACACTAGATGCATATATACTTGTCATGAAACCCTAGGGGATGAATTTGCACATTGTTGGGGTTGTGGGAGGCTGTTCTTGAGCACCAGAGGTGGAGGAAAATGCCCCAACTCGAAGACTTCTTCCATGCTGCGTCTGCATCAACCTGTGCAGAGTGCTCTCCTTGGAGTCGACCTAAGGTAAACCAAACCTTAAGCAAATCATGCAAGACTTATACCCCTGGAACGAGGGTAGAGTCTAGCTCCTAATGACACTAGTTTTCCTATTTTTCATTTAGTAGATCCGGTGTATTAAGCGTTCTCCTCCAAGCGGTCTGAACAAGGACTTTCTGGAGGATGAGACTTCTTCAACCCAAAAGGAAGGTAATCTTGGGCCAAATCTAAATAAATCCTATACCAATGTGTAGATCATCTAGTCTACTTTCATGTGCAAGTGATTTCATCAATTTTCATTGAGTATATCTCGAGTATTAAGCGTTTTGCCAAAGTCACGCATGTTAATAGTGTTTCACGTTCCTGTCAATTTCTCATGCATTCCAAGGCCAAATTTCATGAAACCAAAACCATAGTTCTCTTCTATTCCATGTTCCCAACAAGTTTCATGATTACACTATTGCCCCATGAGCCCTAGATTAGGAGTTATATATGTTGCATGCATCATGTGAGTGTTTTCTGCATTTTCGGGCAAGAACCCAAAACGCAACGGGACCAGACGTTGCATTCTTGCATGCATGAACGTGACGTACTAATCCGACGCATTCATGTGAAATGTGACCGTGCCCCACGTCACGATTTTGACCGTGATAGTACTGTTCTGACGCCTCAAACTGTGTGTTGCATGGTTTTTAGAGTCTGCATGAACGCGACGTGTACCCCCGTCGCGATTCGGCCAGGTTTCCCACTCAAGGTTTCACGCGATTTTTATATTAGTGTTTTGATTACATCTAATGAACGTGACGAGATAAACCGTCGTGATTCAAGGATGAAGGTGATGGTATAGTCTGTTGCGATTTGAGTCTTTACAGGTTAGTCGTGCTCTGATTATACACTGCGTTATGAAATGCGTAACTGTGTCTGTCGCGGATTTCAAGACCTACCCGAGACCTGTTTTACATGGTATAGAGTTCATGGTTTGCTAGTCTTAGTTCTGGTCAATGCATGAGGTCTGTTCAATGGCTTAAAAACAGTCAACCCATGAAAAAGGCTATAACTACATGAATGTTATTTTAATTGCTCTTTAATGATATGACCTATTCATGCAACTAGTGATTTGTTCATGTTATTGTTCCATCTTGCTAAAATGATCATTGTTATCTTAAAATATTGCAAACCATGTATAGTTAAAGGTATAGTTCATCTCATGCTATCATGTTACTTGTTTTTCGCAAGTTTGAAACCGATGGATGGTGGATTGAGACACATGTGCACTACACACTTGCACATTTAGGCAACCCGTTCTTGGGGGATTGGAAGCTCTCTATTGGTCATTCCGTACTGGCAGACTAGCAAACTTTCCACTAAGACCTCCGTAATTCTCCGTACTCTATGGATTCCCTCATGGAGACCAAGTTGGTTGTATCATTGAAGTTCCCTGGAGATAGCGTGTATTTCCTTTCTTCTCTTGTTCTCATGAGTGTGATTTATAATCTAAACTTAAACCATTATTGTAAAGAGCGAACTAAAGTATAAATTGCATCGTTATGCTACCAAATTATCTCTAGACTATTGTATCATAAAATCATGTTCACATTACTAGCTACTTGTTCTCATCATCATCGTGAACATGACATTACAATTACTTACATCTTGAAACTCTTATTAGCCATTAATGACTGTGGGTATCTACATTTAAAAAATAGTGAGATGTTGATCGGGCACGGAGAGTGTCCAAGGGCTCCAGTCTAGTCCCAATGACGGAGAGTCATAAATATACTGTTAACCGTGGGGTATAATGATTACTGGCGTTGCATCTGTGCTGGGAGCACTTGCGTGTTGAATGCTAGATACAATAACCACATACACATGTCCTAATGTGCATTTCAAGGTGGATCTTTTCTTGGTGTACATTAGTGTCTTCATGCTTGATTAGTGTTACATGATCGTGCTCGTGCTTGCTTGCTTGCGTGATATGGCCATCCTGCAATTATTGCAATTTCAAGTGATACCTTGCGTGCTTGTTACATGCCACACTAGTGATAACATATTGCTCGTTATATCGTTCTAGATCTTGCTCTATCATGATCACTCTATCTAGCTTGTTCAAGTATCTTGTTTAATGAGTTTTATTCGCACATGCATATCTTGATCATCATACTTACCTAGTTCTAAATTGCTAATCACTTATATCATTGCCCGCATATTAAGATATAAATCCTACTGGGCTAGTTTGCTCATTCCCTACTTTTAACCCTCTAGGTGACTATGAAGTACAAGAAGAGGAGCAAGTTGAGGATGTGAATGCATCTGAGTGATGAGCATCCCAACACTTGTGTCTATCTTTAGTTAGTTTGCTTTGAGTGTTAGATTCATGTAGTAGGTAGTGAGGAATAAATGTACTTTTCCTTTTATTGAGTCTTAGTCCTGTTATACAATGTTTAAGAGTTGTCTTAGTTCACTATGATACAATGAGATGAGATTTGAATACAATTTTAATTGAGTTCATTAATTGGGCCCTATTATGATGTTGCATTGATAAAAATTTAGTGTGTGCTAGCTAGAGGCTTATTTGCTGACTGTTCACGTCTTGGAATATCGACTCGAATTATCCGAATATTATCCATTGCGTAATTCTCAGGATGTGACAATTTAGTGGTATCAGAGCCAAGGAAAACCAAATAGGATATATGTCTCAGGAATAAGAGATACCTATGGAACCTAGGTCATAGAAATTAAACATAGTACCTGGCGAGGATGGGTAGAGACTAGGAATATGTTATAATAAACAAACACACTCCTACCCATTGACTATTATAATGTATCTAGAGACATTAATTGGTTTCTATCCGTCTCTCAGAACCCCCCATAACTCTTACACTCAACTGCAATGGCTCGCAATCAGCGGCAAGCTATGTAAGAAACCATGGCTAGATTGACTCAAGCATTACAAAATGTGGTTCAGGCTAGTAATTAGGCTGCCGCGGCTAGGAATGGAGCGGGTGATTTACACTGCAACTTTAGGAGTTTGAACCCTCCTCGTTTCTCTAGACCCCCTGATCCGGACGAAGCAGAGAACTAGCAGGAGGAGATAGAAAGGATTTTCTAAGTTATGCAATGCACCAACAGGGAGAAGGTGGTACTAGCCACTTTCCAATTTACTAAGGATGCCCGGGCATGGTGGAAGGCCACATCGGCTCATCTGCCTAATGTAGCAGAACTGGAGTGGGCTGGATTCCTGGAAATATTCCGGGGAAAGTATTTCTCTGAGAGGGTCAAAGAAAAAAAGGCGGCGGAGTTCTCTGCACTGAAGCAGAAGAGCATGTCCGTGGCTAAGTATGAAGCTCAGTTTGCTCGCCTGGCAGTGTATGCCCCACATCTGGTGGGCACGGAAAGATTGAAGGCCAACATGTTCATGGATGGGCTCAGGCCCATGTTTATCGAGAAGCTCGGACCTCACAACATTCAAACCTACACTGAGATGGTCCGAAGAGCTTAGCTGGTGGAAGACACTATGGCCAAAGTAGAAGGCATAAGGGTAAGGGACAACTCAAAGCCAATCTTCGTCAAGAAGGGAGCACCTAATACTACTCCAACTTTCCGTAACAACAACAACAACAACCACAACAACAACACCTTTAACAACAACAACAAGAGGCCGAATGCTGGAAGAGACTATGCTGTGGACAAGAGAGTCAAAGTGGAAGGTAGGAAATTAGCTGAGAACTGCAAATTTTGTGATAAACCAGGGCACCGAGCTGAAGAATGCTAGAAGAAGCTCGGGGCGTGTTTGAGATGTGGTGGTCGTGACCACCGTATTCCTGACTGTCCTATGCTGAAGGACCAGCCAGGTAAAGCCCAGAATGTACCACGGCGTTAGGGACGCCTTAATGCTGTTGTTGAAGCTTACCTACCTGAGGAAGGGGGTATGGTGGAAGGTACTATTTCCATACACTATCAACCGACTTTTCTACTTATCGATACTAGAGCTGCATATTCATTTATTTCCAGCACATTTGCTGCAACTCTACATGTCAAACATGTACCTCTGAAATCCAAGATCACTGTAGCCTAACCACTTGGCTCCAAATCTAAACTCACCCACTACTTGTCAAAATGTGAAACTATAATTGGAGGACACAATCTCCCTGCCGACCTCATCTGTTTAGACATGAAGGGTTATGATGCCATATTGAGTGTCGATTGGATAATTGAATATGATGCTGATGTAAATTATCGCCATAGAAGGGTCACCTTTAAAAAACCAAACCTTCCAACCCTATCACTACTTGGCACCCTCTACCATAAACACCCTATCTTGATATCCTCTCTAAAGGCTTCTAAGCTGATCAACCAGGGTTGTGATGCTTTCCTAGTTTCAATCATGGCAACTGAAAAGAAGAAACCAACCCTAGAAGACATTCCCATAGCCAGAGACTATCCTGATGTATTCCCAAAGGAATTACCTAGTATACCACCTGAGCGGGAGGTAAACTTCACCACTGAGTTACTCCCTGGGGCAGCCCCTATTTCAAAAGCTTTGTATCGCATGTCCCCTGTTGAATTGCAGGAGCTAAAAAGGTAGATCTAAGAATTATTAGATCAAGGTTTTATCAGGCCCAGCACACCCCCGTGGGGAGCACCTGTACTATTCATCAGGAAGAAGGACGAATCAATGAGGCTTTGCATTGACTACCGTCAGTTAAACCAGTTGACAATAAAGAACAAGTATCCATTGCCCCTCATCGATGAGCTGCTCAATCATATCTCCAGTGCACAATATTTCTCCAAGATAGACCTCAGATCAGGCTGCCATCAACTGATAATCAAGGAAGAGGATATACACAAGTCTGCATTTCAGAGTAGATATGGTCACTATGAGTTTGTGGTCATGCCGTTTGGCTTAACAAATGCTCCAGCGGCTTTCATGCAACTTATGAACAATATTTATAGGCCATACTTAGACCAGTTTGTAGTGGTGTTCATTGATGACATCTTCGTTTATTCCAAGTCAAAGGAAGAACATGAAGAACACTTGAAGGTTGATCTGCAAGTGCTTAGAGATAATCAACTCTATGCAAAACTTAGTAAGTGTGAATTCTGGATGGAGGAAGTGTCTTTTCTTGGCCACATCATATCCAAGGAGGGAATCTCTATAGATCCATCCATGGTGGAGGCGGTAAATAATTGGGCAAGGCTGACAACTGTTCGGAGATCAGAAGCTTTCTGGGTTTAGCTGGTTATTATCGTCGATTTATTAAAGATTTTTCAAAGATAGTTGTACCATTGACCAGGCTTACCAGGAAAAAGAATCCATTTGCATGGGCTGCAGAATGTGAAGAAAGTTTCAGGGCATTAAAAGAGCACCTCACCTCAGCATACGTACTAACATTGCCAGTCACTAGGGGTAGTTTTGAAGTATACATAGATGCATCTAGGATCGGCCTAGGCTGTGTGCCAATGCAAAATGGGAAAGTCATATGCTATGCGTCCAGACAATTGAAGAAGCACGAGGACAATTATCCTGTACATAATCTGGAGCTAGCTGCCCTAGTCTTTGCCTTGAAGATATGGCGTCATTATCTCTATGGTGAGAAGTTCATTGTGTTTTCTGACCATAAAAGCTTGAAGTATTTGTTTTCTTAGCAGGAATTGAACATGAGACAGTGGTGGTGGTTGGAGTATCTCAAAGACTTCGACTTCACTATCCAATATCATCCAGGTAAAGCAAATGTTGTGGCAGATGCTCTAAGTAGGAAGCCAATGATCACATTGTCGAGTATAATGGTGGGAGAATGGAGGTTATTAGAAAACTTTGTCAAGTTAAATATTGATGTTGACATAAAAAGAAGGGATGCCTTATTGCTAGTGTTAGAGCACAACCTACACTATTGGAGGATATTATAGCACTCCAAGACAATGACTCTGTGCTCATGGAGATTAAGGCTAATATAGCCGAGAGGCCGGATTTCTCTTTAACTGAAGAAGGAAGACTCTTGTTCCAAGATCGAGTCTGTGTACTCGACCATGCAGAGACAAAGAAGATGGTTATGGACGAGGCTCACAAGACCAGGTATACCATTCATCCTGGAACTACCAAAATGTATCAGGATCTAAAAGAAGCTTTTGGTGGTCAAATATGAAGAAGGAGGTGGCAGAATATGTCGCCAGATGCTTAACCTGCCAAAAGATCAAGGCGGAGCACTTGCGACATGTAGGTAAGCTTAAACCCCTAGAAATCCCGACATGGAAATGGGAAGGTATAGGGATGGACTTCATTTTCGGACTACCTAAATCTAGAGGTGGATTCGACGGCATATGGGTGATCGTCGACCGCTTAACTAAGTCCGCTCACTTTTTGCCGGTAAAGAACAACTGGTCAGTGGATGTTCTGGCTACATTGTATGTGAAGGTGTAGTACCCTGAAAAATTCATTAATTTGAAAATAAAGACAAATTGAAAATTTATCAATTAATAAATTCAAACTAGTTAAAAGAGGTACGCATCATTATCGCATGCGTAAAAACCCATATAAAAATGACGTAAAAATAATAGTCATACTTTAAATGATATTCTCTAATGACTCATCAAGGAGTTTGTACATAGAAAAATCATTTGGACCTAGTTTAAGAATTTATGCGACTTATTATCGTAATTAAGGAATAAGTCGGAGAACCCATTATTATATTTGCCAAACTGAATTAAAAATCAAAATAAACATGCGGATAGACTTTAAATAATATGGGTTGATAGCCCATTATGATAATTGGACCAATAGACAATATTGGCCAATGAATAAATTCTATAATAAAAAGATAATTAAGACCCATTAAGTAAATGAGTTGTACAATTGAGTCATATTTAAGTTATTGGGCCAAACGCAAGATCCCAAAGGATGGATGAAGATTAGAAATATGGGGATAAATAATATTAACTTAGAATAAAATAATTAATTAATAAATAAATGTGATAAATTAGAATAACGGGTGAATGAAATGCAATAAATGAAATTAAACAAAAACCCATTAAGCTAAAATAGGTAATGGGTTGTATTAATAGTCCAAGCATAAAAGAATGGGCCCAAATGTGTAGAACCCATCTTGGGATGGGAATTAATTATGCTAAATTCACACTTAAATTAATAATAAATGGAAAAAGGTTTAAGATAATCATTAAATAACCTATAATTGTCCTAAAAAGGAGTCCTCATCCCATCCTAACCTATTAGCCACGAAATTAGATCCCTCCCCAAGCCAATTAGGGGATAAATACTAGAATAGGGGGAGATAAATGTGAAAATTCGGAGTTAATTAATAAATAAATTAAATAAGGGTAAGATAAATACTAAAAAGGGTTATAAATATCCTAAAAAGAGTCCTAATCCTATTCTAAACCTTTGCCCACGAATTTGGACTTCTCCCTAAGCCTATTAGGTAGATAAAGGCAAGAAATTGGGGGATAAATATAGAAATTAAGAGTTTGAAGGGAAAGAGGAGTTTTAAGAAAGAAGGACTCTATAGCAACCCAATACAACCCCAATTTCAGCCCTAGCAACCCTAGAACTACTATTGGAGCTTTGGAGGATGAGGAGAGGAGCTGAGGATGAAGAGCAAGGAGAGGAGGAAGCTTGGAGCAAGGGATTTTCGTTACCTTCTTCGTCCAAACCCTAGGTTTCCATCACAGCGCAAAAAAGTAGGCAATCTCTCAAGCACTCAACATGTAAATTTTACCCTAGGTAGCCTTCATGATCCTCTTCAAAAGCCCTCTCGTTTCACTATTTTTTGTTCATCTATGAGGGCAAATTAATTGTCTGAATCCCTGCCATCATCTTGTACCTGAACCCTAAAGATTATCTTCATTCCATACATGTACTCAATCCCATGCTATGATTTTATTCTCACAAATACTACATGATCATAGCTGTCAAACACCCCTATTTGCCCCAATTTTTATCAAGTGATCGTTGCTGCTTATTTTGGTCACTGTAAAGTAACACTATTAAAGCATGCACATACCTTGTCCATTTCCTAATTAATCATGCTCAGTAATAGATCTGCCTGTCTAGTGTCGTTTAAAAGTGATTTCATGATTTTTGGAGTATTGTACGATTTGATACGAATTTTTGAAGTGTACTATGTCATGTTGGATGGCTTGGACCAAATATTAAAAAGGGTCAAGCCCATCTGTCAGAGCTCGGGCCGAGGCTCTGAGAACACGACGACCCGATAGGTCACGTTCTCATCCTCGTCATGACAGAGGATCATGTCACATTCTGAACGCGACCTGAGCCGATGTCGCGACCTGTTCAGCAGGTCGGCCCGACCTAGTTGTGCTGCCGACCTATCGCGACGTGCACCCACGTCGTCGCATTGGTGTCTCAGCAGGCACCGGATCGCGTTGGATCGAACCGTCGCGACCTGAAAGCACCGGCTAGGCCCGTTGCGACCTGATCCAACAACGCATCAGACTGCCTTGTCGCGACCTAAATGCGACAGCACCCGACGTCGCGAGATCAATAGAGCAACCAGAACCTGAATATACCCTTTTAACCCTGCTATACATGTCCATTCAACCTTGTTAAACCCAAATTAAGTACTGTCATGAATAATTTTGATCTGTTAATTATTAATGAGCAATATTACATGAATTTAATTAATCTAAAAACTATGTGCACAACCATACATGTTCTCTTGATTCATCTACACTTGCACACACTAAACATAAATGTATGCCATGGGACCTTATTAATTTACTCAATAATGTATCTGGTAATTTAGAGAAATAAATTACTAAGTCCCTATTTAAATAATTACACTTGTCTTCATTTTACTCATGCGTTTTATACACCGTTACCGCTTCCCTCGGCCTTCGAGCACCATTACTGCTCCCCTTTCCCTTTCTTTCCCTTTCTCCTTTCCCTCCTCCTCTTCGAGGGGGAAAGCTTTCCCCTCCCCGGCGGTTGGAGCTTGGTGGCGTCGGCGGCTCGTGTGGAGCTCGAGAGCTGTGTCGTGGAGCGAGGAGGAGGCGGCCGTGGCATCGTGAAGGCCCCTTTGTGGGTTGGTTCTTCGTTCTCCTGTAGGGATGCTTGTGCCCTTTCTTGTTAGTGTGGATTGGAGGTCCTAATGGGTGTTTGCACACTTTTACTGCTTTCACCATGATCCCCTCCCCGTGTTGTGCTAGTTGTAGCATTTGTGGGCAATCACGGGATGTGGATCCCGTCAGTCGGCCTTCTAGCTGATGTCGCGACTGCCGAGTGCATCGCAACATCAGAGAAGGCGTCGCTGCGGTCGGACGCGACCTTATCGCGGCCCGGATGGCCGTCGCGACAAGGATTGTGTCGCGACTCGATTGCCTGTCGCGACAAGGGTGTTGTCGCGACGCGCAGCCTTGCCGCGACAAGGTTGTTGCGGCCTGTTTTCCTGTCGCGACAATAAGTTATCGCGGTGCGCTTTCCCGACGCGACCTGGGTCTTGTCGCGGTGGCCCTGACTGTCGCGATGGTATCGCGACGGCTTTGGAGGGCGCGACAAGACCTTGTCTGCCTCGGGTGTTTCCATGGCCACGGTTGGGGTGTGCCCCAGGGTAGGGTGTGCCCTTAGGACCTTCTGGTGGGAACCCGGCCGGTTTCCTCCCTGCGTTCACTGACCGAAGGTGACACCTTCGTGGCCGTGTCTTAGCGGCTGTGCGAGGAGGCTCGCGTCTGTCTAATAATCGATTGTCTGTCTGTCAGTCGATTATTAGAAGAGCGGTGGTTTTTGTTCTTTCTGTAGTGTTCCAGTTTCTCGGGCCGTGCCGTGTGTGCCGACGTTGGTCGACGACCCTTCTGGAGGTTGTTCCCGAAAGGGGTGCCGTGAGTGCCTGTGCCAACTGGGCTTGTCTTAGTTACAAGCCAGCTGTGTTGTTTCTGTGGTGGTTGCCACGCTAGTTCTCTTTTGCCCGGTGCTTGGCACTTGAGGGCTTGTCTGTGAGATAGGTTGTTACCGTTACCTGGGACCCCCAGCCCCGCGCATCTGCTGAGGGAGTTCTTCGAGCGGCAGGCGTGCTCAAGTCTCGAACTTGGAGCAGAAGGGGAAAACGGTGGGGACAGTGGTGTAGAGTCACTTATGGAGCTCCCTTAGCTGGGTCTGGGATGCCGAGGTTGTTGTGGTGCTCGTTCGGTGCAGGCCAGCTAGTCCTTCTCACTGCCTGGTGTAATCACGGGGATTGTGCCCCCCCTCAACACGCAAACACGTATTAAATCTAATAGCATGGAAAATAGGATGTGATTGCCACCTAGAAAGTTGCCTAATGAGTAGAAAATGTGAGGGCTAAATATTCTAGGAAAGGGAAAGAGAATGGAAGTGGACCTAGTGTCGCGGCAGGGTTACCTGTCGCGATGATGCTGAGAACGCGTCGACATTGCCGGCCGCGTCGCTTTGTCGCATCCCTCTCCACTGTCACGTTCTCTTCTGTGCGGGAGATGATGGATGGGACCTTCTTCCCATCCTCCAGCCGGCTAGAGGATGAGAGCTCCTCGTGGGATCTCGCTTGGGTGCCTGGCATAACAAAAAGAAACAAGAAAAGCCCTATTAGAACAAGTTAAGCGTAGTAACTATTCCCAAAAATGAAAAGAAAAGAGAAAGCATGGTGGGAACGAACCTGGGGGTGGTTTTAAAACCCCTTGGGTAGTAGGAAAGTGTGGGAATGGGAAGGGATGCAACCTATCTAGAAACAAAATAAAATGCATCAAGAAATAGAGGAAAAGGGGAGGAGAGAAGATTGAGCCCCATTAGGGCGAGTCCCTGGCGTGGATGACGTTCAAATGATCGTGCAGAAGCTCCTGGATGAAGTGGGGGTCGCCCTCCTGTATAGCTCAATGGAGAATTCGGCAGCCCTTCGGGGTGAAAATCGGAGCTCCCCCGTCCATGAAGAGGAGGCCTTGCTTTTATAAGCCTTTGAGAGAGAATATCTCATTAAAATGGATAATAAGTGAAAATGGGAGATAAATGCCAATGAAAATCACATGGGAGAGTCCTTGGGACCTTCAAGAGAGTCCCTAGGGCCCAAATTTCGCCCAAGGGGTTGAGATATTCCCTGGAGATAAACCAATGGGAGGATAAATAGGAGTTGGTTGCGGAGGCCTGCATGCGCAGTTGCTGTCGCGACGTATCATAGGGCCGTGACATAGAGACGCGACGGGGAGGAGCGACGTGGCAGTATGCCTATGTGCATGGATATGCATGGGCTGTTACGGCAGCCCGTAGCGTCACGACACTGAGACGCGGCGCTATGATACGACTGGTCAATAAAATCAAATAACTGCGAACTATCAGCTAATCATATGAATGAATAAGACTTATATATGTCCAATGACTCTCTCAAAGTGATAATGGACGGGATTTCAAGGTAATTTGAGTTGTTAATGGGCTCAAAACAAGGCTAATGATGGGCTCAAGGTGAGTGACCAACTAGGGGCTCACTAAGATATCAAGAAATGTGGTCCAACTCAATAGTCAGAACCAAGTGTCTACAGATTGCCCCTCCTTGGCATCCACTTTGCAAGGAGACGAAGCGGAAGTGTAGTGGAGGTGTCACGAAGTGATGGCGGAGCGGAAATGATGCGGAGTGGACTGAAAAGTGGGAGCCAAATAAAGAGACACCCGGTCTAACAAACGAGCAATTGGAATCTTCGTGAAAGCCCCGAGTCAGCTGCTCGAGCAGAATGCCAAGAAAAGCACAAGTCTGGACGAGAAGGAGAAAAGAAGAGGACGATCAACCTCTCGATTGAGAGGTACCCTAGCCGATTGGCCTACAGGTTTCGTTTTGGCGGGACATGTGCGTGCCAGGCAGGTAACTCATGACTCTGTCCTAGAAGCGGTTCGCAACTAAAACAAATCAAAGGAATATGATGAAAATTGGATAGAGAATGCAGACAGGGAAATTCTTGTCAAACTGATTGGAACAACTCACTCAGAGGCAAA
Organism: Colocasia esculenta; assembly: GCA_014218235.1. Lineage (NCBI taxonomy): Eukaryota > Viridiplantae > Streptophyta > Magnoliopsida > Alismatales > Araceae > Colocasia > Colocasia esculenta. Next base: position 37,272,572 of record CM024753.1, read on the forward strand.
TCTTTCGATTCGGAGTGGAATTGGATTTCTTATTTGAAATATGAAGGATGATTGGGCACTTAACAAGGGCTCATCAATAGTCAGGAATGAGTCAGGAAGCTCAAAGTCCTACATGATGCATGTTGGGCTAAATAAAATAAACCATCAAAACAAATGCAAAGAAAAGGAGAAAATAGAAAATATATCAAGGATAATATTTTTAAGCCAAATAGGAACGGGTCAAGAGACTACCCACAACCACAGTGCAGGCCTGAATCCATCGTCCCCGAACTTATCCAACTCAACGGCCTATCCAACAATTAACAATGTGCACCTGGATTATCATTGTTTTTAGTAAAGGGGAACTCAAATCCCAGAACACATTGAGAACCAGCCGGTCCTTGACATGATATAATAGCTAGGACATATAGTAATGTGGGGGAGTAAGGGAAGAAATACTTACCTGACTTACCTGTGACGACCTCTTTTTTCTTTTTCTGATTTATTATTTTTTTTTTGACAAGAGACAGACATAATAAGCACAAAATAACAATATATACACAAGCATAATTAAACAAACAAATATACTAATCACAGACATAGAAATAACACAGTAGACAAAGAAGCGACGCCTCGGAAGGCCGCGACAAGGTCGCGGCGCCCCGCCATGTCGCTACCTGGTCGCGTCATATCGCAGTGTCACGACTCCGACCGAACTCAAAGAACGCAGAAGCCTCAAGCTTATCTCTATACTAAGACTCCTAGATTACCACTAGGACTCCTAAACCTCTCCTAATCTTATCATAATAACTAGTTGCGGGGTTAGGATGGGTTTGCACCCCCTTACAGTTCTATAAATACGTGGTTTGGGGTGTTAATCACGCAGCTAATTCTCTGCTTCCTCTCTTCTTCAGTTCTCTCTCTCCTGCAGCCATGAAGAGAAGTGTTTCAGCTTTCCAAGAGGAAGTCCCTCCTTACTCTGGTCCAAAAGAAGCTAGGGAGTCTTACGCCAAGCTCCAGCAACTCTCCTCCATCCCGGGGCACATATGCATGCGCCCGGAGCTCCAAGTAAGTCTTCTTCTTTTAAAATCTGAATTTCTGCTCTGTTTTCTCCTGCTTTCTTCTTCTTCTTTCTCTCCGTTCTCAAACTCCCTCTTCTATTTCTTCAGATCTTACCGGGGCAAAGGAGATTTTCTAAAGTGCCCTGGTTGGCTCCCATGATCGAACTTCTCCCGCCCGCCTCTGTTGAACCACTTTTTATTACCCTCATATTTTGGTGCTAACAAAATTTATGATTAGATTGTTCATCAATATTTATGATTATTTTATGGCGCACTAAAATGATAAAATCGATGTTTAATCAATATACATTGATTTCTGTTTAAAGTGCCAAAGTATTAAGTGTTCGCAACGATTTCTTCTGTAAAGCGCAAGAAGTCGATGCCATAACGATTTCTTCTGTAAAGCGCAAGAAGTCGATGCCATAACGATTTCTTCTTTGAGCGCAGTGATTTGGTAAGAAATCGTTCCCATAACGATTTGTTAAGAAATCGTTCCCATAACGATTTGTTAAGAAATCGTTCCCATAACGATTTCATAAGTCATGCTCATAACGATTTCTTCATGGATTCTGTTGAAACACAGATTGCTTTTATAAGTCATGCTCATAACGATTTCTTCATGCTCATAACGATTTCATAAGTGAGCGCAACGACTTGCTAAGTGAGCACAACGATTTGTTAAGAAATCGTTCCCATAACGATTTCATAAGTCATGCTCATAACGATTTCTTCATGAATTCTGATCAAACACAGATTGCCTTTATATTTCAAATATGCTTGGCGCTTAAATGAAAAGTCAAATATCTTCTGACAAAAAGCTGCATGCATATTTCAGAGTCTTGTCAAAAAAATATGACCTCTATTTTCAGTATGTTAGCAGAAGCATAGTACCATGCATCGTTTATCATAAACACTCTTTTATGCTAACACTCTCTTCTATGCTCACAGACATCGAAGACCATCGGAGTCTGATTAAGACAAATGAAGAGGAGATGAGCAACGGCTAGAACTCCAACGGATCTCTTCAACAGATCTATTCTAAAGCTGCTCAATATAAAAGATGGAGCATTGCTGAAGAACAATGAGAGCCTTTTCTTGAATATCTTTGAAGGAGTGTACATCTGTGAGAAGCACCTTCACGCCACTTACACTCAAGGAAAGAGAGAAAGAGCCCGAGCCAAGAAGAAGCATTTCAAGCTCTCAAGCTTCCAAGCTTTCAAGCATTCGAGCCTTCTTTTCTCTCTTCTGTTTTCTCTCCGAGCTCATTGTATATCTGGGGAGAGTTTGGGACTGTGAGCTTTACATGAGTGTTCATCTTGTAAGGTCTCTCAGTCTGATCTTTCTAAGAAAGATCTGTGTCCAGCTGTAGGACTGTATACAGTAGATAACCCAGCTAGGGGTTTGTGTCTAGCAGAACCTAACTGGGGTTTGTACCAGTTGTTAACCCAGCTAGGGGTTGGTGTCTAGCAGAACCTAACTGGGGTTTGTACCAGTTGTCAACCCAGCTAGGGGTTTGTGTCTAGCAGAACCGCACTGGGGTTTGTTCCAGGAGGTTGGCTTCTTTACCTGTAAGAGAAGTGGGCTGCCTTCTTGCCCGGGAAAGAGAAGAAGACCTGGTGGGGGATCCAGGGTGTTGTAAGGTCCATAAGGGGGACTGTACCCTTGGTTAGTGAAATCCCAAGAGTTTGCTTGGGGACTGGACGTAGGACTTCCATGTGGGAAGGGCCGAACCAGGATAAATCTCCTGTGTCCTTGTGTGATTGTTTATTTGCTTCCGCACTGCACTCTCTATCACACTGAACTAACCAAGCTTTCAAGTGTTATTTTCTGTGTTTAAGATTCTATTTCAGATTTCAGAAAAACCTATTCAACCCCCCTCTAGGTTTGCTTGCTGCCGTACCAAAAGGGCCAACAAGTGGTATCAGAGCGAGTCTCTGAACTTTCAAAGAAGATCCAACGATCTTAGAGTAAAGATCCATGGCAGCTCAAGGATATGCTGAAGGCCAATCAGTCACCAGACCTCCATTCTTTGATGGAGAAGACTATCAATATTGGAAGATGAGAATGGAATGCTTCATTCGAGGCACAGATTTCGATCTGTGGCAGGTAATCGAGGTAGGTGATTATGTTATTGTTCCTATTCCAGGCACTACTGCAATTACAACAATAGATAAAAGTAAATTATCTTTAAACTTTAAGGCTAAAAACTATCTATGTTGTGCTCTATCTAAAAGAGAGTTCAGTAGAGTTTCTGCATGCAAATCTGCTAAAGAAATATGGGATAAATTGTAGATAACCTATGAAGGAACAGATAAAGTAAAACAAACTAGGATAGATATTCTTATCTCTCAATATGAGCAATTCAAAATGCTTCCAAATGAAAACATTACTACTATGTATAACAGATTTTCAAGTATAATAGTAGGTTTAAATTCTCTTGGAAAAATTCTTCCTAATGAAGAAACCGTTAGAAAAATACTTAGGTCCTTAACTATTTCATGGACACCTAAGGTAACGGCCATAGAAGAAGCCCATGACTTGACCAAATTATCGATCGATAATCTGATAGGTTCTCTCATGGCACATGAAATAAATATGGAGCGATTATCTGAAAGTTCATCTATAATGAAATGCACTAACGCTCTTAAAGTTGTAGCCGCTCCTTCCATCTCTTCTTCTAGTTCCCAGGATGTAGATTCTGAAGACTGTAATATGGATGAAGTATTGTCCAAGCTTCAGAAAATTTTGAAGAAGAAGAAAAACGGATCAAGAAGGATCCAAAGAAAAGAGAAAAAGGAAAAGGACCAGTCTGCTATGAATGCAGAAAACCTGGACATCTGAGACCAGATTGTCCAAGACTCAAGAAGGCTGGTCAACCAGAAAAGCCCAAGAAGCAGCACAAGAAATTCAAAAGAAAAGCAATGGCAGCTGCTTGGGAAAATGATGAGGTCATAAGCTCAGAATCATCAAGCTCAGATTCAGAAAAAGAGCAGGTAAATCTAGCCCTCATGGTAGGACTAGATGAGGTACATCTTAACTCATCTTTTGATTCTTGCACAGATTCAGGATCAGAATCTGAAGATTTAGATCATGTTTTTAATGAACTTTATGATAAACACAAGGTTGTTGTAAAAGAATTGAAAAATATCAAGAACAACCTTACTTGTTTGGAAAACACTAATTCTGATCTTAAATCAGAAATGGAACAATTAGAAGATCAATTAAAAGAATATAAAGATAAAAATTATCTTTTAAATGAAGATTTGAAAAGCAAGAACAAAGAGAAGTAGAGTTAGAAGAAAAATTAAAAACTCTAACTGAAGAAAATCTCTATTTAAAAGAATCAGTTAGTAAATTAACTAGAGGGAAAACATCTTTAGCCCTATGCTTAAAAGGATCAAAATCTGGAAATGACAAACAAGGGCTTGGTTATACACCTCCAGAAAAAGAAAAACAAGTAATAAACTCAGCAAAATATCCTTTACCAAAATTTGTAAAAGAAACCAAAATGCCTCAGAAAAAGGAACTTGAAACAACCAAGCTTTATCAAAAGAAAAAGGTTTCTAAAATTATGATCCAACCATGCATCACAAAGGCAATAAGAACTGCAAAACAAATTATATTCACTGCTGCTCTCATTGCAATAAACTAGGACACACTGTGAACACCTGCACAACTAAGCACCTAGTTTGGATACCTAAAGGCTATTTTTATGCATCTAACGATCAAGGACCCAAAATTATTTGGGTACCTACTTCTGAGTAGCTCATTTGCAGGATAGCCTTGGGGCATCAGGAACAAAGGATGCTCAAGGCACTGAAGACTGCCAACTCTTCATCCATCTCATATCTGAAGAGGGAGTAGTCATTAATTTATTCGTAAATTTTAAATATTACTAATAATTATTTTCAAGTTTCATTCAGATGGAGTCTCTCATGCTCAGGGGGAGCACAGACTAAGGGGGAGTCTCATACTCAGGGGGAGCCTTCACTAAGGGGAAGTTATTCATTGAATATCTATTATTGTTGAACCCCTCAATGGTAAGAAATTTTCTCAAAGGGGAGAGAATGCATGGTAAGATCCTTCCTTTATGGTTAATGACAAAAAGGGGGAGAATTTGTATGTTCTATGAATTTTCTGCATTTTTTTTATGCTTCATATATTTGTGTCAGAAAATTCACATAAATTTTGTCATCACCAAAAAGGGGGAGATTGTTGAACCGCTTTTTATTACCCTCATATTTTGGTGCTAACAAAATTTATGATTAGATTGTTCATCAATATTTATGATTATTTTATGGCGCACTAAAATGATAAAATCGATGTTTAATCAATATACATCGATTTCTGTTTAAAGTGCCAAAGTATTAAGTGTTCGCAACGATTTCTTCTGTAAAGCGCAAGAAGTCGATGCCATAACGATTTCTTCTGTAAAGCGCAAGAAGTCGATGCCATAACGATTTCTTCTTTGAGTGCAGTGATTTGGTAAGAAATCGTTCCCATAACGATTTGTTAAGAAATCGTTCCCATAACGATTTCATAAGTCATGCTCATAACGATTTCTTCATGGATTCTGTTGAAACACAAATTGCTTTTATAAGTCATGCTCATAACGATTTCTTCATGCTCATAACGATTTCATAAGTGAGCGCAACGACTTGCTAAGTGAGCACAACGATTTGTTAAGAAATCGTTCCCATAACGATTTCATAAGTCATGCTCATAACGATTTCTTCATGAATTCTGATCAAACACAGATTGCCTTTATATTTCAAATATGCTTGGCGCTTAAATGAAAAGTCAAATATCTTCTGACAAAAAGCTGCATGCATATTTCAGAGTCTTGTCAAAAAGATATGACCTCTATTTTCAGTATGTTAGCAGAAGCACAGTACCATGCATCGTTTATCATAAACACTCTTTTATGCTAACACTCTCTTCTATGCTCACAGACATCGAAGACCATCGGAGTCTGATTAAGACAAATGAAGAGGAGATGAGCAACGGCTAGAACTCCAACGGATCTCTTCAACGGATCTATTCTAAAGCTGCTCAATATAAAAGATGGAGCATTGCTGAAGAACAATGAGAGCCTTTTCTTGAATATCTTTGAAGGAGTGTACATCTGTGAGAAGCACCTTCACGCCACTTACACTCAAGGAAAGAGAGAAAGAGCCCGAGCCAAGAAGAAGCATTTCAAGCTCTCAAGCTTTCAAGCATTCGAGCCTTCTTTTCTCTCTTCTGTTTTCTCTCCGAGCTCATTGTATATCTGGGGAGAGTTTGGGACTGTGAGCTTTACATGAGTGTTCATCTTGTAAGGTCTCTCAGTCTGATCTTTCTAAGAAAGATCTGTGTCCAGCTGTAGGACTGTATATAGTAGATAACCCAGCTAGGGGTTTGTGTCTAGCAGAACCTAACTGGGGTTTGTACCAGTTGTTAACCCAGCTAGGGGTTGGTGTCTAGCAGAACCTAACTGGGGTTTGTACCAGTTGTCAACCCAGCTAGGGGTTTGTGTCTAGCAGAACCGCACTGGGGTTTGTTCCAGGAGGTTGGCTTCTTTACCTGTAAGAGAAGTGGGCTGCCTTCTTGCCCGGGAAAGAGAAGAAGACCTGGTGGGGGATCCAGGGTGTTGTAAGGTCCATAAGGGGGACTGTACCCTTGGTTAGTGAAATCCCAAGAGTTTGCTTGGGGACTGGACGTAGGACTTCCATGTGGGAAGGGCCGAACCAGGATAAATCTCCTGTGTCCTTGTGTGATTGTTTATTTGCTTCCGCACTGCACTCTCTATCACACTGAACTAACCAAGCTTTCAAGTGTTATTTTCTGTGTTTAAGATTCTATTTCAGATTTCAGAAAAACCTATTCACCCCCCCCTCTAGGTTTGCTTGCTGCCGTACCAAAAGGGCCAACAGCCTCGATCCAGCAATTGAAAGTGTGGGGACTCTCTACGGTGTTCGTTCTCGCCAAGAAATACCATAAGTTCGTGCATGTGTGGGATAGCATCACGACACTAGTTGAGCTATGGCACCCGCAGACTCACACCTTCGTCTTCCCCAAATTCGAGGCGACGATCCTGCTAGAGGAAATGGAGATCATGCTCGGGCTCCCAAAATACAAACGCGGGGAAGAATACACACTCTCCCACACCGTGGCGCCGATCAACTCGTGGGGGATTTTGAGCGAGATTACTACAAGGAAGGCGGATCTGCAAAGCATGACAAGCCGGCACTTTGTGCATCTCCTACCAATCGCCTAATGGATCACTTCTTAATGCAAGCACCGGACCGGGAACCATCTTGCCATCTCTAAAGCGGCCGCCATCTGCATTTGCGGCATTATACTCTTCCCGGCCGAAGATGGAGGTGTCTTGATCGCCAACCTGAGCATCATCGACTCCATCTCGGAAGGTATGAATATCGGCCAAGTGATCCTAGGTTACCTGTATGCTGGACTAACCTCTGCAGCCACCGGGGGCCCCTTCTATGGCTCCGTCGTCGCCCTCGAGCTCTGGATGGGCATGCACATTAACTTCTGAGCGATGGATACCTTGGGTACAGAGTGCAAGACAATGCTCCATCACCCGCTGGCTTATGTGGGCGGCCCTCTCCATATGACGACCCAGGCTTGGTGCAAGACTACCCAAGTGAAGGGCTTGAAGGCATGGCACGAGTACTTCAAGCAAATGACCGTGGCGACCTTTGAAATGCGCTCGCACTTCCTCCACAACCGGGTGATCCATGTACCCCAGTGTCTCGGGCTAGCGCTCCGCCTTATGGGCAATGAAGCCCTCGTCAACTACAACCCAGACCGGTGTTATCTGCAGTGCGGGATGGCACGCACCGTGGTTCCGTATCTCTCGCACTACCCGGCTATTCAACAAAGGAAGATGGGCGATGAATAGGACAAGATGGATTGCACTGGGAGGGGTGTGCTACGAGTTTCGTCCAGGTGGAAGTGGAAGAGGAAGATGAGGACATGATCAGAGAGTACGTGGAGGCGCTTAAGAAGCTCCAACCAGCTACTGTGGAAGCTTGAGGATAGGTAGACTGATGTAGGAAAGATGTCAGATGGTAGTTAGGGCAGGAATTGACATTTATTTGAATGTAGAAAGAATTTGGAACATGTATTGATTGATTTGAAATGAATCTCCTGTTTGGCGCAATGAGCTCTATTTATAACGCGACAACATAGGGCGTCGCCTTAAGGTCGCGACAATGCGGGGCGTCGCGACGTCCAAGGGTGCCGCGACAGTAACGCGACAGCCCGCTGAGTCGCGACTCGAACTGAACATTCAAAACGCAACCAGCCTTCCATTTCCCCCTTTCTTGGCATTCAAACCACCGAGCCAACCCTTCTCTTTACAACCTTCGAACCTCTTGCGATTCACTTCCATCTTTCTTCAATCTTTCCCCTTTTCTGAACCTTAGTCACTCACCATTGCCATGGAAGGAGGAGGAAACGCCGGAGAGGGCTCTTCCCGGACAAAGCGGCACGTGGAGCGGCGGAGCTCCCGGCGCCGGATGGAGGCGCCTCCGGAGGAGGAGGCGGAGACGGACGTCGAGATGGAGGTAGAGGAGCAGACGGAGGGCCCTACCGTGGACGTGGAGGCGGCAAGAAAGGAAAGGGAGAAAGCCATGAAATCGGTAAGTAATCAGACCCTAAACCATGTATGAATGGGTTGGGATGGTAGAAGAAGCCTCTAGAGGGCGATTTGTAGGGCATGAAGCCCAAGGGAAAGAGGATCGGACAAAGGAGGCTCCGACCGGTCCGGTCCTGAAGACGCGACGGCGCGATCAGCCGCGACACCAATAGTCGCGGCGGCCTCGCGTGCCGCGACCATGTCGCGATAGAGCGTGGCGACGTTGCCTTATTGCGGCCTAGGGAGGCAACGCGATAAGGTCACGGCGCACCGCCTTGTCGCGACCTGGTCGTGACCCTTAAAGGGGGCGCGACTCGAACCGAGGATCTAAAACATGACTGCTAACTAACCCCCCCTTTTTCATGCAGGGCGAGATGAGGGCCCGGGTATCCTGGACCTTGGTTCTAGCTGTCTTCCTAGCCTTCCCACTCTTCTAGAGAGAGAGAGTTGAGGAGATGGGGTTTGGGGAAATCCTTAGGATAGAGAGGATGAGGCCGGATCCCGCTCTCACTCAGGCTCTGTGGAGCAGGTGGGATACGGAGGCGACCACCTTCGTATTTCCATGGGGACACATGATCCCCAGTCTTGAGGATGCGAGCCGGATCACGGGGCTCCGAGTGTACGGGAGGCCAGTGAGCGGATTCACCTATCCTTGCTACCACGACCTGGCTGAGCGACTCCTAGGGCTACCCATAGACCGTAGGTCTTCCCTAGTCCCCAGGGTAGAGCTACAGGAGAGTCTGGGACTATTTGATGTTTGGAAGAAGGCAGGGGAGACCACAGACGAGCACTTCGAGAGGCTTGTTCGGGTGAGTCGGCAGGAGTTGGCGAGCGATCCAGGGTGGAGGCAGACTTGGACTTGCGTCGCTTCCTCGTCCTTTTTCTTGGTAGACTTTTTTTTCCACGAGGGGCGATGCAGTCCATTGCCGCTTCTTGCCTTTGTTGGAGGATTTGAGGGAGGTAGGGGGCTACACCTGGGGAGCGGTGTTCCTGGCGCACCAGTTCGACAGCTTGGGTACCTCCAAGTAGCAGACCTCGTCGAGCGGATTCTTCCCCTTTCTCCAGGTATACTACTTCTCCCTAACCCTTGAACTTAACTGCATTTTGCTTTAAACTGCGATCTAATCTCCTTCTTATTTTGTAGGTCGGGTCTTACCTTCACCTTCCAGTCCTAGGGAGAGGGATCCTCACATGGCCGGGCCTCGTGCCTATTGCACGCCGTTGGGATTCTCGTCGGGACACCCACAACCTCGGCGATCAGCTAGCGCGCCTCCAGGAGGCCATTGACAGCTACCCTCACTTGGATGTAAGTGCTCTAACCTTTCTCTTCATGAATTAGTGCTTGATTTGATATAACTGCTTGATGACAGATTGTGCTTTGATGTGCAGGTGGTGTGGCAGCCATATTTGGAAGAGAGCAACGAGGGACAGCCTTGGTTGGTGCAGGCCCGCCCCTACTTCGGTAGGTCGGTGTGGGTGCATGCACTCAACCTTGTGCTACCTCTGCATCTATTCCTATGCCAATGCTCTCTAGGACTTCGGCAGAGTGCTGTGGAGTTCCCTACTCGTGACCGATTCTGCAGACCCGGCCAGAGCTTTCGGGGGCTCCACGACATGACCGACTGGCATGAGCGGGCAAAGGAACAGATCCAAAACTGGGAGTGCCGGGGAAAGGTTGTCAAGTCTACCACGACCACGGACGATGCGTACCTCAAGGCAGACGCCTTGAAGTACGGAGGAAAGGTGTACAAGAGCGCCCGACACTAGGTGAAAAAAAACCCTAAACTACAACTCTTTGAATTTGATTTTATGGAATTGAACTAATGAGTTGGATATGGACTGCAGGTGGATGTGGCCGGCGAGACTGCATCACTCCGACCCTTGCTCTACTCAGCGACGCAAGATCGCGAGGTGGCACAGAAGGAGGTAGAGCAGCTGGTAAGTACTTACTCAGACTTCGGTACTTAACCACTTTCAAAGCTGATTTAGGGATTTAACATGTGTTTTCTTGTGCAGCGGAGGGAGTTGGAGAGAGTAAGGAGTGCCGCAGCAGCTGGTGCCTCCTCATCGAGAGCAGCAGAGAGCACCCAGTCAGATCTGGAGGACCGACTGGCGGCTGCAGTCAGGCGCGCGGAGGAGACACAGAGGGACCTAGAGGAATGAGTAAGTAAGATAGACCTTTTAGATTGAAAGTTATAAACACTTGGTACTGACTAGACTGTTCCTTTGTAGGAGAGGGAGCTGAGGAACACCACCGACCGCGCGGATCAGCTACAGGGGCAGATTGACATGGCCAGGGGTGAGAGAGATCAGCTGTGCATCCGGGCGGAGGCAGCAGAGCAGAGGGTGGCAGAGGCTACGATAGAGCTGGCGACACTGCGGGTGCAGGGGTCGTCAGCGGACTAGACAGAGATGGTGAGATTGCGCACAGAGGTGATGGCGTAGCAGATTAGGATTGATGAGCTCTGGGGTATGGTGAAGACCTTTGGAGAGGCAGCTAGGAGTAGGAGTAGGAGTAGGACTGGTGTTAGTGGGGCGAGTGGTGCCTCAGTTAGACAGTATTTGGCAGGTTCCTCCAGTCGGCGAAGGGACGAGGAGGATGAGAGGTGCCACTGCGGTGAGGGTAGCGTTCAGGGTGGTAGGGATGGTGGTGAGATGCCACCACCAATAGAGAGACAGGAGGGATCTGGGGAGAGTGGTGGTGGACAGTGAGGAGTTTGTGAACCACCTCCCCTCTATCTTTTGTACATATTGTTCATCCCTTAGTGAAAATTTTATTTTATGTCAATCTTTATGCAATGAATGATTTGCAATTGACACGAATGTGAGATGAGATTCAAACACGGGAGAGACAAAGAATACTGAGTACAACGCTGCGTGTCCCTTAGAATTACCTGTCCCTGCACACTTGACAAAACAGGTTAGATCTGTTCTTTGGCTCAGCCCCTTGCGCTTAAATAATTATGAACCCAACTTCGTACTTGTCAAGGGGCTGAGCCTTATTAAATGGGCGGAAAGGAAAATAAACAATGCATGCTAAAGGAAAGCGGTATGTACACACATTCTTTTAGATTTTTAAAGATTTTTTTTTATTTTGAATTTTTGAGATTTTCTGATTTTTTTGGATTTTGAGATTTCTGATTTTTTTTTGGATTTTGAGATTTTTGTTTTTTTGGCTTTTCAAGATTTTCTAAATATTTTTTGGATTTTCTAAATTTTTGGATTTTTTTTGAGATTTTTGATAACAACATCTCATGCTTTTTGAGTAGTGAGCCATGGACCTCATTTCCATCTCTTGTTTGACGAATAATATCTATGTGCAACGTGCATTTATCCTTGACATACTAAGGTTTCTTATCCCTTGAATATTAATGTTCCAACACAGACCAGGTGTAGGGGTTCTTTGGTCTTTTTAGGAAGAACATGAAGATTAGTAATCAGGCAAGACTTGGTCTTGGGGTCGGGGTTACTGGCTTGTAAGACTTGCAATGAGTATGTTATATGTGAAATTCGTCTGTTGCCCAGGGACTTTAAGGTCATTGCTCTTTTTGAATTGGGGGCATGCGTACGACCGGGCTCAAGGGCATCCCGCGGGGAACTGTACTGCCACTCTTTGACATGCCCCTTATTTTCTTATCATTTTTCTTTTGCCATTTCATCATTTCCTTTTGCTTTTCTTTTGAATAGACCGCCCCTCTTTGAGACTTCATACACATGATCTATACCGCTTGCTGGTCTACATGCTAGCCTTCCCTTTGCCCCTGGACCTTGTCCGAGTAAGAAGAGAATTGACCTCAGGTTCCCTATACGAGGGCTGAGCAGAAACACCATAAAAAAGGGGAATTGACCTTAGGTCGCTGTGTTGTGTGTGTGTGGCTGGACATAGAGGTCATTTACCACAATGAGGGGGAGTGAGGCATATGGCCAACAACATTCTTTTACAAATTGGTGTTGTTATCAACATTAGGGGTAGAATCTTTTAAGGTACAAACAATTCCATGTGTGAGAGAGTTCCTCATCATCGGCATTAACTAGCCTATACGCATTTTCGGGGTACACTTCCTTAATGATGTACGGCCCTTCCCAGTTTGTTGACAATTTGGACCTCGGACCTCCAGATTTTATAAAAATTCGCTTCAAAATCATGTCTCCTTGTTGAAATTTGCGCTCAATCACTTTCTTTTGAAAAGACCTTGAGAGTCTATTTTGATATGAAAGAACATGATCGGCTGCAGCTAAACGCCGTTCGTCTAAGAGTTCTAGCTATATAAGCAACGCCTCCCGATGTTCATCAGGATTAAGTTCCTTGTCTAGCTGAACCCTTAGCGAAGGAATGAGGATCTCGTGTGGACATACCGCCTCCATCCCATATGTAAGTGAGAACGGAGTTTGCCCAGTGGGCGTGCGGACGGAGGTGCGGTAGGCCCACAGAGCCTCGACCAATTTCTCTGGCCAATCATCAAATTTATTAGACTCACAAGTTTTCTTTAGAATTTTCAAAAGCGTTTTATTTGTGGCTTCGGCCTGGCTGTTGCCCTGTGGATAGTACGGAGACAAATGATGCAAGGAAATGTTGAATTTTTACATAGGTCTTGAACTCTTGAGATATGAATTGGGGTCCATTGTCATTGACGAGGCTACTTGGTACTCCGAACCTCGCGATGATATTTCTCATGATAAATCTGCACACGATTGAACCTTTGATTTCTACAAATGCTTCAGCTTCGGCCCACTTGGTGAAGTACTCAGTAGCAGTGAGAATGAAAGATTTTTGTTTTACTTGAGCATTAGGATCACCAAGAGGCCCGATGATATCAAAGGCCCACATGGAGAAAGGCCAAGGGGAAGATAGTGGATGCAAAGAGGAAGAAGGGGCATGGATTTTATCGGCATAGATCTGGCATTTGACACACCTACGAACGTAGGTGGCACAGTCTTCTTCTAGGGTCGGCCAGTAGTAGCCCTACCTAAGAATCTTTTTAGCCAACATTTGGCTATTCACATGCCCTCCAAATTCACTAGAGTGGGATCCTTCCACTACCTTCCAAGCCTCTTCGTCTGACAAACATCGGAGGAACATTCCATTTAGAGCGTCTGTAGAGCACTTCACCAATAATGTTATACCTCAACGCTGCTCTACGGATGGCTCTCTTATCCTCCGCTTCAGCTTCCTCTGGGAAGGTACAATCCCTGCAATACTACTCAATTTCATAGTACCACGGCCTTTCTTCTTCCATCATTTCTCCTAGTTCCACAAGCATCAACTCCTTTGCTTCTTTTCTCTCTGCCTTCAAAACTAAAGAGGTCCTAAGGTTAATGAACCAAGGATCTTGAGTGGAGGGAGCCTCTAACCTTTGAACAGTGATTGTCTCAGCACTATGGCTGAGAGGGAAGGAAAGAGATGAGGCCAACAACGCCAAAGCATCGGCCAGGATATTCTGAGAGCGAGGAGTATGAATGTAGATGAGTTGACGGAATTTCTTGGCTAGGAGTGTGACCAGATCTTGATAGGGCTTGAGTTTAGGGTCACGAGTGGGGTATGTAGAAAGGACTTGCTGAAGGACGAGTTGAGATTCTCCTATGATCTTGAGGTGACGCGCGCCTAAGAGGTAGGCAAGCTTAAGACCGGCAAGGAGAGCCTCATACTCGGAAATATTGTTGGTGGCATAGAATTGGAGCTGATAGGCTAGAGGAATGGTGATCCCTTCTGGGGTGAGCAAAACAGTACCTATGCCCGGTCCCCTAGAATTGAGAGCTCCATCGAAGTGGAGCGACCAGGAGGGATCGCGAGAGATGAGTGATAGGTTTTCATCGAGGAATTCCTCTTGAACCGTGTCACTGAGGGGGAGAGGAAGGTGAGCAAGGTGCTCAGTAATGGCATACCCTTTTATGGCTTTCTAAACTATAAAGGTGATATCGAATTGAGAGAGGAAACTTTGCCAGCGTGTCAATCTGTCGGTGAGGACTGGCTTCCCCAGGAGATACCTAATAGGGTCCATTCTAGAAATCAAACTCACCTTATGAGCTAGGAAGTAGTGCTTCAATTTCTGCGCTACCCAAACTAGTGCTGCACATGTTTTCTCCATCGTGGTGAGTTTGAGCTTGGAGGGATTGAAGAGCCTAGATAGGTAATAGACTACCCTTTCTTTTCCAGATTCATCATGTTGAGCAAGGACAGCTCCTAGGGAGTCCTCAATAGTCGACAGATATAGGATTAAGGGTTTCCCAGGGACAGGCGCCTGCAGCACGGGCGGATTCATGAGATAACTCTTAAGCTCATCAAAGGCTTCTTGGCACTTGGCGTTCCATTCGAAACTTACTCCTCCTTCAAAAGTTCATAGAAGGGATGACATATTTGGGAATGTTGAGATATGAATCTCCTTATGAACTGAATCCGACCAATCAAACCTCGAAGCACAGATATGTTCTTGGGAGGAGGCATTTTATTTATCGCCTTGGCCTTGTGCGGGTCTATTTGAATCCCCCGTTTGCTAACTATGAAGCCTAACAGCTTGCCTGAAGAAACCCTAAATACGCACTTCTTCGGATTCATCTTCAATTGGTATTCTTGTGCGCGAAGAAAAACCCTGGCAAGCACGGAGGAGTGTTCTCTTCTGGTCCGAGACTTCACCACGATATCATCCACGTATACCTCAACATCAATATGAATCATGTCATGGAAGATAGCTAACATTGCCCTCTGATAGGTGGCGCCGGCATTCTTTAATCCAAATGGCATGACCACATAGCAATAAGTTCCCCAGGGGGTGGTGAAGGAGGTCTTCTCTTGGTCCTCTGGGGCTAGATGAATCTGATTATAGCCTGAATACCCATCCATAAATGATAGAGTTTCGAACCCTGCAGTGTTATTAATTAAGATGTCCAAGTGAGGTAACGGGAAATCATCCTTTGGACATGCTCTATTCAAGTCCTAGAAGTCTATGCAAATGCGCACCCTTCCATCTTTCTTCATCATCGGGACTATGTTCGCCACCCACAATGGATATAGGACTACACAGATGAACTTGGCTTTCTGTAGTTTTTCAATTTCCTCCTTCATCTTCAAAGCAATGTGGGGGAAGAACCTCCTTAGCTTTTGCTTAACGGCAACTGCCCCTGGCTTCAAGATTAACCTATGTTCTACCAATTCGGGGTCAATGCCGGGCATGTCATCATAAGACCAGGCAAAGGAGTCTTTAAACTCCCTTAACATCTCTATGAGTGCCTTTTCTTCTTTAGGAGGGAGACTGGAAGCTATGGTCAAGAGCCTTGGGTCCTCTTCTGTTCCCACGCTTACCTCTTTGGTGGGTTCGTCTACTGCCGAGGTGGGCTCATCGAATCTTCTCATGCCGCTTGCATACATCTCGGCAGCATCCTCTATCTCGCAATCATTTTCCTCCAATGGGTCATCTTCGGCCAAGATCTCATACACACCGAATCCATCATCCAGTGAGACGACCATCATTATACCGGTACGGTTATGCCAACCCACGTCAGTATAGTGAACGTTATCACAGTGGGGCATTTACCCAAACACTATCACATGATTGAGTTACACACAAATATAGATACAGAGTAGCGGAAGTACAAGAACTACGTCTTTCATTTCATTTCATCATCCACATTTAACATACATGATCCCATGACAATTTAAAAGAAATAAAGTCCACATAATGAAGTACTAAATTCAAATACATAGCTGTCCACAATTACATAATGTTTCTATCACAAAGCCTTAATTTACTTACGATGGGAGTCAAAATGTCACAACTACAACTCCGCCAAGTCACTCCCCACGCTCGGAGTCACTCTCTACGGTCTCCTCCAAAGGTGTATCACCTACTAAACCTGTACGCCGAAGCAAGGAATGAGTCTAAAAGACTCAGCAAATAACACCATGCACGTCATACATGCATATATCACAATAAGGCCTATAATCACTTCCAATAGCCAAACATATAGCATGGTAGGAAACAACCTATCAGGATACTTCTATAAAATTTAAACACATGTACATGGTTTATGTCATTCCAAATTAAAGTCCCTACCACATGCTTTCTATTTGTCTATTCACATGAGAGCTACATTCACATTTTCAACTTCAACATGATAACGATTAAACATGTCAGGATACTTCTATAAAATTTAAACACATGTACATGGTTTATGTCATTCCAAAATAAAGTCCCTACCACATGCTTTCTATTTGTCTATTCACATGATAGCTACATTCACATTTTCAACTTCAACATGATAACGATTAAACATGGACTATTCACACATAAGTAAGAAACAATCTTAACATGGATTCTACAAATTTTGCACATGTGGAAATAGCATTTTACACGCACTTAGGTTGCTGTTTTGACATAAATTTAACACTTACACATCATGGATCACAATTTCATGATTTACCATATTAGTTCCACATGTTTACACAATTACACATTCACACTGCTCACTTTTCACACATTGCACATTTTCACGTATTCACACTACACAATTTACACATGATCACATTCACATTTCACAATTTAGTGTCGTGACACATAGTCCAAACCCCCATTAGAAGGACACATCACATAACACATACACATAGATGTCACCTAGGCAATACAGTGACGACTCTTGGACTGCGTAGACCTGGAGAACAAGTCTCCACCCTAACCAGTGGTACTTGTCCACCTCCAGGATTTCATCTTAATGCCCTTAGGATCTTAACACATTGAACCTTCCCATGGGGACTTTTCCATGGTACGGTTCCACGGCCCTCTATGGAAGCAGTGTCACACATGGCACATTCTTACACATTACACATTCTGATTTTTAACACACATATTACACATGATATACACATGTCTTTACATTCTCTCACTTATACACATGGCTCTATTTTCCTATTCATGATACTACTAATGACAGACTTTAAACATTCAATTCTTCACACTAATCAGGCTGAATAATGCATAATCAAGCCACATTCATGATAACATGTATTAATCACTCGTTTTCACATGGAAATCTCATAATACCATTTTTTGTTATCCAAATCACATGAAAATTTAACTACACACTGTTTGCAGGTTATGACCACACATGCAAATTTTCACATTTTTTTCCGAGTCATATTTACATTTACAAAAATTAAAACGTTCAATCTCATGCCATTCATAATTCAATTTATCATGGAACATAACATGAATCTTAGATTGACATTTCACAGATCCGAATCTATCATAGACATTGTTACAGAAATTTTCCCCGAACTTATCGCACAACATACATTTTACTGTGGATTTTTGAAAATCCTACACATGCTTTCTATCCCCATTGCAGAAATTACAGTAAATCACACGAACATGAACAAATTCTCAAATTTGCAGGGTATGGGCTGACACATATACACATGGTATAGAAAAAATCTAGGGCATTTAATTTCCTCAGGAATCATGTAGACAGTAGGTGAACATGTATAATCCATTTTCCCAACATGTGTTTCAATAAATCTAACAATTTATGCCATCCACAGAAAAATACAGAAAATTCCACACACATCGCCTTATCTTTTTTACATAACATATAAAAAAATTACACTATATCCTCATGTGTCAAAGTCCGAAAAATAATTATATAAGGCAGAGCAATTTACTGTTCTGCACTGAAGAACTTTACGGCAGTGTCTGGCCGTTCAAGGAGATTGACGGCAAGATCGCTGGCCGCTGACTGGAGATCTTGACGGTAAGAGGGCTTGACGTCAAGTTCCTGTCTGTGCAAAAACACAGACCGAGCTCCAGATAACAGAGGAATGTGAGGATCCAGGACACGATAAAAATCCATAAAAATGCCTAGGACCTACTGGATACACACATGCAGGATGGGTTACTTGCCTCTCAATAAATCTCCAAAGGGATCAAAGTTTTTGTTGAAGCTCTCCTTGGGCAGTCCTAAGAAGCCTTCAAACTCTTCTTGCTCTGGGTTCTTGGTCGATGTAGATGCCAAACCAACGTCGGGGAAGCCTTCCCCTATGTCCCAGCTATCCTCCAGTCGATGTAGATCGTCGGGAGAAGCCTTTAGTCGCCGGATCAAAGCCTCCATAGTCCAGGTTTCCTTCAGTCTAGAGCTAGGGTTTCTCTCCTCTTTTCAAAGAGTCAAGAGAGCTCTTCTGGTGCAGAAGGAGTTGGTTTATAGGAGAAGGGTTTGGGACATCACGCAGGGGTGATGTGAAGGCCTGCTAGCCGTTGGGGACATCTCCCCAATGGCTGGGCTTGCTTGCCCCCAGAATTTCGGGGTGTGCAACGCATGCAGGTCAGAGAGATTAACGTCCACATCCATGGCCGTTGACTTAAGTATTAGCGTCAAACGATGATGACGTTGACTATCATGGACATCCACAATGTTGACGCCAAAAGGGCCCTTGGCCAGAACTTAAAACATGCAGAAAATCCATGCATATTCTATATACTTACATGCAATATGTATACTATCATGTACCACCATGCAATTCATACACATGCAAATTATACTACATGCACACATGCACAAGTATAACTAGTTAATACGTACGTAGATTGTACATCTATGCATACACAGGCATGAATTATTTACACGTACTAAAGTAATACAATAAATTCGAGGGCCTTACACCCTCTCCCCCTTAAGGAAACTTTGTCCTCGAAGTTTAAACAAAACTACTCAAACAAATGGGGATACTTCTTCCTCATCGCATCCTCAAGCTCCCAAGTAGCCTCCTCTCGCGAGAAGTTCCTCCATAGAACTTTCACCGACGCAATACCCTTGTTCCGGAGATGTTGAACCTTCCGGTCAAGAATAGCTACTTGTTGCTCCACATATGACAGATCTGGCTGAATCTCCACTGGCTCATGACTAATCACATGAGATGGATCTCGGACATACCTCCTGAGCATAGAAACGTGAAAAACAGAATGAACACCAGCCAAAGCTGAGGGTAAAGCTAGCTTATATGCCACGCTGCCCAATCGTCTGAGAATCTTATACGGGCCAATGAATCGAGGGCTCAGCTTACTATGCCTGCCAAACCTGATGACACCTCGAGTAGGTGATATCTTCAAGAAGACATGATCACCCACCTCAAACTCAAGATCCTTCCTTCTGTTGTCGGCGTAGCTCTTTTGCCTATCCTGTGCCGCAACAAGCCTCTTTCTGATAAGCTAGAGCTTATCCGAAGTCTCCTGAGCTAACTCCGGACCGATCAGTTGCCTATCACCGGTCTCCTCCCAACATAAAGGAGATCTTCAAGGCCTTCCATACAACGCCTCAAATGGAGCCATACCAATACTCGCATGAAATTGTGTTGTATGCGAACTCCACTAGAGGTAGATGATGCTCCCAATCATCCTTCCAATCCAGCACACACGCTCTCAACATGTCCTCGAGCGTCTGGATAGTCCTCTCGGATTGTCCATCTGTCTGGGGATGAAACGCCGAACTGAGCTTCAGCTCTGAACCTAACGCATCCTGAAGACCTTTCCACAACCTCAAAGTAAATCTTGGATCTCGATCCGAAATGATCGACATCGGCACACCATGCAATCTAACCACACTACTAACATACAATCTAGCTAAACTCTCAACTGACTGCTTCTTCTTCATATGCAAGAAATGCGCAGTCTTCGAGAATCTATCTACGACTACCCAAATCGAGTCATTGCCCCTTCTAGATTGAGGCAAACCCGAAACAAAATCCATAGTGACAGCTTCCCACTTCCATACTGGGATCTCCATCCTTTGCATAAGGCCGGATGGTCGCTGTCGCTCGGCCTTCACTTGTTGGCATACTAAACACCTAGATACATAATCTGCCACATCCCTCTTCATGCCAGACCACCAAAAAGATCTCTTCAAATCCTGGTACATCTTAGTGTTACCCGGATGAATAGAGAATCTCGACCTGTGAGCCTCCGCTAACACATGCTCACGGACATCTGCCAAATCAGGGACACAAACACGGTGATGGAATCTAATCACACCGTCCTCATCACGAGCAATGCCTGCCTGGCCCACTAACTCTAGGAGTCTAGGGTCGGCTTTCTGTTGCTCGATCACCTCATCCAAAACCGAGGACCTAAGGGATAACTGAGCTACAAAATCCTGGCATATCGATGGCTCTAAGTCAGTCAACACGCAAGCCGCATCCTCCAACATCTTCCAATCCTACTGGAGAGATGGTCTCATCCTGCTCAGAGCATCCGCTATGACATTCGCCTTCCCAGGATGATACTGAAGGTCAAAGTCATAGTCCTTCAAGAACTCAATCCATCTTCTCTGCCTCAGATTCAATTAATTTTGGGAGAAAAGATACTTCAAGCTCTTGTGGTTGGTAAACACCTCAAATCTGACACCATAAAGATAGTGCCTCCAGATCTTTAGTGCATGAACCACTGCTGCAAGCTCCAAATCATGAGTCGGATAGTTCTTCTCATGCTCCTTCAACTGACGAGAAGCATAAGCCACTACCCTTCCTTGCTGCATTAGCACACAGCCTAAGCCAATCCGAGACACATCCGTGTAGATAGCAAAACCCTCTACACCGCTCGACAAGACTAATGCTGGAGCTGTCATGAGCCTAGTCTTCAACAATTGAAAACTACTCTCACACTTCTCGGACCAGACAAACTTCACTCCCTTTCTGGTGAGCTGAGTCAATGGGGCGGCGATGGATGAAAATCCCTTAATGAATCGCCTATAGTAACCAGCCAAACCCAAAAAACTACGAATCTCCGAAGGGGTCTTGGGAATCTCCCAATCCATAACTGCCTGGACCTTTGCTGAGTCAACTACAACACCAGCACCGGAGATAACATGCCCAAGGAAATGAACCTCGCGCAACCAGAAATCGCACTTGCTAAACTTAGCATACAACTTGTGCTCACGGAGAACCTCTAATACTACCCTCAAATGTTGACGGTGTGTGGCCTCGTCCGGAGAGTAGACCAGCACATCATCAATAAACACTACATCAAAGCTATCTAGATACGGCCTAAAAACCCTGTTCATGAGATCCATGAACACTGCAGGGGCGTTGGTCAATCCGAAAGGAAGAACCAAAAACTCATAATGTCCATAACAGGATCTGAATGTCGTCTTGGACACATCCTCACTCCGAATTCTCAACTGATGATAACCAGATTGTAAATCAATCTTAGAAAAGACTGATGCATCTTGCAACTGGTCAAACAAATCATCAATACGAGGTAAGGGATACCTATTCTTCACTATCACTTGGTTTAGCTTCCTGTAGTCAATGCATAACCTAAGTGACCAGTCTTTCTTCTTGACGAATAATATGGGTGCGCCTCAAGGGGAAACACTAGGGCGAATAAATCCCTTATCTAGCAACTCTTGCAACTGCCTCCTTAACTCAGCTAACTTCGCATGCGCCATCCGATATGGAGCCTTCGAGATAGGAGAGGTGCTTGGAAGCAACTCTATGGTAAACTCTATCTCTATATCCGGTGGCAAACCAGACAAATCATCGGGAAAGACGTCTGGAAAATCCTACACTACCTCGATCTCTGTAAGAGTAGGTGACTCATCAGCCTCTGGTACTAATACCACGCTGGTACGAAAAGCGTCACAACCCTTATTTACCATGTGCATTGCCTTTATGGCAGAGATGACTAACTTTCCCGCCAAGTTCCTTGGCAAGGGATGAGAGAACTCATCCTCACCAGGAATACGGAAAACAATCCTCGTTCCACGACAATCTACTAACGCCTAGTGCTCCTCTAGCCAATCCAGACCAAGAATAGCATCAAAGTCCTTCATCTTTAGCAAGAAGAAGCACCCTTCTAGGACTCTATCCTCAATACACACAGGTAACGACGGAATACACTTCCTAGTCGATACCGTACCTGCAGGTGTGTGCACAGACAAAGGGACTTCTAAATCCTCAGACTCTATGCCTGACTCTAGAGCTAACTGCCTAGCGAAACGCTCAGAAATGAACGAGTGAGTGACACCCGTATCAAACAAAACCCGAGCGTGCACACCTAGAAGTAAAACCGTACCTTCGGTGACATGCTCCGCCTGCTCGGCGTCCTCGCGTGCTAGAGCAAACACTCGAGCTGGGGCTCGAGGCCTTCCTGGTCTTCCTGTAGCTGGCGCTGCTGCTGCTACCGCTGCTGGGGCTGACGCTCCACGCTGAGCTCCCTGCTGAAGTCTCAGACAATCCTTGATCTTGTGGTCCCTACTTCCACACTTCAAGCACTTTCCCGCAATCATCCAACATTCGGAACCACCATGTGTCTTCCCACAATAGGGACACTTTTTCTTCACACTAGGGGAATGTACAGAAGGTACCTGAGTACTGCCGACTGCTACTGATCGCTGCTGTGCCTGGTACACTGCTTTCTTCTTGTCCTGCCGCTGGAACGTAGCTGCAGGCCTCTTCTGCGAAGCCTTCTTCTCTTCCAGATATTGCTCCATTTCACCCTCCTGTCTACAAGTAGCGTTTAGGGCCTCGTCCAAGGTACGATGATCGAACGCCACTAGCCTCGTCCTCAGTGATGGCTTCAGGCCCATCACGAACTTCTTCGCTTTCTTGCACTCATCTGCCACGATATGAGGTGCATATTTAGATAATTCTGCAAACCTGGCCTCATATTCGAGCACGGTCATGGAGCCTTGAGTCAAAGAGAGGAACTCCCGCTCCATCCGATCTTGAATATACTCAGGGACGAACATGGCCCGAAAGAGCCTCACGAACTCATCCCAAGCAACCTCAATAGCTCCGTCCTCAAATCAGATACGCAGTAATGAAGCCCACCATACATTGGCTCTTTCCTGCAGTACACCGTTCATAAGCACCATCTAAACAAATCTAACTTAACAGGAGACATAAACAAACAACTAGCATATACCTGTAGCATATAGGTCGCTAAAGTAACCTTATTCTCATCTGCACACCTAATAGCTCGGAAGATCTTTTCAATCTCCCTCATCCAACTCTCAACTAGTAATGGATCACTCTCCCCCTTAAAAGAAGGTGGCAGCATCCTCTTGAATCTTTCCATGATGGAAGGTCCACCATAGTCCTGAGCTGGAACTTGAGCCTGCTACATCAACCAACAAATAATACACATTCAACATAACATCATATAATTAAATAAAACAGACTACACTTTGATTGATTTTGCTAACCTGAGCCTCCAACTGAGCCTGGAGTGCAGCCTGAGTTAGGATCGGATACTCGGTGATGGCAAAGCTAGAAGGGGGGGGGGTTGAATAGATTTGCAGCGGAAACTTAAGCAATTTAAAATTACTTCGGATTAAAAGATCTACTCAATTAAAACCCCTTTGATCTGATGCAATGTGTGTGAGCAAAATAACAGTTAGTGTGTAGACGAAATCCCTAGGCATGCATCTAGCGCAACACAATGCAAACCACAAGTCAAACCACAGTGCACAAGGGATTTTTTAGGTGGTTCGAAGATCACACCACGTGACTCCTACGTCCACCCCCCACACAGTGAGGACACACTACTCAACAATTGAGTACAACACACACACACGAGCACAACGGCTCAACCACACACACACACGCTAGATCAATTCCAGAATAGATCAGATCCTCTAGCCTTGATCTGACCAAGACACCACACACTATGATCTGTACACAACCCTTGTACAGATCACAAACCACACACACTTCCACAAACACCACGTACTGACCTCCAATCAGTACACACACACACATATATATGAAGGTAGAAAGAAAGAAGAGTTCTGAGTTGTAGAACAAATCCGAATATGAAAAACTCTTTGTGTGGTCGTCCAGAAGAACTCCAAGCTTCGTGTTGATGATGATCAGATGATGTAGACGAAGCTTGATTCGTGGACAAACTGACTTCAACTCCTCTCGTGAGATGGATCTTCCTTGAGCAGAACAGAGAGTTGAAGCAGAGCAGCAGGAAGAAGCCTTCTTCTTGACCTTTGCTTAGGGTTTTGGTATGGTGGCTCCTTGCTGCGAAAATAGCCTCATATGATCCATATATAGTGGTGTCCAAGCATAGAGAGTCGTGCTAAAAGGAAACACCAAAATATAGATCATATCCCGGCCATTAGATCTTCAGAAAACTCCGTCTGTCGACAGCCGACTTGCTGCTGTCGACAGGAACAGACAGTGTTGCAAGATCCAGAAGACTGGGCTTTCTGGAAACAGATTTCTGTGTGTATCTGTCGACAGGGCACTATTCATCTGTCGATAGGGCACTATTCATCTGTTGATAGGGCACTATTCATCTGTTGACAGGGCACTATTCCAGCAGCTTGTCTTGTTCTTTTGCACTTGGATTTTGGGCTTTGTCTTGCATGGAATCTCACCTACATTTAAGAACATTATTAGTGAGATATAATGAACATCTAAATGAACAAGTTAAACATATTTTTCTTGATTAGCATTTGCTTGACTTAACATTCTCAATGTGTTTCACACATTCATAACACATCAATTTTGTCTTGTTCATGAAATGTTCATCATCAAAAACAAACATAACATCAATTAGTATTGCTCATCATCAAAAACATTTAAACACTTGTTGTAACCCAACATTCTCCAATATGAGAACCCAACATTCTCCCCCTTTTTGATGATGACAAAATTTTCAATTTATGCAATTTATGCACAATTGATGTTTCTCCCCCTTTTGGCAACATCCAAAAAGATAAGTTATGCACAAATGGATAAGAACGAAGCAAAGAACTGTATGACCACATAACGAAATTGTGAAAGATATGAGTGGGGAATGAGTGTTCAATTAGAATCTTAAGGTTTAGAACTAGTTTATACCCATTGCAAGATGTCATAGACACTAATATTAAGACACGTAAAAATTCTACAATGGTTAAGAGATAATACTCCGGGAATCTCAAGTTATAGCATTTAGGACACATCATTCAAAAACATATGAAAGTAAGATAACCCTTTGAATAAAACCATTAAAGAAAATCATATACCTTAGTGGTGATTTTCAGTTGGTAAAGGAAGGTAATGTCCACATAAACAATTGACAATTGACAACCCATTGCCCTTGATTTAAATCTTGGAGGCTCCACTCTATTTCAAGCATTTGAACAATTTCTTTTGTCAAGTTAATGTGGGAAAAGTGGTAATTAGGATCACTTTTACCTTTTGACATGAAGGTAGACATGAGGGATGCCCGTACCCCCAGTTACTCAGTGTTAGTGACCATCATACCATTGTGCAGAGATAATGAAAAGACTTTTTTTTTACACGAAGACAGACATTTGTGATGCCCATGTCCCCGGTTACTCAGTGATACTCATCATTGCTCTGCCTTTGTCCCATTTCAATTACTTTTTATGAATTTTTGAGTGTTTGAAATAGGTAGCTTTTCTCAATTTTTTTTTAACAATCAAGGTCAATGGTTATTTCATGTCAATGGTTAATGTAAAACATTAAGTTCGAAAACCTTCTTACTTATCAAACCATTTTAGAAACATGATAATTCACAAGGGAGTTATTCAAGTGAGTTAGGCTAAAATCATTAGATTTGATTAATGTTTTCTAGATGACACAACCTAGACTCAAGCACAAAATATTATATTAAAATCATTGTGATTAATTCAATGTCTTTGATACTATGTGAATATGAAAGGTTGCAATGAATATTAAGTCCAAATTCTCCCCTTGCATCAATGATATGAACATGCTCATGAAGAAATTATGAAGAAGGATGAAGAATTTATAGAAAATGTGTATCTGTCGACAGCAAGAATGTGCTTGTCGACAGATGCACACAGGCCTGAAAGGCTTGGTTCTGGGAGAGCATGTCTGTCGACAGATGTGATAGTGGCTGTCGACAGATACTTGAGAAAATCAGTGTTGAGGCATAGAATTGAGTGACATGAAGAACAAGATTTTGAGAAGTAATGACACAATGAATATGAAGGGTTTCTCTCAAGTATTTCACTCAACCTACCTTGAACTTACTCCGCCATAAGATGTGCATGTGATGAGACAACATTCAAGCATGATATATATACATTCATGACAAGCATTTGCACATAGATTTCATGAGCATTCATGAGCATATGAGCACTTTCAAATTTACTCCCCCATAACACATGCAAAGTAAATGTATCAAGCAATTCACACATTACTGAGCACTCAACTAGCCTTATGCATTACATGACTTTTGGTACTTGGCAGAGTATTTTACTCACGCATAATGATAGTTTCCAAACAGGCATAACTTGTTTTTCCACATGTCATCATTTGATATACCAAGAGGTCATGAGCACAGTTACACAAGCAAGATGGCATGATTCCAATTGCTAAGTGGCATTGTCATGTGGGGGTATCAACAAAATACATTCTTCATTCCTCAGATAGAATTAAAAATCCATTTCAATTCTTGCAGTTCAAAACTGAAGTGACAAAGAGATTTTACCTGGACAGTCTTCAATCTCAATTAAAAAATTTACCTTTGTTCTCCATCATTTCTTGCCTTGCACAGCCAATGTCATGAATCCATTTCTAATTTTTGGCTGCAAGACATCTCAGCTTGTTGATCAAGCTTGTTTTGGGACCCACACTTGCTTGGGTCCTGCAACGACATTAATGTTAGGATATAACAAAGATTTCAAAATCCAAAGTGATTTGATTTTTGGATTTCTGTTGTTTTGTGCAGTTTTCCTATTCATAGATACATGAAATTTCTGATCTTTATGAACATGTTTATCCTTGTATGTATGAACACATGGATTATTATGGAGCTTTGAAGCATGAACAACATCATGATTTTTATGAGAGTGTTGATTTTTCTTCCAGCAGAATTTAGCAAGATGACCAAGTTTATTGCATTTGTAGCAAACAGGTTGAGCATTTACCTGGAGCTTAACATAGTGTGATTGCATTTGCTGGAATCTCTGAGATCCTTTAGAGTACCTTTGATCACCCTTGGGTTGAGAAGAAGGAGGTGGTACCCTTTGGTATCTCTTGGCATCATGTGGAGTTGGAGATTGCCTTGAAGCTTTTTGAGCTGTTGGAGGAGTTGAAACCTTGTACAATCCTGCTTTCTTTTTCACTTCCTTTTTCAGATTTTCAGTTGTAACAACATTCTTTCTAATTGCTGCATTTTTCTTCAAATTTTTATTTTGTTTTTGAATATTTTTCTTATTTTTCACAGAAGCAAGACTTGTGTTTTTCAATTCATTTTGAATCTTCTGTTTTTCAGCTTTTAATGCAACAACTTCTTTTTCTGAAGTCTGAAGCTTGTTTAGCATGACATCCAAACCATTTTTCATTTTGTTCTTTTCATTTTCAAATTGAGCAATTTGTTGTTCCAGATCAACAATTTTATTCTTAGAATTATTCCATTCGTCATTTAATGGTCTGTCATGATATATGCATTCAATCTTCTTTTTCAGATGATTATTTTCCTCAATCAATTGGTTGCATTTCTCTTTTATTTGATGATCATGAGCCATGTTGGAGATTTGTTTGATCAATTGATCATTATCAAATTTGAGATTTTCATTATGATCAATCAATTTTTCATTTTGATTTTTCAAATCAGAATTTTCAGATTCCACATGATCATGATCTTCTAGCAACTTAGAAAACTTGATTTCATAGTTTTTGACTTCCTTTTCCAATTTTTCATTCTCCATTTTCAATGTTTCATTTTCTTCATAGAATGTTTGAGCATTATCAATTATCATTTCATTCTTTTCCAGATTTTCTTTTAGCTTCTTGTTTTGATGTTTAACAGTTTTAAATTGTTTGCACATGTGCTTATAGCATTCTATCAATTCATCATAAGATATATCATTCTATGAATCAGAATTGGATATTGATGTGTCAAATGAGTCTGAATTGGATTTACCTGACCTTTGAGAGTTTCTTGACTTCTCTAACAGATATGTTCTTTCAGATTTGTTTGAACTAAGAGAACTTCTAGAGCTACCAAGAGCCATGAAGCATTTGTCCTTGGCTTTATTTGCAATCTTGCTTGTCTTATTAAACGAGTCCTGCATTTTATCAACATGGTTATCAAACTCAATAATCATTGGTCTATTTATGATACTCGACAACTCAGACATATTTCTGAGTATGTTGTAGATGAATAAACCAGCAACCAAAGTAATCAGATCAGTTCAGAATCAATTATAAACCTGATCAGAGCAATTAAGCACACATAAACAGATTTGCCAAAATCACAATCGTTGAACAGAAAACCTGCTCTGATACCAATTGTTAGGATCAGATACTCGGTGATGGCAAAGCTAGAAGGGGGGGTTGAATAGATTTGCAGCGGAAACTTAAGCAATTTAAAAATTACTTCGGATTAAAAGATCTACTCAATTAAAACCCCTTTGATCTGATGCAATGTGTGTGAGCAAAATAACAGTTAGTGTGTAGACGAAATCCCTAGGCATGCATCTAGCGCAACACAATGCAAATCACAAGTCAAACCACAGTGCACAAGGGATTTTTTAGGTGGTTCGGAGATCACACCACTTGACTCCTACGTCCACCTCCCACACAGTGAGGACACACTACTCAACAATTGAGTACAACGCACACACACGAGCACAACGGCTCAACCACACACACACACGCTAGATCAATTCCAGAATAGATCAGATCCTCTAGCCTTGATCTGACCAAGACACCACACACTATGATCTGTACACAACCCTTGTACAGATCACAAACCACACACACTTCCACAAACACCACGTACTGACCTCCAATCAGTACACACACACACAGATATATGAAGGTAGAAAGAAAGAAGAGTTCTGAGTTGTAGAACAAATCCGGAGATGAAGAACTCTTCGTGTGGTCGTCCAGAAGAACTCCAAGCTTCGTGTTAATGATGATCAGACGATGTAGACGAAGCTTGATTCATGGACAAACTGACTTCAACTCCTCTCGTGAGATGGATCTTCCTTGAGCAGAACAGAGAGTTGAAGCAGAGCAGCAGGAAGAAGCCTTCTTCTTGACCTTTGCTTAGGGTTTTGGTATGGTGGCTCCTTGCTGTGAAAATAGCCTCATATGATCCATATATAGTGGTGTCCAAGCATAGAGAGTCGTGCTAAAAGGAAACACCAAATATAGATCATATCTCGACCATTAGATCTTCAGAAAACTCCGTCTGTCGACAGCCGACTTGCTGCTGTCGACAGGAACAGACAGTGTTGCAAGATCCAGAAGACTGGGCTTTTGGAAACAGATTTCTGTGTGTATCTGTCGACAGGGCACTATTCATCTGTCCACAGGGCACTATTCATCTGTTGACAGGGCACTATTCCAGCAGCTTGTCTTGTTCTTTTGCACTTGGATTTTGGGCTTTGTCTTGCATGGAATCTCACCTACATTTAAGAACATTATTAGTGAGATATAATGAACATTTAAATGAACAAGTTAAACATGTTTTTCTTGATTAGCATTTGCTTTTCTTGATTATCATTTGCTTGACTTAACATTCTCAATATGTTTCACACATTCATAACACATCAATTTTGTCTTGTTCATGAAATGTTCATCATCAAAAACAAACATAACATCAATTAGTATTGCTCATCATCAAAAACATTTAAACACTTGTTGTAACCCAACATTCTCCAATATGAGAACCCAACAGCCTGGGTGTGGGCCTGCGTCTGCATGTCCTGCACCAAACCTTGCATGAACACTCCATAATCCACAGGCGGCGGTGGGGGAAGTACAGGACCCTGCGGTGCCGGGGCCTGCTGCTCCACCTGCTCCTCACGTCTCGGCTCGTCCTCACAGGCCGGCTCTCCGCCACACCTACCTCTCGAAGCCATGGCTGCAATAAATTTCAGCCACCATTAGAGTTACGTTAAATTATTTCCTAACCATTTTCTTATCTATTCTTCATTCATTATTAATCAATTCTACACATGTGGACAATCTGTGAAGATTTAGCATGTAATGAAGATGATGATTCATGTATATTTATGTATAATCTCAATCGGTGGTCTCTGATACCAATCCCTGTGACGACCCTCATTATACCGGTATGGTTATACCAACCCACGTCGGTATAGTGAACGTTATCACAGTGGGGCATTTACCCAAACGCTATCACATGATTAAGATACACACAAATATAGATGCAGAGTAGCAGAAGTACAAGAACTACGTCTTTCATTTCATTTCATCATCCACATTTAACATACATGATCCCATGACAATTTAAAAGAAATAAAGTCCACATAATGAAGTACTAAATTCAAATCCATAGTTGTCCACAATTACATAATGTTTCTATCACAAAGCCTCAATTTACATACGATGGGAGTCAAAATGTCACAACTACAACTCCGCCAAGCAACTCCCCGCACTCGGAGTCGCTCTCTACGGTCTCCTCCAAAGGTGTATCACCTACTAAACCTGTACGCCGAAGCAAGGAATGAGTCTAAAAGACTCAGCAAATAACACCATACACATCATACATGCATATATCACAATAAGGCCTATAATCACTTCCAATAGCCAAACATATAGCATGGTAGGAAACTACCTATCAGGATACTTCTATAAAATGTAAACACATGTACATGGTTTATGTCATTCCAAATTAAAGTCCCTACCACATGCTTTCTATTTGTCTATTCACATGAGAGCTACATTCACATTTTCAACTTCAACATGATAACGATTAAACATGGACTATTCACACATAAGTAAGAAACATTCTTAACATGGATTCTACAAATTTTGCACATGTGGAAATGGCATTTTACACGCACTTAGGTTGCTGTTTTGACATAAATTTAACACTTACACATCATGGATCACAATTTCATGATTTACCATATTAGTTCCACATGTTTACACAATTACACATTCACACTGCTCACTTTTCACACATTGCATATTTTCACATATTCACACTACACAATTTACACATGATCACATTCACATTTCACAATTTAGTGCTGTGACACATAGTCCAAACCACCATTAGAAGGACACATCACATAACACATACACATAGACGTCACCTAGGCAATACAGTGACGACTCTTGGACTACGCAGACTAGGAGAACAAGTCTCCACCCTTAACCAGTGGTACTTGTCCACCTCCAGGATTTCATCCTAATCCCCTTAGGATCTTAACACATTGAACCTTCCCATGGGGACTCTTTCATGGTACGGTTCCACGGCCCTCTATGGAAGTAGTGTCACACATGGCACATTCTTACACATTACACATTCCGATTTTTAACACACATATTACACATGATATACACATGTCTTTACATTCTCTCACTTATACACATGGCTCTGTTTTCCTATTCATGATACTACTGATGATAGACTTTAAACATTCAATTCTTCACACTAATCAGGCTGAACAATGCATAATCAAGCCACATTCATGATAACATGCATTAATCACTCATTTTCACATGGAAATCTCATAATACCATTTTCTGTTATCTAAATCACATGAAAATTTAACTACTCACTGTTTGCAGGTTTATGACCACACATGCAAATTTTCACATTTTTTTCTGAGTCGTATTTACATTTACAAAAATTAAAACGTTCAATCTCATGCCATTCATAATTCAATTTATCATGGAAGATAACATGAATCTTAGATTTGACATTTCACAGTTCCGAATCTATCATACACATTGTTACAGAAATTTTCTCCGAACTTATCGCACAACATACAATTTACTGTGGATTTTTGAAAATCCTACACATGCTTTCTATCCCCATTGCAGAAATTACAGTAAATCACACGAACATGAACAAATTCTCAAATTTGCAGGGTATGGGCTGACACATATACACATGCTATAGAAAAATTCTAGGGCATTTAATTTCCTCAAGAATCATGTAGACAGTAGGTGAACATGTATAATCCATTTTCCCAACATGTGTTTCAATAAATCTAACAATTTATTGCATCCACAGAAAAATACAGAAAATTCCACACACATCACCTTATCTTTTTTACATAACATATAAAAAAATTACACTATATCCTCATGCGTCAAAGTCCAGAAAATAATTATATAAGGCAGAGCAATTTACTGTTCTGCACTGAAGAACTTAACGGCAGTGTCCGGCCGTTCAAGGAGATTGACAGCAAGATCGCTGGCCGCTGACTGGAGATCTTGATGGCAAGAGGGCTTGACGTCAAGTTCCTGTCTGTGCAAAAACACAGACCGAGCTCCAGATAACAGAGGAATGTGAGGATCCAGGACACGATAAAAATCCATAAAAATGCCTAGGACCTACTGGATACACACATGCACCACGGGGATGGGTTACTTGCCTCTCAATAAATCTCCAAAGGGATCAAAGTTATTGTTGAAGCTCTCCTTGGGTAGTCCCAAGAAGCCTCCAAACTCTTCTTGCTACGGGTTCTTGGTCGATGTAGATGACAAACCAACGTCGGGGAAGCCTTCCCCTATGTCCTAGCTATCCTCCAGTCAGTGTAGATCGTCGGGAGAAGCCTTCAGTCGCCGGATCAAAGCCTCCAAAGTCCAGGTTTCCTTTAGTCCAGAGCTAGGGTTTCTCTCCTCTTTTCAAAGAGTCAAGAGAGCTCTTCTGGTGCAGGAGGAATTGGTTTATAGGAGAAGGGTTTGGGACATCACGCAGGGGTGATGTGAAGGCCTGCTAGCCATTGGGGACATCTCCCCAATGGCTGGGCTTGCTTGCCCCCGGAATTTCGGGGTCTGCAACGCATGCAAGTCAGAGAGATTAACGTCCACATCCATGGCCGTTGACTTAAGTATTAGCGTCGAACGATGATGACGTTGACTATCATGGACGTTCACAATGTTGACGCCAAAAGGGCCCTTCGGCCAGAACTTAAAACATGCAGAAAATCCATGCATATTCTATATACTTACATGCAATATGTATACTATCATGTACACACTACCACCATGCAATTCATACACTATTTACAACTAATTATACACATGCACACATAAGTATAACTAGTTAATACGTACGTAGATATGTACATCTATGCATACGCAGGTTTGAATTATTTACACGTAGTAAAGTAATACAACAAAATTCGAGGGCCTTACATCCAGCCTTTCCTCTTTGTGCATATCCTCTATGTTCAGAACTACTGCTTCTTGGATGAACTCTTTGACAGCTAGAAGAGCGTCACACCTTTGCACCAAGTCTAACAGATACCTACAGGGTATGCCACTACCCTTCTTCTTCCTAGACTGGAACGGGGACTTGCTAGATTCTACCCCTGAATGTAAACTAGGCTTGATATTTACAGAAGGCTCCGGAGGAGTATCTGGAGATTTATTGGAAAGGAAAGGAAAGGGTGCGGCAGGGCCGCAAAGGTCCTCTGATGGGACTAGAGGAAGAGGCGGGCCACCCGAGCTCAGGGTGGCTGCAGCAGGGTTGGGGTGTAGGGGAACAGAAGGCCCCTCACCCAGATCGCCCAGGACGACCATGTCGATCAACAGGCGAAAGCACAGTTTGAGCAGAAGGAGGAGAAGGACGGGGATCGCCGTCTAGGAGAAAAGGGGAGTGACGGGGATCGCCGTCCGCAAGAGGAAGGAGTGCGAGGGTGACGGGGATCGCCGTCAAAGTAGAGGGGAAGCGCGAGGGTGACGGGGATCACCGTCAAAGCAGATGGAAAGCGTGAGGGTGACGGGGATCACCGTCAAGGGGAAGTGCGAGATCCAGACAGCTGAAGGTAGAAAGCGGGAAGTATGAGTCAGAAAAGAAAAGGAGGATGGGGATCACCGTCTGACGAAAAGGAGAGAGGAGAAGACGGGGATCACCGTCCGAAGAAAAGGGAAAGGAGAAGGCGGGGATCGCCGTCCGAACAAAGGGTGAAAAGATGAATGGGGAACACACACAATTTTTTTTTATTTTTTTTATTTTTATTTTTTGACAATGAAAAGAACTATATTACATTAGGAGGCTTCGGAAAAAGGACAAGACCGAGCCATTAAGGAAGATGGTGAAGAGGGGTGAAGGGCGGATTAACACTTCAACAGCGTCGGGGGAAAATTGGAGAATGAAGGGTAGAGATAAGGGAATAAAATCAAAATTATGGACAAGGATGGATGAAACGAAATGAATGGGAGGCCGGGAAAACCCTGGCCAGAGCTCCTTTGTTAAATTGGCTGGACTTATGATCTCAATTTCCTCACCAAATCCAAACAACTGTCGCTTGGTGGTGGCTGCTGATGCAGATGGGGCTGCTACGCAAGACAGTGACATGTCATCCTCGCTGAACAAGCGGTTGACCGCTGAGATTAGATCTTCCAACTCTGGTTCTTCTGTCTCGGCTTCTGGTTCATTGAACAACAAACTGACCGCTGAAATCAAATCATCAAGGTCTGGTGTTTCTGTATCTGACTCGGCTCTCTTCTTCTTGCTGGGTCGCTGAGCTTCTAGGGCTTGGTATGCTGACTTTGGTGCCTCTTCCATCGTGGTGTTATATCTAGGCTGCACCGGCCCTCTGATAAAATGATCATACAACGTCCAGGTGAGGGGGACATGGTCTGACTGTGAAGAAGATGAGAATGCAGCCCATTCTGAGTATCCTAAACCATGTCTTGTGAATTTCTTTGTGTTGGCCACTATTTTTATTCTCCCATGGAGATGAGCACCCAAACCTTTTCCTGATTGATAGCCGTGCTTGAACATGATATCCCAACCTTTTGTGTTTGTGGTCACATCCTTCCTGACAGCTATCATTGATGGGGACCCGATTGGGCGGTTAGAAGAGAATGTATACGCCCAGGGATAATTGACATCAAGCACTGAAATGACGGGCTTATTGGATGGCCATACTGATGGCAATACTCTCTCAACAGCTTCCACTGTGTGGGTCGTTGCTACACTCTTAACCTTGACTATCCGCCCTTGGAAGGGGAATTTCAAACATTGATGTTCTGTGGAAGGCACTGCCCCTAGTGACTCAATCCATGGGCGCCCTAAGATGGCCTTGTAAGTGTGATCGATGTTCAACACATAAAATTCAATTGACATGACAAGTGGCCCCAGCTCTGCTTGCAACGTGACAATCCCATGACAGGCACGTCGTGAATTGTCGTAGGCAGCTATGGTGGTGGGGGAGGGCTGCAATTGGTGCTCTGAGATGTTGCAGGCTCTTAGGGTGCTCAACAGGCATACATTAATGGAAGCCCCTGTATCTACTAGCGCTGCGTCAATGGCCACTTTGTTTATAGTGAGTGTCACTCACAAAGGCATTTTCCTGGCTTCAGGGGCAGCTAATTCACCATCAGAAAAGGTAATAGTGGGTCCCCTGTTCACAATAGAAAGTACAGAAGGCAGATTGTCGGGGTTCATGTCTTCACTGACCATGACCCTCTGCAGGAAGGCCCTTAGGGCATCTTGGTGAGTCAGTGACCTTTTGATCAGCTCTAATATGGAGATTTTGTCGGCGGTTTGATCCAAATGTTTCAGAATGTCATATTGGGTCCCCGGGATCGGGTCTATCTATTCCATATCTTGTTGCTGTTGAGTGCTGGTTTGCTGTGCCGGTTGACCTGGCATGGATACGGACGCGTTAGGGTACATCCGATGGAACATCCGCCCGCTCCGCAGGGTGAGGTTATGGTGGAGTGGAGGAGGTGAGGTGTCAAGAATGGAGGGGTTGGCTAGTAATGGTGCTGGCGTAGGGGAGAGAGAGATGTTGCTGGACGAAGGGATAATGGGTGATATGACTGGGGAGTTGTAGGATGGTGAGGTGATGGTGGCAATAGTGGGTGCGAAGGAGAGAGGCCCAGTGGATGTAGGCGTGGTGGCAGGGGGTGTGATATAGGAGATAACCAAAAGCTGGCCCACTTCCTGTTCATCGTCGAAGGCCCATTGAGCTTCTGGTGGTGGGTGGTGGATGACTGGGTTAACATGAGCAGGTGGAGGAGGTGGTGGAGCAGGTTGGGGGTTTGGAGTAGGGGGATGTTGAGGCATGGGGTTGCGGATTATGCCAAGGTCATTTGCTGGCTGTTGCGGCTGTTGTTGTTGTTGTTGTTGTTGCTGGTAATGTTGTTGGAAGGGTTGGAACTGTTGTTGTTGTTGTTGTGGCTGCTGTCACCTTTGTTGTTGCTGCTGTTGCCTCTGACCCTGTTGATCTCTTAAGGTCTGGATCAACCTCTTCATTTCTGCCCAATCAATTTGGTTCTGCTCATGAAGGTCATATATTATGTCTCGAAATTGGAAACAATCTGACACATTGTGGCCTGGATGGCGATGATAGACACAATACTTTGTTTGGTCCGCTTCCATATTCCAATTTGCCTTCTCAAGAGGAAGTCTAAGGGCATTCAAGGACATGAGGGCTTCAAAGACATCGGCCAAAGACTCGGGCAGAGGAGGATATTGGGCTCTTTTGGGTCCGTTGGGCTTTCTGGGGGCATAGCCATTCTGAGGAGGAGGAACTTGGGAGTATTGGCGCTGGTGTTGTGGAGGGTTCTGACCCTGGGGAGGTTGTTGCCTATTGTTACTCCATGGCTACTGAGGTTGCTGGGTGTATGGAGACCTACCTATCGGGCCTTGGGGGTTACTTACTGCACCCACTTGCTCATTGGTTTGGATCCCCTCGGTGATTGGGCCTTGAGGCTTCTTGGTGTAACAGGATTTAGGGGTCTCAAACATAGAGTGTATAGGCGAGTCTTTGAGTTGGGTCTGAATGAAACGAGCTCGACTATACAGCTGGTGCATGGTAGTAATGTCATTCATGGCCAAGATGGCTCGGTAAGTTGGGGTAGCATTGGAAATTAATAGCTTTACTTTCTCTTCCTCCAGTATGGGGCAGCGGACCCTGGCAGCCAATGAACGCCATCGGTCAGCATAAGTTGAGAACTCCTCCTCGGGCTTCATCTTTTCAGCTACTAGATCCACAAAGGAGTATTCGGGTCCAACCTGATCTTGGAATTGCTGTAGGAACCTCTCTTGAACAATTTGGAAGTCCTCGTCTTCCTCAGGGGGCAAAGAATAGAACCATTCTAGGGCCGAACCATCTAGGGATTTTCTGAACAAGTATGCCATGAGGTGGCGATCATACTTGTGCGGTGCAGATTCATAGACAAAATCCTTTAAATGAACATATGGGTCCCCTACCCCAGAGTACCGCCGGTAAACAGGGAGCTCCGACTGGGGTGGTACCCGGAGGTGTTGGAAAGATGGGAGAGCAATGTCGGCTACCTTCCGAGGGTCAATTTGCCTCCTGAGGTCATGGAGCTCCTTTTTCATACTTGACCATTCTGCAAGAAAGTTGGAAGGAGTTTGGATATGGTGCGTAGAGACAAGGGAGCAAGGTTGCTCAAAAGAGTGGGACCTCTCACGGGGGAGGGGAGCAGGTTCAACCATACAATATGTTGAGGTTGGAGGGGATCGAGGCCGAACTTCTTGTGCGGGAAGATAGCTTGGTTCCGAGAAATGGATGGCCCAAGGACGGAGGGGTGTAGGACTTGCCCCTGAGGAAGGAAGGTGGGGTGCTGAGGCAACACGGGTGGAGGAATCTGCCGGTCGGATTGAATTCTAACCTGAGGGGGATAGAGGTCACTTCCCCTTGGCAACGGCTAGAAATTCGCGGACTTGGTCCGGAGTGATATGGGGGAGAAGTTGACTGAATTGTGAATGGGGGTCATCTCCCCCTAGAGGAGAAGGAGGACGGGATTGACTCCCGATGACGAGGGGAGGTTGGATGTGCCCTGGGAGTATGGCCGTAGAGGGTTGGGCCACATCCTCGAGGAGTCCGATGGGCAGGACATCGTCGGCAAGGACCCGAAATTGGTCCATGTTGAACAAGGGATTATGATAGAATACAAGGATCAGAGGGGACTGACTCGATCTCCCTAAGCAATGACGCATGCAACCCCAGAACAAATAGGGGGTGATACTGACAACACTGTAATCACGAGATTTGTATCCCCTTTTGAATTGATTGTGAAGATGTAGGGATTAGGAACTGACCGTGATCGCCACCAATGCAGTCGCCTCTTGGTATTCAGATGGAGGGCTGACTACCTTGGAATGGAAAGATGAAGGGGAAGGCATACCTGATAACACGACAGAGTGAGCGTCGCGATGCTTTGATGTGAACGCGACTTAGGCAATGGCGCCTTCTTGATCGCGACATAGCAGTCGTCGCCTTCTTTTTCAGGGACGGAGACTTGGGTTCTTCGTCTTCCTGCTCCTCAGCCGGCTGAGGGGCAAGAGCCTCACCTTGCTCTGACCTTTTAACACCTTCCAAAGTGATTTAAACAAACAAGAAACCCATTAGAATTCGTGTGTAGATGATCTATTCAATGAAAAACACATGAACATGAGCTATTATGGGAGGAACTCACAAGATTGGGGCTTTTAACCCCTGTGGGTGTTAAGGATAGGTGTGTGTGTCGTGATCTAATGTTAAACTATGAAGAAAACAAAGCTATGCATGCATGAATTGAATGAAAAAAGGAGAAGAAGGAAGAGGAAATTGTGTAGCCGATGGGAAAACGCCCTGGAGGGCTCTTGCTGATCGTCTGGAGCGAGAACTCTCTTCGTGGAAGATGAATCTCTCTTGCTCAGCAAACTAATGACTCCGGCTTTGCCCAAAAAGATACAGAGATGAGGTACTTATGGGTGATTATTCCCAACTCGGGTCTGAGAGGAATAATGGGCAAGAGTCCGACTCTGGGCAAGTATGGCTGTGCAAGGGCTATTGGAACTTGGAAAGGGACATGTTAGGAAGGTCTCCTCCGAATTTGAGAGGATTTGGACGTGATTTGGATGTCTAAAATATGCAATTACCATCAATAGCATGGGTCCAAGTTGACTTCGGATTGAGTTTCCTGTTTAAGGTCCAGAATGCGACGGCCAAGGTGTCGCCTTCTTGAATGCGACTGCTCGATATGTCGCCTTCCTCATATGGAAGGTGACTGAAGTCATTTTGTGATTTTTTGAGGATTTAAAATGTGGAATTATGATGGCGACATAGGGGCTGTCGTTTTCAGAAAGGCGACCTAGGGCCTGTCGCCTTCTGGTCTTTTCTGCATTTTGGCATGTAATGCGTCCAGTCAGGCATGCACAGCCTTCGGGATTGAAATGTTGGACTTATACTCAGAGAGCTTATAGTGAAAGAGATTGATTTGACCAGGAAGGGTCCTCCAGGGCGATGAACTAATGGAAATGATGTCATGATCGGAGAAAGCCAGCTTGACAATGATGAGCCAACGTGGGGCATTAATGATATGACAAGGGGTTTTGCTCGACTTATGGGTCAGAAATGGGTGTCTACAGATTGCCTCTCCTTGATGCCTGCTTTGCAAGGGAGTGGAGCGGTGATGGTGCGATAGTGGCATGAAATGGCGATGTAGCAGAATGAAGTGGAATGAGCTGAAAAGCGGGCATCAAGGTAAAGAGACACCCATTCTGGACGGATAAGCAGCGAGAATTATCCAGCTAACCTCGATCATGGCTGGGAACAGAGTGCGAGGATGGTTCCTATTTGGGACGAATAAAAATCAAAAGAAAAGAAATGATCAACCTCCTGTTTCAAGAGGTACCCTGGCTATCTTTAGCGTGCATGTTTCGTTCATTAGGGGATAGGTGCTGCCCGGCGGGTCGATTCGACTCTGGCCTTCGAGCGGGTCACGACTAATGAGCGGATCGGAGATGAAGGAATGACTGTCATAGTGAATGGGGATGAGAGGAATCCTTCATAGGAACCATACTGGCAGACTGGACCGAGCAGCAGGCTTGAGGAAAACTTTCAAATTCGGAGTAGAATTCTTGTCTGGAAATGAGGATTTGGGTTGGGACATCATTGGAAGCTGGCTTTGACAAATCATGATTCATGAAGCTCAAAATTCCTACATGATGCATGCTGGGCTAAAGAAAAAGGAAATCATAAAACGAATGCAAAGAAAGAGAGAAAATAACAAGTATTCAAGGATAATATTGCTAGACAATATAAGCAAGGGTCAAGACACTTCGCATCCCCGACGTGCGATAGAATCCATCGTCCCCGAGTCATATCACCCAACGGCCCATCCAGCGATTAGCAGTATGCACTTAGATCATCCTCGTTTTTGATGAAGGGGAACTCAGATCCTGGAACACATTGGGAACCAGCCGGTCCTTGAGCTGATATAGTAGTGTAGATACCATATAGTAATGCGGAGGGATTAGGGTTAGAGATACTTACCTGACTTACCTGACGGACATCTTTTTTTATTTTCTGAATTTTCTGATTTTTTATGAATTTTCCTGCATTTTCTGATTTTTATGGATTTTCAATAATCAAAACGATAAAGATAGACATGATACAATGCACCAAACAATGACATCAAAGCATATGTGCAAATATTCTGAACAATCATAGAGGAATAAGTAAGACAGCATAGACTGGTCAGAAGGCGACACAGGGGTTGTCGCAACCCTTGACTGAAGAAGGTGACGCAAGACCTGTCGCCACCTTGAAGGCGATGGGTCGATATGTCGCTTTCACAGTTTTCTCAGCCCGAGCTCAAAAACATTAAGCATGCAACTTGGTTTTGACTCCCATTAGGATTCCTATTGCTTCCCACTCAAAGTCCCACTTCTAATGGGTCTTTCCTTCCCCTTCCATGCAGGAATAGGAGTGCTAAGGCTCTATAAATAAAGGGGATGAGAGGCCAAATTCGTAGCTCTCCCTTCTCTCTACTTTTCTTCAAGGTTTGCAAGCTTCTATGGCCATGAGGAGAGCTCCTCTTGCTTCCATGGATGGGGAGACGGCTTATGAAGGTCCGAAGCGCGCTCGGATGACGTATGAAGCGCTTATGAGGGTGACGGACGTCCCCAACCACTTGAGCCGAAACGAGGAAGTGAGGGAGGTGAGTTTTGATGTTATCAATTTTCATGCATTTTGAGCTACGCATTTGTTCTTTAATTCTTGTTCTTCTCCTTCATCCCCTCTCTTTTGCCTTTTTCCTTCTCTTCTAGCTCTTCCCGGGATCCCGCTGCTACTCAAAGCTCAATTGGATTGCCCCGATGATCAAATCTCTACCCATGTTTGTCATTAGGTTCTTAAGAGAGTGGGGTTTAGGTGGGGTGTTAATAGCGGCCCATAATTACCACAAGATCTCATTTGATTGGCATAGTATCACGGCCTTGATAGAATTGTGGCACCCACAAACCCATACATTCATTTTCCCCAAATTTGAGGCGACCGTCCTTCTAGAGGAGGTCGAGGCTTTCCTAGCGCTCCCTAAAACCAAGCCGGGGGACGAGCAAAGCATAAGCTATACCGTCGAGCCCATTAACCCGAAGTTTATTCTAGGGGAGTTCATGACCGATCCGGGGGATGTCCATACCATGGTTAGCCCACAATTCATCCATCTAGTGCCTTTGTCTAAATGGGTCATATCCAAGTGTAAGGACAAGAGCGTAGACCACCGGGAGATCGCAAAGGCCGTGGCCATATGCTTGTGCGGGGTGGTGCTCTTCCCGTCCGGGGATTACCTCATAGACTATGCTAGCTTGAGTGCCATAAGTGGGGTATGGCGGGGACTTTCACTCTCTCACGCCGTCTTGGCGTATCTTTACTCGGGTCTCACTTCGGCTTCCACGGGGGGTTTCCTTTATGGCTCCATGATCCTTCTAGAGTGTTGGTTAGGTGTGAGGATAAAATTTAAGCCTATTGACAATTCTACCACCGACAGTCGGATCTTCGGGTGCCATCCTTTGAATTTTATCGGCGGCGCGGCCAAGTTTTTCGACAAGGTTTTATGCAGGACGGCGGACAAGAAGACCAGGAGTGCGTGGCGCCTTTACTTCAGCTCCTTGACGGTGGTGCACTTTGCTTTGGGTGTAGCGGCACTTCGTGGAGCGGAGATCCGGCTACCACTCGGACGCGGCTTGGACCTGCAGCTGATAGGGAACATGGCGACCGTGCTCTACAACCCGCAGCGGTGCTACTTGCAGATCAGGAAGCCGAGGACGAGAGTACTTCCGCCGTCACATTTGTCTCCTGTGAAGAAACGGCGCCTGGGTACCCCGGAGGATGAGCAGGCCGTGCGGAGCGCATTGGCCTTGTGGAGGGCGTGCGCTACGCACGCACTTCCGCTAAGACTTGACGAGGACTGGGAGACGTACCAGGCGTACCTCCGGGAGCATAAGAAGCTTTGGCCACTTGCGGACCGTGAGGCAGAAAGAGAGACGTGATTGTACTTTTGGGCTTTGGTGGGATTTGTATCACCTTTTTGAATTGATTGTGAAGATGTAGGGATTAGGAACTGACCGTGATCGCCACCAATGCAGTCGCCTCTTGATATTCAGATGGAGGGCTGACTACCTTGGAAAGGAAAGATGAAGGGGAAGGCGTACCTGATAACGCGACAGAGTGGGCATCGCGATGCTTTGATGTGAACGCGACGTAGGCAATGGCGCCTTCTTGATCGCGACATAGCAGTCGTCACCTTCTTCTTTAGGGATGGAGACTTGGGTTCTTCGTCTTCCTGCTCCTCAGCCGGCCGAGGGGCAAGAGACTCACCTTGCTCTGACGTTTAAACACCTGCCAAAGTGATTTAAACAAACAAGAAACCCATTAGAATTCGTGTGTAGATGATCTATTCAATGAAAAACACATGAACAAGAACTATTATGGGGGGAACACACAAGATTGGGGCTTTTAACCCCTGTGGGTGTTAAGGATAGGTGTGTGTGTCGTGATCTAATGCTAAACTATGAAGAAAACAAAGCTATGCATGCATGAATTGAATGAAATAAGGAGAAGAAGGAAAAGGAAATTGTGTAGCCGATGCCCTGGAGGGCTCTTGCTGATCGTCTGGAGGGAGAACTCTCTTCGTGGAAGATGAAGTTCTCTTGCTCAGTGAACTAATGACTCCGGCCTTGCCCAAAAAGATGCAAAGACGAGGTACTTATGGGTGATTATTCCCAACTCGGGTCTGAGAGGAATAATGGGCAAGAGTCCGACTCTGGGCAAGTATGGCTGTGCAAGGGCTATTGGAACTTGGAAAGGGACCTAGGGCCTGTTGCCTTCTAGTCTTTTCTGCATTTTGGCATGTAATGCGTCCAATCAGCCATGCACGGCCTTCGGGATTGAAACGTCGGACTTATACTCAGAGAGCTTATAGTGAAAGAGATTGATTTGACCAGAAGGGTCCTCCAGGGCGATGAACTAATGGAAATGATGTCATGATCGGAGAAAGCCAGCTTGACGATGATGAACCAACGTGGGGCATTAATGATATGACAAGGGATTTTGCTCGACTTATGGGTCAGAAATGGGTGTCTACAGATTGCCCCTCCTTGATGCATGCTTTGCAAGGGAGTGGAGCGGTGATGGAGCGATAGTGGCATGAAATGGCGATGTAGAATAATGAAGCAGAATGAGCTGAAAAGCGGGCATCAAGGTAAAGAGACACCCATTCTGGACGGATAAGCAGCGAGAATTATCTGGCTAACCTCGATCATGGCTGGGAACAGAGTGCGAGGATGGTTCCTATTTGGGACGAATAAAAATCAAAAGAAAAGAAATGATCAACCTCCTGATTCAATAGGTACCCTGGCTATCTTTAGCGTGCAGGTTTCGTTCATTAGGTGATAGGTGCTGCCCGGCGGGTCGATTTGACTCTGGCCTTCGAGCGGGTCACGACTAATGAGCGGATCGGGGATAAAGGAATGATTGTTATAATGAATGGGGATGAGAGGAATCCTTCATAGGAACCATCCTGGCAGACTGGACCGAGCAGCAAGCTCGAGGAAAGCTTTCAAATTCGGAGTAGAATCCTTGTCCGAAAATGAGGATCTGGGTCGGGACATCATTGGAAGGTGACTTTAACAAATCATGATTCATGAAGCTCAAAATTCCTACATGATGCATGCTGGGCTAAAGAAAAAAGGAAATCATAAAACGAATTCAAAGAAAGAGAGAAAATAACAAGTATTCAAGGATAATATTGCTAGACAATGTAAGCAAGGGTCAAGACACTTCGCATCCCCGACGTGCGATAGAATCCATCGTCCCCGAGTCATATCACCCAACGGCCTATCCAGCGATTAGCAGTATGCACTTAGATCATCCTCGTTTTTAATGAAGGGGAACTCAGATCGTGGAACACACTGGGAACCAGCCGGTCCTTGAGCTGATATAATAGCGTAGATACCATATAGTAATGCTAAGAGATTAGGGTTAGAGATACTTACCTGACTTACCTGAC
Organism: Colocasia esculenta; assembly: GCA_014218235.1. Taxonomy (NCBI): domain Eukaryota; kingdom Viridiplantae; phylum Streptophyta; class Magnoliopsida; order Alismatales; family Araceae; genus Colocasia; species Colocasia esculenta. Next base: position 37,317,468 of record CM024753.1, read on the forward strand.
GGACATCTTTTTTTTATTTTCTAAATTTTCTGATTTTTATGGATTTTCCTGCATTTTCGGATTTTTATGGATTTTCAATAATCAAAGCGATAAAGATAGACATGATACAATGAACCAAACAATGACATCAAAGCATATGTGCAAATATTCTGAACAATAACCATGATAGTGTAAACTGATCAGAAGGCGACATAGGGATTGTCGCGATCCTTGACTGAAGAAGGCGACGCAAGACCTGTCGCCACCTTGAAGGCGACGGGTCGATATGTCGCTTTCACAGTTTTCTCAGCCCGAGCTCAAAAACTTTCAGCATGCAACTTGGTTTTGACTCCCATTAGGATTCCTATTGCTTCCCACTCAAAGTCCCACTTCTAATGGGTCTTTCTTTCCCCTTCCAAGCAGGAATAGGAGTGCTAAGGCTCTATAAATAAAGGGGATGAGAGGCCAAATTCGTAGCTCTCTCTTCTCTCTTCTTTTCTTCAACGTTTGCAAGCTTCTATGGCCATGAGAGAGCTCCTCTTGCTTCCATGGATGGTGAGACGGCTTATGAAGGTCTGAACCGTGCTCGGATGACGTATGAAGCGCTTATGAGGGTGACGGACATCCCCAACCACTTGAGCCGAAGCGAGGAAGTGAGGGAGGTGAGTTTTGATGTTTTCAATTTTCATGCATTTTGAGCTACGAATTTGTTCTTTAATTCTTGTTCTTCTCCTTCATCCCCTCTCTTTTGCCTTTTTCCTTCTCTTCTAGCTCTTCCCGGGATCCCGCCGCTACTCAAAGCTCAATTGGATTGCCCTGATGATCAAATCTCTACCCATGTTTGTCATTAGGTTCTTGAGAGAGTGGGGTTTAGGTGGGGTGTTGATAGCGGCCCATAATTACCACAAGATCTCATTTGATTGGCATAGTATCACGGCCTTGATAGAATTGTGGCACCCACAAACCCATACATTCATTTTCCCCAAATTTGAGGCGACCGTCCTTCTAGAGGAGGTCGAGGCTTTTCTAGCACTCCCTAAAACCAAGCCGGGGGACGAGCAAAGCATAAGCTATACCGTCGAGCCCATTAACCCGAAGTTTATTCTAGGGGAGTTCATGACCGATCCGGGGGATGTCCATACCATGGTTAGCCCACAATTCATCCATCTAGTGCCTTTGTCTAAATGGGTCATATCCAAGTGTAAGGACAAGAGCGTAGACCTCCGGGAGATCGCAAAGGCCGTGGCCATATGCTTGTGCGGGGTGGTGCTCTTCCCGTCCGGGGATCACCTCATAGACTATGCTAGCTTGAGTGCCATAAGTGGGGTATGGCGGGGACTTTCACTCTCTCACGCCGTCTTGGCGTATCTTTACTCGGGTCTCACTTCGGCTTCCACGGGGGGTTTCCTTTATGGCTCCATGATTCTTCTAGAGTGTTGGTTAGGTGTGAGGATAAAATTTAAGCCTATTGACAATCTTACCACCGACAGTCGGATCTTCGGGTGCCATCCTTTGAATTTTACCGGCGGCGCGGCCAAATTTTCCGACAAGGTTTTATGCAGGACGGCGGACAAGAAGACCAGGAGTGCGTGGCGCCTTTACTTCAGTACCTTGCCGGTGGAGCACTTCACTTTGGGCGTAGCGGCGCTTCGTGGAGCGGAGATCCGGCTACCACTCGGACGCGGCTTGGACTTGCAGCTGATAGGGAACATGGCAACCGTGCTCTACAACCCGCAGTGGTGCTACTTGCAGATCGGGAAGCCGAGGACGAGAGTACTTCCACCATCACATTTGCCTCCGGTGAAGAAACGGTGCCTGGGTACCTCGGAGGATGAGCAGGCTGTACGGAGCGCGTTGGCCTTGTGGAGGGCGTGTGGTACACACGCACTTCCGCCGAGACTTGATGAGGACCGGGAGACGTACCAGGTGTACGTCCGGGAGCATGAGAAGCTTCGGCCACTTGCAGACCGTGAGCCAGAAAGAGAGACGTGATTGTACTTTTGGGCTTTGGTGGGACTTGATGTGGTGAGATTGATGTAAGGGGAGTGAGAGACATGTTGATCTTTTCTTAACTCTTATTTGATGTGTACATTAGATTTTTGCAATGAGAATTGTTCTTTTGGAGGCTTAGAGCACTGGATTGAGAAGACGACGCTAGACCTGTTGCTACCAAGAAGGCGACAGGTCAACGGTCGCAACCCGAAAAGTGAAGGCGACATGAGCATCGTCCCCACCTGGCCAGAAGGCGACACAGACCTTGTCGCGTTCACAGTCCCGGAGCAGTTTGAATTCGGGCCGAGCGCCCTTCTTCCCTTCCCTCCTTTCAAACTTCTTCCCTCTTCTTCCGGCGATTTCCCCTTTCCTTCTTCTTCTCTCCTTCTCCGGCAAGTCAGTCCTCCTCTCCGATCCTCTATTTCTCTTCCTCTCTCCTTCTCCCCTTTCCCCTTCCTTTGACAACCGGCGATGGAGGGCGAGCACCGAGAGGGCCAAGGCGGTGATGGCGGTGGCCGGCGGTGCAAGAAATCGATCCGGCGACGCCAACCGGGTGAGGGGACATCGACAGCGGCCCCGGAAGTCCCTCCGGTCGTGCCGATGGACGAGGATGAGCCCATCGGGCCCAAGAAGGTAGGTGCTCCGAATCCTAGCCCCCCCCCCCCCCCATGTGTGTGGATGAGTGGGGGTGCTGAGCACCCCAGTAAGGTCTTTTGGCCCAAGGTGAAACGGCGGAAAACGGATACTTGCCGTTTCCGGCCAGTCTGTGAACGCGACAGGGTAGCCGTCGCATTACCAGACAGGTCGCGACACTATAAGCGTCGCTTTTAGAAGGCGACAACCTGTTCGTCGCCTTCACAAAAGGAAGGCGACTCCTCTTGTGTCACCTTCTGAAGGCGACAATATACCTATCGCTACCTTAACAGAGTGCTGTTCTATTGATTCCTTGTTGATCCTTGTGTTTTCTGTGATTGTTTTGCAGAGCGAGCTACGGTCCCAGCTGGGGTGGGCCGTTGTCCGGGCGATCTATCAGGGGTTGCAGGATTTCCAGAGGACCCGGCTGGAGGAGATGGGGTTCGGCCCCTTTCTGAGGTTGGATGAGTTGACGCCAGACATGGCGCTCATCCAGGCATTGAAGGAGTTATGGGACCCTGAGTGCCACGCGTTCCTCCTCCCGTGGGGTCACATGATCCCCACACTGGAGGACGTGGCACGGATCACCGGCCTGAGGGTAGATGGCTAGGCGGTGACCGGGGTGACTTATACCAGCTATCAGGAGATGGTGGAGAGGCTTCTGGGGCTAGAGGTGATGCGGGAGAGATCCTCCCTGGTGCCGAGGATGAGGTTGCAGGCGAGCCTTGGGGTGGCAGACGCGCGCCACCAGACTGGAGAGGGCCAGGCGGAGTATATGGCCCGGTTGACAGCGGATGCCAAAGTAGCACTGGCGGAGGAGGAGGGAGCGGCAGCAGACCGCGACTTGAGGCGCTTCCTGATCCTCGTGATCGGGAAGTTGATCTTGGGTACGCGAGGAGACCCGGTGAGCTATCGGTGTCTGCCTCTACTAGAGGACCTGACCCAGGTGGGGAGCTACGCGTGGGGTGCGGCCCTTCTGGCCCACCTCTTTGATAACCTGGGCACCTCTAGTAGGGAGACAGGGGTGGCCGGGTTCTTCCCACTATTACAGGTATGCTTCTCACCCTTACCCTTTTACTGCTTTTCCTGCTTATCTTAATTGTGGCACTGATCGTTTTGTTTTGCAGGTGTGGGCGTACTGCCATCTCCCTTCCCTGGGTCGGGGGGTGCCGAGGAGAGCGGGTGCCATACCGCTACTGCAGCGCTGGCGGTTCTACAGATACGAGCGATCCCTGCGGCGGCAAGTGACGCTCATCCATGACGCATTGGACACTGTCCCCTTCGGACATGTAAGTACTTCTAGCCTTAACCTTTTCCTTTACTTCTCTTATTTGACAATTGACTGACAGGTCTTTACTTGTGGTGTGCAGGTACAGTGGACTCCCTACGTCGGGGAGGACGATGCCACCCAGCCGTGGGTGGAGCGGGGCTGTCCATACTTCGGTAGGGACATTTGGCTTCACTGTTTAACACAGTGGTCCCGCTCCACCACCGGCTAGTGGCGCGGACACTGGGACTCCACCAGGCGGTGGTGGAGTTCCCGACCCGACAAAGGTCATGGGAGAGGCCCGGTCCCAGCTTCCGGGGAATCCAGCAGGTCACGGACTGGACAGTCCGGGTCCGAGAGCAGCTGGACGACTGGGAGCAGCGAGGGAAGGAGGTGGTCTCCGAGGCTGCCAGCGACGAGGACTACTTCCGGGCTTATGCCCGAGGGTACGGGGCCCAGGTGTACAAGGGGACCTGGCGACCGGTGAGTTTCTACTGCTTTCAGTCTGCTTTGAGTTCTTAGTTGATTACGTGACTGACTTGGCCTGTGCTTGCAGCTTGACCCCGAGGGACGGATCTCCTTGCTCGAGGGCATCCTCCATTCCACCATCCAACAGCAAGACGACCTTCAGGTGGTGGTGGACCAGCTGGTAAGTACCTTGTGCTTTTCCCTCTATTTCTAATTGAGGTTGACTGACCCTTGATGTTTTCTTTTGCAGCGGGCAGAGCTGGACTGGGCGCAGCAGATGGTGGGAGGGGCTTCCTCCTCCCGAGAGGACCCCGGCTGCTCCGTCTTGGAGGGCCAGCTAGGGTCGGCGACGGCTCGAGCAGAGGACGCCCTCGCCCAACTACGGGAGCGGGTAAGTTACTTATTTAGATGCCCCTGCATTTTTTGCTTCTTTCGTGATTTCTAACAAGATTTTTTCGGATATTGCAGGAGCAGGAGCTGAGGACCGCCCTGGCGTGGATGACCACGCTGGAGGCGGAGATGGCGGAGCTACGCCTACGCCCCGAGGCAGCGGAGGTGGCACGGTGGCGCTAGGAGGCAGAGGTGGCAGCCCGCTGGCAGCAGGAGGCGACGGAGGCGACGCGCTGGCGCCAGGAGGCGGAGGAGGCGGCACGACTGCGCGCCGAGGCTGGGGACCTCCGCACCCAGCTGGGGGAAGAGAGGCATCGCGGTGACATGCTGCGATCCGAGATGAGGGGTCTGGAGAGGGCCCTAGCCTTGGTCGGGCGCAGCCGATCAGTGACTAGCCGGAGCGGTATCCCGAGTGGGTCCGCTGGACACTACCTGACGGGTTCCTCCAGACGGCGGAGGAACGAGGAGGAGGAGCGACGACGGCGTGAGAGAGCGCCAGAGGGGAGAGAGACCGGGCCGAGGGTGATGGCCCCTCCATCTCCCCGCTCGCCTGAGGGTACGGGGGAGAGTGGTTGAGGGTTTGTACCTTTTGCTCTTTCCTTTTGTACATGATATGAATGGAATGGAACCTTTTGTGTTTTTATGGTTTGCGACTGAGTGAGAGTGACGAGTGAGATATGAGTGCCGCTTTCTTTTCCGTCCTGCACACTTAGACAACCACGAAACAAGTCAGATCTGTTCTTAGGCTTAGCCCCTTGCCTTAAAATGTGACGAGTGAGCGACCTTGATAATTCGTCAAGGGGCTAAGCCTTATTAAATAGGCAAAAGATGCGAATAAATGAAATGAAATGCATGTATGCAAACGGCTTGGAATTTTGAAAACATCATTTAATGTTTTGAGATTTTTGGAATATTTGATTTTTAGGTTTTGGAAATATTTGATTTTTTTGGAGTTTTGGGGATATTTGATTTTTTTGGGTTTTGAAAATATCTGATTTTTTGGAGTTTTGTGAATATCTGATTTTTTTGAGGTTTTGAAAATATCTGATTTTTTTGGAGTTTTGGAAATATCTGATTTTTTGGAGTTTTTGTTAGCGCCTAAAGCCGGCGTTAGCCCTTCCTAAAATAAGACACGCGAGACGGAAGGTACCCGCATCTTCGGGCCACAGGGATTTCTAAGTTAGGACGTGCGTAAGGGGTGACAACGCCTCGGAAAACCTACCCTTAGTTGATGCTGTGACTAATTAAGCCCTACCCAAGAGGTGACTCAGCCTTATAGGGAGAAACGAAAGATTATTTAAGGAAAGTCTTGTGTGGGTATAGGGATGTTGGGTTCGGCTACTTCCTACAGCATACCCTTCGAAGATTGGGTCTGTTGTGGAGGGACTTTATGGCCTTTTGCTATGGACTTGCCTTGCTTTTGGGGCATGCGTACGACCGGGCTCATGAGCGTCCCGCGGGGACTTTGCCACTCTTTGCCATGCCCCTGTTGTATTATGGATTTTCTTTTCTCTTTTGTTTTTTTGTTTCTTTGCTTCCTTGCCCCTTTGTTATTTTGACCGTCCCTGTTTGAGACTTCCTCTCGTCGGGGTATGCTGTAGGTTGACGACCTCACCCTTTCGACCCCATTGCCCCTACACTTCGACCGATTAGGAGAGAATGACCGATGCATCGCTAGAGTAGAGCCCGCATAATTGCAGCATCTGCCAAGTGTAGTTATCCGGGCTTGCCGTGTGCGTGTGTGTTCATCCTAACTTAGAGCAACCCTTGGCGATTAGAGAGGTATCTTAGACTCCCAACATGGGGCTACTCCCCGATCTAAGTGTTGTGGCTTCACACCTATAGGCCTAAGGATAGAAACACTTGAGGTACAACCCGTTCCACAGATGTGATAATTCGACGCCCTCAGCATTGATTAAGTGATATGCATTTCCAGGGTAGACCTCCCTCACAACGTACGGGCCCTCCCAGTTGGGTTGCAGTTTGGACCTAGGACCTCCGGGTTTGATAAAGATGCGTTTCAAGACCATATCACCCTCTTGGAATTTTCGTTCAATTACCTTCTTTTGAAAAGACCTTGAGATTCACCTTTGGTAGGAAAGCACATGGTCGGCTGCCATAAGCCGCCTTTCATCTAAGAGTTCTAATTGGACTAGTAACGCCTCTCGACGTTCATCAAGATTAAGTTCCCTGTCTAGTTGGATTCTTAGTGAAGGAATTAGGATCTCATATGGAACTACCGCCTCCATCCCGTAGGTGAGAGCGTACGGGGTTTGTCCCGTGGGAGTGCGGACGGAGGTGCGGTAGGCCCATAGAGCCTCTATTATCTTCTCTGGCCAGTCGGCGAATTTATGCGACTCACAGGTTTTCTTTAAGATTTTGAGAAGGGTTTTGTTAGTTGCTTCAGCTTGGCCATTGCCTTGTGGGTAATACGGTGATGAATGATGCAGCGTGATGTTGTATTTCTTACAGAGGTCCTGGAGCTCTTGTGCGATGAATTGCAGCCCATTGTCCGTGACGATGCTACTTGGCACTCCGAACCGCGAGATGATGTTTCTCATGATGAAGCGTCACACCGTGGAGGCTTTGATTTCTGCGAAGGCTTCAGCTTCTGCCCACTTGGTCTAATACTCAGTCGCAGTTAGGATAAATGACTTCTGTTTGGTTTGAGCATTAGAATCACCAAGAGGGCCGACAAAGTCGAAAGCCCACATGGAGAATGGCCAGGGTGTGGAGAGTGGGTGTAGTGAGGAGGAAGGGGCATGGATCTTATCGGCATGGAGTTGACACTTGACACACCTACGGACGTAGATGGTATAGTCTTCCTCTAGGGTTGGCCAGTAATAGCCCTGCCTAATGATCTTCTTTGCTAGCATCTGACTGTTGACGTGCCCTCCGTATTCACTAGCATGGGCCCCTTCCACCACCTTCCAAGCTTCGTCATCGGTAAGGCACCTTAAAAGGACTCCATTAAGGGCTCACCTGTACAGAACTTCTCCGACAACTGTGTACCTTAAGGCGGCTCTCCTGATGGCCCTACGGTCTTATGCACTTGCCCCTTCAGGATATGTTCCATCCCTGCAGTATTGCTCTATCTCAAAGTACCATGGCAGTTCCTCTTCATTCAGGATCTCCTCGAGCTCAGTTATCATGACTTGCTGCGCTCCTCTTTTCCTAGCCTTCTCTTCTAAGGTTGCCCTAAGGTCGCTAAACCAAGGGTCCTGGGTAGATGGAACATCGAGACGCTGGACGACGATTGTCTTAGTCCGGTGACTCAGAGGGAAGGATAGGGATGAGGCTAGCGATGCCAGAGCGTCGGCCAGGATGTTTTGGGAACGAGGAGTGTGGATGTAGATGAGCTTACGGAACTGCCTTGCCAATAACGTGACCAGGTCTTGATATGGCTTGAGCTTCGGGTCATGAGTGCAGTAAGTTGAGAGCACCTGCCGCAGGACGAGCTGAGAGTCTCCTATAATTCTGAGGTGCGATGCCCCCAGCAGATAAGCATGCTTGAGACCAGCAAGGAGAGCCTCATACTCTGACATGTTGTTGGTAGCGGGGAAGGTGAGTTGATATGCAAAGGGGATGGTAATACCTTTCGGGGTAAGCAGCACGGCTTCAATGCCCCGTCCCTGAGAATTGAGTGCACCATCGAAATGAAGGGACCAGAAGGGGTCTTTGATTATGACTGAGAGTTCCTCATCGGGGAATTCCTCTCGGAGGGAGTCACTGTGAGGGAGTGGGAGATGGGCTAGATGCTCGGCGATGGCATACCCCTTGACGGCCTTTTGGACCACAAAGGATATGTCAAACTGGGAGAGGAAACTCTGCCAGCGTGCCAGCTGATCAGAAAGGACGGGCTTTTCAAGAAGATATCGGAGTGGATCCATCCTTGAGATCAGCTTGACCTCGTGGGCTAGGAAGTAGTGCTTGAGCTTTTGGACTACCCACACGAGTGCGGCACAAGTTTTTTCCGCAGTGGTAAGCTTGGATTCAGCGGTGTTGAAGAGCCTAGAGAGGTAATACGCTGCCCTTTCTTTCCCAGACTCATCATGTTGCGCAAGGACAACTCCTAGGGAGTCCTCAATGACTGAGAGATACAGGATTAGCGGCTTTCTGGGTACAGGAGGCTGTATGACTGGGGGATTCATGAGATAACTTTTCAGCTCATCGAAGGCTGCTTGGCATTTGTCATTCCATTCGAATTTTGCCCCTTCTTTCAAGAGATCATAAAATGGGCGACATCTTTGCGAATGCTGGGAGATAAACCTTCTGATGAATTGCAAACGCCCGATTAACCCTCTTAATTGTGCGATGTTCTTTGGAGGAGGCATTTCTGCTATTGCCTTGGCCTTGTTAGGATCGATCTCGATGCCCCGCTTGCTAACTATGAAACCTAACAGTTTTCCTGATGAAACCCCGAACACGCATTTTTTCAGATTCATTCTCAGCTGATACTCTCTAGACCTCTGCAACACCTTAGCTCGGATTTCGGGGTGTTCTCTCCTGGTTCTTGACTTCACCAAGATGTCATCCACGTATACCTCTACATAAATGTGCATCATATCGTGGAAGATGGCCATCATCGCCCTCTGATAAGTAGCGCCGGCATTCTTTAACCCAAACGGCATGACTACATAGCAGTACGTTCCCCAGGGCGTGGTGAAGGATGTTTTCTCTTGATCCTCAGGAGCTAGACGGATTTGGTTATATCCTGAATACCCATCCATAATGAGAGGGTCTCATACCCAGAAGTATTGTCAATCAGCACATCAAGATGAGGAAGCGGGAAGTCGTCCTTCGGACATGCCCTATTCAAATCCCTGAAGTCGATGCAGATTCTGACTTTGCCGTCATATTGGCCACCCAGTTTGGATAAAGTACTACCCTGATGAATCTAGCCTTATGGAGTTTATCTACTTCATCCTTCATCTTCAGGCCTGTGAGTGGATGGAACCTTCTGAGTTTCTGCTTGATTGCCTTTGCCCCTTCTTTCAGTACCAGTCGATGCTCCACTAGTGAGGGGTCTAGACCAGGCATGTCCTCGTAAGACCAGGCGAATGTGTCCTTGTACTCCCTTAGGATTTGCACCAGTTCCTCTTCTTCATCAGGAGGGAGATTTGCTGAGATAATCACAATCCTGGGATCTTCTTCTGTTCCAAGGTTGACTTCCATAGTAGATTCATCCACTGCCGTTGTAGGCTCATCAAACCTTCTTACTCCACTGGCATATTTTTTGGCAGCATCATCTACTTCGCTATCCTCTTCATCGACTGGGTCCTCATCATTCATTATTTCGTAGACACCAAACCCGTCGTCTATGAACACCCCATCCTGCTCAAACACTTCTTCGAACACCAACGCTTCTCTCGTGAACTCCTCTATCAATAGCAGCGCTTGACACCGCCGAGCTAGATCTTGAAGATATCTCCGGGGAATAGCCTTTCCCCGCTGCTTCCTAGGACGGTGCTTGGAATTGGTGGATGGCGGGTTGACCTGACTCTCTATCCTAGGCCTATCTATCTTAACGCTAGACTCACCTACCCTAGACTCTCCTAGACTCTCCTAGACTATACGACTCTACAGGACTAGGGGAGGACATGGTGTCCTCGAAGAGAATGGCTCCTAATGAAGGAGCAGGAGGGGAAGCCCCAGCCGAGGGGTGCCCCTGATCAAAAGAGTGCAGGACGTATGCCGGCTCCTCGACCTCAACGTGCATTTGAAAGTGGACATTTTTTTTGGAGATCGGAGGAGAGCATGCAACAGGAGAGGGTGACCTCGTGGTCACCTGGATCAGCTTGAAGAGCGGAGAGGACAGCCGGTGGGAGCTCGGGTGTGAGGAGGCTGTGCGCCGCCGTGAGGAGCTGAGGAGTCAGCTGGATCAGTAAAGGAGGAGAGGATGGGACTAGGCTGGGAAGGAGGGAATCCAGAAGGGATGGGTGGATGGCTAGGCAGGTGCCTTTCCAGAGCTCGTCAATGGTCTTCCCCTCTTCGTAGGGGATGTCTGGCTCTCCTATGTCTAAGGCATCGCTCATGAGCTGCCTTTTGGATGTGATGGCAATGGGTGGATCTAACAACTCTTCCGCAGCTGGCGGCCAGGTTCTCTCTTCTTCCCAGAACAGTCGGCTGAAGGAAATGGTGATGTCATCTATGTCAAACCATCCGTACCACTCAGCTTCTGAGTCCCCTGTCTTTCTCCTCCTGGTTGGACGAAGGGCTTCTAGGGCTTTATAGGTCAGCAATGGGGCCATGTGCCGAGAGAAGTTCCGGCCATGCACCTCGTGCTGTGAGAGTTCTGCCTCGACTACCACGGTATTATATCCAGGTTGGGTAGGCCCCCTGATAAAGTGACACCAGAGTGTCCAGGTGAGTGGCTCTCGGTCGGCCTTAAGAGTGGATGTGCTGGATGACCATGGTTTGGATTTCTCCCTGTACCCTAAGCCCCATCGGCTTTTTCGTTACGATGTCATGGATGGGTTTGACTATACCCTATAGCTCTGCCCCTAGGCCCTTGCCTTCTTCATACCCCAACTTCATCATAATTTGCCACCCCTTTGTGCTTAGTGGCTCTTTTCTCTTGACCGCATTGACCCGGGCTAGGTTGACCTCTCGCTGGGACTGGAACATGTAGCTCCAGGGGTAGTTGATGTCTAGCACTAAGACGATGGGTTTGTTGGCTGGCCACACGGCTAGGAGGTGGGTATCATGGAGGGCATCTATGGAGAGCGTGGTGGCTATGCTCTTGACTTTGATAATTCACCCTTGGAAGGGGAACTTTAGACACTGGTGTGCAGTAGATGGTACGGCTCCTAGTGACTCTAACCATGGGTGCCCCAGGATGGCCTTGAACATGGGATCAATATCAAGGACGTAGAAGTCTACTGTGACGGCGAGGGGTCCCAGTTCAGCTTGCACAGTTACCATGCCATGACAGGATCTTCTGAGTTGTCATATGCGGCAATGGTGGTGGGTGTTGGTCTTAGCATGCCTTCTGATAGGTCGCAGGCCCTCAGAGTGATCAGCGGGCAAACATTTATGGATGCCCCCGTATCGACCAGTGCCGCTCCCACTGCTACATGATTAATGACTAGGGTGACGCAGAGCGGGAGCCTCCTGGCTTCTGGGGGTGCTAGCTCGCTTTCTGCAAAAGTGATTGCCGGCCCGCGAGTCACCATGGCCAGGGCACTAGGTAGCTTATCAGCTAGCATGTCTTCATTTACGACTACCTTCTGCAGGAAATTCCTCAGGGCTTCCTGGTGCTCTTTAGACTTCTTTATCAACTCCAGAATGGAGATCTTGGCTGGCACATGATCCAGGTGCTTGAGGATATCATAGTGGGTTCCGGGTAGCGGCTCAATCAACCCCTCATCTTGCGTTTGCTGCTGAGCTTGTTGCTGCGGTGGCGGTTGCAGGACCTGCTGGGGGTTTGTGGAAGTGGCGGTGGTGGAGATAGGTGGGTACGGGCGGCGAAAGACTCACCCGCTCCGTAGGGTGGTCGGATTGGTAGGTGGCTGTCTAGCGGAGGATAATGTGGCGGTGGAGGGTTGGTCCGGCCCAGGTGGTGGTAGGATGATGGGTGAGGGAGTAGGTATGATAGGGGGTAGAGGGATGGAGACAGGTGGAGCGAAAGGTAAGATGATGGGTGAGCTAACAACTGACGCGGATGCTGAACTGACGGGCAGTATGACGGTGTTGGCCATGGAAACTACAGGAGGGATTGACTGGGGAGCCGTGTAGGCTGGTTGTATTGTTTGGGATTGGACAGGATATTGGTTAATGGCCATCATCTGCTGAACTTCTAATTCGTCATCGTACGTCCAGTTTGCTTGTGGAGGAGGGTGGTGGACGATGGGGTTTACCTAGGCAGGTTGTTGTGGTGGTGGGTTTGGAGCTGGTGGATGGTTAGGTAATGGGTTGTGGACGATCCCGAGGTCCTGCAATGGCTGTTGGTGCTGCTGCTGTTGTTGTTGTTGAGGGGGTGGTTGGCGCTACTGCCTCTGCTGCTGCTGTTGCCTCTGCCTTTCCTTGATATCTCCGATCACTTGCCGGAGAGCCGTCCAATCTATTCTATGTTACTCGTGCAAGTCATACACCAAATCCTTGAATGTGAAACACTGGTCGATGGTATGACCAGGCTGCCGGTGGAATACACAGTAGCGAGTTTGATCCACGCTCGGGTTCAAGGGTCTCTTAGGAGGGAGCCTAATGGCGTCGGTGGAGAGCAAGGCCAAGAATATGTCTGAGAGTGTCTCCGGAAATGGTGGGTAGTGAGCTCTCCTAGGGCCCATGGGACGCCTTTGCTGTGAGCCATCAGGAGGTGGCACTTGGTTGTATTGGCATGGTGGTTGCCCTTGTGGCGGATGGGTGGGGTTCTGACCCTGGGCATTGTAAGGTTGACGGTTTTGGCTCTGGCCGGCAGGGTTGAACGCGCTCACTTGCTCGTTCACTTGGACGCCCTCAGTGACTGGCCTGAGGCTTTCTTTGGAACCGAGGTTTCTGGGGTTCGAACATGGAGTGGATGGGAGAGTCTTTGAGCTGGGTCTGGATGAACCGAACTCGACTGTAGAGTTGATGCATAGTGGTGATGTCATTCATCGCCAGGATGTTTCCGTAGGCAGGCGTGGCATTGGCGATGATGATCTTCACCTTCTCCCCCTCTGGAAGGTATCCTGGAACTATGGTGGCCATTTGCCTCCACCTATCGGCATATGAGGCAAAATCCTCGTCCGACTTCATTTTCTCAGCCATGAGATCTGTAAGGGAGTATTCGGTCTCGACCCTGTCTTGGAATTGTTCGAGGAACTTAGCCTTCACGACAGCGAAGTCTTCGGCGTCCTCAGGTAGCAGGGAGTAGAACCAATCTAGGGCGTGCCCGTCCAACGACCGGCAAGAAGAGATATGCCATGAGGCGGCGATCATGCTAATAGGGGGCGGACTCATAGATGAAGTCCTTGATATGAGTGTAAGGATTGCCTGAACCATTGTACTTGCGGTACTTCAGCAGCTCGGATGGAGAGGGGACCCATAGGCCATTGAAATTTGGCATGTGCACATCGTGGTGGACGCCCACTCGGACATCATGTCCAGTGCGGCGGATGGCTGAGCGTATATGGACGAGGCACGAGAGGTAGGCCTGGCGCGTGGCTCGGGTCAATGGGGGGAGTAACATGGCTGATATGGTGGGGAGCGGGGCCTCGACTCGCGGGGCAGGTAGTGCTCTGACTCAAAGGGCGTGAACCGGATGGTCCGCGGCCGGATGGGCGTGTTGTCGGCTTGTCCCATGACAGCGTGGGGGCCGGAGGCAGCTGCTGCGGGGCGTGACGCGCCCACTCTAGGTGAAGGTGAGGAGGCAGCCTTTCCTTTGAGGGCCGTCATGAGGGTTTGGATCTGGGACTGATCAAGCTGAGGAATTAGGTGCAAGAGCTGAGCGGCTTGATCGTCTGACTGAGGAGGGTGGGTGTTCCGAGACGGGCTGCCCTCGTCACGACGGCGACCCTCAGAGGTATGGATGGTAGCGACCCAAGGCCGGGTCACCTCGTCAAAGAGATCATGGGGTAGGGACTTCTCGTAATCTTGGGAAGCATGGAAGGCAGTGTCCGGATTCTCACTATTGTAGATTGGGTTCACGAACGACTCCATGTTTGGAAAGTGGGTGCAGAGAGACAGGGAAAGCCTTTCCAGACTTGAGAGAGGCAACCTAACCTAGACAGACTCTTATTTTCCTAAACAAGCAATCCTACGCAGACAAAAGGAAAGAGAAAACGTCTCACCCAAAGCAAGCAGTTGGCAATGATGATGGTTTCTTTTAATTGATTCGAATTTGCCTTTTAGTGATTTGACTTTTAGCAAGTTCTCTCTGAGTAAGGAAGGGTTTCCTAAATGGGAGAAGGCTTCCAACTTCGGGTATGACTAGGGTTCTCTCAACCTTACCAAATGATCTTTAGACTCGATCCTAGGTGGCGACGGGTACAACCAGCCCGGCGACCGTGTGGGAATCCATGGTCAGCGGGGACTTACGGAGGCCCTCAAGCGAGTGCTCTAGTCGGACACAAGGAGTATGTGGCCGAGAGAGCGAGCGTCGCTGAGGAGGAAACTTATACTACAAATGTGGAAAGATGTATGCGGATCCTATGTGCACCGGAGTGCATGCAATATTCTAAGCTAATACTAACACAACAAGAATCAGGGCTAATTGCTCTCAGAGGCAGAAGGCGATAGGGACTATGTCGCGACCAAGGTCGCGACGCTGTGACGGTCGCTTTCTTTCTCGCAGTGGACAGAGGGAAATTAGACCCTAATTATGCACGGAAAATCACACAATCCTATAGCATACAAGACTCATCAATCTCTCAAAAGCATGGAATAAGCATGATGTGATGGACTATGGATGGAGTATATAAAAGTAAACCCAAATTTGCAAGGAAGCTCATAAAAACAAGGTACTGATCTAATTGCGACAAGAACCCCGTCGCCTCCTTTAACGCGACACAAGCCTCGTTGCGTTCTTTATAGGCTCAACAGATCTTTAAATAATGCAAAAGGCGTACGGGCAGAGTGCGTACCTGGTAGCGACACGGATTGTGTCGCCTTCTTGTATCGCGACGCAGCCTACGTCGTCTTCCGCACAGCACACAGAAGACAGAAACAGACAAAGAAGGATACTGTGTACTGACCTGATCGCGACGGGTCTTGTGTCGCTATTTGGATCGCGATGTTGATCGTGCCGCCTTCTCACCTAGAACCGCAGAACACTGATAAATTCAAAGGAAGAGAACCACAAAAGGGAAAACTAACCACACAACACACCTGTTAGATGATAGGGACGACAAGGAAAGGAAGAACAAGCGTGATGGGCACAAGTGGTCCCACCGTGATCGCCAAAAGGTGTATTCACGGGATTTGTATCCCCTTTTGAATTGATTGTGAAGATGTAGGGATTAGGAACTGACCGTGATCGCCACCAATGCAGTCGCCTCTTGATATTCAGATGGAGAGCTGACTACCTTGGAAAGGAAAGATGAAGGGGAAGGCGTACCTGATAACGCGACAGAGTGGGCGTCGCGATGCTTTGATGTGAACGCGACGTAGGCAATGGCGCCTTCTTGATCGCAACACAGCAGTCGTCGCCTTCTTTTTCAGGGACGGAGACTTGGGTTCTTCGTCTTCCTACTCCTTAGCCGGCCGAGGGGCAAGAGCCTCACCTTGCTCTGACCTTTAAACACCTACCAAAGTGATTTAAACAAACAAGAAACCCATTAGAATTTGTGTGTAGATGATCTATTCAATGAAAAACACATGAACATGAGCTATTATGGGAGGAACTCACAAGATTGGGGCTTTTAACCCCTGTGGGTGTTAAGGATAGGTGTGTGTGTCGTGATCTAATGTTAAACTATGAAGAAAACAAAGCTATGCATGCATGAATTGAATGAAATAAGGAGAAGAAGGAAGAGGAAATTGTGTAGCCGATGGGAAAACGCCCTGGAGGGCTCTTGCTGATCGTCTGGAGGGAGAACTCTCTTGCTCAGTGAACTAATGACTCTGGCCTTGCCCAAAAAGATGCAGAGACGAGGTACTTATGGGTGATTATTCCCAACTCGGGTCTGAGAAGAATAATGGGCAAGAGTCCGACTCTGGGCAAGTATGGCTGTGCAAGGGCTATTGGAACTTGGAAAGGGACATGTTAGGAAGTCTCCTCCGAATTTGAGAGGATTTGGACGTGATTTGGACGTCTAAAATATGCAATTACCATCAATAGCATGGGTCCAAGTTGAGTTCGGATTGAGTTTCCTGTTTAAGGTCCAGAATGCGATGGCCAAGGTGTCACCTTCTTGAATGCGACTGCTCGATATGTCGCCTTCCTCATATGGAAGGTGACTTAAGTCATTTTGCGATTTTCTGAGGATTTAAAATGTGAAATTATGATGGCGACATAGGGGCTGTCGTTTTCAGAAAGGCGACCTAGGGCTTTTCGCCTTCTGGTCTTTTCTGCATTTTGGCAATTAATGTGTCCAGTCAGCCATGCACACCTTCGGGATTGAAACGTCAGACTTATACTCAGAGAGCTTATAGTGAAAGAGATTGATTTGACCAGGAAGGGTCCTCCAGGGCGATGAACTAATGGAAATGATGTCATGATCGGAGAAAGCCAACTTGATGATTGTGGACGTCTCGTTCCGCCCCCGTCTTCGGATGCCGACTGGTGTGACCTTCTCCGACGGTGGTTCACGGACGTTCCGCTCCCTCGTTGGTGATGGAGAATGTGCCGGTTGACCTCGTTGACTTCTCGTTTGACCAGGTTGACTGAGGGAAAACAAGGAGAACCGGAAGGGGATGGGAGATGATTGTGATCGCCAGGGCCTTACCTATGCCCAAGGAGTTGTGTGATCACGCCGGAGTGGTAGCCTCGCGTCGCGGATGATGGTGAGACTTCGACTTCTTCTCCTTCAGCCAGCCAAAAGAGAAGAGCTCCACGGTCTTCTTTGGATTGTTCCTGCCACAGAACAAGACTCAATTAGACTCTAAATAGTGCAGCAAATGTTCAGAATGAAAGGTGGAAGGCCCAAAAGGAGAGTCCCGTACCGGTTGCGGACTTGAGAAGAGGGGTGGCCAAATGCTATGACCACCCTTCTTCCCTCCGTTTTTGGTTGGGAAACCCCTTTCTAGGTGTGTAGGAAAGTGACCTACGTGCCTAGAGTGTGTGGGAAAGAGTGTGTGACATGCAAGTATCTAAGAGAGAAATAGAGAAGGGAAGGAAGAGGGGGAGGTGATCCTCGTTGTTGTTGATGCTAGCTCGTTGCAGAAGCTCCTTCAGCTCCTTAGAAGCCTCCTTGGACGTCCCACAGGTTGAGAGGAAGTAGAGGAAGACTTGGTGAAGCTTGAGTGTGATTTTCTCTCTCCTCTCTCAAAGCGTGAGCATATGGACATCCAGCCTCTCCCCCTTTGTTCAGAGGGACCAAGGGGGAGTTATATAGACAGTGAGCTCGGGGGTTGAGAGCATTGGATGCTCAAGTGTGAAGAAACACACTTGCACATGTGGCACTCCATGTGTTTAAGCTCCAACCAATAGGGAGAGGCCAAATGGGATTTTTACTGGGTCATGGGACTGCCAAGGTGGCCCATATACCCGTTGGGAACGGCCCCATGCGTTGCATGGGCGAGACAATGGCGCTAGTGGGCTGGAATCTCGGGTTAGTTGCGCAGACCAGGTAAACAGCCTTGACGTCAAGAGATCTTGCCGCCAACACCATGCAGACGTCCAAGGATGTGGCCGTCAATATGGGTAGGCGTCCAAGGGGAATGCCGTCAACCAGTAATAGGCGGCAGTCGATGCTGCCGTCTACATGGAATCCGAGGCCAGTCAACACATGGTCAAACGAAGCTTAATGGGCCAAATAGCCTTGCGGGAAATGGGCCAAATCTCGCGTCTACAAATGCCCCTCCGAGACGTCCGGTCTTGCAAGGGAGCAGAGCGGACTGAAAGGTTGGCGTCTCGGTAAAGGACGCAGAGATTTAATGGACGGACCATCTCCGAGGATAGGAGTTCTAGCAAACCAAACGAAAGAGACAAGCTAGGAACAAATGACGAATCGTCTGAGAGACAAGTGTGAATAAGAGGAGAAAGGGTGATCTACCCGTGTAACTACAACCTCAACCCAATGGTAGGGTCCCTGGTGTGGCCGTGTCGGACTTTGACTAGTTTCCGGCGTGTCTGAGTCAAAGGAGTTTGTAATATGACGGTTGAATCAGGAGGGTCTCGTAACCGGAGCCGTGGGCTCACTGGCCTAATCAGGACGTCGGTCCCGAATTTAGGAGGTCACGAAGACAAGGAGTTGGTCGATCTCTCAAAGGATTATCAAAAGATTCTAACTGGAATCACATGCCTGGAAAGCCTGAAGTCCAGAATTAAGCTCGCGGCTGGCGAAGGCTCAAATGAACTCAATAAGGCTGGAATGATCATTTGTTGAAAGCACGGTGGGACAAGTGGAGAATGGGGGCAACAAAAACCCGATATCAACCTGGATAGACATGAAGGACGAACCCAGTAAGCTACCAGAGCTGGGGAAACCATGGAGCAATCATATATTCGAGGAAAATCACCATTTTTTTTTTTTGAATGTTAGTAAGAGAATGTTAGCAGTGAAGATGCATGCTGGTGTGGGTTGCCTATCTAAAATGCAAGTTAGCACCAGAGGAAATTCTAAAGGCCATACGAATAACTGAGAGATCGCAAACCCATCATGGTTTTTGGTGAAGGGGAACTCAGGGTTCACGGTCGCCAAGTTATTCGCCTCTGGTGGGGTCCTATGTTAGACATACCTGTAACGCTCAAGGTCGCATGAGCGTTCCGAAGTTGAAGCGCGGCTTGTGCTTAAAATATCTGCAAAACAACTCGAAGCACAAGGTAATGGATAATGGCCATATAAAGAATAAGACATTTAAAAACTCCCGGTCAGTAAACGTCCACATCGATGGCCGCCAGTCATAGGGTTAACGTCCACATATGCTGCCGCTAACCTGTAACTGACGTCCACATATCTAGACGTCTACCTGACAGCGGATCAGACCGATAATATAGGTGATGGGAGTCCATAGGGACTCTTCCATCTCCTACCTCCGTCCCTCCCTGCTCCTGCTGCGAACCAGAGAGCAGAGAGACAGAAAAGCACAGCAAGATGGCCTCTTCATCGACCGGACAATCCTCAGGTGCGAATCCCGGAGTTCTGAGTGAAGTTCCGGGCCACTTAAGCGCACGTCTAGCCAATGGAGAGGTAAGTGATGATTGCTTCTGCTATTTCCTGGGCTGAAAACGCCCCAAACAACTTTTCTTACAGAACCCCGCCTCCCATGCAGGAAGTTCCCGCATTCCCAAGCCAAGGCCAGGTACGGGCCTTTTCCTGGCTCGTGAATCTGGTTAATGCAATAACACTGGACATGCGAGGCTTTATCGGAATGTGGCATTTGAACTTTATGGTGGTCTTGGCCAAGAACATGAAGGAGATGTGGTGGGGGTTCGATGCCCTGGGGGCGCTGGTGGAGAGATGGCATCCGCACACGCACACCTTCGTATTCCAGGGATTCGAGGCGAGCGTGCTGCTGGAAGAGGTGGAGCTGTTCTTGGGATGGCAGCGGTGTCTGGAGTATGATGCAGCGACTCCTCTCCTTCCATGGGAGGAGATCCTCGCAGACATCGTGCGAGACAAGAAGGAGGTGCTGCGGATGACGAACAAGAACGGGATCTTCCTGGACCGGCTGGCCTGGTGGTTGATCCAACATGTGAGGGAGATTGGCGGAGAGAGGGCAACCCGGGGACTGACATTCTGCCTGGATGGTGCTTTCCTGTTCCCCACGAGTGGCGACTTCATCCTCTATGAGCATGTGGAAATTCTGTCTCTGCTGTGGCGCGGGCAGTCACTTGCCCCTGCAGTGTTGGCTCACCTGTACAGCTCGCTCACCACCATGAGCTTAGGCGGACGCACCTGCGGGAGTTTGTTTCTGCTCCAGGTATGGATGGAAACTCATCTAAAGTTTGACTTCGCTGATGCACAACCTACCCCCTCCAGAGTTTTCCTTCGGAGTTCAGTGTATTGCAGTAGGGCATGGTACGAGCCAGAGGATGAGATCAAGTGTTTGACAGCACACTTAAAGGGCAGAGATGCTTGGAGAGATCACTTAGCATATCTGGGCATGGATGAGTTCATTGTGAGGCCACTGTTTATGAGGACTATCGAGTTCAGAGCAAGGACCAGGGAGGACAGAGATCTGTGGCTAATAGGAGCAAATCAGATGGTGATGTATCAGCCACATCGGTGCCATCGTTAGCTTGGGATTCCACGGGGAATCCCAACTTCATTCAACGGTACTGATGTGATTGTTACTGGGAGAAATGAGAAGATGAAGAAGAAAGGTTTGAAGACATGGAAGAAGTACACAGTGAGTAAGAAAGTGGGATTGGCAGTGCAGGAAAAACGGGAAGAGATCTTGAAGTATGAGGAATACAATTATAGCATCCTTCCCGTTGCTTGTGGTTATTTTATGGCCCGCAGGGCAAAGTGATGTGCTTTTCTTATTTTCAAATAAATGCAACACAATTTCAGATGAATAAGCAATAGATCTCATTTGTGTTTTCAATTGATTTGAATGGCTTGGAATGGTGTGGAATTGATCATTGAAATGAGATGGGACTGAAATGAAGCCAAAGGGTGTCAAAAATGGGCCCAATTGGTTCTGTGATGAGGGTTCTGTAAGCACTGAGGTCGCCAGATTGACGTCCATATCGACTGCCGCCAACAATAGGTAAACGTCAAGAGATGCGGCCGCGGAGCATGTGACTGAATCTTGACGTCCACATAGGTAGTCGTCTAGTTTAAACTAGACGTCCACACCTAGCCGTCTACAAGACTCCGAGGTCTGACATTGAGGGGACATTGACGTCCTCACCCTGGCCGCTGACGGTACGTCGGTGGCCAGAGATTGACGCCAGATAAAGTTAAACGGCCAGAGGTGGACGTTAAACCAGTAAACGCCCTTTTTTTGAACCGACGCCTTCTCCCGACGCCATTCCATCTTCCCAAGCGCCGGGAGAAGGAAAACCCATACCCTTGCTCGAGACAATGAGGACCAGGGAGAAACGAACCATCACCCGGGGCCGCCGCCAAACGGAGGAGGAAGAAGAAGAGGTGGAGATGGCTACAGCGGGGGAAGAAGAAGAAGAAGAAGCGGTAGAGGACGTAGCGGAGGGGGACGAGACCGAGGGAGGAGATGAGACGGAGGTGGAAGCACCTCGACGACCTCGGGTGAGTACCCTAAAACCCCTGTGTGAGTGTGATTTGATTTTGGTGAAAAGAAGGCGAAAGAGGGAAAGGGCCGTCGGGTTGGACAGGAACTTGACAGCAACATCGGTTGCCGTCAAGTTCCTCCTGACGTCCACCTCTTGCCGTCAAGATTGTCTTGACGTCAATGGGCCGGACGTCGACACAGGAACTCAACGGCCACCCTGTTGACGCCTATCATGGGTAAACGGCAACCCCATTGCCGCCAACTTTGAATAAACGGCCATCGATACTGACGTTAAGATTTCTGTGCATTGTGCAGGGTAAGGGCCGAATGAGGAGCAGGGTGACCTGGGACTTGTGCTGGGCGTGGTACCATGCGCTTCCAGAGGCCCAGCAGGATCAGATAGCGAGGATGGGACTCGGTCATCTCCTGTCGGTACGCCCTTTCCACTTAGATGTGCTGTACCTAGAGGCGCTGAGGGAGAGATGGGAGGAGGACTGCAAGGCATTCATCATGCCTTGGGGTCACATGATACCCACATTGGAGGATGTGGCGTATCTGACGGGACTGCCGGTTCAGGGAGAGCCGGTAGTTGAATTGGAGAGGAGGGACTACTATGACGACATAGTAGAGCTACTGGGGCCAGAGTTCGTGGCTGGGAGGAGGAGACCGATCCGGAGCATCCTGCTCGGATCGCTGTCAGAGGCGGTTGGACTGAGGGGGAGGAGGAGAGGACCCCTAGAGTCACTGGATGAGTTCTATGCCGGAGTGCGGGGGGCCCTCGACTTAGGAGACCGGAGCGAGGAGCGCTCGGTGCGGATTTTTGTCAGCTACCTCTTCGGACGCCTGTTGTTCGCGACGCAGTCATCACAGATGAACTGCAAGTTCGTGCTGTTGTTGAGGGACTTGGCGCAGGTGGGGAGGTACGCTTGGGGTGCTGCGATGCTGGGACACCTTTTCTCTCTCCTCCCCAGCAGCTCGCAGCGCTCTCAGAGCACTGGGGGCTTCACCCCCTTCCTTCAGGTACGCAATTTTTCCTTTGAAGCTCAACTTGAATTTCAATTGATTAACTGCTTGACTGACTGACTTTCTCTTCTTGCAGATCTGGGGGTACACCCGCTTCCCGATGGGGCGCGGGACACTTGTAGAGGGGTGCCAGATGATGGTGCCTCTCATGACGAGGTGGGCGGTGGCCCCGGACCCCAGGGTTACCGACAGGAGGGTAGGGGATGTGCGGGTCGCACTTGACCACTACCCGCATGACCAGGTATGAAACCCTCAACTAGCTTTTGCATTCCTTTTATTACTGCTGCATTTGATGTTACTGATCAGTGTTTTCTCATTCTTCTCAGGTGGTGTGGACCCCATATCGGGGTGAGGAGGACGCCTCGCACCCGGCGGTGGCGGCAGGTCACCCCTTGTTCGACCGCCACCTCCTTTTACTGTGCCTCGGGACATGTGAGGTACTGTATTTGGAGTTGGTGGTACGGACCCTGGGCTGGCACCAGCCGGCCATCGAGGTGCCCTCCCTCGGGAGAGAGGGGCACTCACGCCGGTGGTTCTTTGCCGAGGACCGCGACTGGGGGGCAGACCATGGCAGCACTGTCGCGTACTGGCGCGATGGAGGAGAGCAGGTGGTACGAGTGACCGACCTCCAGGACAGCTCGGCTTATATGGAGGACTACCAGGCACGATACGCCGGGCGACTCCGGCTTGACCGACGAGTGGTGAGTGAAACTCCTAACTCTAAGCCTTGGTCGGATCTGAATTTGAATTGATTCTAACCTTGAAGCATTTGGCAGATGCCGGAGTCACAGGCCATCCGCCTCTTGGAGGGGCGACTGGCCGAGCAGGAGGTGGAGCTGACGAGGCTCCGGACCGAGGTCAGGACCCTGGTGAGTATCTTCAATCGTTGATCTTGAAATTGCCATTGATTTGATTCGATTTCTGACCAAGATTTTGTGCATGCAGAGAGGAGAGCTATTGAGGGCACAGGCGAGTCGGGATGCGGGGGCGAGCTTGTCCGCCCAGCCAGCCGGAGGGGACCTGGCGGTCCGCTTGCAGAGGGCCCTGTGTTGGGTTGAATGTCTAATTCATATCATTTCCCTCCTATTTTGATGATGACAAGAAGTGTTCTTAAAGCAATTTAATTGGAACATGTCAAAAGCATCATACCTGAAAGTCATGCTCAAAAAGTATTTTTCAAACCACATTTATCATTTATGGTAATGATAAATCATTTAACTAATGATATATGTGTTTATTTTTCAGGTACAAACTTTTTATGCAAAAGATGTGTCGACACACCCATCAATGGTGTCGACACATCAACACAGACTCAAAGAGAAATTGTGCAAAAATGTCAAGAGTGTGTCGACACATGTCAAGAGTGTGTCGACACGAGTGGCAGTTTTCCAGAGATCAAGGGTACCCAGGTCGACACACTCCCAGAGCAGGTCGACACTAGACCCAGTTTCCAGAACAGCCAGTTTGAGGAATTGGGACAGCAGGTCGACACACTCAAGAGCAGGTCGACACGGGACCTTCCTCCCAGAACAGGTTTTTCCATCTTTGGGACAGTGTGTCGACACAACCACCAGGGCAGGTCGACACACTACGGAAACTTTTCATCTTAAAAGTTGATGGCTGCCACGTGTCCTTCTAGGGCGATCAGAATCTTCCTAGGAAAGCGTGCCCTTGTACCCCAAAAGGGTATCTTTGGAATCCTAAGGGTATAAAAGGTTCTTTTCGGCCTGTTTTCAAGTGTGAGAAGAAACCAACTCTCTTAGAGCCTCCAAGAAGCTCCTGGCGGCCAGAAGAGCTCGTGTCTCCTCCTCTGCTCTCCAATTGCTTCCAGAAGACTAATTCCCACCCATTCAAGGTGTGGGAATTGGAATTTGATTCCTGTAGATTCCTTCGAAGCATTCCAAGGAAGCAGATCCTGTAGAAGACTCCTTTGGTGAAGAACTCGAGGAAGATCCAACTTCTCAGATTGCAGAGCATCGACTTGGACTTCAAGCTTCACATTCTTCTTCCCAATTCAAGTCTCTACAAGGGAGTACACTGAAGAACGAAGACTTTTCAATTCAATTTTACATTTCTTCTGTTCTTCTGAGATATCTCTTGAGATTATGCAAGTACTTCTGCATAATTCTCTTTAGAGTTCTCAAACTTCGACTAGATCTGTTGCTAGAGGATCCATGTCTTAAGTTGGTGTCTAGCAAGTCTATGTGTGAGCCTTGTGCTCAGGTTGTTGTGAGCCGTTGTGCTCAGTGTTGAGTTGTCAAACTCAAGTGTGGGTTGAGCAGTCTTGCTCAGTTGTTCTAGAGTAGTCTTGCTCTAGAAGTGGTGTGAGTTGTAAGCTCTTCAGTGTTGGAGTTGTCAGGCTCCAGTGGGTGTGTTACCCAGTTGTGTTAGTGAATCCTCACGGGTTGTGAGGGGTGGATGTAGGAATCACATGGGTGATTTCCGAACCACCTAAAAATCCTTGTGCATGTGTTTTCTGTGGTTTGACTGATTCATCCGCTAGATGCTTGCATAGGATTCGGTTTTAATTCACTTAATCAACTTGATTCACATCTAAGTTTTTCAACTCACTCCAATCTAATCTGATCAGTAGCTTTTCACTGATAACATTGCCTCTGATTCTAAATAGTTTTAAAAATTATTTAAGCTTCCGCAAAAGTGGCTAAGATCTATTCATCCCCCCCTTCTAGATCTTTTCCACACATTTATTTCGATCCTTCAATTGGTATCAGAGAGGGTTTACATCGATCTGATTTGAACTGAGCAGCTTTTGTTTCTGAGTATTGAGTGTTTGTTTGTCTGTTTGTCTGGTTGTTTGTTTGCTTGCTTGCTCAACTACTTCTCTTTGCATTTACTTAAGTGTCATGGACTCAAAGGGTTTCATAGCTGAGGGCCATTCCATAAATAGGCCACCATTCTTTAATGGTTTGGACTATTCTTATTGGAAGAACAGAATGCAAGTATTCTTAAGGGCCCAGAACTATGAGATCTGGAAAGTAGTTGAGGCTGGTCCCTATGAAAACCAGGGTGAGGAAGAAACCTGGACGAGGGAACAAATTAGGAGAGCTACATTGAATTACAGTGCCATGAACATGATTCAATGTGCTGTCCATCCCAAGGAGTATTCGAGAATCTCTATGTGTAAATCTGCCAAAGAGATGTGGGATAAACTCGAACTACTCTATGAGGGAACATCTCAGGTCAAGGAGACCAAGGCAAATATATTAGTTTCAGAATATGAACTTTTCATGATGAAATCTAATGAATCTATTTCTGAAATGTTTGCCAGATTTATGGTGATTGTCAATGGACTCAAGGCTTTGGGTAAGGAGTATACTGATGCAGATTTGGTAAGAAAAATTTTGCGTTCACTTTCTTCAATTTGGCATACCAAGGCCACTGTTATTGAAGATTCAAAAGATTTATCCAAAATGTCTTTGGATGAATTGATTGGATCTTTAATGACGTATGAAATAAACTTAAGAAGAAATGAAGATCTTATCATTAAGACCAAGCCTATGGCACTCAAAGCCTCTTCAAGCAACAAAGATAAAAATCAGGATAAAACAAGTTCTGAAGAATCTGAGTCAAATGAGGATGAGATTGCCCTCATGACCAGACAATTCAGGAAATTCTTGAAATATAGGAAAGGGAAAATGACTGGGAAAAAGAAATTTCCCCCAGGTAAGAAGAATATTTCCTCTTCCAATTTCAATAAGAATCATAAACCTGATGAGAATGTTATCTGTTACAGGTGCAACAAGCCAGGACACATGAAGGGAGAGTGTCCTGAGAACAAAAAGGAAAAGCACAAAAGATTCCAGAAATACAAGAAGCCCAAGGCCATGGTAGCCACTTGGTCTGATGAAGACACAAGTGAGGAAGAAGAAGAGAAGAAGTCCTCAAGCTCAGAGAGTGAGGAAGTTTGCTTCATGGCCAACAGCACAGATGGAAAGGTAAATACTTCCTTTGAAGATTATAGTGTTGAAGATTGGCAGGATGTGTATGCTGAATTGGTAGAAAGATACTCTGAAATGAGAAAAGAAAACAAACACATCAAAAAGAAAATTGAAAATCTTTACCATAACCAATCTTCAAACAATAGAACCTGTGAACTGGAATCTGAAGTAACAGAATTGCTTGAAGAAAAAGAAAATTTACTGAACCAAATTGATGATTTAAAGCTTGCCTCTCAGAAGGCCTCCCAAGACTTCAGAAATTTAAATGAAAAGCTGGAAATTGAAAAACAAGAAAAACAACAGAAAATTGAAGAAATTGAAATTCTTAAAAACCAGCTAAAGGAAAAGGAGGAGGTTATCCAAACCTTCACAAAAGGCCAAGATAACCTAGAGGCATTGCTAGGATCCAACAAGACAACCACATCTCATGGATTGGGATTCAAAAAAAGAAATCAACAAAAGATAAATCTGGTGAGAAAAAGGGAAAAGCACCATTAATCAACTTTGTTAAAGGTCCCAATCTGGAAAACACTGAAATCCAACAAACAGCAAACAAAACCCCAAACAAAAACCCAAACAAAACTCAAAACAAATCAAAAATTCAAAAACAAAAGAAGACTGTCAGGTCGACACAGTCCCCTGACAGGTCGACCTGTTCAACACCAAAAACCATAATCAACTCAACTAAAAATTCAAATAAAAATCTGAGAAATAAGAAAAAGGGAAAAGAAATGATCCATGAAAAACCTTGGACCTCCAAGACAGCTCCTCAAGAAAATTGGATTAATCCTTGGAACCAATGGTATGAAAATCCCTGTTGGTATTATCCTCAATACCCTTATCCAAATTTCTGGATGTACCAACACAATCCATGGATTCCACCTCCTTCTATGAACTCAAATTTTCAAATGAAAAACTCCCCTCCTACCAAAAACAAAGATCTTGGTGTTTTCATTCCTAAAAGAAAGAACAAACAGAAAAATGCTGAAAACACCAAAGTAACAAAACAAAAATCTAAAACAAATCAAATTTGGGTGAGAAAGGATTTGCTGTCTATGTTAAATCATTCTGATGGTCCCAACTCTGTTTGGGTACCAAAATCTTCTCTCCACTGATCTTGTTGCAGGGAAGTCGTGCACCCAACACAAATGTATGGTTTCTTGACAGTGGGTGTTCACGACATATGACTGGAGATAGAGCCAAATTCTCATTCCTGCTTGAAAAGGAGGGAGGGTCAGTCACCTTTGGAGGTAAAAATAAAGGAAAGATCATTGGATCTGGTAAGGTTGGTCAAACTTCTTCAAACTCTGTAGATAATGTCTTGTTAGTTGATGGACTTGATTATAATTTGCTCAGTATCAGCCAACTATGTGACAAAGGTCACAAAGTTGTGTTTGAATCTGATTTTTGCAAGATAATAGATTCATCAACTGATAAAATCAAATTCTTTGGAAAAAGAGAAAACAATGTCTACATGATCAACCTTAATAAAAACTTTTCTGAAAATCTTTGTTTTGTTGCAAATAAAGATGAAATTGCATGGACTTGGCACAAAAGACTTGGCCATGCAAGTTTCAGAACAATGAATAAGTTGTTAAGATTGAATTTGGTTAAAGGTCTTCCTGAATCCTTTTCTAGTGTTGAAGGTCAAATTTGTGGGATCTGTGCTAAAGGAAAACAAACTAGAAAATCCTTTAAAGTCTTCAATGATGTACTCACATCTAAGCCACTAGAACTTCTTCACATGGACCTCTTTGGGCCAACAAGAGTTCTAAGCTTGAGTGGCAAAAGATATGGATTTGTAATCATTGATGACTTTACTAGATTTACCTGGGTTATCTTTCTATCTCACAAAAGTGATGCATGCCTTGAATTCAGGAACTTTTGTACCACTGTCTTAACCACTTATCCATATAAAATCAAAAACATCTTAACTGATCATGGGGGTGAATTTGAAAACACATCCTTTTCTGATTTTTGTGCTGAATTTCAGATATTCCACAAGTTTTCTTCACCAAGAACTCCAGAACAAAATGGAGTTGTGGAAAGAAAGAACAGAACTCTTGTGGAAATGGCTAGAACCATGCTTCTTGAGAGTAACTTGCCCAAATCTTCTGGGCTGAAGCTGTGAACACAGCAAACCACATACTCAATAGAGCATTGGTCAGACCAAAAATCAAGAAAACCCCCTATGAATTATTGAAAAACAAAAAGCCAACTGTTTCCTATTTTAAAGTCTTTGGGTGCAAATGCTATGTACACAATAATAACAAAGAAAACCTTGACAAGTTTGATGCTAAGAGTCAGGAAGCTATCTTCCTTGGCTATTCTGAAGTGTCAAGGGCCTTCAAAGTGTACATATTGAAAACCAAATCTGTTGAAGAATCTCCACATGTTATTTTTAATGAAAATTCCTTTTCCACTAATGATTCTAAATCTTGCAGGGAAAAACAAGACAATGAAGAGGATGACCTCATTGTGGATTCTTCACCAACCGTTGAGGAGAGTAATAACATTGAAGAAAACCTGAACAACAACTCACAATCTCCAAATGGTTCAGGTAATACTGATTCAGAAGTGGGTACCTCTCAACAGGTAATTTCTGAACCTCGATTTCTAAGAGATCACCCATTAGACAGTGTAGTTGGCAATCTAAATGATAGAGTTAGGACCAGATCATCCTTTTTGCAAAACATTGAAGAAGACTCACTAGCTCTAATTTCCCAAATTGAACCCAAGTCAATTGATGAAGCCTTATCCAGTTCTGATTGGATTAATGCTATGCATGATGAACTTCATCAATTTGAAAGAAATCAAGTGTGGGAATTAGTGCCTAGACCTAGTGACCAAACAGTGATTGGCACTAGATGGGTTTTCAGAAATAAATTGAATGAAGCTGGTCAAGTAATAAGAAACAAAGCTAGGCTAGTTGCAAAGGGGTATAACCAAGAATTTGGAATTGACTTTGAAGAATCTTATGCCCCTGTAGCTAGACTAGAAGCTGTGAGAATTTTCCTTGCTTTTGCATCCTCCATGAAATTCAAAGTCTTTCAAATGGATGTTAAAAGTGCATTTCTAAATGGATATATAAAGGAAAATGTGTTTTTGAACAACCTCCTGGATTTGATAATGAAAAATATCCTAACCATGTTTTCAAGCTTAATAAGGCACTCTATGGTCTTAAACAAGCTCCAAGAGCTTGGTATGATCGTTTGAGTTCCTTTTTACTTGAAAAAGGATATTCTAGAGGTAATGTTGATCAAACATTGTTCACAAAAACAGTAAAAAATCAAATAATTGTGGTCCAAATTTATGTTGATGACATAATTTTTGGCTCCACCAATAAAGGCCTTTGCACTGAATTTTCAAATCAAATGCAGAATGAATTTGAAATGAGCTTAATGGGAGATTTAACATTCTTTTTGGGATTGCAGGTTAACCAAACGAATGAAGGAATCTTCATCAGTCAAACCAAATATGTCAAGGAGCTACTGAAAAGGTTTGACTATCAGAACCTTAAACATTCAAGCACACCCATTGCAATAAATGCTAAGCTAGAAGAAGACCCATCTGGTAAGTCAGTAGATCCAAAAACCTACAGAGGTATGATTGGCTCTCTGCTCTACCTTACTACTTCTAGACCTGACATTCAGTTTTGTGTGTGCTTATGTGCTAGATTCCAATCAAATCCTAAAGAAAGTCATATGCTTGCTGTGAAAAGAATTTTTAAATATCTTGTTGGAACATGTGACTTAGGAATTTGGTATCCTGCTGGTTGCAAGTTAGAATTGTTTGCCTATTGTGATGCTGATTATGCTGGGTGTAAGTTAGATAGAAAAAGCACAAGTGGCTTGTGTGTATTTCTAGGTGGGTGCCTTATTTCTTGGGCTTCTAAGAAGCAACATTCAGTGGCTCTGTCAACAGCAGAAGCTGAATATGTTGCAGCAGGTAGATGTGGAACTCAGATTCTCTGGGTGAAACATCAACTTCTTGATTATAACCAAGATTTAGGGTGTGTACCCATCCTATGTGACAACACAAGTGCAATCAATCTTTCTAAAAACCCCATTCAGCATTCTAGAACAAAACACATTGAAATCAGGCATCATTTCTTGAGAGATGAGGTTGCAAAGAAATCTTTTGAACTCCATTTTATTGAAACTGAAAAACAAATTGCAGACATATTCACAAAACCCCTTCCTGAAAACAGATTCTCATCTTTAAGGAGAGAACTTGGTCTTTGTAAATGTCCATCCTTCTGATCTCTCTTAAAGTTTGGGTTGAGTGCTATGCATTGTCTAAGGGGGAGTTCTTTGTATTTCATAACTCCTTGCTTCCTCAAGCTACATTGCTCATATCTCTCTCTTTTTCAATTCCATTTCCCTTTTTACAATAAATTCTTCACTTCTGATTGTGTTGAAACTTCTTGGTATATCAAATAGTGATTTGGAGAAGGACAGGTTATGCTTGTCTAGACACTTTCACTATGCGTGAGAACATATCTCCGCCAAGTACTAAGAAGTCAATATGCAATAGTTGAGGGGGAGCTTTTATTGTTCAAAGAGAATGTCTTTTCTGATTTCAAAACTTGCACAGTTTTAACCTTCACCTCTTTTTGCTAATGAATTCTTCAACTCTTATTGTATTGAAATCTCTTGGTATATCAAATGGTGACTTGGAGAAGGACAAGTTATGCTTGTCTGGACACTTTCACTATGCGAGAGTATGTGTCTCCGCCAAGTACCAAGAAATGGATATACAGTTGTTGAGGGGGAGTCTTTGTTGTCCAAGAAGAAATTCTATTCTGATTTCAAAATTGCATATCTTTATTTTGATGACAAATGGTTGAAATCATCATCTCAGGGGGAGCTAGAAAATTCAAGTCACCTTTTTTGCAAATTTCAAAACCTTCTTGCATTTCATCAATTCCTTGCATGATGTCCTCATTCTAAAGTCTAGAGTCTCAAAATGAACCTTGAGTGATACATTATATTTTTTACTAATCAACTTTCCACTATGTCTCTCAATCCACAGAAACTCAGATCTCTTCCTAAACTAAATTACAATTTGTGTTTTGAACTTAAAACATTTCCTTGTTTGCAACTGATGACTGGATGTATTTGAATTCTATCTTACAAACTCTCCAAAATCTTGTAAAATCCAACAGAGCAATGACATCTGTGCTGAGAAACTGCACACCTTCACAATGAATGAAGTGCTATGCATGTCATGAGGCATTATTGTTAACTCTGTTCAAAGGGGATCCAAATTGAAAATAACCTCAAAATTTAAGCAATTATGTGCTATGCTTTTTGATGATGACTGAGTAACTGGAAATATTGGCGTCTAAAAAACGTATATTTTCATGTCAAAAGGTCATCATTTACCCCTTTGAGACTTGACAATGACTAAATCTTGAGTATCCAGGGCTATGGTGTGTAAAAAGCACTAGTACTTGAGTGAAAGAGATTTACATCATTTGATAGTTTGTTAAAAGAACAAAAATATGAAAATTATTGGAGATTTGTTTAGAAAGAATCATCTTCCTCCTTCATCAAGTTGTTCTTTAAGTTTGTGTTTTACTTTCAACACAACTGTGTTTAGTCTAGATGATATCTTTAATTCTTGAAAATTGAGAAACATGGCAGATTTTGGTTGATTGTTAGATACATTATATCCCTCAATTTATCATTTTGTTGATTCAAGTCTTGGAATGCTAATATCCTGTTGGAAATTGTGTGAAATACTTGAACTGTAATGAATTTTTGCAAAATACAGCAAATGAATTTTTAGGCCTCTTAAAAATCCTGAAATGATAATTCCTCTCATTATTTATCATTATAAAGATGTCCCCAATATCTCAAAAATTTCCTCTCAAAAATTCACATTTCTCTCAAAGGCTGTGTCGACACAATTCTCTCTCGTGTCGACACACAATCCCAGTCAGGTCGACACACCCTTCCTCATGTGTCGACACTGCCTTCTTGCCAGAACCTTTTCAAATCTTTCGGGTTCACCTTAAACCCTTGTTGTTCCTGCGGGGCAGTGTACCACTGCATCCCTTTTTGGGCATCAGGTCGACCCGACGGCCAAACTCTCACCTTTCCGGCAAGAAATTTTCCCCATTTCTCTCTAACTCTCATCCCCCTTCAATCACCTCTCCAATCCTCCATCTCCTCTCTGAAATTCCACTCCTTCCTTGCACCATGGTCCGCAAGTTGGGTCCCCGCCGTGGCGCAAGGTCTCAGGCTTCTTCAAGGCAGGTTCCGGCACAGGTTCCGGTTGAACAGATTGAAAGAAGAACCAAGCGAAGAAATGATCCTGCAGAGCTTCCAGGATCCTCTTCTGCACCTCTCAGAGCTTCAAAGAGAGGTAGGACCTCCACTACTGGCAGAGGTAGACAAGTTTCAAACCCTAGATCAGACATTTCGGGCGATTCCTCTGACCATGCTGAGGAATCATCTTCTTCTTCCTCTACTGAGTCTCAAGAGGATATACCCTCAGAATCCGTGAGTGCTGCCAAGCTGATTTTGAAGCCAAGAATTCTAGACCTTACAGACACCCAATTAGCAGACTCTCTCCCCGAAATTCAAACCTACTTTTCCTTTCAATCTTGGATATCCTTTATATCTGAATTTCAAGTCTGCTATCCAAGGTTAGTTAGAGAGTTCTACAAAAACCTCACCTGCACAGACGAAGGTTTTAAATCCAAAGTCAAGGGGATAGAGATAGACATGCCAACTGACGTAGCAGCCTCCATTTTCAAAGTGCCAGATGAAGGGGCTGACTACCATGAATTTGAATTTGACTTACATGAAGCCTACTCAATCTTGACAGGCCATCCTGCAGATCCATCAGATCCCAAACAACCTATGTGACAAGGTTTAATGCCAACTCATTTCCACCTGTATTAAGGGTAATTCACCACATCTTGACAACCATAGTTACCCCTCAAGGTGGTGGGAGGGATAGATTGACAGATATCCAGAGATTCATACTCTATTGCATGGTCAAAGATATCAAGGTCAACCTTCATGTGATTCTTTATCAAATCATTTCTGAAACTACAAGAGCAGACCTCAAGAGATCTCTACCTTATGGAGCACATCTGACCTCAGTGTTCAAGCACTTTGGTGTGCCATTGGAAAATGAAAAATTCCAATCCATTCCCAAGTCAAACATCTACACTTTCAAGAATATCCAGAAGTTTATGGGATTTAGATTGGAGGGAAATCAAATTAGAAGAGGACCAGCTGTCGTTGAAGCTCCTCCAGTTCAAGAGGAACAGCCTCAAGACCAAGGGGAACAGCCCCAACCTCAGGAGGACCAGCCTCAGGCTCAAGGGGATCAGCCCCAAGCACAGGAGGAACAGCCTCCAGCTGAAGGGGACCAGCCCCTAAGTCAAGAGGATCAGCCTCCTATGCATGAGGATCAAGCTCCTAATGAAAATGTCAGTCCTTTTCATGCTCCTCTCTCACCTCAGCTTCCTCATTTTTCTCCACAACCCTCATTCCAACCATCCACATCTTCTGGTGGGCCTCCTGTTCCACCAGAATTGATATCTTTCCTAAATGACAAATTTGAATCCTTCAACTCCTCACTTCAATCCATGTCCACATCTTTTGAGCTACGGATTCAAAGACTGGAAAACACAGTTTCTGCCAAATTTATTGAGCAGAAGGCAGCTTCCGATTATGCAGCTCAGCGATTTAACAGACTTATAGGAACTCTGGGAGATTCCTATATTGAGCTAAAAGAACATCAGGACAAGTTGGAGAAAGTTCTTCAGGGAATTTTGGCCAATTCCCAAGCAGATGTCTTCAACACCAACCAAACATTGCATGAGATTTCCAGCACCAGACTGTCATTTGCTCATTTTGTGGATGATTTGGAAAGTATGAGGAATTTCAATGAGCACATAGACAAGCAGCTTAAAGCATTGACCATGGAATTCAAGATAATGCAAAGACCTGGTTGGTCAGCTGGCTCATCAAGTTCTCAACATGTTTCAGATGAACTGAAAAGAACTCAGAGCACCTTGATAGAGCATACTGATAAAATGGAGCATTATCTTCACACTCGGCTGACATCTATCCATGAACAGATAAAGTCAAGCATGAAGTCAATGGATAAACGTTTGTCAGATATTGAGATGCTTCTAGCTCCAATTCCTCCTCCTCCTCCATCTTCTACCTAATGTACATCTTTTTGATAATGTCAAAGGGGGAGAAGAATGAATGAAATGTAATGATCTTTTGAATGAAATGAAATGGTTGTTTGGCTTCAATACAAATTTTTGTCTTTGTGTGTGAATACTTGTTCAATTGTTGACTTGTGTGCACAAAACTTCTAATTTCAAGTAACATTGTATCTCACAAAAATATCATCAATTGTTACTGAACAATATCAAAAGGACATTGACAAGTATGAACAAAAAGAAAAACAAAAACTTAATCAATAAAAATTGCTTAAAAAATCACACTTCATCAAAACCACATTCAAATATGGATCTAATGTTGCCATCATCAAAAAGGGGGAGATTGTTGGGTTGAATGTCTAATTCATATCATTTCCCTCCTATTTTGATGATGACAAGAAGTGTTCTTAAAGCAATTTAATTGGAACATGTCAAAAGCATCATACCTGAAAGTCATGCTCAAAAAGCATTTTTCAAACCACATTTATCATTTATGGTAATGATAAATCATTTAACTAATGATATATGTGTTTATTTTTCAGGTACAAACTTTTATGCAAAAGATGTGTCGACACACCCATCAATGGTGTCGACACATCAACACAGACTCAAAGAGAAATTGTGCAAAAATGTCAAGAGTGTGTCGACACATGTCAAGAGTGTGTCGACACGAGTGGCAGTTTTCCAGAGATCAAGGGTACCCAGGTCGACACACTCCCAGAGCAGGTCGACACTAGACCCAGTTCCAGAACAGCCAGTTTGAGGAATTGGGACAGCAGGTCGACACACTCAAGAGCAGGTCGACACGGGACCTTCCTCCCAGAACAGGTTTTTCCATCTTTGGGACAGTGTGTCGACACAACCACCAGGGCAGGTCGACACACTACGGAAACTTTTTCATCTTAAAAGTTGATGGCTGCCACGTGTCCTTCTAGGGCGATCAGAATCTTCCTAGGAAAGCGTGCCCTTGTACCCCAAAAGGGTATCTTTGGAATCCTAAGGGTATAAAAGGTTCTTTTCGGCCTGTTTTCAAGTGTGAGAAGAAACCAACTCTCTTAGAGCCTCCAAGAAGCTCCTGGCGGCCAGAAGAGCTCGTGTCTCCTCCTCTGCTCTCCAATTGCTTCCAGAAGACTAATTCCCACCCATTCAAGGTGTGGGAATTGGAATTTGATTCCTGTAGATTCCTTCGAAGCATTCCAAGGAAGCAGATCCTGTAGAAGACTCCTTTGGTGAAGAACTCGAGGAAGATCCAACTTCTCAGATTGCAGAGCATCGACTTGGACTTCAAGCTTCACATTCTTCTTCCAATTCAAGTCTCTACAAGGGAGTACACTGAAGAACGAAGACTTTTCAATTCAATTTTACATTTCTTCTGTTCTTCTGAGATATCTCTTGAGATTATGCAAGTACTTCTGCATAATTCTCTTTAGAGTTCTCAAACTTCGACTAGATCTGTTGCTAGAGGATCCATGTCTTAAGTTGGTGTCTAGCAAGTCTATGTGTGAGCCTTGTGCTCAGGTTGTTGTGAGCCGTTGTGCTCAGTGTTGAGTTGTCAAACTCAAGTGTGGGTTGAGCAGTCTTGCTCAGTTGTTCTAGAGTAGTCTTGCTCTAGAAGTGGTGTGAGTTGTAAGCTCTTCAGTGTTGGAGTTGTCAGGCTCCAGTGGGTGTGTTACCCAGTTGTGTTAGTGAATCCTCACGGGTTGTGAGGGGTGGATGTAGGAATCACATGGGTGATTTCCGAACCACCTAAAAATCCTTGTGCATGTGTTTTCTGTGGTTTGACTGATTCATCCGCTAGATGCTTGCATAGGATTCGGTTTTAAATTCACTTAATCAACTTGATTCACATCTAAGTTTTTCAACTCACTCCAATCTAATCTGATCAGTAGCTTTTCACTGATAACATTGCCTCTGATTCTAAATAGTTTTTAAAAATTATTTAAGCTTCCGCAAAAGTGGCTAAGATCTATTCATCCCCCCCCTTCTAGATCTTTTCCACACATTTATTTCGATCCTTCACCCTGGACCGAGCGCAGGCGAGAGTCCGGGAGCTTGAGGAGCAGGCTCGAGAGATTGGGGCTCAGGTAAGACACCAAACTAGTACGTTCTTTCAAAGTCTATTGAATGTTCTAACATGCTTGCCCCTTGACATGTAGCGGCAGGGAGGAGATGTGGCTACTCTCCAGGCACAGATGGAGAGTTTGCGGCTGGAGTTAGTGAGGGTGGAGGGTCGCCTGCTCGAGGCACGGGAGCGGGAGAGGGAGGCGAGAGACCGCGAGCGAGACGCGGACAGGGCTCGGGTGGACATCGCAAGGGATTATGAGATCTTGAAGGATCGGGTCCTTCGGAGGCGCCGGGAGCAGCAGAGGACAGCCCAGCGGGAGGCCCCGGCGAGGACCGCGTCGGCATTCGCCTCCCTAGATGACATCGTGTCACTAGGGGACCCCTCCGTAGTGCGAGGAGGACTGCCGCGGCCGGAGGCTTCTACGGCTTCGAGACCCCCTCTCCCAGACCGGTGTCGGAGAGGGAAGAGGAGGAGGTGAGCAGCGCCCGTAGGCAGAGGCCTACAGAGGGGGAGCAGAGAGAGAGAGAGGAGCGATGCTCCTAGTTTGTACCACCAGGGGTATGCCCCTGTTTATGAGATGTACATGGATTTGATCTTTATTGTGGAACCATTCGCAGACTTTTGTCACTTTTGTGCCTTCCTTTGTGCTTTGATACCTGCGTTCACAACACTTGAAGGAAAAAATGTTAGTGTAGATCTGCTTTAGCCCCTTGCCTCAATGATGTACCTTTCTTGAGATCTGGTCAAGGGGCTAATATCTAATTAAAGATGTAAACACGAATTTAAATGATCGAAGGGAAATATGTACATGCATTTTTTTTTTTGATAAGAAAATAAAGAGAATGTTAACATATATACATGGTACCACTATTTTTTTTGGGTTTTTGATTTTTTTTTTTAAATAAGGGAGAAAATATGTAAATGTGAGATATATACATCAAAAGACTCTTTTTTTTTTTTTTTTTTGGGACTCTAAGACACATATTCATCACATGTCGGGGTATAGGGTTTACACAATCCACTAAACCACAAAGGTCACGAATAAGGAGGGACGTGTATAAAATCCTTGATGTTGGACATTGCCCCTAGCCTTCTTGATGTTTTCTACTACAGAGGGTCTTATACGGCCAAATGCCCCTAGAGGGAGAAATTGGAAGAAATGTATAGAAAATCATGTAGGACTTTGGTTCAAACTACTTTTTGTTTCCAAACCGACATCTCATATCAAGCAGACTTGGTCAACCATTGTTTTAGGGGGAATTTTTCATTTCTTATTTTATTTCTGGGGTGGAGGCACGTACTTTTTGCTACCTCCTTGAGTTGGTCAGCCTTTTTCTGGGTACGTACTTTTTGCTACCCTTTTTTGACCTTCTGGCTTTTCTTTTCCCCATTGAGGCTTGATTTTGACATTTTGCCCCTTGCTTTTATTGGTTGCCCCTGTTTTATGGTGACCTTGTCCTTTTAAAAGAGAGTGGGTGGGCCCCTACTCGTAGTTTGTTCCGCTTCCAGACATGACCGAGTGGGAAAAGAATAGGGGAAACATATTGACCGGATGAGACCGCCCGAGTGTACTAGTGATTTTCTAGCCAAAGGGCAATATCTCAACATCGTGTGGTGTGTGAATAAGCCTTACCTCACTAGTGACGAAGTGGAAAAGTAGAGACTTAAACCCGAACCGCTGACAAGTGATGAACGACCGACCTGACTGACTGGCTAGGAATAGAACTTCTTGAGATAGACTGCATTCCATGGATGGGTTAACTCAACTCCCTCGGCATCCACTAATCTATAAGCATTCCCTGAGTATGCTTCCTTAATAACGAATGGACCCTCCCAATTTTCTTGCAATTTGCTCTTGGGACCTGGTGCCTTTATGATTTTACGCTTAAGGACCATCTCACCCACTTCGAACTTTCTCTCAAGAACTCTTTTGGCATAAAAACGTGCAATTCTCTGACGATAGACTTGAGCATGGTCAGCCGCTATCATTCGTCTCTCATCAAGAGTTCAAGTTGTGCCAATAAGGCTTCCCGACGTCGATCAGGATCAAGTTCGGAATCCAATTGAACTCTAAGTGAGGGGACGAAGATCTCATATGGTAGTATCGCATCCGATCCGTATGTCAAAGCATAGGGGGTTTGCCCCGTAGGAGTTCGGACCGAGGTGCGATAAGCCCAAAGAGCTTCAACCAAGCGATCTGGCCAGTCAGCATTGTTGTGAGACTTGCATGTTTTCTTTATGATTTTGATGAGAGTTTTATTAGTAGCTTCCGCTTGTCCGTTACCTTGTGGATAGTATGGTGATGAATGATGCAAATTGATACCATATTTACCACACATGTCGCGAAGCTCCTGTGAAGTGAACTGTGGTCCGTTGTCGGTGACGATGTCTCGAGGCACGCCGAACCTTGCAAGGATGTTGCGCTTGATGAACTTGACAACCGCTGATGCTTTGACTTCTATGAACGCTTCTGCTTCAGCCCACTTTGTGAAGTATTCTGTGGCGGTCAGAATGAAGGATTTCTTCCGGACTTCTCCGGTTCTATCCGCGAGAGGACCGACCACATCGAATGCCCACATGGCGAAAGGCCATGGAGCAATAAGGGGATGAAGAGAGGAAGAAGGAGCATGAATTTTATCACCGTGCAATTGGCATTTAGCACAGTGACGGACAAAATGGGTGCAATCTTCTTCCATGGTAGGCCAGTAATAGTGTCTTAGCAACTTCTGGGCAATTGATCTACCATTGACATGGCCACCACATTCACTAGAGTGAGCAGCTTCAACAATGCTTTCAGATTCGATTTCATCGAGGCAACGGAGATAGACCCCACTGAGGGATTTCTTGTAGAGAACGCCACCTATAATCTTGTACCGTTCGGAGACACGGCGAATAGCCCGTCTATCGGCAGAAGTGGCGTAATCCGGGAAGGATCTATCTTTGAGGTAGTTCTCAATGTCAAAATACCAGGGATGGCCATCATCGAGGTCGATTTCAGGCTCTTTTGAGAGTGCATTGATTTGATAGGAGGGAGATTGAAATTGGACAAACCAGGGATCAGCATGAGAAGGGATTCTTAGCCTTTGAACAGAGACGGTTTCGGAGGACTTTCCCAAAGGAATGGGAATAGAGGACGCGAGGGAGGCGAGGGAATCTGCTAGGATATTTTGGGCCCTAGGAGTGTGGACAAGGGTGAGCTTCCTAAACTGCCGGATTACCTTTGCAACCAACTCTTGATATGGTCTCAACTTGGGGTCCCGGGTTTGGTACTTGCTGAGAGATTGCCGGAGTATCAGCTGCGAATCTCCAATAATCCTTAATTCCTTGACTCCGAGCAACAACGCCATCTTCAACCCAACTAGGAGAGCCTCATACTCGGCCACATTGTTCGTGGCACGGAAGGCTAATTGGTAGGCGTGCGGGATGACTACCCCTTCCGGTGAGAGGAGGACTGCCCCTATTCCACTCCCTTTGGAATTTAGAGCCCCGTCGAAGTAAAGCACCCATGAAGGCTCACCATCAATGATGGCTCCTAACTCTTCATCGGGAAAGCTTTCGTCGACTGGAGAATACGAAGGTAAGGGGTGATGGGCTAGGTGCTCAGCTATGGCATGCCCCTTGATTGACTTTTGGTTGACATAAGTGATGTCAAACTGATTGAGAAAACTTTGCCACCGCATCAACCGCTCAGTCAGGACGGGCTTCTCAAGCAAGAACCGAATAGGGTCCATACGCGCCAAAAGTTTCACTTCATGTGCCAGGAAATAGTGCTTTAACTTTTGGGCAACCCAGACGACGGCCGCGCATGTTCTTTCCATGGCGGTGTACTTCTTTTCAGCCTCATTGAACAACTTGGATAAATAGTACACCGCTCTCTCCTTCTTCTCGTCGTCATATTGGGCCAAAACTGCTCCAGTTGAATCTTCAGAGCAATAAAGGCCGACCCGGGACCGGAGGAGCGAGAACAGGGGGATTGAATAGGTAACTCTTCAACTCATCAAAGGCCTTTTGACATTTATCGTTCCAATCAAATTTTGCCTCTCCTTTTAGCATCTCGTAGAAGGGCTTACAACGGATTGAATGCTGGGAAATGAATCTCCTAATGAATTGAAGTCTGCCAATCAGCCCTCTAACTTCTCTGATGTTCCTAGGAGGCGGCATTTCGATTATTGCTTTGGCCTTGTTGGGATCAATCTCAATCCCCCTTTTTCTAACTATGAACCCAAGCAATTTCCCCGAAGAGACTCCAAAGACACACTTCTTGGGGTTCATTTTAAGCTTATGCTCTCTAGACCTTTGGAGAACCGCCCGGAGGATCTCAGCATGGCCATGTCGAGTCTTTGATTTCACCAAGACATCGTCCACATAGACCTCCATGTGCACATGCATCATGTCATGAAAAATTGCCATCATTGCCCTTTGATATGTTGCTCCTGCGTTCTTCAATCCGAAGGGCATGACGACGTAACAGTAAGTCCCCCAGGGTGTT
The DNA here is from genome assembly GCA_014218235.1 of Colocasia esculenta. Classification (NCBI taxonomy): domain Eukaryota; kingdom Viridiplantae; phylum Streptophyta; class Magnoliopsida; order Alismatales; family Araceae; genus Colocasia; species Colocasia esculenta. The sequence goes on from CM024753.1 coordinate 37,358,709, forward strand.
GTGAAAGAAGTTTTCTCCTGGTCTTCCTCCGCCAGACGGATCTGGTTGTACCCCGAGAAACCATCCATGAAAGATAACATTTCAAACCCGGCAGTGTTGTCCACTAGGACATCTATGTGTGGGAGAGGGAAATCGTCCTTTGGGCAAGCACGATTAAGGTCTCGGAAATCTATACAGATCCTAACCTTACCGTCCTTCTTCATTACGGGGACGATATTAGCTACCCAATGTGGATATAGCACAACCCTGATAAATTTGGCTTTATGCAATTTGTCAATCTCCTCTTTGATCTTGAGTGCTAGCTTGGGATGTAGCCTCCTTAGCTTTTGTTTGACGGTTGCATCGGCTTTTAGGACTAACCGGTGTTCGACCAAAGAGGTGTCGAGTCCCGGCATGTCCTCGTAGGACCAAGCAAAACCGTCGGAGAATTCTTTAAGGATAGCTACCAACGCATGCTCTTCTTCTTCACTCAAGTTGGCACTGACTAATACTGTCTTCGGGGATTCTTTGGTGCCAAGATTGACTTCTTTAGTAGGTTCGTCTGCAGCCGTGGTGGGCTCGTCGAACCTCTTCGTGCCATCCACATAGGAGCTCACTGGGTCTTCCTCTTCTTCTGACCCAGATTCTCCTAACCCATCTTTCTCATTAAAATCTAGCAGATAGACCCCTAGACCGTCATCTACAGAATCACCTTCTTCAAAATCTGTCTCCACGAGGGCAGGTTCCTCAAGAAATTCCGGGACTTGACTCAATTTGGCACACCTCTCGGCCAAGGCCATGACATACCGGGCAGGAACTTGCCTACCTTTTTCTTTGCGAATGCATGGTTGAGAGGGACCAGACTCTCCTAATCCTGACTCTAGACTGGACTCTAAGCCTGACTCTAAACCCAAATCTAAACTAGGATCTAGACTGCTATGTACAGGACAACTATGTACATGGGAAGGGGTCCCAGAGGAGTGAAAATCTAATGGGGAGAGCGTCGGCCCTTGGCCGAGCGGAAGAGATTCCAAAGAGGAAGGGTGCTCAATGGAGATCTCGCATTTCCAACTTTGATAATTGGCATTTTTTTTTGGGAATCAAGGCCAAGAACCATGAGTTGCTGACTCAAGGTGGCCTCGACTGGATGGATGAGAGATAGAGATGGAGATGGGAGAGGAGTAGATGCGGATGGAAGATTGGAAGCAGAAGGAGACGAGGGTAGAGATGGTGAAGAGGGGGATTCGGACCCAAAGAGTGAGAGGAGGCCGAAGTCATCACAGACTTCCTCTATTTCTGCCATTTCCTCTCCTGCTTCTTCTTCTTCTTCCTCACTCTCAGAGCAAGGCAGTTCCTCTATCAACGGCTCCCGGGTTCCCAGCTGGGTGGCCCCTTGGACAAAATGTTCATTTAAGGTCCAAGTAAGAGGTTGGTAAGGTATGAATGGATCGGGATGGACAGGGTCTGGGTGGAAACCTAGTCCAGCTTTTGGCAGCAACCTCCTAATGGCCCGAACGCTCTGGATCTGCCCTTGCCTTTCTTTTCCTAATCCATAGCCATGGACATAGCCGATGTTGGCCATCACTTCCCAACCTTTCCCTTGAGTGCAGGGAGGTTGCTCAAGCTTCTCATCAGATTGGGGGTGATGGCTCAAATCACAGGGGGAGGGGAAATCGAAGAGAGACATGACTGGCTTCTTCCCCTTATCTGGGACGAAAAGATGTGGCATCTGCTCTGAGGTGATAGCATTAAGAGTCTCCAAAGTGGGAATGCTCTTGATCTTGATAATCCGCCCATTATACGGAAATTTGAAACATTGATGGGCGGTGGAAGGGATTCCTAGGGTCTGTTCTAGCCAGGGCGACCCAGGATGGCTTTGTAAGCCGGATCGACATCAAGAACTAAGAATTCAGTGGTCATAGTAACCGGTCCGACTCCCAGCTTAAGAGCAATCTTGCCTTTGGCAACTCTTTTGGAATTGTCGTAGGCAGCAATGGTAGAGCAACTCTTCTCCAGATTATTTTCTCCTAGACCCAGCTGTTTGAGGGTCTTCATCGGACAGACATTAATGGATGCCCCGGTGTCAATGAGAGTGGAATCCACCGAAACCCCATTGAGGTTTATGGTGAGACAGAGAGGAAGCGAACGACATTCGGGGGTGGCAAGATCTTTGTCCGAGAAGGAGATCGAAGGTCCTTGAGTGAGGGAAAGGATGGCATTGGTGACCCCACTAGGAGGGAGGTCATCGTTAACCATGATTTTCTGAAGAAATTGGAAGAGAGTGGATTGATGTGACGGCGACCTCCGAATCAACTCTAAAATAGACACCCTTGCGGGCGTCTTATCAAGATGTTGGAGAATATCATATTCGGTGCCAGCCGGGGGCGGAGGAACATTATCCTCCTCATCCTGGGAAGGCCGCGGAGGTGGAGGAACGATGCGGTTCCGGAGTGTGACGTGGACGGCCTCCTGAGACTGAGGGCGGATAAGCTGAAGGGGTCTAGTAGATGACTCAGAGGCAGAGGGGGTGAGGATGGTAGTGTAGGCATCTTGAGGGGGGCGGATCAGCACTAAGGGTCTCTCCTCAAGGATGGCATCCACCGAGGTGGGAGGTTCCTGGGACTCTACAGTGGGACATGGATACCACTCATCAAATCCCTCTACCCCCCATTGTTGTTCTCTCCTCACGACCCGGGGTTCCGAACAAGTCATGGTGTGGACATTTTCCTGGGATTTTGAGGAGGAGGGGTTGTTACTTTGGTGGTTGGGGAGAGGGTTGCTAAAGATGCCGAGGTCCCTTTTGGTGTACCTAGACTTGGCTATGGCCACCTTGACATCCTCCCAGTTGATTCTTCCCTGGTCATTCATATCATAGACCCAGTCACGAAAGGTAAAGCAATTGGTGATAAAATGACCATGGGCTCTATGGTACGGACAATATTTGGAGGTGTCAATCCTCGGGTTGTTATTCTCCCTTTGTGGGGGGAGTTGGATGGCATCACACGACATGAGGGCGAAGAACACGTCCTCAAGAGTCTCCGGGAGGGGAGGATAGTGCGACCTCTTGGGGCCAGGTCGGGTGTAGCCGAAGAAGGGGGAGGAACAGCAGAGTAAGGCTTGGAAGGATGTGACGGAAATTGGTGAGGATTAGAGGGAGGATTGGACGGAGGGATAGAGGACTTGTTGGGAGGCCTCAAAGGCTGGCTGCAAGCACTTACAGACTCATTGACGGTCACCCCTTCGGTGGTAGGTGCCGCGGGAGCCTTACGTGCTTTTGGCTTTCCTTCAAGGAAGTGGGGGAGAGAGGAGTCCTTGATTTGATTTTCAACTACCCTGGCTCTGTTGTAAAGATGTGAGAAGGAGTGGAACTCACTTAGCATTAAGACGGAGCGGAGCACAGGAGTAGTGTTAGTAACCAAGAGGGTTATGGCTTGAGACTCCGGGATAGGAATGTCGGCTCTTGAAGCCATGGACCTCCATCGGTTGGCATAGGTTACAAAGTCTTCGTTCGACTTCATCTTTTCTGCCATCAAGTCGGAAAGTGTGGGGACTTGAGTGGCCATGTATGAAAAGTGCGAGATGAATCGCTCGGAGACTATGTCAAAATTAACAAGGTCAGATGCGGGTAGAGAGGTAAACCACCTCAAAGCTTCCCCTTCCAATGACTGTTGGAAAAGGTGAACTAAGAGGACCCGATCATATAACCACCGATGGGAATCCATGGTGAAGCCGGCGAGATGAAATTGGGGGTCGGAGGTCCCATCATACTTGCGGTATTTTGGGGCCTTGAAGTCGGGGGGAAAGTAAGCATTGGGGAGCTTGCAGTAGTTTAGTAGCGAATGAGGTTTAGAATGGGATAAGGAATCCGCTACAAGCTTCCTAACGAGACCTTCAACCTCCGAAAGGGGAACAGATTTAGATTGAATGAGGGGTGCGATTTGGGTAGGTGGCGAATAGGCGGAAGGAGGAGTGGGAATTGGAGTATGCAAAGGAACGGGAGTGACAGGAGGAATGAAGGCGGAGACAGGAACTCGGGATGGGGTGACTGGTTTAGGAGTGGGTCTAGATGTGGAGGCATTGAATGGGGATAAAGATGGAGTGGAAGGGGAGGTAGCTGCCCGGACAGTATGCTTTGAAATCATAGAAATGATATCCTCGGGCGAGTACCGGGACATGAGTCTAGCAAATTCGGGGTCTTCTTGACTGTCTTGATCATGAGTAGGATTGACCCTTAAACTCACTTCATCATTATCAGCCTGAGAAGATGATTGGACTGACTCCTCAGGCTGGACATTGGTATTCATCATACCGACCATTTCATTGATATTATCATCATATTCAAAAGCCGGTTTGTTAGTCATGTCAATAGGATCCAACCAAGTGTCCATTAGCACACAACCTATGGATTTTAAAGTGGTCAAAGTTGATTAACTTTACTGTTTAGACAGAAATGTGGGTTTCTACCAAACAATGTTAGCAATCAACGTCCCCAAAATTTTAAAAATTACCAAAGTTGTGTGTTGAGTTAAGTTGATTGGTAAGACCGTCCTCTCAAAGCTCACTCGAATCCCGGTAAGTAGGTGACTAGACAAGGTAGGTAAAGGTCCTCCTGCCCCGTACCGTGAGGGAATCCACGGAATTTAGGGACTTATAGAGTTTTCTTCGGAGCCAACCCGATTTACCCGAGCGGGAATCCCCGAGTAAAAGGTTGTAAACCGAAGAAGGGTGATCCTAGAAATGTGAGGGGAGGCTAGAAAAGAGGAGAAGAAGACCCCCCTGGAGACTGAGGACTGTTAATGACAAACAGTAAGCAAACAACAAATAAAAACAAGGCAAAACAAGGAGAAAACAGAGAAAAACAGGTTTCTGTAACACTAAACGACAAGCATGTGGACGCCAAGTTTATCAGATATCCGTAGACGGCATGATCGACTGACGCCAACATACAGTAAACGACACCCTAGATGGACGCTAATAAGTGTTCAACGGCAGGAAGACTGGACGTTTACCGGGGTAGGCGGCAAGATCGCTTGCCGTCTACCTGGATGCACTCAGACCGCAGCAGCAGTGTTGTCCCACCGTGATCGCCAGAAAAGAGACTGTGGACGTCTCGTTCCGCCCCCGTCTTCGGATGCCGACTGGTGTGACCTTCTCCGACGGTGGTTCACGGACGTTCCGCTCCCTCGTTGGCGATGGAGAATGTGCCGGTTGACCTCGTTGACTTCTCGTTTGACCAGGTTGACTGAGGGAAAACAAGGAGAACCGGAAGGGGATGGGAGATGATTGTGATCGCCAGGGCCTTACCTGTGCCCAAGGAGTTGTGTGATCACGCCGGAGTGGTAGCCTCGCGTCGCGGGTGATGGTGAGACTTCGACTTCTTCTCCTTCAGCCGGCCAAAAGAGAAGAGCTCCACGGTCTTCTTTGGATTGTTCCTGCCACAGAACAAGACTCAATTAGACTCTAAATAGTGCAGCAAATGTTCAAAACGAAAGGTGGAAGGCCCAAAAGGAGAGTCCCGTACCGGTTGCGGACTTGAGAAGAGGGGTGGCCAAATGCTATGACCACCCTTCTTCCCTCCGTTTTTGGTTGGGAAACCCCTTTCTAGGTGTGTAGGAAAGTGACCTACGTGCCTAGAGTGTGTGGGAAAGAGTGTGTGACATGCAAGTATCTAAGAGAGAAATAGAGAAGGGAAGGAAGAGGGGGAGGTGATCCTCGTTGTTGTTGATGCTAGCTCGTTGCAGAAGCTCCTTCAGCTCCTTAGAAGCCTCCTTGGACGTCCCACAGGTTGAGAGGAAGTAGAGGAAGACTTGGTGAAGCTTGAGTGTGATTTTCTCTCTCCTCTCTCAAAGCTTGAGCATATGGACGTCCAGCCTCTCCCCCTTTGTTCAGAGGGACCAAGGGGGAGTTATATAGACAGTGAGCTCGGGGGTTGAGAGCATTGGATGCTCAAGTGTGAAGAAACACACTTGCACATGTGGCACTCCATGTGTTTAAGCTCCAACCAATAGGGAGAGGCCAAATGGGATTTTTACTGGGTCAAGGGACTGCCAAGGTGGCCCATATACCCGTTGGGAACGGCCCCATGCGTTGCATGGGCGAGACAATGGCGCTAGTGGGCTGGAATCTCGGGTTAGTTGCGCAGACCAGGTAAACGCCTTGACGTCAAGAGATCTTGCCGCCAACACCATGCAGACGTCCAGGATGTGGCCGTCAATATGGGTAGGCGTCCAAGGGGAATGCCGTCAACCAGTAATAGGCGGCAGTCGATGCTGCCGTCTACATGGAATCCGAGGCCAGTCAACACATGGTCAAACGAGGCTTAATGGGCCAAATAGCCTTGCGGGAAATGGGCCAAATCTCGCGTCTACAATGATGATGAGCCAACGTGGGGCATTAATGATATGACAAGGGATTTTGCTCGACTTATGGGTCAGAAATGGGTGTCTACAAACACGTAGACTCTAACACAGCAAGAAAGACTAGGAGGAAGAGGGATGAACCGAAGCACTCAAGTTGTCATGATTAATGTGCAAATTTCTTAAAGTTCACACCTGACCTTTAAATGAATTGATTAAGGGGATGTCACTCGGTCAAGTGGCCCCTAATAGGTAGGAACTCGAGTCCTCCGGTGTTGCTAAGGGGTGGGACACTCACACGCGAGGGGTGGCTCGGACTAATGGGTGCGACGGGCACAACCAGCCCGGTGAACCGCAACGTGTGTACGGTCACGAGGACTTACGGAGGTCCTCGGAAGGTGTCTCCGAGTCAGCCTACGAGTGCTCGTAGTGAGAGAGCTCACTCGACCAAGGGGGAACCTGAACAAATGTGATGAATAGCGTATGCAAAGGGCCTAAGTGCCCAAAATGTATGCAAGAGTAACAAATGAAGATCAAACAGGGTGACAAACAAGCTCTCGGGCAGAGTCACGGTGGCCGTATACACCGCGACCTTATCACTACTGGGCGGCCTGCCGCGATAAGAGTAGAAGCCCGAGAACAAAGTAAGTCACAAACCAGACCCAAATAGACTACCCTAATAGAAGATAAAAGTGCAAAAAAAAAAATCACTAAATTGATATAGAACGGATCATAAAGCACCCAGAAACCGATTCATGGATGAAAACATTAACATACAAAGCGTACCTATTGACGCGATGCTTATGGTCTACGCGACCTTGTCGCGTCCATGCGCTATGCCGCGACAGATCACAAAAACTTACAAATAAAAAGAAAAGGAAAACCCGAACCCTAACAGGATTCTAACATCAAAAAACACTACAATACATGGAACAGGAATGCATGATCTCATAGAAGCAGGATAAGGCAGATATGAGAAGAAAAACGCTAACCTGCTATCGCGTCCTTGTCGGGTGCCGCGATCCTACCGTGTCACCGCGATACGCCGCGACACGAACCGAGGGACAAAAAGCAGGAAACAAAGAACAAAAAAGACTAACAGGGCACTAAAATGACACACAGGGAAGAAAACATGGCAAGCAGGCAAAGTAAATCCACGAGGGTAGCACTGAAGGTCCCACCGTGATCGCCAAAAGGTGTAATCATGGGGATTGTACCGCCCCTCAACATGCAAACACGTATTAAATCTAATAGCATGGAAAATAGGATGTGATCGCCACCTAGAAAGTTGCCTAATGAGTAGAAAATGTGAGGGGCTAACTATTCTAGGAAAGGGAAAGAGAATGGAAGTGGACCTGGTGTCGCGGCAGGTAACCCTCTCCACTGTCACGTTCTCTTCTGTGCGGGAGATGTTGGATGGGACCTTCTTCCCGTCCTCCAGCTGGCTAGAGGACGAGAGATCCTCGTGGGATCTCGCTTGGGTGCTTGCCAAAACAAAAAGAAACAAGAAAAGCCCTATTAGAACAAGTTAAGCGTAGTAACTATTCCCAAAAATGAAAAGAAAAGAGAAAGCATGGTGGGAACGAACCTAGGGGTGGTTTTAAAACCCCTTGGGTAGTAGGAAAACGTGGGAATGGGAAGGGATGCAACCTATCTAGAAATAAAATAAATTGCATGAAGAAATACAGGAAAAGGGGAGGAGAGAAGAATGATCCCCATTAGGCGAGTCCCTGGCGTGGATGACGTTCAAATGATCGTGCAGAAGCTCCTGGATGAAGTGGGGGTTGATAGCCCACGAATGCGTCGTTAAACACGCGACTAACAATCGTAATTTATCGGCTTACACTAAAGATGCTAACAATAGTTAAGTGGTGAGAGCCGAGTCGAATCCACAGGGAACGAGATTTTAGAGTTGAAAACGTTGGGTTTTTAGTTAGGAAAATAGCGTGATGACATTAATACTAAGTTGCACTAAATAGATCTAAATTAAAGAGAGAGATAGAGAGAGATAGGATAAACTAATTATTAATTAGACTAACTGAATCTAAGTTAAATAAACATTAAAAGAAAGTGATAGAGAGAATAAGAGAGTAGAAAGAGAGAGAACAAGTACCAAATAACAAATAACAACTAACATTATTACATAAATGTGATAGTCTAACACAGTACAAAACTCAACTAAAACAAATAATCTAGAGAGAAACAGAACGAGAGAGAGAGAGAGAGATAGAGAGAAAATAGAGAGAGAGAAAAGAGAAAAGAGAGAGAGAGGCGGCGAGAGGAGAGAGAGGATAGAGAGAAGAGAGGAAAGAGAAAAGAGAAGAGGAGAGAGAGCGCGGGAGATAGAGGAGAGAGGAGAGAGAGAGAGGACGATAGAGAGAGAGGAAGATAGAAGCGAGAGAGGCGAGAGAGAGAGAGAGAGAGGGGAGCAAGAGGAGAGAGGAGAGAGGGCGCCGAGAGGAGAGAGAGGCGCGGGGGAGACGCCCTACGACATGCAACGCATGCACGTAGGCGTGCGTGGAGGGCGGCCTGGAGCCGAGGGCGGCCTGGGCGCGGGGCTTCGGCAGGGCTGGCGGGCGCAGGCGGGCTGTGCCGCGCGGGGCGAGCGCGGCCGGGCGGGCGGCCGGGCGCGTGGGCGCGCGGGGCTGGGCTGCGCGCGGCTGGGCGGTGCGGGCTGGGGCGCTGGGGCGCTTCTGCTTTGCTGCAAGAGAGAGAAACCGAGGGAGAGAGAGAGGAAGAGGAAGAGAGGAAGAAGAAAAGGAGAAGAAGAAGAGGAGGAGGAGGGGGGTGCGTGCGGAGGAAAGAGGGAGAAGAAAGTTGTGTGCGGGTGAGAGAGAGGGGTTTTTTTAATAGATGAGAGGAGAGAGATTTTAAAATAGGGAGAGAATATTTAAAAATATAAAGAAGAGAGAGAAGAAGAAGGAAGGTGGCTAGGGGTTTGCAACTTTTTGTATAAGCCAGATTTGCCTTGTTGGATTGCTGATTCATTGGCCCATTAAGCACTTCATAAAATGGCCCATTAACTGCAAATACAACAAATGATTGAATTTAATCAATTAACGTTCATGATAATAGAAATCATATGAATTTATCAAGTATTAGTCATCAAAATGGCATGATTATTCATGATAATTGTGATATTATCACATCCCCAACTTACTCATTGCTAGTCCCTTAGCAATGCACATAAGTAAATAATTGGGACAAACAAGAGTTCAAACATCATACTTCATGACAAGAAAGTAAGAATGAGAATGCTTGGTCATAAGTATTCAAGTTCCAATCGAGAGTGTTAAAGGCAAATATGTCAGTTCATGTCATTAGACAGTTCCTCAAAATACACAAAAATTTCATGACTTTTGTACAATGTTGAGCATTAAAAGGGGATGCATGGGCTTTTACTTATCACTGAGGGATGGTATCAACTCTACACTCCTTAAATTCGATCCTCGAATTACAGGTAGCTTTCACTCTGCCTAATTCTTTTTTTTATGCTCTTTTTTTTTTCATTTACATGGTGGCACTTCCCTTCACTGTTGACGCGAGCCTCAACTCTTACCTTAGGAGCCACAGGCCCGGTTACTAAGATCAGGGGCATTTTCCATGTTTCTTTTTTTTTTTTTTTCACTACTACACACATTTTCACCATTATTTGTAGGCAGGTAACTTTTTCCCACGATTGGTCATCAATAGGAATGTAGAATATCAATCAATCAACCTGAATGTTCGGTAAAACTCTCATCATCCATTTGAATAGCTCCTAACAATATTTTACTATGTTCATGAATTTCAAATGTATTCTGAGGAAGATGCTAAAAACATAACTAGTTACTTACCCTTCAACTCACCACCTTCACAAGAACATACTATGAGTCAAGCTGGAAAATAAAAATTTCTTGCATGAAATATGAAGCATGAAGCACAATGTTAGGGACAAAAATTTGAAATACAATTTGTCTCTCCCCCCAACTTAAATGACATTGTCCTCAATGGCAAAAATAATGAAAATAGAATAAAGCCAATGTAAGTTAAGAAAGGAGAGATGCAACCTGATGATCACATGCGAGTGGTTGCACACTAGTTTCATCAAGGGATAGTGGCCAACAAACACCTAAGACAAAATAAAAACAAAATCAATAGAAATCAATTTTCCTAAAAATATTGGGTTGCCTCCCAACAAGCGCTAAGTTTAATGTCTTGAGCCAGAACACATGGGGGTAACATGGTCACGTAACACCCCAATCAATTGACGCCAAATTTTTTCTTTGTAAGGCATCACCAGCCATGGTGGGTCAAGTGGTCCACACATACCTTGCAGATCAGTAAGTGATAGAGAAATTAAGGCACTCAAGATCATATCTTCAATTAAGAAATTTCATTTGCACACCTAAGATCTTTATATGGGTTGACAACATCAATGCGGACTTGATTATTTTCACCATTTTCACCACAACTTCCATTTACCAAAGTCAGGGAGGGGTAAAAGATCCACATCCCCCCTAAATCAAGAGATGTTGAATCCGAGATAATTTCAGACACAATCTCCAACTCCTCTCTTAACCATGAAGAATTGTTGACAACTTCACTCAATCCCATCCACACCCACCTTTTCTTCATCCCTCACTTGGGTTACGGTCACCTCAAACTCAGGAAGGGAAAATAGTGGAATTTGATCATCATCTGACTTATCCACTTCCTTTTCTTCTCCCCCCAACTTAAGAAACACTCTCAACACATCCCATCTGAAAAGTAGAATTGGGCTTGAGTTGCTCTGGTTGCTCCTGGCTGATGTTGGTTCTAACATCCCATTGATATGAATCCTCAATACCCCCCAAACTATTTGGGCGAACAATGATGAGTGTCTTCGGGTTGGAGAATCTCAAGTTGGCCACATGGGCTTGCATGGTGGTCAAATCCCAGTGAATGATTTTCAGAGATTGCATTAGAGTAACTAGACAATTGGCCCAATTTTATTTCCACTTGCAGGGTGGCTTAGCAAGCTGGCTAGTTGGGTTGTCATCTTGGAAATGGATTGATTTGAGTCAGGATTATCTGTTCCATTTATCAAGCATTCCTTTTGGAGATTGGTTGGGGCACGGAGATGTGTAGGTGGACTGGGAATCAAGCTGGGATGAATAGAAATTTGGGGAATCCTCAGACTGATGGTAAGGTGACTGGGAGTGTAATGGTTGTCCTCCACATTGGATTTGATGAGAAGAATTGTTGAAATGTGAAGTCCAATTCTGAGAATTTTGAATAGGAGGGCTTTGGACTTGGGCTAGAATAGGTTGATCTTGAAGTGTCAAATGTGGCATTACTTCCCAAGTTGTTGGAAAGTTGTGCCATCTGGAGCATCTGATAAAAGCACAGGCAAATTAGTACCATAAAACCTTGATCAAACCACGATATGATTTCACTACCTAGAAAGGGTCCTTGAACCTCTCCTTGTGGATCTTGGTAAAACAAACTCAAATTTTCAGGAGAGACACCCAGTTCAACTTTTGGATAGGGAGTAGGTGTGGAAAACTCTTGTGCAGTTGGGGCTTGATCATGGTTGACAGATGGCCATGGCTAGGAATGCAATTACTCATTATCATAATGAGCATGGTCAACCCATTGGTACTATGGGCCTGAGAGGGTGGAGATGATGTGTGAAGTGGGTTAACATATTTCCTCAGTCCTGAATCAAGTATGTGATTTGATTGGGTGACATGAAGATGATGGACTTGAGTCCACTTGGACCATTGGTTTGGTAAGTAGGGTTGGATGAATAAGGTAGGTTAGGTGAGAGTGAATGCCATAATGGGCTGACCCAATTTGCCCAATTGATGTGCCAATTTATAACCATTATTAGCAACCCACATAAATCTTTTTTTATTATTTTTTTTGTTTTAAAAAATATTTGATTTTTTTTATTTTCAAATAAGTTAGCAAACAATTAATCCTATGACATCTAAGGTTCCTAGGACATAAACATTTGATTTCTCACTAATCAACTAAGGCCTAGCTCAAATCCACTCTCAAGCCGTTAACTGGCCAGGTAAGAGGTGGGAAAGTGGGAGGTTCCCCTGCTCTCGCAGGGACCTAATTAAATAACCACTTGTCCACTTAGGCGTTGCCTATAAACCTAGCCTTAGACACCAGCCTCCAAACTTGATAGTGGGCCAAGTGGGCCTAAGTCTCAAAGCAAACCCTAGGTCAAGTTTCTACTTCTTTTATTGGGTTTGGGAATGCAAAAGATGTAGGAAGTTGTGGTTTGTGGGCTAAGGAAGGGTGATCAAATCCCCACCTTATATTGTTAAGGAAATTGCCCTTAAAGTATTTTAGAAATGATGTGCACATCACAAAATCAAGCAAGGGGTTCTACGCAAGCATGGCAATGCATGATCATGATTTTAAGAAAGTTAAAATTCTCACCTTGCCTCCCGCAATCTTCGACAAGAAAGGAAACTTTTCAAAAGGAAAATTAACTAAAGATGGAAATCTAAATGATGCATGTCCTAAAGATGGAAAGTTTCTAATCTTGACATGACATCTTTTATTGGATTCAAGTGATTGATTTTTTTTTATTGTTAAAACATGGCAACTAAAAAAAAGAAACTCAATCAAGAGGGTTTTAATGGTACTTACCTCTAACGCAATCCCTCGTTCTTTGGAAATGCAAACAAATGGAAAGATTGAGGGAAGGAAACTCACCTCAACACACCTTCTTTTTTCTGATTTTTCCTGCTGTTTTTTTTTTGGAATTTTTTTTTAACCTGCAAAAGGAAAGAAAATGTAAGTATGAATATCTACAAAAAATACCAAGATTATCAAAACTAAAAATCTAATTCCCGGCAACGGCGCCAAAAATTGATAGCCCACGAATGCGTCGTTAAACACGTGACTAATAATCTCAATTTATCGGCTTACACTAAAGATGTTAACAATAGTTAAGTGGTGAGAGCCGAGTCGAATCCACAAGGGAACGAGATTTTAGAGTTGAAAACGTTGGTTTTTAGTTAGGAAAATAGCATGATGACATTAATACTAAGTTGCACTAATAGATCTAAATTAAAGAGAGAGATAGGATAAACTAATTATTTAATTAGACTAACTGAATCTAAGTTAAATAAACATTAAAAGAAAGTGGGATAGAGAGAATAAGAGAGTAGAAAGAGGAGAGAACAAGTACAAAATAACCATAACAACTAACATTATTACATAAATGTGATAGTCTAACACAGTACAAAAACTCAACTAAAAACAAATAATCTAGAGAGAGAGAAACAGAAAGAGAGAGAGAGAGAGAGATGAAGTAGAGAGAAAAATAGAGAGAGAGAAAGAAGGGGAGAAGGGAAAAGAGAGTGGAGAGGAGAGGCGGCGAGAGGAGGAGAGAGGATAGAGAGAAGAGAGGAAAGAGAAAAGAGAGAGGAGAGAGAGCGCGCGAGAGATAGAGGAGAGAGGAGAGAGAGAGAGACGATAGAGGAGAGAGAGATAGAAGAGAGAGAGGAACGAGAGAGAGGCGAGGAGAGAGAGAGAGAGACGAGAGGAGGGAGAGAGAGAGAGAGGAGAGAGGAGCAAGAGAGAGAGAGGAGAGGAGAGAGGGCGCCGAGAGGAGAGAGAGGCGCGGGAGACGCCCTATGTACATGCAAACGCATGCACGTAGGCGTGCGTGGAGGGCCCTGGGAGCGGGGGCGGCCTAGGCGCGGGGCTTCGGCAGGGCTGGCGGGCGCAGGCGGGCTGTGCGCGCGCGGGGCGAGCGGCCGGGCGGGGGGTGGCCGGGCGCGTGGGCGCGCGCGGGCTGGGCGCGCGCGCGGGCTGGGGCGCTTCTGCTTTGTGTAAGAGAGAGAAACCGAGGGAGAGAGGAAGAGGAAGAGAGGAAGAAGAAAAGGAGAAAGAAGAAGAGAGGAGGAGGGGGGTTGCGTGCGGAGGGAAAGAGGGAGAGAAAAGAGGGAGAGAAAGTTGTGTGCGGGTGAGAGAGAGGGGTTTTTAAAATAGATGAGAGGAGAGAGATTTTAAAATAGGGAGAGAATATTTAAAAAATAGAAAGAAGAGAGAGAAAGAAGAACGAAGGTGGCTAGGGTTTTACAACTTTTTGTATAAGCCAGATTTGCCCTTGTTGGATTGCTTGATTCATTGGCCCATTAAGCACTTCATAAAATGGCCCATTAACCTGCAAATACAACACATGATTGAATTTAATCAATTAACGTTCATGATAATAGAAATCATATGAATTTATCAAGTATTAGTCATCAAAATGGCATGATTATTCATGATAATTGTGATATTATCAGGGGTCGCCCTCCTCACGCTCCATGCTCCATGGATGATGAAGTAGCAAGCTTTTGTGAGGTGGAATGTGAGGGAAGGAGTGGAAATGGGAGGGCTATGAGGCTAAGTATAGCTCAGTGGAGAATTCGGCAGCCCTTCCGGGTGAAAATCGAAGCTCCCCCGTCCATAAAGAGGGGGCCTTGCTTTTATAAGCCTTTGAGAGAGAATATCTCATTAAAATGGATAATAAGTGAAAATGGGACATAAATTCCAATGAAAATCACATGGGAGAGTCCTTGGGACCTTGAAGAGAGTCCCTAGGGCCCAAATTCCACCCAAGGGGTTGAGATATTCCCTGGAGATAAAGATAAACCCATGGGAGGATAAATAGGAGTTGGTTGCGGAGGCCTGCAAGCGCAGCTGCTGTCACGACGTATCGTAGGGCCGCGACATGGAGACGCGATGGGGAGGAGTGACGCGACAGTATGCCCACGTGCATGGATATACATGGGCTATCGCGGCAGCCTGTAGCGTCGCGACACTGAAACGCGGCGCTACAATACGACACGTCAAGAAAATCAAATAACCGCGTACTATCAGCCAATCATATGAATGGATAAGACTTATATATGTCCAAGGACTCTCTCAAAGTGATAATGGACGGGATTTCAAGGCAATTTGAGTTGTTAATGTGCTCAAAACAAGGCTAATGATGGGGTCAAGGTGAGTGACCAACTAGGGGCTCACTAGGATAGCAAGAAATGTGGTCCAACTCAATAGTCAGAACCGGGTGTCTACACCTAGCTCTGCGTTGGCTCCGGAGCCACGTAGGGAGGTCAGGCGTGGGGCCGCAGCTCGGCCGGGCTGCGGTGGTTGTGTTGTTCTTTGCTGTGACTCGCTAGCCTCACTCTACCGGGGAGGTTGTAGGCAGGAGTCAGTGGCTGCTGAGCTGGAGGAGTGGACTGTGTGCCCTCCTCTTAGCTGCTTGTGGCGATGGCTTGGTTGTTCTTGCTGTGACGTTGTTTCACACGCTATTTCTGAGATTGGGTTTCTCATCACCCTAGCCTGCACGGTGGTTGTAGCCTAGCCGTGTCTCGCTTTTTTGGGCTTTATCGGTTGGCCTTGTGGGCTGTGTTTAGTGGTTTTCGTTTTGCGGGTTCTCTCGGAGTTCCTTGGGTAGGCACCCGACTATTGTTTCAGTAACCCGTTCCTTGGTGCCGTCCGTGATGGCACCAGAGTGTGAAGTTCCCTAACCTCATGGAGTGTCCGAGGTGCAAGTTGGTTAACTGCTTGTGGACCCTCGACCTTGTGGAGTTTGAGGTGGTCGTGCCTGTGGTAAGACGGTGCTTCTCACGTGGTTGCTCGGTGTCTCTTGCGGTGACACCTGGTTGTTCCTCCCCGACCTCGTGGAGGTCTAGGATGTTGGGTGCTTGTGTCGTGAAACTCTGGTCTCACATGGTCGCTCCGGTGTTCCGTGAACTTCTTTGTATCGGCGGGTGTGTGCCGAGGGTTTACTTCCGCATTGTGTTGCTCTGGCCCGACCCTGGTTGCGGGTCGTGGCATTGCCCTAGATGCTTTTGCATGTGTTTGACTCTGCTGGTTCTACGGAAGTCCTCTTTGGCCTGACCCGGGTTGTGGTCGAGGCGTTTCTCTATTTTTCGCTGCTTTGTAGTACTCTGTGGTAGGCGTTTCTCACTTTATTGCTTTGTAGAGTAGTTTTACTTCTACTTGTTGGAGTTCCTGCTGCTTTGAGCCTTGTTCGCGAGGTTCACTCCCCTACTCTCTTTAGGTAGGGACTCGCTGTCGCAGGAGTTCGTTGCCAGACGGTCGTCATGGCGTCTTGTTCGCTGAGCATTGCCAGCAGTGTGAGCTGTGAGCATGAGTGCTCTTTGTACCGTGAACTGAGAGTGCCCTTTTGCAAGTCCTCGGGGTATGCCCCTTAAGGACTGCACTTTTCTTTCTGTACGTGTTCTTTTATTTGGGACATGTTGTACATAATTTCTTTATTAATGTATGAACTTTCTGTTATAGTTATTTGAATTCATTACTTATCTCACTGGACTAAATTCTAATCCTTCCGGATCTTCGGATCTGTGGGTGGCGGCGCGACCTCGAGGGGCCCGGGCGGGGGGGGGGGGGGGGGGTCCAGGAGGTCGGGTCGTTACAGTACAACTCACACTGCTGGCAACGCACGGCAAACAAGCCGCCACTACGATTGTCCGACAACGAACTCCTGTGACAGCGAGTCCCTACCTGAAGAGAGTAGAGGGTGAGCCTCGCGAACAAGGCTCAGTAGGGATTACCAGTCCCTTACCAGCCAGAGCAGTAGGAACTCCATCAAAGCGGAAGCAAAACTACTCTACAAAGCAGTAAAGCGAGAAACACCTACTACACAATACTACAATGCAGTGGAAATAGAGTAAACGCCTCGACCACAACCCGGGTCAGGCCAAAGATGACTCCCGTAGAACCAGCAGAGTCAAACACATGCGGAAGCAACTAGATCAATGCCACGACCCGCAACCAGGGTCGGGCCAGAGCAACACAATGCGGAAGCAAACCCTCGGCACACACCCGCCAAGACAAAGAAGCTCACGGAACACCGGAGCGACCACATAAGACCAGAGTCTCACGACACAAGCACCAACATCTCGGACCTCCACGAGGTCAGGAAGGAACAACTAGGTGTCACCACGAGAGACACCGAATAACCATGTGAGAAGCAACGTCTCACCACAGGCACAGCCACTTCAGACCTCCACAAGGTCGAGGGTCCACAAGCAGAACCAACCTGCACCTCGGACACTCCACGAGGTCAGGGAACTACACCTACCGGTGCCACCATGGACGGCACCAAGGAACGGGTTACCGAAACAACAGTTGGGTGCCTGCACAAGGCACCCCGAGAGAACCCGCAGAGTGAAAACCACTAAACACAGCTCACGAGGCCAAACCAACCAAACCCATGGAACCTAGACACGGCTAGGCTACAACCACCGTGCAGGCTAGGGCGATGAGAAACTCAAACTTGAAAATAGCTTGTGAAGCAACGACACTGCAAGAACAACCAACCACTGCCGCAAGTGCCTTAGTCCAGGTCTCTCCTCCCGTCGGAGTGAGACACGTGGACTAAGCAACCACAACCACCGCAGTTCGGCCAAACTGCGGCCCCATGCCTGACCTCCCTACGTGGCTTCGGAACCAACGTAGAGCAAGGCAGTGAGAAGGACTAGCTGGTCCGCATCGGACGAGCGCCGAATCACCTCGAAGACCCAGATCAGCTAAGAGAACTCTACAAATGGCTCACGCCACTGCCCCACCGTTTTCCCCTTCTGCTCCAAGTCCGAGACTTGAGCACACCTGCTTCCCCGTCACAACAATGTGCTTGTCACGGTGGCCCTGACCGTCGGGATGTGATCGCAACGGGCTAGGAGGGCGCGACAAGACCTGTGTTGCCGTGGGTGTTTTCGTGGTCCGTTTGGCATGTCGGCTTGTGCCCCAGGGTAGAGTTGCCCCCCGGACCTTCTGGTAGGATGCTCGGAAAAAGAGAACTGGCGTGGTAACCACCATAGAAATAGCACAGCTGGCTTGTAACTAAGACAAGCCCAGCTGGGACAGGCACGCACGGCACCCCTTCCGAGAACAACCTCCAGAAGGGTCATCGGCCAACGCTGGCACACATGGCATGGCCCAAGAAACCAGAACACCAGAGATAGAATAGAAACCACCGCTCTTCTAATAATCGATTGACAGACAGACAATCGATTATTAGACAGACGCGAGCCTCCAAGCACAGCCGCTAGGACACGACCACGAAGGTGTCACCTTCGGTCAGTGAACGCAGGGAGGCAACCTGCCGCGTTCCCACCATAAGGTCCTAAGGGCACACCCTGCCCTGGGGCACACGCCGACATGCCAACCGTGGCCACGGAAACACCCGAGGCAGACCAGGTCTTGTCGCGCCCTCCTAAGCTGTCACGATACCATCGCAACGGTCAGGGCCACATGGTCGTTGGTGAGCTGGAGGAGTGGACTGTGTGCCCTCCTCTTAGCTGCTTGTGGTGGTGGCTCGGATATTCTTGCTGTGACATTGTTTCATAGGCTGTTTCTGAGATTGGGTTTCTCATCGACCTAGCCTGCATGGTGGTTGTATCCTAGTCGTGTCTCGCTTCCTTGGGCTTTGTCAGTTGGCCTTGTGGGCTATGTTTAGTGGTTTCCATTTTGCGGGTTCTCTTAGGGTGCCTTGGGTAGGCACCCGACTGTTGTTTCAGTAACTCGTTCCTTGGTGCCGTCCGTGATAGCACCGGAGTGTGTAGTTCCCTGACCTCGTGGAGTGTCTGAGGTACAGGTTGGTTCTACTTGTGGACCCTCGACCTTGTGGAGGTCTGAGGTGGCCGTGCCTGTGGTGAGATGGTGCTTCTCACGTGGTTGCTCGATGTCTCTCGCGGTGACACCTGGTTGTTCCTCCCCGACCTCGTGGAGGTCTGGGATGTTGGGTGCTTGTGTCGTGAGACTCTGGTTTCACATGGTCACTCCGGTGTTTCGTGAGCTTCTTTCTCTCGGCGGGTGTGTGCCGAGGGTTTGCTTCCGCATTGTGTTGCTCTGGCCCAACCCTGGTTGCGGGTTGTGGCATTGCTCTAGTTGCTTCTGTATGTGTTTAACTCAGCTGGTTCTGCGGGAGTCATCTTTGGCCTGACCCGGGTTGTGTTCGAGGCATTTCTTTATTTTCTGCTGCTTTGTAGTACTCTGTGGTAGGCGTTTCTCACTTTACTACTTTGTAGAGTAGTTTTACTTCCACTTGTTGGAGTTCCCGCTGCTCTGGCTGATAAGGGACTGGTTATCCCTACTGAGCCTTGTTTGTGAGGCTCACCCCCCTACTCTCTTCAGGTAGGGACTCGCTGTCGCAGGAGTTCGTTGACAGGGTTGGGCCAGAGCAACACAATGTGGAAGCAAACCCTCGGCACATACCCGCCGAGACAAAGAAGCTCACGGAACACTGGAGCGACCATGTGAGACCAGAGTCTCACGACATAAGCACCCAACATCCCAGACCTCCATGAAGTCGGGGAGGAACAACCAGGTGTCACTGCGAGAGACACCGAGCAACCACGTGAGAAGCACCGTCTCATCATAGGCACAGCCACCTCAGACCTCCACAAGGTCGAGGGTCCACAAGCAGAAACAACCTGCACCTCGGACACTCCACGAGGTCCGGGAACTACACACTTCGGTGCCATCACGGACGGCACCAAGGAACGGGTTACTGAAACAACAGTCGGGTGCCTACCCAAGGCACCCTGAGAGAACCCACAAAATGGAAACCACTAAACATAGCCCACAAGGCTAGCCGATAAAGCCCAAGGAAGCGAGACACGGCTAGGCTACAACCACTGTACAGGCTAGGGCGACGAGAAACCCAATCTCAGAAACAGCGTGTGAAACAACGTCACAGCAAGAACAACCAAGCCACCGCCACCAGCAGCTAAGAGGAGGGCACACAGTCCACTCCTCCAGCTTACCACCGCTGATTCCATTTTTAAAGAAATTGTTATTTCGATTTTTTCACGTATTAAATATTTCGGGTTGCTACATAAGCCATCGCGATACCATCGCGACGGTCAGGGCCACCGTGACAAGACCTAGGTCACGTCGGGAAAGTGCGCCATGACAACTTCTTGTCGCGATAGGAAAATAGGCCGCAACAACCTTGTCGTGGCAAGGCCGCACGTCGCGACAACACACTTGTCGCAACGGGCAACCAGGTCGCAACACGATCCTTATCGCGATGGCCATCCGGGTCGCGATAAGGTTGCGTCCGACCGCAGCGATGCCTTCTCTGATGTCGTGACACGCTCGGCGGTCGCGACATCAACTGGAAGGCCGACCGATAGGATCCACATCCCGTGATCGCCCACAAACGCTACAACTAGCACAACATGGGGAGGGGAGCATGGTGAAAGCAGTAAAAGTGTGCAAACACCCATTAGAACCTCCAATCCACACTAACAAGGAAGGGCACAAGCATCCCTACAGGAGAATGAAGAACCAACCCCATAAAGGGGCCTTAATTACGCCATGGCCGTCTCCTCCTCGCTCCACGACGCCGCTCCCGAGCTCCACACGAGCCGCCGACGCCACCAAGCTCCAACTGCCAGAGAGAGGAAAGCTTTCCCCCTCGGAGAGTAGGAGGGAAAGGAGAAAGGGAAAGAAAGGGAAAGGGGAAGCCGGCAAAGGCTTTTAGCCTCCGGCCCCCAGAACCCGACGGGGCAGGGCGTCGCGATACAAACCTTATCGCGACGGTCACCCTAACCACGACTAGAACGCGCCCACCCTGAATGCCGTAACAACTCGACAGGTCAGTCTGCCACATCTGCCACTCTGATAGGCGTCAGACGACCAAAAAGCAGAAAGCAGTCGCGACCCGTTGACCAGGCGCAACAAGAACGCGACGTCGAAGGCGGTCGCAATAGGGATGATTATCGCGACGGGCACCTCCGTCACGACAAGGCCAGTCATCCCTCACAAAATGGAAAGCCAGAAAGCCAAAGATGTTACACAATTACTCACACATATAACCAAATTTCGTGCCTAGCCATGCTAGAGAGTTTCCTAAAGCCTCACACACTCTATTGGAGTGAGAAATCATCAAAATATGGAAGGTGGGTGACCAAAACAGCAACCCTCCCTTCCTACACACAATTGGACTTCTAAAAAACACTAGATGCATATATACTTCTCATGAAACCCTAGGGGACAAATTTACACTTTGTTGGGGTCGTAGAAGGCTGTTCTTAAGCACCAAAAGTGGAGGAAAATGCCCCAACTCGGAGCCTTCTTCCCTGCTGCATCTGCATCGACCTGTGCAGAGTGCTCTCCTTAGAGTCGACCTAAGGGAAGCCAAACCTTAATCAAACTGTGAAAGACTTATACCCTGGAAAGAGGGTCGAGTCTAGCTCCTAATGGCACTGGTTTGCCTATTTTTCATTTAGTAGATCGGGTGTATTAAGCGTTCTCCTCCAAGTAGTCTAAACGAGGGCTTTCTAGAGGATGAGACTTCTTCAACCCAAATGGTAGGCAATATCAGCCCAAATCTAAATAAATTCTATACCAATGTGTATAGCATCGAGTCTACTTTCATCTGAAGTGATTTCATCGATTTTCATTGAGTATATCTCGAGTATTAAGCGTTTTGCCAAAGTTGCGCATGCTAACAACATTTCACGTTCCTGTCAATTTCTCACGCATCCCGAGGCCAAATTTCATGAAACCAAACCATAGTTCTCTTTTATTCCATGTTCTCAACAAGTTTCATGTTTACACTTTTGCCCCATGCGCCCTTGATTAGGAGTTATAAGTGTTGCATGCATCGTGTGAGTGTTTTCTGCGTTTTCGGGCAAGAACCCAAAATGTGACGGGACCAGACATCGCGTTCTTGCATGCATGAACGCGACGTACTAGTCCAACGTGTTCATGTGGAACACGACTGCACCCCACGTCTCGAATTTGACCGAGACAGTACTGTTCGGATGCCTCAAACTATGCGCTACATGGTTTTTAGAGCCTACATGAACGCTACGTGTACCCCCGTCGTGATTCGGCCAGGTTTCCCGCTCATGGTTTCACGCGATTTTTATATTATTGTTTAGATTACATCTCATGAACGCGACGGGATAAACCGTCATGATTCAAGGATGAAGGCGACGGTATAGTCCGTCACGATTTGAGTCTTTATAGGTTAGTCATGTTCTGATTGTACACTGTGTTATGAAATGCGTCAACTGTGTCCATCGCAGATTTCAAGACCTACCCGAGACCTGTTTTACATGGTATAGAGTTCATGGTTTGCTAGTCTTGGTTTTGGTCAATGCATGAGATCTGTTCAATGGCTTAAAAGTAGTCAACCCATGAAAAAGCTATAACTACATAAATGTTATTCTAATTGCTATTTAATGATATGACATATTCATGCAACTAGTGATTTGTTCATCTTACTGTTCTATCTTGCTAAAATGATAATTGTTATCTGAAAATATTGCAAGCCATGTATAGTTAAAGGCATAGTTCATCTCATGCTATCATGTTACTTGTTTTCCGCAAGTTTGAAACCGATGGATGGTGGATTGAGACACGTGTTCACTACACACTTGCACATTTAGGCAGCAAATGTGGTGGAAATAAATGAATATGCAGCTCCAGTATCAATAAGCATAAATGCAGGTTGCGAGTGTATGAAAATGGTACCTTCGACCATACCCCCTTCCTCGGGTAGGTCAGCTTCTAGGACAGCATTAAGGCATGCTTGACGTCGTGGTACATTCAAGGCTTTGCCTGGTTGGTCCTTCATCATTGGACAGTCAGGAATACGGTGGTCACGACCACCACATCTCAAGCATGCCCGGAGCTTCTTCCAGTATTCTTTAGCTCGGTGCCTTGGTTTATCACAGAATTTGCAGTTTTCAACCAATTGCCTACCTTCCACTTTGACTATCTTGTTTCTAGTAACATCTCTTCCGACATTCGGCCTCTTGTTGTTGTTCTTCACATTGTTGTTACGAAAAGTTGGAGCAATATTAGGTGCTCCCTTCTTGACGAAGACCGGCTTGGAGTTGTCCTTGCCCCTCATGCCCTCTACTTTAGCCAAGGTGTATGCTACTAGCTGAGCTCTTTGAACCATCTCAGTGTAAGTTTGAATGTTGTGTGGTCCGAGCCTTTCAATGAACATGGGCCTGAGCCCATCCATGAACCGATTTGCCTTAAGTCTTTCAGTTTCCACCAAGTGTGGGGCATACACAGCAAGACGCGTGAACTGAGCCTCATACTCAAACACGGACATTCCTTTTTGTTTTAGTGCGGCAAACTCCGCTGCCTTCTTCTCCTTGACTCTCTCAGAGAAATACTTTCCCCGGAATATCTCCAGGAATCCGGCCCACTCTAGTTCGCCAACATTAGGCAGGTGGGCCGATGTGGCCTTCCACCATGCTCGGGCATCCTTAGTGAATTGAAAAGTGGCCAGTACCACCTTTTCCCTATTAGTGCATTGCATGACTTGGAAGATCCTTTCTATCTCCTCTTGCCAGTTCTTTGCTTCGTCCGGATCAGGGGATCCAGAGAAACGAGGAGGGTTCAAACTCCTAAAATTGCGGTGCAGATCACCGGCTCCATTTCTAACTATAGCAGCCTGATTTCCAGCCTGAACCACATTTTGCAGGGCCTGAGTCAATCCAGCTACTGTTTCTTGCATAGCTTGCCATTGGTTGCGAGCCATTGCAGTTGAGTGTAAGAGTTTTGAGGGTTCCAGAGAAAAGGATGGAAACCAATTAATGTCTCTAGATACATTATCAGAGTCAATGGGTAGGAGTGTTTAATTCTTGCTAACATATTCCCAGTCTCTACCCATTCTCACCAGGTATTGTATTTAATTTCCATGACCTAGGTTCCATAGGTATCTCCTATTCCTGAGACATATATCCTATTTGGTATTCCTAGGCTCTAATACCACTAAATTGTCACGTCCCGAGAATTACGCAGTAGATATTTAATGGGAAAAAATTCGAGTCGATATCCCGAGACGTGAACAGTAGACAAATAAGTCTCTAGCTAGCACGCACTAATGTATAACAACATACATCATCATAGTAAGGCCCAAATGTTGAACTCAATATAAATTGTATTCAAATCTCAACTTATTGTATGGAAACTATTACAGGACTAAGACTCAAATAAAGGGAAATTACACTTTTATTCCTCACTTCCTACTACATGAATCTAACACTCAAGCAAACTACTATTACTAGACTCATAGTTGGAACGCTCATTACTCGGACGCATTCCCATCCTCGACTTGATCTTCCTCTTCAACTTCATAGTCACCTAGATTGGGTAAAAGTAGAGAATGAGCAAACTAGCCCAGTAGGATTTATATCTCAATGTACAGGCAATGATATAAGTGATTAGCAATTTAGAACTAGGTAAGTACGATGAATGATATGCAAGTATGAATAAAACTCGTTAAAACATGATACATGAAATAAGCTAGATAGAGTGATCATGATAGAACAAGAATATAACGAGCAATATGTTGTCAAGAGTAAGGCATGTAACAAGCACACAAGCTTTCACTTGATGTCAAGAACGCAAGATATCACTAATTGCATTAAATGCAGGATGGCCATATCACGCAAGCAAGCAAGCACGCACGAGCATGATCATGTAACACTAATCAGGCACGTAGACACTAATGTACACCAAGAAAAGATCCATCAAGAATGTACACTAGGACATGTGTATGTGGTTATTGTATCTATCATTCAACAAGCAAGCAAGACTCCTAGCGCAGATGCAATGCCAGTAATCATTATACCCTATGGTTAAGAGTATATTTATGACTCTCCGTCATTGGGGCTAGACTGGAGCCCTTGGACACTCGTCGTGCCTGGTCAACATCTCATGTAAAATTTTAAATGTAGATACCCACAATCATTAATAATGGCCAGTGAGAGTTTCAAAATGTAGCATGTGTAACGTCATGTTCATGATGATGATGGGAGCAAGTAATAAGTAATTGAACATGATTTCATGATAACAATGGTCAAGAGATAAATTTTCCAGCATAACAGTACGATTTATACTTTAGTTTAATCTTTACATTAATGGCTTTAGTCTAGATTGTAAATCACACTCACGAGAACAAGATGAGAAAGGAAGTGCACTCTATCTCCAGGGAACTTGAATGGTACAACCAACTCGTCGACCATCTGGGAATCCATAGTCAGAGGAGATTTACGGAGTCCTTGGAGAAAAAGGTCACTAGTCTACCGATTCGGAATGACCGGTAGAGAGCTTTCAAATTCCCAAGAAAGGGCTGCCTAACAGTGCAAGTGTGTAGTGATGTACGAATCTCAATCCACAAACCATCGGTTTTAAACTTGCGGAAAACACTTAACATGATGGCACGAATTCAACAATGCATTTAACTACACATGGGTTTGCTAGATTATAAGAATAATAATTATCATTAGAACATGGTAGAATAATGGAAAGATTGAATCACAAGTTGCATGAATGGATCATAACATTTCAAGAGCAATTAGAATAACCTTCAAGTAATTAAAACTTTTAAACGGGTTAACCACTTTGAAGCCATTAAATAACCATCATGTAATGATCAGACCTAAGACATGTGAATTACATGATAAAAATCATATTTAAACAGACCTCAGGTATAGCGGTAAGATTTGCAAGAAAACATGTGGTTTTATGTAAAAATCCTTAGATCGCGACGGACACTTGTAATGGTCGCGACAGGGTCAGATCAGAACACGACAGTGCCTTGTAAGGATCGCGACAGGCTTGTCTGATCAGGCAGGCGGTTCGCGACGGGTTCATATGAAGAAGGCGACAAGGGTATGTGCAGAACGTGACAAGGGGGTCAGAACAGGCAGAGAGATAGCGACGGGGCGCTCGTCACGTTCAGAACATGATGGGTTTGCTGTCGCAACAAGACCTCAGAATGCGGCCTATCGGGCCGTCGCATTCACAGGGTCTGCACCTGAATCCGACAGAGAAAGGACATGTTCTTGGATTGCGGTCCAGAACTGCCTTATATTGACACAAGGTGCTTCAAAAATAGAGAACAAATTGTACAATGCATGAAAAATAACAAAACTAGTTTTAAACTAACCTAGACGAGCAAGGGTGCTTCCAGTAAATCGAAATTAGAAAACAATGATGGTTTCATCAGGCTTTAATTAAGTCAAACACAAACGTAAAGCCAAGTGCAACTCGAAAATGTAGTATCATGTAGCGACCCTCTTACCACGCTTATAACTCTCTAACTAATGACATTTAGACAAAATGTTCAACATAAGACATGACGAGGACAATTAGTAGAAAAAACTTTCATGTTTTGGGTTTGCTTTAATTCGGTCTCAAAACGCATGCAACATATAAAGAACGGGAAAAGCCCTAACAGTGCGCGACTTGGGGAAAACGCTTATAATTCAAAATCTACTCATTAAAATTCGATGAAACTAGTGGGAAACGAAAGTTAACTTGATGCTCTACACATTGGCATATGATATGTTAAGTTTGGCCCGAGAAAACCTACCTTATGGGTTGAAGAAGTCCTATTTTTCAGAAAACCTATGTTCAGACCACTTGGAGGAAAACACTTAATACTCCATGTATATTGTATGGAATTTAGGCATTCCACTTGGGTTAGGATGTAGACCTGACTCTCTTTCCAGTATAAGCCTTGCAAGGTTTGGTTTAGGTTTTGCCTACCTTTGATCGGCTTCAAATGGATGGTTTGTGCAGGTCGCAGCAGACAAATGGGGGAAGAAGATGTCCTTCTTGTGGTCGATCCACAGCTCCCCAGCCCCCAAGAGCTCCTCCACACGACCCTAGCAAGTTGTAAACTCATCCCTAGTGTTTGAGTGAAGAGTATTTAAGCACCCAAGGTATTTAGGAGTCCTATTGTAACTAGGAAAGAAGGGTTGCAGGATTGGCTTGTGTCTTTCCAAAATTTGAACATCTCTCCCGCCATTAGAGAGTCTTGGCCATCAAGCAACCTCCATGGGTGGGTAGGCACGAATTTGGGTTGCCAAGAGTGCATGATTGCCTCCCAATTAAACCCTAATTACCACTTTCCAATTTCAGCTTATTTATGGTTACGAATTTCCATGTATTTTCTTGCTTCATTTGATTTTTGGGCCATATGTGGTCCATTGGCCCAATTATGATAATGGGCCATCAATATATAATGTTCTAAGCCTCCCCAATATTTTATTTAATTTATGTTTGCGTCGTATTTTCGTGTTAACAGCTTTCCGACTTATTTCCTAATTTGGATAATCGGTCACAATAACTCTTAAACCTATCCCAAATGATTTTTATTGACTCAAATTTCTTAATAGGTCATTAGAGGATATTATTTGAAGTCCGTATATGATTTTTATTTAATTTTCTGACTCATCCAAGTAGGCGTGATGATGATTTTTCGACTTATTCATGAATTATGATAATAAGTCGTGAAACACTTTAAACTTGGCTAATCTGATTTTTCTTGGCACAAATTTCTTTGTGGAACATTTAGGAATAATGTGTAGGGTTGATTTATAATTTTTACGGATTTTTTCGATGTGTTTTAGCACATACGATAATGATTCGTATGTTTTAAATACTTTGATATTATGAAAATTATTTACTTCCATTTATTCGAATTTTTATATAGTTAAAATTTCCAGGGTGCTACACCCTCCCCCACTTAAGATAATTTGGTCCCCAAATTCATGTATAGAAAGTTATTGTATCAGTGAGGTGTACTTGTGAATAGCTCCGGGTATCTTTTGCGCATTGCTTCCTCGGTTTCCCATGTGTCGTCTTCATCCATGCGTTGATTCCATCTAGCCCTTACCAGTGGGATGATCTTGTTCCTTAATTGGCGCAATTCCCAGTCCACGATCTTAATTGGCTTCTCTTGATATGTTCCATCTTTGTTGAATTCCAGGAGCTCATATTCTATGACATGCCACAGATCCCGTACGTACTTTTTCAACATGGATATGTGGAACACATTGTGTATTCCATCCATTTGTGGTGGTAAAGCGACACGATATGCCACCTCGCCGATTCTTTCAAGGATTTCGAAAGGCCCGACAAACCTTGGTGACAACTTGCCTTTAATGCCAAAATGCCTGATCCCACGGCTGGGAGACACTTTTAAGAATACATGTTCAACCACCTGAAACTCCAGGTCTCTTCTTCTATTATCTGCATATGCCTTTTGTCTTTGC
This sequence comes from Colocasia esculenta, assembly GCA_014218235.1. Lineage (NCBI taxonomy): Eukaryota > Viridiplantae > Streptophyta > Magnoliopsida > Alismatales > Araceae > Colocasia > Colocasia esculenta. The sequence goes on from CM024753.1 coordinate 37,387,093, forward strand.
TGCACCACTGCCATTCTTTCTTTAATAAGCTTTACCTTCTCTGTGGTTTCCCTTATCATCTCTGTTCCTAGCATTTGTTTTTCGCCAACTTCATACCAGCATATTGGAGATCGGCAACTCCTGCCATAGAGTGCTTCAAATGGTGCCATTTGAATGCTAGCTTGATAGCTATTATTATAGGCGAACTCCACAAGAAGTAAGTGTTCGTGCCAGTTACCTCCAAAATCTAGGACACATGCTCTAAGCATATCTTCAATCACCTGGTTGGTTCTCTCCGTCTGACCATCTGTCTGTGGATGGAAAGCCGTGCTAAAGTTTAGTTTTGATCCCAAGGAGTAGTGCAGTCCTTTCCAAAAGTGGGATGTAAACCTAGGGTCTCTATCAGATACGATAGACACCGGTACTCCATGTAATCTGACTATTTCCTTCACATATAATGCAACCAGAACATCTACTGACCACTTATTCTTCACTGGCAAGAAGTGAGCCGACTTAGTTAAGCGGTCGACAATAACCCAGATACCATCGAATCCACCTCTAGATCCGGGTAGTCCGAAAATAAAGTTCATCCCTATACCTTCCCATTTCCATGCCAAGATTTCTAGGGGTTTGAGTTTACCTGCAGGTCGCAAGTGTTCCGCCTTGACCTTTTGACATGTTAAGCATCGGGCGACATATTCTGCCATCTCTCTCTTCATATTAGGCCACCAAAAGCTTCTTTTCAAATCTTGATACATTTTGGTAGTTTCAGGATGGATGGTATACCTAGTCTTGTGAGCCTCATCCATAATCATTTTCTTTGTCTCCGCATGGTCGGGTACACAGACTCGATCTCGGAACAATAGTCTTCCATCTTCAGTTAATGAGAAATCCGGCCTGTGGTCTACATTAGCCTTAATCTCCACAAGTACATGGTCATTGTCTTGGAGTGTTGTGATGTCCTCCAATAGTGTAGGTTGTGCTCTAACACTAGCAACAAGGCATCCCTTCTCTTTGATGTCAGCATCAATATTTAACTTGGCGAAGTCTTCTAATAACTTCCATTCGTACACCATTAAACTTGACAATGTGATCATTGGCTTTCTACTTAGAGCATCTGCCACAACATTTGCTTTTCCTGGATGATATTAAATCGTGAAGTCGAAGTCTTTAAGATACTCCAACCACCTCCGCTGTAACGTCGCGTGCTTTTCGGATCCTTATGGATCATGTGTGTAATGGTTGTGATGGCCATTGTGAGGACAGTGTTGTTTGGACGTGTGGTGTGTGCAGGTGGGCTGCAGGTTTGGTTCTGAAATAAAATAGGACCTGCTGCAGTTGAGTAGGAGTTGGCGGCCAGGTGTGGTCGTTGACTTGTTGGCGTCCATATGTGTTGACGTTTATTATATGAACTTGGCGACAAGGGATATGGACGTCTAGCCTTGGCAGTCTGATTGGCGACAACCTTGTTGACGCCAACCTGTGCGACCTGCAGAATATAGGTCTACCCGAGAGCAGTTCTCTCACTCCATTCTCCCTCTCCCTTGCCCTGTCTTCATGCCTCTTGCTTCCCCACTACTTCCAAGAGCTGTATAAAGATCATTGGAGGAACATGGAACGCGAGACGGTGACGAATCGGCCAAGGAAACTCCAGAACGTGGTGCAATTGCCGTAGGAGCTCGCGGAGGAGTCGGTGTGGATCGATAGAATTTAGGAGGTTTAAGCGTATATTGAGGTAGGGAACGATCCCTTTAGTTCCTATAGGTTGTGATAATGCAATTGGAAAGCATGAAACTGCATGATAATTGTGTTTTCGGGTAATGGTATCCATGCGGGGTGCATGGATGGTTTGAGTAATTTAACAATGGAAACATGTTGTTTTTAGTTAACTAGAGTTCATGCATGTTAGAGGAAGTTTTTCCTCATGTTTTTCCACAGGTTTAGGACCGAGGACACTTGTGAGGTCGGCCTAGGTTTTCTGTGAGAACTAGTGGCCGAAGAGCTTAGCGTCAACATCGTTTGACGCCAAGTTCTTCAACTGGGAGCTTAACGGCCACATACCTTGCCATTTATATCCCATCGACGGCAGTCGATGTTGCCGTCAGCATGCTTTTGGTTTAAATGTTCATATATTGAATATTGTTGTTATCGAGTAGTGCAGTGATAATTGTGGTGCACCTAGTGCTCGTGGTTTCTGAGACTAGCGTACTGGGTACGCAGATGGTTGGTTCTTTACGTACTTACATCGTGTTCATGTGTAGTGGACTACTAATGCACACGGTTTACGTGAGTCTTCACGTGGTTTGTGTGTAACGTGCACGTGGTTTTGTGTACGTGGCGAGTAGTATGACGCCTACCGTGGTTACCTCTCCAGTTGGGTGCCCCAGGTTCTTTGTGAGCCAGGCTGTTAGCTCGGGGCTTTGTCCCGGTACTTGTGTTGTACCGTCGAGGTCTGTGTCGTCTGACATGGACACCCTCACTCCAGTGTTTGAGTTGTACGTCTGGCTGACGGAAAGACGACATTGGGACAATGACACTTGTATTTGTCTTTAGTCACTTGTAGCGCACTCGTAGTTGTGGGTACGAACACCAGTAGTTGACACTGGTCCCCAGCTAGTCCTTTTCCAGTGCCTCACTCTAGAGGGCCCAGGCCAGGGTCTCCAGAGGTGTTAGGCATGGGCCTGTGACCGTGTGGTCCGCAGGTGGTGGTGTTTAGTTGGTCTCCACAGTTACTTGACCTCAGCTGGACCTTTCGTTCTTGGCTACGAGACTGAGAGGTAGACCTGTGTTAGGTTGTCCGAGTCAGTCTCTAGTGTCGCGAACCAGTTCACGTGACTCGTGTTTGGCTGTCTATATTTTAGCTTGTACACCTGTACTAGTTTTCCGTTTAATTATTACAGTTGTTTTAGTAGTCGGCAGACGGTGAGTACTTTTACAGCTTTCATATCCTGCTTAGTTGTTCTATAAATTGTTGGTACTGTTTATTGCTTTTGTACCTGTGTTTTGGTTTTGCTCGGTGTTGGGGGAGTTCTCTACTGAGCCAGTGACCAGCGAGGCTCACCCCTACTCCCACAGGTGAGAGCGAGGAGGACGTTTCTCGACAATCGTCCAGTTCAGAGCCGCGTCGTAGCGGTGCAGGGTCAGTAGCTCCGACAGTGTAGTTCCAGTAGTGTAGTCTCAGCAGTGCAGTGTAGTAGCAGCAATGTAGTAGTAGTAGCGTAGTTAGTTGTTTACTTGTTTCAGTTGTACCTCGAGGTATGCCCCAGGCTCTTGTACTTTCTTTCAGTTTTTATGGAAATATGGCTATGTAACTTGTGAAATATATATATATGAAATGGTGTGTTCCTTTGTGTTTACACGGACTGTGGTTTGGTATCCCTTCCGAGGCTTCAGCCCGTTCGCGGGAGGCGGACTCGGATCAAGTACGTTATCGATTTAACGGGCTTGGCCGAGGTGTTCTGCCATAGTTGGTATCAGAGCATGGTCCGTGTTAATATAAGGGAACTAGAAAGATACATAGCCTTATTTCGATCTTTGTACACTGCTGGTAGGGACCCTGGTTTCTGATAATTTGTTGTTTTGTTTTGTTTGGTGTTTGTTTATGTAGAAATTTGAAATGGCTGATAGAAGAGATTGGGGTGGTGGAGGAGATGATCCAGAGGAAAGCACTCAGCGTATGATAGAGAGGATTTGGGAGAGCCTCACTGATATCCAAAGGAGGATGGATCAGCAGGCGCCGGTACCACCAGTTGTAGTGCCACCTGGGGATGGAGAGACTGTACCTGTAGCTCCAGTTCCGCCAGGAGTAGAGGTGCCTTTTGTAGCACCTGTGCCACCACCACCACTAGTGTTATTAGCAGAGGAGCCAGTGATGCAGGTGGAGAAATATCTGAGATTGCAGTCACCTACTTACTCAGCAGGGCCGAATCCAGATACAGCGGAACACTGGGTCCATGAGATTGAAAGAGTCTTTGCGACCATGAGGTGTCTGGCAACAGATAAAGTTGTGTTAGCTGCTTATCAGTTGCGGGGTTTTGCATTAGAATGGTGGCGATTAAAGATACAGACCACCTTTGCGGGCAGGACAGAAGAGGCTATCACTTGGTCAGAATTTCTTGATGTATTTAACGATACATTCTTTCCGATTCAAGTGCAGCAAGTGAAGAGAGAGCAATTTCGAACACTCCAGAAAGGTAACTCTTCAGTTTTAGAGTACCAATTGAGGTTTATGGCACTTAGCCGATATGCACCTTATGTAGTATCAGATAATAATATGATGGTTGAATATTTCATTAGAGATTTGAGAGTAGAGTTGCAGGATGCAATAGTACCTCTCATGCGTAAAACAGTGGAAGAAGTAGCTCAGAGGGCAGCTACGTTGGAGAGGTCTATTCGGACTCGTCAGGTGGGCGAGTCAGGCTCAGGTAGTTTTTGGCTACCGCAACAATTAGTGGGTGCAAGTAAGGGTAAAGCACCAGCAGCACCTTCTTCATCAGGTTTTGGTAAATGGGGCCAGAAATTGAAGCAAGCATTTAAAGGTAAAGGAAGAGGATGGGGAGGTCGTCAGCAATTCCAGCAAGGTCGTGGTAGACCAGAGGTGGAGGAGTCGCAGCAGAGTACTGCCAGGCAGCCCATTATTCCACTAGGGTATAGATGTTATAATTGCAATCAGCCGGGGCATTTGATTCGCAATTACCCCTATCTGAGAGAATATGGGTATGGCAGAGGTGTGCAGCAGTAGCAGCAGCCTCAGCAGTTTCAACAGCCACAGGCGGGTCGTGGCAGGGCAGCACCGCAGCAGCGAGGAAGAGGTCGGGTTATGGGTATCACCCGAGCCCAGGCGGAGGCATCAAATATGATAGAAGGTACTTTACCTCTTTATGATTATTCAGCAAGAGTCTTATTTGATTCGGGTGCCTCTCATTCTTTCATTTCTGAAGAATTTCTGGATTGCATGGCTCATCCTTTACAGGAAAAGCCTTGTGAGATAGTAGTAGAGGTTCCCTCGGGTGAGTTCCTGCTCACTTCGAGCTATATAGATGAAGTTCCTATTATGATTGAAGGGAACCAGATGCCGGGTCGGTTGTATGCCCTGCAGTTGACAGATTATGATATTATTTTGGGTATGGATTGGCTTGAGACTTATGGAGCAATGCTAGATTGCAGAAAGAAAAGGATCAAGTTTTGTCATCCTAATGGTGCAGTATTAGAATATCAAGGTATGCCTTTTTATACCTCTAAGTTTCTAATTTCTGCAATTAGAGCTAGAAAGTGGATAAATGCTGGATGTGTGGCTTATTTAGCTTCGGTGAGTTTGGTAGAAGCTAGTCAGTCAGTGGAAGCAGTTCTCGTGGTTAGAGAATTTGCTGATGTTTTTCTTGAAGATTTGCCTGGTTTAGCTCCACATAGAGAGGTGGACTTCACCATTGAGTTGCTGCCAGGTACCATGCCGATTTCTAAAGCCCCATATCGGATGGCACCAGCAGAACTTAAAGAATTGAAAAAGCAATTAGAAGAGCTGTTGTAGAAAGGGTTTATTAGACCGAGTCATTCCCCGTGGGGAGCGCCGGTATTGTTTGTGAAAAAGAAAGATGGAAGTTTTCATATATGTATTGATTATAGAAACTTGAATAATGTGACCATTAACAATAAGTACTTGTTGCCAAGAATAGATGATCTGTTTGATCAGTTCCAATCAGCAAAGGTATTTTCTAAAATTGATTTAAGGTCCGGGTACCATCAGTTGAGAATTAAAGAGGAAGATATAGATAAAACAGCTTTTAGAACCAGATATGGTCACTATGAGTTTGTGGTTATGCCATTTGGGCTGACCAATGCTCCTGTAGGTTTTATGGATCTGATGAATAGAATTTTTCATCCATATTTGGACCAATTCATTGTGGTCTTTATAGATGATATTTTGATTTATTCAGCATCTGAAGATGAGCATGCAGCTCATTCGAGATTTACCCTATATTTGTTAAGAGATAATCAGTTGTTTGCCAAATTCAGTAAGTGTGAATTTTGGTTGAAAGAAATTCAGTTTCTGGGTCATGTCATCTCAGCTAAAAAAGTAGCAGTGGACCCAAGTAAAGTGGAAGCAGTGATGAAATGGGAAGTGCCTAAGACAATTACTGAGATTAGAAGTTTTCTGGGATTGGCAGGTTATTATAGGCGCTTTATTCAAGGTTTTTCTAAGATTGTAGCACCTATGACTAAATTGACTAGAAAAGGTGTGCCTTTTGTGTGGTTCGGTGAATGTCAGAAAAGTTTTGTGGAATTGAAAAAGAGGCTTACAACAGCACCCATATTGACATTACCGGCAGGAAGTGGTGGTTTTGTGGTTTATGCAGATGCTTCAAGGAAAGGACTTGGCGCAGTGCTTATGCAGCATGGTAAAGTGATAGCTTATGCATCTAGGCAATTGACGCCAGTAGAAGAGAATTACCCCACTCATGATTTGGAATTGGCAGCAGTTGTGTTTGCTTTAAAAATGTGGAGACATTATCTGTATGGCGAGAAATTTGAGATCTTTACAGATTATAAAAGTTTGAAGTATATCTTCTCGCAGAAGGATTTAAATCTTCCTCAGCGCAGATGGATCAAATATTTGAAAGATTATGATTTCAGTTTGGCTTACCATCCAAGTAAAGCCAATGTTGTAGCAGATGCCTTGAGCAGAAAGGCATATATAAATCTGATGATGATTAAAGAGTGGAAGCTGTATGAAGAGATAGTGGAGAACTCCTTGTATGTGCCCAGTAGTCAGCGATGGGCAGTACTAGCTGTTAGTGCTGTAGAGCCATCCTTGTATTGGCAGATTGTTGAGGCTCAGAGAGCAAATGTAAGTTTAGTTGAAATTGTAAAAATAGAAGGAGTTACCATTGATGATAATTGTGTGATTAGGCTCAGAGGCAGGTTGTTTGTTCCAGAAGAAAGAGAAGTAAAGCAGCGAGTGTTGGAGGAGGCCCATAAATCCAGGTACACTATCCATCTGGGTAGTACTAAAATGTACCACGATTTGAGGAAGCATTTCTGGTGGCCTCATATGAAAAAGGAAATAGCGGAATTTGTTGCAAGGTGTGCTATCTGTCAATAGATTAAAGCAGAACATCAGAAGCCTAGAGGTTTATTGAAACCGTTGCCCATTCCACAGTGGAAATGGGATGATATTGCCATGGACTTTGTGGCAGGTTTACCAAGATCGAGTTCCAGGCATAATGAAATATGGGTATTTGTTGACAGATTGACTAAGGTGTGCAGATTAGTGGCAGTAAGTATGTCTTGGACAGTGGATAAATTAGCAAAAATTTATGTTGAAAGAATTGTTCCATTGCATGGTATTCCGAAGACTATTGTATCTGATAGAAATCCAAGATTTACTTCTGGTTTTTAGAGAAGTCTGCAGAGAGTAATGGTACTGAGCTGAGATATAGCTCGCTTATCATCCCCAGACAGATGGTCAGACAGAGAGGACTATCCAGACAATGAAGATATGTTGCGAGCTTGTTGTTTAGTTTGGGGAGGTAACTAGGAGCATCATTTAGGAATGGTTGAGTTTGCCTACAATAATAGTTATCATACCAGTCTTGGGATGGCACCGTATGAAGCTTTATATGGAAGGCCATGTAGAACCCCATTGAACTGGCATGAAGTGGGAGAAAGGCAATTAGTGGGTCCTGAATTGATTCAGCAAACCACAGAAGTAGTGAAGCTTATTAAAGAAAAATTGCAGGCAACTCAAAACAGGCAAAAGAGTTATGCAGATACTCGGAGAAGACCACTCTAGTTTAAAGTAGGAGATTTTTTTTCTTGAGAGTTTCCCCAAGTAAAGGTATTATGAGATTTGATAAGACTGAAAGTTGAGCCCAAGATATGTGGGACCTTTCCAGATAATGAAAGAAGGGGAAACAGCTTATAGGCTGGATTTGCCAGCAGATTTTGCGGATGTTCATGATATATTTCATGTTTCTATGTTAAGAAAGTGTATTGAAGATCCAGCTCAGAAAATCAGTTATCAAGGTGGTGACCTGAGGCCGGATATGACTATGCCAGAGTATCCGGTGCAGATTACGGATCGAAAGATAAAGAAGCTGAGAAACAAAGAAATTGAATTAGTTAAAGTGAGATGAGAGAATAGGTTGGGAGGTGAGGATACTTGGGAGTTAGCCGAGGAGATGGCTAAAGGGTATCCCTATCTGTTTGAATAAGCTTTTGTATTTCTTTTTAGATGATAGTATTTGCAATAATGTAAGTTGTTTAAGTTTGAGTTGTGTTATGAATTTCGCGGTCGAAATTTTCTTTTTAGATGATAGTAATGTAACGTCGCGTGCTTTTCGGATCCTTATGGATCATATGTGTAATGGTTGTGATGGCCATTGTGAGGCCAGTGTGGTTTGGACGTGTGGTGTGTGCAGGTGGGGTGCAGGTTGGGTTTTGAAATAAAATAGGACCTACTGCAGTTGAGTAGGAGTTGGCGGCCAGGTGTGGTCGTTGACTTGTTGGCGTCCATATGTGTTGACGTTATTGTATGAACTTGGCGACAAGGGATATGGACGTCTAGCCTTGGCGGTCTGATTGGCGATAGCCTTGTTGACGCCAACCTATGCGACCTACAGAATATAGGTCTACTCGAGAGCAGTTCTCTCACTCCATTCTCCCTCTCCCTTGCCCTATCTTCATGCCTCTTGCTTCCCCACTACTTCCAAGAGCTGTATAAGGATCATTGGAGGAACGTGGAACGCGAGACGGTGACGAATCGGCCAAGGAAACGCCAAAACGTGGTGCAATTACCGTAGGAGCTCGCAGAGGAGTCGGTGTGGATCGGGAGAATTTAGGAGGTTTAAGCGTATATTGAGGTAGGGAATGATCCCTTTAGTTCCTATAGGTTGTGATAATGCAATTGGAAAGCATGAAAACTGCATGATAATTGTGTTTTCGGGTAATGGTATCCATGCGGGGTACATGGGGGTTTGAGTAATTAACAATGGAAACATGTGTTTTGAGTTAACTAGAGTTCATGCATGTTAGAGGAAGTGTTTCCTCATGTTTTTCCGCAGGTTTAGGACCGAGGACACTTGTGAGGTCGGCCTAGGTTTTCTGTGAGAACTGGTGGCCGAAGAGCTTAGCGTCAACATCGTTTAACGCCAAGTCTTCAGCTGGGAGCTTAACGGCCAGATACCTTGCCGTTATATCCCATCGACGGAAGTCGATGTTGCCGTCAGCATGCTTTGGTTTAAATGTTGATATGGAATATGTTGTACGAGCAGTGCACAGTGAATTATGGTGCACCTAGTGTCATGGTTTCTGAGACTAGCGTACTGGGTACGCAGATGGTTGGTTCTTTACGTACTTACGTAGTGTTCAGTGTAGGGATACTAGTGCATGCGGTTACGTGAGTCTTCACGTGTTTGTGTGTAATGTGCACGTGGTTTTGTGTAAGTGGCGAGTAGATAGCACCGTGGTTCCTCTCTAGTTGGGTACCCAGGTTCTTTGTGAGCCAGGCTGTTAGCTCGAGGCTTTGTCTCGGTACTTGTGGTGTGTACCTCGTCGAGGTTTGGTGTCTGACCTGGACACCCTCACTCCTGTGTTTGAGTTGTACGTCCCGCTGAGGGAAAGACGACAGTGGGACAGTGACACTTGTGTTTGTCTTAGTCAATGTAGCGCGCTCGTAGTTGGGAGTACGGAACCAGTAGTAGACACTGGTCCACAGCTAGTCCTTTCCAGTGCCTCACTCTAGAGGCCTAGGCCAGGGTCTCCGAGGTTAGGCATGGGCCTGGTGTTGGGTTGAGTGTATTTCATATCATTTTCCTCCTATTTTGATGATGACAAATGTGATTTGAATGCAAATTATTTGAAACATGATAAATACATTTCACCTGAAATTATATTCAAAAAGCATGTCTCAAAGCACACTTATCATTTGTACTCATAATAAAATATTTTACTAATGATATATGTGTTTAATTTTCAGGTACAAACACTTTTTGCAAAAGAAGTGTCGACACACCCCACAATGGTGTCGACACAACAACCCAGATTCAAAGGCAAAAAGGTGAAGAAATGTTGAGACTGTGTCGACACAAGTCAAAGAGTGTGTCGACATGAGTTGCAGATTCCAGGAATTAGTCTACCCAGGTCGACGCATGACTAGAGTAGGTCGACACTGGACTCAGTTCCCAGAACAGCCTGTTTGCAGAATTGGGACAGCAGGTCGACGCAGGACCAGAGCAGGTCGACACTGGATCAGTTCCCAGAACGGCCTATTTGCAAATGGGAAGCAGGTCGACGCAGGTCAGAGCAGGTCGACACGGACTCAGTTCCCAGAACAGCCTGTTTGCAGAATTGGGACAGCAGGTTGACACAGCATCAGAGCAGGTCGACACTGGACCTTGTTCCCAGAACAGCTGTTCTCAGATTTGGGACAGTGTGTCGACACCACACAGGGCAGGTCGACACACTACGGAAAGATTGCAACTTAAATTAGATGTTTGCCACATGTCAGCCTAGGGCGATGGTGTATCAACCTAGGATCGTGTGCCCTTGTACCTAAAGGGTATCTTTGGAATCTTTTGGGTATAAAAGGCCCCCAATTGGCCATCCATCATAAGGGAGACCCCCAACGAACTCTCCAAGCCTCCAGAAAAGTTCCCTTTGGCGGAGAAAGAGTACATCTCCCTCTTCTGCTCTCCTGGTGTCTTCTGAAGACCAATTCTCATCAATTCGATGTGAGAATTGGAGTTTGATCCTTGAAGAAGCAATTGAAGCGCCTCAAGGAAGCAGATCAAGTAGGAGCATTCGTTGGAGAAGATTTTAAGGAAGATACCCAAGTTCAATTATGCAGAGCATCGGCTGGGACTTCAAGGATTCAAGCCTCTTCCCAATCTGAGCTTCTACAAGGGAGTACACTAAAGAACAAAAGCCTTCTAACACAATTCAATGTACTTTTGTTCTTCTGAGACATCTTGAGATTGTGCAAGTGCTTCTGCATAACTCTCATGAATTCTCATGTCTGACATGATCTGCTGCTAGAAGATCCATGTCGTGTGTTGGTGTCTAGCATAGTTGTTTGTGAGCCATTGCTCAGTTTGAGTCGTGAGCTCAAGTGGTTGTTGAGCAGTCTTGCTCAGGGATCTAGAGTAGTCTTGCTCTAGAGGTGTGTGAGTTGTAAACTCAAGTGTTGGAGTTGTCTGGCTCTAGTGGGTGTGTTACCCAGGTGTTTAGTGAATCCTCACTGGGTGTGAGGGGTGGATGTAGGAATCACATGGGTGATTTCCGAACCACCTAAAAATCTCTGTGCACTTGTCTATTTGTGGTTTGATTATATCATCCGTTAGATGCTTGCATAGGATCGATCAGAATTCACTTAATCAACTGGTTTTCATATCTATTTTATCAACTCACTTAACATTTCATCAGATCTGTGTTTTTCACTGTTAAAATTGCCTCTGACTCTAAAAGTGTTTTAAATTGCTTAAGCTTCCGCAGAAAGTGGCATAGATCTATTCATCCCCCCCTTCTAGATCTTATCCACACCTTTTCCTCGATCCTTCAATGGTATCAGAGCAGGGTTTATACTTGATCTGATTTGATTTGAGCAGTTTTTGAGTATTGTGTGTCTGATTGCTTGCTTGTTTGCTTGTTTGTTGAATATTCTTCTGTGCTTTCTTCTTAAGTCAATGGATTCCAAAGGTTTCATAGCTGAAGGGCATTCCATAAATAGGCCACCATTCTTTAATGGAACGGACTATTCATACTGGAAAAATAGAATGCAAGTCTTTCTAAGAGCCCAGAACTTTGAAATTTGGAAAGTGGTTGAGGTTGGTCCCTATGAAAACTAGGGAGAGGAAGAAACCTTGACTAGGGAACAAATAAGAAAAGCCACATTGAATTATAGTGCCATGAACATGATTCAATGTGTTGTTCATCCCAAAGAGTATTCGAGAATCTCAATGTGCAAATCTGCCAAAGAGATGTGGGATAAACTCGAATTACTTTATGAGGGAACATCACAAGTAAAGGAAACTAAGGCAAATATTCTTGTTTCAGAATATGAATTGTTTATGATGAAGTCTAATGAAACAATTTCTGAAATGTTTGCCAGGTCATTGTCATGGACTCAAGGCCTTAGGTAAGGACTACACAGATGCAGACTTGGTAAGGAAAATCTGCGTTCACTTCTTCTATTTGGCACACAAAGGCCACTGTCATTGAAGATTCTAAAGATTTGTCCAAAATGTCTTTGGATGAATTGATAGGATCCTTAATGACATATGAAATCAATTTGAAAAGAAATGAAGAACACATAATTAAGACCAAGCCAATGGCACTTAAGGCCTCTTCAAGTAACAAAGACAAAAGCCAAGAAAAGACAAGTTCTGAGGAGTCTGAGTCAAATGAGGATGAAATTGCCCTCATGACCAGGCAATTCAGAAAATTCTTGAAATATAGAAAAGGAAAAATGTCTGGGAAAAAGAAGTTTTCCTCAGGTAAAAGAAACACTTCCTCTTCTAATTTCAACAAGAATCAAAAAACTGACGAAACTGTCATTTGTTACAAGTGTAATAAGCCAGGACACATGAAGGGAGAGTGTCCTGAGAACAAGAAAGAAAAGCACAAGAAATTCCAGAAGTTTAAGAAGCCAAAGGCCATGGTGGCCACTTGGTCTGACGAAGATTCAAGTGAAGAAGAAGAAGACAAAAAATCCTCAAGCTCTGAGAGTGAGGAAATCTGCTTCATGGCCAACAATTCTAAAAAAGGTAAATACCTCTTTGAAGATTTACTGTTGAAGATTGGCAGGATGTGTATGCAGAACTAGTTGAAAATATTCTGAAATGAGAAAAGAAAACAAAACACATCAAAAAGAAATTGAAAACCTTTATCATAACCAATCTTCAAACAACAGAACTTGTGAGCTAGAAAATGAGATAACAGAATTAAATGAAGAAAAAGAAAATCTCATGAATCTAATTGATGATCTGAAGCTTGCCTCTCAAAAGGCCACCCAAGAATTCAAAGACTTATCTGAAAAGCTGGAAATGGAAAAAACAAGAAAAATAGCAAAAGATTGAAGAAATTAAACACTTCAAAACCAGCTAAAAGAAAGGGATGAAGTTATCCAAACCTTCACAAAAGGTAAAGATAACTTGGAGGCATTGCTAGGAACAAATATGACAACAACTTCTCATGGATTAGGATTCAACAAAAAGAAACCAAACAAAGACAAATCTGGTGAGAAAAAGGGCAAAGCACCATTAATTAAATTTGTCAAAGGTCCTAATCTTGAGAACACAAAATCAAGCAAACATCAGACAAAACATCAAACAAAACACAAAACAAATTAAAAACTCAAAAACAAAAGAAGACAACCAGGTCGACACAGTCTCCTGACAGGTCGACACCAGTCCACAAGAAGAAGACTTTTGTGTTGCTGTGTCGACACCAGTCATGGAGAGGTCGACCTGCTCAACATCAAAAGCTTCAAACAACTCAAATAAAAATTGAAAAACAAGAAAAAGTCAAAGGAAATCATTTGTAAAGAACCTTGGACCTCCAAGACAGCATTTCAAGATGATTGGATCCATCCTTGGAGCCAATGGTTTGACAACCCCTATTGGTATCATCCTTAATTTTTTCATCCAAACCTTTGGATGTACCAACAAAATCCATGGTTTCCATCTCCTCATCTGAACTCCTATGCTCAAATGAAAAACTCCCCTCCCACTAAAAACAAAAATGTTGGTGATTTCATTCCTAAGAAAAAGAACAAACAGAAAAAGACTAAAAACACCAATGTAACAAAACAAAAATAAAAAATAGGTCAAATTTGGGTGAGAAAAGATTTACTGACAATGTTCAAACATTCTGATGGTCCCAACTCTGTTTGGGTACCAAAATCTTCTCTCCACTGATCTATTTTGCAGGAAGGTCGTGCACCCAACACTAATGTGTGGTTTCTTAACAGTGGGTGTTCACGACATATGACGGGAGACAGAGCCAAATTCTCATTCCTACTTGAAAAGGAGGGAGGGTCAGTAACCTTTGGAGGTAAAAATAAAGGAAAGATCATAGGATCTGGTAAGGTTGGTCAAACTTCCTCAAACTCTGTAGATAATGTTTTACTAGTTGATGGTCTTGATTATAATTTGCTCAGTATCAGCCAACTATGTGACAAAGGTCACAAAGTTGTGTTTGAATCTGATTTCTGTAAGATAATTGACTCATCAACTGATAAAATCAAATTTTTTGGGAAAAGGGAAAACAATGTCTACATGATCAACCTAAAGAAAAATTTTTCTGAAAATCTTTGCTTTGTTGCAAATAAAGATGAAATTGCATGGACTTGGCACAAAAGACTTGGCCATGTAAGTTTCATAATAATGAATAAGTTGTTAAGATTGAATTTGGTTAAGGGGCTTCTTGAATCCTTCTCTAATGTTGAAAATCAAGTTTGTGGGATCTGTTCTAAAGGAAAACAAACAAGAAAATCCTTTAAAAACTTCAATGAGGTACTCACATCTAGGCCACTAGAATTACTTCACATGGACCTTTTTGGCCCTACAAGAATTCTAAGTCTAAGTGGCAAAAGATATGGGTTTGTAATCATTGATGATTTTACTAGATTTACTTGGGTTATTTTTCTGTCCCATAAAAGTGATGCTTGTCTTGAATTCAGGAACTTTGTACCACTATCTTAACAACTTATCCATATAAAATCAAAAATATTTTGACTGATCATGGGGGTGAATTTGAGAACACATCCTTTCTGATTTTTGTGCTGAATTTCAAATATTCCACAAGTTTTCTTCACCAAGAACTCCAGAACAAAATGGAGTTATGGAAAGAAAGAACAGAACTCTTGTGAAAATGGCTAGAACCATGCTACTTGAGAGTAACTTGCCCAAATCCTTCTGGGCTGAAGCTGTGAACACAGCCAATCACATACTCAATAGAGCATTGGTCAGACCAAAAATCAAGAAACCCCCTATGAATTATTGAAAAACAAAAAGCAACTGTTTCCTATTTTAAAATCTTTGGGTGCAAATGTTATGTACACAACAATAACAAAGAAAACCTTGACAAATTGATGCTAAAAGTCAGGAAGCTATCTTCCTTGGCTATTCTGAGGTGTCAAGGGCTTTCAAAGTGTACATTCTTAAAACAAAACTGTTGAAGAATCTCCACATGTTATCTTTGATGAAAATTCCTTTTCAACTAACAATTCTAAATCTTGCAGGGAAAGACAAGACACTGAAGAGGATGAATTTATTGTGGACTCTTCACCAACTGTTGAGGAGTCTGAAAACATTGAAGAGAACCTGAACACACCATCTCCAAGTGGCTCAGGTAACATTGTCCCAGAAGTGGGTACTTCTGAACAGGTAATTTCTGAACATAGGTTTTTAAGAGATCACCCATTAGATAATGTGGTTGGCAACTTGCATGATAGAGTTAGGACTAGATCATCTTTCTTGCATGATATTGAAGAAGACCCACTAGCTCTAATTTCCCAAATTGAACCAAATCAATTGATGAAGCCTTATCAAGTTCTGATTGGATTAATGCCATGCATGATGAACTTCATCAATTTGAAAGAAATCAAGTATGGGAATTAGTACCTAGACCTAGTGACCAAACAGTCATTGGCACTAGATGGGTTTTCAGAAACAAATTGAATGAATCTGGTCAGGTAATTAGAAATAAAGCTAGGCTAGTTGCAAAGGGGTACAATCAAGAATTTGGAATTGATTTTGAAGAGTCATATGCCCCTGTAGCTAGACTAGAAGCAGTTAGAATTTTTCTTGCTTTTGCATCCTCCATGAATTTCAAAGTTTATCAAATGGATGTCAAAAGTGCTTTTTTAAATGGATATATTAAGGAAAATGTTTTTGTTGAACAACCTCCTGGATTTGAAAATGAAAAATATCCTAACCATTTTCAAGCTCAATAAGGCTCTCTATGGTCTTAAGCAAGCTCCAAGAGCTTGGTATGACCGTTTGAGTACCTTTTTGCTTGAGAAAGGATACTCTAGAGGAACTGTTGATCAAACTTTGTTAACAAAAATAGTAAAAAATCAAATAATTGTGGTCCAAATTTATGTTGATTACATAATTTTTGGCTCCACCAATAAATCCCTATGCACTGAATTTTCAAATCAAATGAAGAATGAATTTGAAATGAGTTTAATGGGAGATTTAACATTTTCTTGGGATTGTAGGTGAACGAAACATCTGAAGGGATTTCATCAGTCAAGCCAAGTATGTCAAGGAACTTCTCAAAAGGTTTGACTTTCAGACCCTCAAGCATTCAAGCACACCTATTGCCATAAATGCTAAGCTAGAAGAAGACTCAAATGGTAAGTCAGTAGACCCAAAGACCTACAGAGGTATGATTGGCTCTCTACTCTATCTTACAACTTCTAGACCAGATATTCAGCTTAGTGTGTGTTTGTGTGCTAGATTTCAGTCTAATCCTAAAGAAAGTCACATGTTAGCTGTTAAAAGAATTTTCAAATATCTTGTTGGAACATGTGATTTAGGAATTTGGTATCCTACTAATTGCAAGTTAGATTTGATTGCCTATTGTGATGCTGACTATGCTGGGTGTAAATTAGATAGAAAAAGCACAAGTGGCTTGTGTTTATTCCTAGGTGGGTGCCTTATTTCTTGGGCTTCCAAGAAGCAACATTCAGTTGCACTGTCAACTGCAGAGGCTGAATATGTTGCAGCAGGTAGATGTGGAACTCAGATTCTCTGGGTGAAACATCAACTTCTCGATTACAACCAAGATTTAGGTTGTGTACCCATCCTATGTGATAATACAAGTGCAATAAATCTGTCTAAAAACCCCATTCAGCATTCTAGAACAAAGCATATTGAGATTAGGCATCACTTCTTGAGAGATGAGGTTGCCAAGAAGTCATTCGAACTCCATTTCATTGAAACTGAAAAACAAGTTGCTGACATTTTCACCAAACCCCTTCCTAAAAACAGATTTTCATCTTTGAGGAGAGAACTTGGTCTTTGTAAATGTCCACACTCATGATCTCTCTTTAGGTTTGGGTTGAGTGTTATGCATTGTGTAAGGGGGAGTTCTTTTCATATCATAACCCTTTGCTTCCTCCAGTTACACTGTCCATATCTCTCTCAATTCCACTTCCATTTCCTTTGGACAATAAATTCTTCAACTCTTATTGTGTTGAAATTTCTTGGTATATCAAATGGTGACTTGAAGAAGGACAGGTTATGCTTGTCTGGACACTTTCACTATGCGAGAGTATATGTCTCCGCCAAGTACTAAGAAATGAATATGCAATTGTTGAGGGGGAGCTTTTATTGTTTAAAGAGAATCTTTCTTGATTTCAAAAACTTTCATATCTTTATTTTGATAGAAAATGATTGAAATCATCATCTCAGGGGGAGCTAGAAAATTCACAAGTCATGACTTTTGCAAAATTCATAACTTTTCTTGCATTTCATCAAGTTCCTACATGATGTCATCATTCAGATGTCTAGAGTCTCCAAATGATCCTTTGAGTGATCTATCATATTTTTTACTAATCAATTGTCAACTATATTTTTCAACCCACAGAAACTCAGAATTCTTCCAAGATTGAACACAACTTGTGTCTTGAAATTAAAACATCTCTTTGTTTGCAACTGTTGTTGGATAAAATTGATTTCTATCTTACAAAACTCTCAAAATTTTTGAAAATTCAACAGAGCAATGACATTTGAGCTGAGAAACTGCACACCTTCACAATGAATGAAGTGCCATGCATGTCATGAGGCACTAATGTTATCTCTGTTCAAAGGGGATAAAATTCAAAAATAAATTCAAAATACAGCAAAAATGTGCTATACTTTTTGATGATGACTGAGTAACTGGAAATATTGGCGTCTACAAAACGTATATTTTCATGTCAAAAGGTCATCATTTACCCCTTTGAGACTTACCAATGAATAAATCTTAAGTATCCAGGGACTATGGTGTGTAAAAAGCACTAGTACTTGAGTGAAAAAGATTTATATCATTTGATAGTCTGTTAAAAAGACAAAATATATGTGTTAATGGAGTTTTGTTTAGAAGGAATCATTTTCATTCATCATCATGTTGTTCTTTAAGATTGTGTTTTTTTTCAAAGCAATTGTATTTAGTCTAGAGAATATCTTTATTTCTTTAATGTTGAGAAATATGGTAGATTATAGTTGATTGTTAGATATACTATATCCCTCAAATCATCATTTCATTGACTCAAGTCTTTGAATGCTCATATCCTATTGGAAATTGTTTAAAACTTGAATTGTGATGAATTTTTGCAAAATATAACAAATGAATTTTTAAGTCTCTTAAACATCCTTGAAATGATTATTTCTCTCATTAGTTATCATTTTAAAGAAGTCCCAAAATTCTCAAAAAAATTCTCTCACAAAAATCCAATTTTTCTTCATAGGCCGTGTCGACACCATCCTATCTCGTGTCGACACACACCCTAGGTCAGGTCGACACTATAGTCTTTTAGTGTCGACACTGCCCTCTTGCCAGAACTTTTTAAATCGTGGGTTCCGGATAAGCCTTGTTGTTCCTGCGGGGTATTGCACCACTGCAAACCCTTTTTAGGCTCAGGTCGACCCGACGATGCTTTTCTTCTCTTTCCCAAGAAATCCACACATTTCTCCTCAATCAAAACCTTTCTCAATCATCTCTCTTCTCCTTCATCAAATCCTGATTCCACTCCATTCTTGCCACCATGGTGAGAAAAATCTGGAGCAAGGCCTCATCTAGGCCAGTTCCGGCAGAGGATGATGTTCCCCCATTTGAAAGGAGATCCAAAAGGCGGAATGACCCTGCAGAGCAACCAGGGTCCTCCTCTGCACCTCAGCCAGCAGCCAAGAGAGGTAGACCCTCTTCTTCAGGCAGAGGTAGGGTTTCTAGAACAAAGAATCCGGGCTCCTCTTCTGGAGATTCTACAGAGTCATCTTCGTCTGAATCTTCCAAGTCTCAAGACATCAATAGTGAAGCCAAGCTCATTCTAAAGCCCAGGATATTGGATTTATCAGATATTCAGCTAGCAAACACATTTTAGAAATTTAGACCTACTTCTCCTTTCAGTCTTGGTTACTCTTTATTTCTGAGTTTCAAATCATTTATCCAAGACTTGTTAGGGAATTCTACAAGAACTTGAAATGCACAGAAGAAGGGTATCAATCAAAGGTTAAGGGCATAGTTATTGACATGCCAACTGATAAAGCTGCCTCTATTTTCAAAGTACCAGATGAAGGGGCAGATTATCATAACTTTGAATTTGATCTTCATGAAGCCTATACCATCATGACAGGCCTTCCTGCTGATGCATCTGATCCAAAACAAACCCATGTTACCAGATTCAACACAAATTCCTTTCCCCCTATGTTGAGGATTATCCACCACATGTTGACCACAATCATTACCCCTCAAGGTGGTAGAAGGGACAGGCTAACAGACATTCAGAGGTTCATTCTATATTGCATGGTAAAAGACATCAAAATCAACCTCCATGTAATAATGTATCAAATCATATCTGAAACAACCAGGAAAGACCTCAAGAGATCTCTTCCATATGCTGAACATCTGACCTCAGTGTTCAAGCACTTTGGTGTGCCCTTGGAGAATGAGAAATCCCAGTCTATCCCTAAGTCCAACATCTATACCTTTAAGAATATTTAGAAATTCATGGGATTTAGACTGGAGGGCAATCAAGTTAGGAGAGGGCCAGTTGTAGTTGAGGCCCCTCAAGCTCAGGAGGAACAACCTCAAGATCAAGGGGACTAGCCCCAAGCTCAGGAGGAACAACCTCAAGGTCAAGGGGACCAGCCCCAAGGTCAAGAGGAACACCCCCCAGCTGAAGGGGACCAGCCCCAAGGTCAAGAGGATCAGCCTCCTTTGAATGAGGAACAACCTCAAGTTTCAACTGAAGGTGACATTCCATTTCATGCCCCACTCTCACCTCAGTTTCAACATTTCTCTCCACAACCCACATTTCAACCATCCACATCCTCTGGTGGACCTTCTGTTCCACCAGAGTTGTTCTCCTTCTTAAATGACAAATTTGAAACATTGAACTCCTCCATTCAAACCATGTCAGAAACCTTTGAGTTGAGGATTCAAAGATTGGAGAACACTGTGTTTGCCAAATTCATAGAACAAAAAGCTGCCTCAGATTATGCAGCTTAGAGATTCAACAGATTAATTGGTACAATGGCAGATGCCTCATTACAGCTGAAGGAGCACCAGCAAAAATTGGAGACAGTTCTTAAGGGAATTTTGGCAAATTCCCAAGCTGATGTCTTCAACACCAACCAGACATTACATGAGATCACCAGCACTAGACTGTCTTTTGCTCATTTGTGGATGATTTGGAGAGCATGAGGAACTTCAATGAACACATTGACACACAGATCTCTGATTTGACAAAGAATTCAAAATCATGCAAAGGCCTGGTTGGTCAGCTGGATCATCCTCCTCTTCACAACCCATTGCAACTGATCTAGCAAGAATTCCAGCTACCTTGATTGAAAATTCAAGCAGAATGGAACATTTCTTGCACACAAAACTCACAACCATTCAAGATCAAATCAAGTCCAGCTTGACTTTTATGGAGAAAAGATTGTCAGACATTGAGACTATCTTAGTTTCTCCTCCTCCTCCACCTTCTTCATAATGTACTTACTTTTTGATGATGTCAAAGGGGGAGAAGAAAGAAAGAGAACAAGAAATGATTGTAATCCTTTGGGAAAGATTGTAATGTTTCTCTTGAATGAAATGAAATGCCTTTTGCTCAGCTTGAATGAATTTCTCATTTGTGTCTTCAATTCAATGTGATTGAAAATCTTTATGTGAATGTGAATGAATGAATGCTTGTCAAGTTGCTTGACCTTCTTTATGCAACTAACTCACTTCAAGTTACATTGTACTTCTCTATTACAACCATCAATTGTGAATGAGCTATATTTAAAGGTCTTTGACAAGCATGAACATGAACAAAAATAAGGACATTGAATAACCAAAATTTGCTTAAAATCACATCTCATCAAAACTTCATTGTCATATGGATTTAATGTTGTCATCATCAAAAAGGGGGAGATTGTTGGGTTGAGTGTAATTTCATATCATTTTCCCTCCTATTTGATGATGACAAATGTGATTTGAATGTAAATTATTTGAAACATGATAAATACATTTCACCTGAAATTTATATTCAAAAAGCATGTCTCAAAGCACACTTATCATTTGTACTCATAATAAAACATTTTACTAATGATATATGTGTTTAATTTTCAGGTTCAAACACCTTTTGCAAAGAAGTGTCGACACACCCCACAATGGTGTCGACACAACAACCCAGATTCAAAGGCAAAAAGGTGAAGAAATGTTGAGACTGTGTCGACACAAGTCAAAGAGTGTGTCGACACGAGTTGCAGATTCCAGGAATTAGTCTACCCAGGTCGACGCAGGACCAGAGCAGGTCGACACTGGACTCAGTTCCCAGAACAGCCTGTTTGCAGAATTGGGACAACAGGTCGACGCAGGACCAGAGCAGGTCGACACTGGACTCAATTCCCAGAACAGCCTGTTTGCAGAATTGGGACAGCAGGTCGACGCAGGACCAGAGCAGGTCGACACTAGACTCAGTTCCCAGAATAGCCTGTTTGCAGAATTGGGACAGTAGGTCGACACAACATCAGAGCAGGTCGACACTGGACCTTGTTCCCAGAACAGCTGTTCTCAGATTTGGGACAGTGTGTCGACACCACCACCAGGGCAGGTCGATAAACTACGGAATGATTGCAACTTAATTGGATGTTTGCCACGTGTCAGCCTAGGGCGATGGTGTATCACCTAGGATCGTGTGCCCTTGTACCTAAAGGGTATCTTTGGAATCTTTTGGGTATAAAAGGCCCCCAATTGGTCATCCATCATAAGGGAGACCCCCAACGAACTCTCCAAGCCTCCAGAAAAGTTCCCTTTGGCGGCGAGAAGAGTTCATCTCCCTCTTCTGCTCTCCTGGTGTCTTCTGAAGACCAATTCTCATCAATTCGATGTTGAGAATTGGAGTTTGATCCTTGAAGAAGCAATTGAAGCGCCTCAAGGAAGCAGATCAAGTAGGAGCATTCGTTGGAGAAGATTTTAAGGAAGATACCCAAGTTCAATTATGCAGAGCATCGGCTGGGACTTCAAGGATTCAAGCCTCTTCCCAATCTGAGCTTCTACAAGGGAGTACATTGAAGAACAAAGCCTTCTAACACAATTTTCAATGTACTTTTGTTCTTCTGAGACATCTTGAGATTGTGCAAGTGCTTCAGCATAACTCTCATGAATTCTCTCATGTCTGACATGATCTGCTGCTAGAAGATCCATGTCGTGTGTTGGTGTCTAGCAAAGTTGTTTGTGAGCCATTGTGCTCAGTTTGAGTCGTCGAGCTCAAGTGGTTGTTGAGCAGTCTTACTCAGGGATCTAGAGTAGTCTTGCTCTAGAGGTGTGTGAGTTGTAAACTCAAGTGTTGGAGTTGTCTGGCTTCAGTGGGTGTGATACCCAGGTGTTTAGTGAATCCTCACTGGGTGTGAGGGGTGGATGTAGGAATCACATGGGTGATTTCCGAACCACCTAAAAATCCTTGTGCACTTGTCTATTTGTGGTTTGATTATATCATCCGTTAGATGCTTGCATAGGATAGATCAAGATTCACTTAATCAACTAGTTTTCATATCTATTTTATCAACTCACTTAACATTTCATCAGATCTGTGTTTTTCACTGTTAAAATTGCCTCTGACTCTAAAAGTATTTTAAATTGCTTAAGCTTCCGCAGAAAGTGGCATAGATCTATTCATCCCCCCCTTCTAGATCTTATCCACACCTTTTCCTCGATCCTTCACTGTGACCGTGTGGTCCGCAGGTGGTGGTGTTTAGTTGGTCTCCACAGTTACTTGACCTTTTCATGTGGAGCAGCAGCTGGACCTTTCGTTCTTGGCTGCGAGACTGAGAGGTAGACCTGTGTTAGCTTGTCCGAGTCAGTCTCTGGTGTCGCGAACCAGTTCATGTGACTCGTGTTTGGCTGTCTCTACTTTAGCTTGCACACCTGTACTGGTTTGCCATTTAATTATTATAGTTGTTTTAGTAGTCGGCAGACGGTGAGTACTTTTACAGCTTTCATATCCTGCTTAGTTGTTCTATAAATTGTTGGTACTGTTTATTGCTTTCGTACCTGTGTTTTGGTTTTGCTCGGTGTTGGGGGAGTTCCTTACTGAGCCAGTGACTAGCGAGGCTCACCCCTACTCCCATAGGTGAGAGCGAGGAGGACGTTTCTCGACCATCGTCCAGTTCAGAGCCGCGTCATAGCGGTGCAGGGTTAGTACCTCCGGCAGTGTAGTTCCAGCAGTGTAGTCTCAGCAGTGCAGTGTAGTAGCAGTAGTGTAGCAGTAGTAGCGTAGTTAGTTGTTTACTTGTTTCAGTTGTACCTCGGGGTATGCCCCAGGCTCTTGTACTTTCTTTTAGTTTTTGTGGAAATATGGCTATGTAACTTGTGAAATATATATATATGAAATGGTGTGTTCCTTTGTGTTTACACAGACTGTGGTTTGGTATCCCTGCGGGACTTCGGCCCATTCGCGGGAGGCGGACTCGGATCAAGTACGTTATCTGTTTAACAGGCTTGGCCGAGGTGTTCCGCCACATCCGCTGTCTCATATTCAAGTCCTGCTGAGAAAACAGATACTTCAAGCTTTTATGGTCAGAAAATATAATGAATTTTTCACCATATAGATGATGACGCCATATCTTCAAGGCGAAGACTACAGCAGCTAGCTCCAGATCATGTACAGGATAATTGTCCTCGTGCTTCTTCAATTGTCTGGACGCGTAGCATATAACTTTCCCATTTTCCAATCCTAGATGCATCGGTGTATACTTCAAAACTACCCCCAGCAACTGGAAGGTCAGTATGGGTGCTGAGGTAAGGTGCCCTTTCAATGCCTTGAAACTTTCTTCACATTCATCAGTCCATGCAAATAGATTCTCCTTCCTGGTAAGCCTGGTCAATGGTACAGCTATCTTTGAGAAATCTTTAATGAAGCGACAATAATAACCGGCTAAACCCAGAAAGCTCCTAATCTCCGACACAGTTGTCGGCCTTTCCTAGTTCTTTACCGCCTCCACCTTAGATGGATCCACAGAGATTCCCTCCTTGGATATGATGTGACCAAGGAAAGACACTTCCTCCATCCAGAATTCACACTTACTAAGTTTAGCATAGAGTTGATTATCTCTGAGCACTTGCAGAGCAACCTTCAGATGTTCCTCATGTTCTTCTTTGGATTTGGAGTAAATAAGGATGTCATCAATGAACACCACTATAAACTGGTCCAAGTATGGCCTATAAATATTGTTCATAAGTTGCATGAAAGCCGCTGGAGCATTTGTTAAACCAAACGGCATGACCACGAACTCATAGTGACCATATCTACTCCGGAATGGAGACTTGTGAATATCCTCCTCCTTTATTCTTAGTTGATGGTAGCCTGATCTTAGATCTATCTTGGAGAAATATTGTGCACTGGAGATCTGGTCAAACACCTCGTCGATGCGGGGTAGTGGATACATATTCTTTATTGTCAACTGGTTTAACTGACGGTAATCAATGCATAGCCTCGTTGTCCCGTCCTTCTTTCTGACAAATAGCACTGGCGCTCCCCACGGGGATGTGCTAGGCCTGATAAAACCCTGATCTAGCAATTCTTAGATCTGTCTTTTCAACTCCTGCAATTCAACAGGGGACATGCGATACGGAGCCTTTGAAACAGGGGCTGCCCCAGGGAGTAACTCAATGGTGAAGTTTACCTCCCGCTCAGGTGGTATACCAGGTAATTCCTCTGGAAATACATCAGGATAGTCCCTGGCTATTGGAATGTCTTCTAAGGTCGGTTTCTTCTTTTCAGTTGCCAAGACAGAAACTAGGAAAGCATCACAACCCTGGTTGATCAGCTTAGAAGCCTTTAGGGAGGATATCAAGATAGGGTGTTTGTGATAACGGGTGCCAAGTAGTGATAGAGTTGGAAGGTTTGGCCTTTTAAAAGTGACCCTCCTATGGCGACAGTTTACATCGGCATCATATTCAATTAGCCAATCGACACCCAAAATGGCATCATAACCCTTCATGTCTAAACAGATAAGGTCGGCATGGAGATTGTGCCCTCCAATTATAGTTTCACATTTCGGCAAGTAGTGAGTGAGTTCAGATTTTAAGCCTTGTGGAAAGGCTACAGTGATCTTGGATTTCAAGGGTACAGGTTTGACAGGTAGAGTTGCAGTAAATGTGGTAGAAATGAATGAATATGCAGCTCCAATATCAATGAGCATAAATGCAGGTTGCGAGTGTATGAAAATGGTACCTTCCACCATACCCCCTTCCTCGGGTAGGTCAGCTTCTAGGACAGCATTAAGGCATCCTTGACGTCGTGGTACATTCAAGGCATTGCCTGGTTGGTCCTTCATCATTGGAAAGTCAGGAATACGGTGGTCACGACCACCACATCTCAAGTATGCCCCGAGCTTCTTCCAGCATTCTTCAGCTCGGCGCCCTGGTTTATCACAGAATTTGCAGTTTTCAACCAACTGCCTACCTTCCACTTTGACTCTCTTGTCTCCAGTAACATCTCTTCCGACATTCGGCCTCTTGTTGTTGTTCTTAACATTGTTGTTACGAAAAGTTGGAGCAATATTAGGTGCTCCCTTCTTGACGAAGACCGGCTTGGAGTTGTCCTTGCCTCTCATGCCCTCTACTTTAGCCATGGTGTCATCTATCAACTGAGCTCTTTGGACCATCTCAGTGTATGTTTGAATGTTGTGTGGTCCGAGCCTTTCAATGAACATGGGCCTGAGCCCATCCAAGAACCGATTTGCCTAAGTCTTTCAGTTCCCACCAAGTGTGGGGCATACACAGCAAGACGCGCGAACTGAGCCTCATACTCAGACACGGACATTCCTTTCTATTTTAGTGTGTTAAACTTCGCTGCCTTCTTCTCCTTGACTCTCTCAGAGAAATACTTTCCCCGGAATATCTCCAGGAATCCGGCCCACTCCAGTTCGCCAACATTAGGCAGGTGGGCCGATGTGGCCTTCCACTATGCTCGGGCATCCTTAGTGAATTGAAAAGTGGCCAGTGCCACCTTTTCCCTATTAGTGCATTGCAAGACCTAGAAGATCCTTTCTATCTCCTCCTGCCAGTTCTCTACTTTGTCCGGATCAAGGGATCCAGAGAAACGAGGAGGGTTCAAACTCCTAAAATTGCGGTGCAGATCAACGACTCCATTTCTAACTGCAGCAGCCTGATTTCCATCCTGAACCACATTTTGCAGGACCTGAGTCAATCTAGCTACTGTTTCTTGCATAGCTTGCCATTGGTTGCGAGCCATTGCAGTTGAGTGTAAGAGTTATAAGGGTTCCTGAGAAAAGGATGGAAACCAATTAATGTCTCTAGATACATTATTAGAGTCAATGGGTAGGAGTGTTTAATTCTTGCTAACATATTCCCAGTCTCTACCCATTCTCACCAGGTACTGTATTTAATTTCCATGACCTAGGTTCCATAGGTATCTCCTATTCCTGAGACATATATCCTATTTGGTATTCCTAGGCTCTGATACCACTAAACTGTCACGTCTCGAGAATTACACAGTGAATATTTAATGCGGAAAAATTCGAGTCGATATCCCGAGACGTGAACAGTCGGCAAATAAGCCTCTAGCTAGCACACACTAATTTATAACAACATACATCATCATAGTAAGGCCCAAATGTTGAACTCAATATAAATTGTATTCAAATCTCAACTTATTGTATGGAAACTATTACAGGACTAAGACTCAAATAAAGGGAAATTACACTTTTATTCCTCACTTAATACTACATGAATCTAACACTCAAGCAAACTACTATTACTAGACTCATAGTTGGAATGCTCATCACTCGGATGCATTCCCATCCTCGACTTGATCTTCCTCTTGAACATAATAGTCACCTAGATTGGGTAAAAGTAGGGAATGAGCAAACTAGCCCAGTAGGATTTATATCTCAATGTACGGGCAAAGATATAAGTGATTAGCAATTTAGAATTAGGTAAGTACGATGAATGATATGCAAGTATGAATAAAACTCGTTAAAACATGATACATGAAACAAGCTAGATAGAGTGATCATGATAGAACAAGAATATAACGAGCAATATGTTGTCAAGAGCAAGGCATGTAACAAGCACGCAAGCTTTCACTTGATGTCAAGAATGCAAGATATCACTAATTGCATTAAATGCAGGATGGCCATATCACACAAGCAAGCAAGCACGCACGAGCACGATCATGTAACAGTAATCAGGCACGTAGACACTATGTACACCAAGAAAAGATCCATCAAGAATGTACACTAGGACATATGTATGTGGTTATCGTATCTATCATTCAACAAGCAAGCAAGACTCCCAACGCAGATGCAATGCCAGTAATCATTATACCCCATGGTTAACAGTATATTTATAACTCTCTGTCATTGGGGCTAGACTGGAGCCCTTGGACACTCGCCGTGCCCAGTCAGCATCTCATGTAAAATTTTAAATGTAGATACCTACAGACATTAATAATGGCCAGTGAGAGTTTCAAAATGTAGCATGTGTAACGTCATGTTCATGATGATGATGGGAACAAGTAATAAGTAATTGAACATGATTTCATGATAACAATGGTCAAGAGATAAATTCGGCAGCATAACAGTATGATTTATACTTTAGTTTAATCATTACATTAATGTCTTTAGTCTAGATTGTAAATCACACTCACGAGAACAAGATGAGAAAGGAAGTGCACTCTATCTCCAGGGAACTTGAATGGTACAACCAACTCGTCGGCCATGTGGAAATCCATGGTCAGAGGAGATTTACGGAGGCCTTGGAGAAAAAGGTCACTAGTCTACTGATTCGGAATGACCGGTAGAGAGCTTTCAAATTCCCAAGAAAGGGCTGCCTAGCAATGCATGTGTGTAGTGATGTACACATCTCAATCCACAAACCATCGGTTTTAAACTTGCGAAAAACACTTAACATGATGGCACGAATTGAACAATGCATTTAACTACACATGGGTTTGCAAGATTTTAAGAATAATAATTATCATTTAGAACATGGTAGAACAATGGAGAGATTGAATCACAAGTTGCATGAACGGATCATAACATTTCAAGAGCAATTAGAATAACCTTCATGTAATTAAAACTTTTAAATGGGTTAACCACTTTTAAGCCATTAAATAACCATCATGCAATGATCAGACCTAAGACAAGTGAATTACATGCTAATAATCATATTTAAACATACATCAGGTATAGCGGTAAGATTTGCAAGAAAACATGTGGTTTTATGTAAAAATCCTGAGATCACGAAGGACAGTTGTAAAGGTCGCGACAGGGTCAGATCAAAATGTGACAGTGCCTTGTAAGGATTGCGACAGGCTTGTCTGATCAGGAAGGTAGTTCGCGACGGGTTCATATGAAGAAGGCGACAAGGGTATGTGCAGAACGCGACAAGGGGGTCAGAACAGGCAGAGAGATAGCGACGGGGCGCTCGTCGCATTCAGAATGCGACGGGTTTGCTGTCGTGACAAGACCTTAGAATGCGGTCTATCGGCCGTTGTGTTCACAGGGTCTGCGCCTGAATCCGACAGAGAAATGACATGTTCTTGGATTGCGGTCCAGAACTGCCTTATATTGACACAGGGTGCTTCAAAAATAGAGAACAAATTGTACAGTGCATGAAAAATAATGAAACCAGTTTTAAACTAACCTAGATGAGCAAGGGTGCTTCCAGTAAATTGGAATTAGAAACAATGATAATTTCATCAGGCTTTAATCAAGTCAAACACAAACGTAAAGCCAAGTGCAACCCGAAAATGTAGTATCATGCAACGACCCTCTTACCACACTTATAACTCTCTAACTAATGACATTTAGACAAAACGTTCAACATAAGACATGATGAGGACAATTAGTAGAAAAAACTTTCATGTTTTGGGTTTGCTCTAATTCGATCTCAAAATGCATGCAACATATAAAGAAACGGGAAACGCCCTAACAGTGCGCGACTTGGGGAAAACGCTTATAATTCAAAATCTACTCATTGAAATTCAATGAAGCCAGTGGGAAACGAAAGTTAACTTGATGCTCTACACATTGGTATAGGATATGTTAAGGTTTGGGCCGAGAAAACCTACCTTCTGGGTTGAAGAAGTCTCATTTTTCCAGAAAACCCGTGTTCAGACCACTTGGAGGAAAATGCTTAATACTCCGAGTATACTGCATGGAATTTAGGCATTCCACTTGGGTTAGGACGTAGACCTGACCCTCTTTCCATGGGTATAAGCCTTGCAAGGTTTGGTCTAGGTTGTGCCTACCTTTGATTGGCTTCAAGTGGACAGTTTGTGCAGGTCGTAGCAGACGAACGGGGGAAGAAGATGTTCTTCTTGTGGTCGATCCATAGCTCCCCAGCCCCCAAGAGCTCCTCCACACGACCCCAGCAAGTTATAAACTCGTCCCTAGGGTTTGGGTGAAGAGTATTTAAGCAACCAAGGTATTTAGGAGTCCTATTGTAACTAGGAAAGAAGGGTTGCGGGATTGGCTTGTGTCTTTCCAAAATTTGAAGATCTCTCCGGCCATTAGAGTCTTGGCCATCAAGCAAGCTCCATAGGTGGGTAGGCACGAATTTGGGTTTCCAAGAGTGCATGATTGCCTCCCAATTAAACCCTAATTACCACTTTCCAATTTCAACTTATTTATGGTTACGAATTTCCATGCATTTTCTTGCTTCATTTGATTTTTGGGCCATATGTGGTCCATTGGCCCAGTTATGATAATGGGCCATCAATATATAATGTTGGAAGTCACCCCAACATTTTTATTTAATTTATGGTTGCATCGTATTTTCGTGTTAACAGCTTTCCGACTTGTTTCCTAATTTGGATAATCGGTCACAATAACTCTGAAACCTATCCCAAATGATTTTTATTGACCCAAATTTCTTGATGGGTCATTAGAGGATATTATTTGAAATCCGTATATGATTTTTATTTAATTTTCTGACTCATCCAAGTACGCGTGATAATGATTTTTTGACTTATTCATGAATTATGATAATAAGTCGCGAAACACTTTAAACTTGGCTAATCCGATTTTTCTTGGCACAAATTTCTTTGTGGAACATTTAGGAATAATGTGTGGGGTTGATTTATAATTTGTACGGATTTTTCTGATGTGTTTTAGCACATATGATAATGATTCGTATGTTTTAAATACTTTAATATTATGGAAATTATTTATTTCCATTTATTCGAATTTTTATATAGTTAAAATTTCCGGGGTGCTACATAAGGCATTAATGTAAAGAGCAAACTAAAGTATAAATTGCACTGTTATGCTGTCGAAATTATCTCTAGACTATTGTATCATAAAATCATGTTCACATTACTAGCTACTTGTTCTCATCATCATCATGAACATGACATTACAATTGCTTACATCTTGAAACTCTAATTGGCCATTAATGACTGTGGGTATCTACATTTAACAAATAGTGAGATGCTGATCGGGCACAGAGAGTGTCCAAGTGCTCCAGTCTAGCCCCAATGATGGAGAGTCATAAATATATTGTTAACCATGGGGTATAATGATTACTGGCGTTGCATTTGTGCTAGGAGTACTTGCGTGTTGAATGCTAGATACAATAACCACATACACGTATCCTAGTGTGCATTTCAAGGTGGATCTTTCCTTGGTGTACATTAGTGTCTTCGTGCTTGATTAGTGTTATATGATCGTGCTCGTGCTTGCTTGCTTGCGTGATATGGCCATCCTGCAATTATTGCAATTTAAAGTGATATCTTGCATACTTGTTACATGCCACACTAGTGATAACATCTTGCTCGTTATATTGTTCTAGATCTTGCTCTATCATGATCACTCTATCTAGTTTGTTCATGTATCTTGTTTAATGAGTTTTATTCGCACATGCATATCTTGATCATCATGCTTACCTAGTTCTAAATTGCTAATCACTTATATCATTGTTCGCACATTGAGATATAAATCCTACTGGGCTAGTTTGCTCATTCCCTACTTTTAACCCTCTAGGTGACTATGAAGTACAAGAAGAGGAGCAAGTCGAGGATGGGAATGTGTCAGAGTGATGAGTGTCCCAACACTTGTGTCTATCTTTAGTTAGTTTGCTTTGAGTGTTAGATTCATGTAGTAGGTAGTGAGGAATAAATGTACTTTTCGTTTTATTGAGTCTTAGTCCTATTATACAATGTTTAAGAGTTGTCTTAGTTCACTATGATACAATGAGATGAGATTTGAATACAATTTCAATTGAGTTCATTAATTGGGCCCTATTATGATGTTGCATTGATATACATTTAGTGCATGCTAGTTAAATGCTTATATGCCGACTGTTCACGTCTCAGAATATCAACTCGAATTATCTGAATATTATCTGCTGCGTAATTCTCGGGACGTGACGGCTGTCTTGTTTGGCGGTTCTTCATTGTGTACATACTCCTCATAAACATTGAATCCTGGACTAGTAGTATCTATGACCATATCAATGTATGAACTTCCACTTCCAATATTGGCAGGCTCGTAGCACCACAATGTTTCACCATAACATGTCTAGTTTGTATAATCTTTAACAAACCCCTTTCTTTATAAATGACCTTGTACATCCCATGTTGTAAACCACTTCAAGTTCTTACAGACTACACTAGGACATCGAATACGACCCTCACAATCTATAGCTTCAATAGGATTTCTCAATGCAAACTGAATGAATCTCTCAATTCCATTTTTAAGTTCCACATACACCACTTGATCAACTACTCTACGGTACATCCATGAATGTTCTTCAGACATTTTTCTTGTCCGAATTAAATGTTAACACACAAATCTTTAACATGTTTAACAAAAAAAAAGTCCTACCATTTCCTCACATCGTCCATCTCAGCCATTTTAAATAGGAAGGAAATATTATTTAGATATCACTTTTTAACCCATCTATGAAGGTTTGATCGCATGATTAATTACTAGATGTGTTGTGTTATTTTCTAAAAATTCGACAGCATCTCCCCACAACTCTCTGATATACCACAAAAATATTTATTGATTAAGAAATTTTCTTAAACACTTACTAGTAAGTGGTTAAGAAAATGATCAAAATCAATAAAGGTATATCAGAGAGGAGTGAGAAGATGCAACCAAAATTTTTAACAAACAACACAAACACATATAGTAATTAACCATCTAAGTGTGATCAAATATTCACAGACTTTCCAAACGGGACAATTCAAGACTTCGAGCTAGATATACACATTCTCATCATTCAAAATGAGAACGAGCACATCAATCCCAAAGTCTTGAATGGATAGGTTGATTGACACAGGCTTAACACGCTCTCCTAAGATACGTGCAATGTTAGATTGCGTCCACTCATCTCAGCTCACATACAACACTACTAATTAAATATTAACAAGATATTGACAAGATAATAGTCTTGGTCTTGGGAAATGAAAGTGCAATTAATTTCCCAGAAGCAAACATAAGGTTCTTTATCATGTTAGTGACTTCCTCACCAACAATGTCGCTGATCACCTCCATGTGCATGTTTTGAGTGAGGGAATTGAGTAAGTGGTACAAATGGATAAGATTAACATGAAATAAAAGAGGTTTCCAAAGCATCCAGATACAAAATTATTATTTAAAAACTTTGCCTATGGCCAAATGATTTTTTTTATTCTAGCAGCATGCATATTTAGTCTCCACTAATATTAAAGCAATATCAAATGATGCAACGTTAATAATTTTCGACTTTCTTTACACTTTTGGCTTTTATTTATCCCCCTAACATTCCATGCAAGAATATTCATCATAAAATTAAACAAGCAAATCAAAAGCGGTGGTCCAAGATGTGACACTAATATATTATAATGACATAGTAATATATAAGCTATGAAATCGTAGGTTTCTAGGTCAAATAACAAAAAAACTCTCATTGCAGGCATGCATGCGAAATCTTCCTGGTTAATTTAGTAGCTCC
This sequence comes from Colocasia esculenta, assembly GCA_014218235.1. Taxonomy (NCBI): domain Eukaryota; kingdom Viridiplantae; phylum Streptophyta; class Magnoliopsida; order Alismatales; family Araceae; genus Colocasia; species Colocasia esculenta. The sequence continues at coordinate 37,420,228 of CM024753.1, forward strand.
TCCAGTTCTCCACTGAGTTTGGTTCCTTCAATAATTCCTTCTTCGGAGATTGGTCCACACAACACCACTCCACCCTGTCATTGCTTGCTCCATATATATCTAACTTTGACAAACTAGGGTTTGTGGGAAAACAGATTCTAGCTTTGACAAACTCCACATGCCTTCCTCATCTAGTAAGTTATGTAAGTGATCCTCCGCCTTGATGACTTCAGAGTTGAATATCCAAGGATACTGACTTAGGCTCTGTTTGATAACACTTATTGAACATCTTATATCTAAAACACTCAGATTTTAAAATTCAGATTGTTTGATAAATTCTCTTAATAAATGTCTATAATTATGTCTACTATCTTAAAATGTCTCTTAAAAAAAGTGGAGAGAAGGCCACTTTTTCTGTTTCAGATCCTCCGCCGTGTCAACCCCCGAGTGCCCCTCATGGTGGAGGTCGTGGAGCTCTTCCTCCCTCCCCTCGACGGTGAGGACGAGGAGATCGACGAAGGCGTCGCCGTCGCCGCCTCCTACTGGGCTCTCCCCATTGCCCCCGCGCCATCCTCCTTTGGCAGCGACATCCGCCTCCGCCGCGGAGGCCGCTACGTCGCCTGCTAGATCTCATCGGACTCCGACTCTGAGGCCGACTGCCTGGACAAACACGTGGAGCTCGCCCTTGATCTGTGCGACCGGGGGTTGATGCGGCGGGAGGGAGGCGTGGGCGTTGGGGCGGGGATGGATCCCTTCCCCGATGCTGTGGATCCGTTCGGTTTTGCCGTTTTCGATGGGGTGGAGGAGATGGGGTCGGATTATCTCGAGATGGGGATGGGGTTGGGGTTGCGGTTCAGGGTGGATAAGGCGAACGAGGTGGAGGGGGGCGGCGGTGCGGTGGTGAATTTGGAGGAGGAGGAAGGGTCGGAATGGGGCGGGGATGGGTTCTTACCCATCCAGTGCCCTGTTTGGATGTATTTGATGTTAGTGGGAATCTGTTGTCAGGTTCCATTCCCAGGTTCTCTTCCAACACCTACTGTGCTCCCAAGTTCGTCCCCGGTGATCTTTCATCTGCATATTCTACTTTACATACAAAACTCTTGGTGAAAGCCCCTTGCCTCCGTTTACATCCAGTGATTTCACAGTTGTTCATAGTTTCAGATTGAATAAGTTCACAGGTGCACTGCCACCTTTGCCGATTTTTGCAGGTAGATTGAAGAAGGCAAAAAATTATGCATTTTTGGCCGATGGGAACAATATTACCGAGTCATTTTCACAGATTCTATTGACCTTATCTCGTAAGTGTAATGATCTCAATGTGTTGGTCATTAAAATCAGCAACAATTTCATTTATGGTGAAATTCCAAAAAATATTGCAACTGTGTGTAGATCACTTAGATTTTTGGATGTGGCTGGAAATCAGATTACTGGAAATATTCCCTTCGATCTGGGGCTTTTGGATTCTCTTGTTGGACTTGACTTCAACAGGAACATGTTGCAGGGTCAGATTCCAGTAGCTTTGGCCGGTTGAAGAGATTAATTCAGATGTGGTTATCAAACAACTCTTAATAGAAGTCTAATATATTTTAAGTACTTATTAAATTATAGATTTAGACAATAGATAGCAAATTAGACTTTAGACATTTTAATTAAGTGTTATCAAATGCCACCTTAGTCCTCTCCCCTACAACTAGCCATCTACTAGGATGTTAATATCATTACCACTACCCGGGACCCATCTAATGAAATTTCTATACAATTGGTATTCCCGTCTAATTCTTCTACAATATTATGTTGTCGGGACAGATTTGAAAGGCTTGTCCATACTACCCTTGCTCAAATATTTATCACCTACTAATTTTTTCCAAATGCTTTCCACACCTCTACACATTCTAACTGCCTGTTTAAGAAGTAGAGCAGTACTATTCATGGCCTGCAAGTCCAACATCCCTAGACCACCTTCAGCAATTGGCTTCTTTAGGCTTTCCCAACCTATTAGATACATTCCTTTTGTCTCACTACAACCCTTCCAAATTAAATTTCTAAATATGGCTTCGATCTCATTCATCTGTGATTTTGAAAAGCTATTAACTGTTGTCCAGAACAATGGAATGGATTGCAATACATGTGTAGTCAGCACTACCCTTGCTGCCAAGGACAGCATGCTGCCCCGCCACCCAACGAGCTTGGTTTTCACTCTACTCGGAACATCCTTGAAAGCTTTCGCAGCTGGTTTTAAGTGGGTAATCTGAACCCCCAGATATCTACCCAACTCCTGTTTTTTGACCCCTAGAGCTTTCTCAATTTGCTTCACCTGACTTGCTCTTAATGTTATGTCCCGACATAGAATATCAGAACATGAGACAGTTGCAAGTAAGCGAGTACAGAACGTATAATAGACAACAAATTATTAGACAATTAAATAACACAAAATCAAATATCTTTCATTGATAATTCACTAATGTCTATTACATCCACTAACATATAGCCATAACATAAGGCCCGAATGACTCTAATGCATGAAATGAAAGTAGAAACTAAACTAGGACGTCTAACATAGCACTAATGTTCCAGGTACTCATTGTAATCACAGGGATTGTGCTTCCCCTCGACACATTAACATATATTAAATCTAATGGTATGAAAGTAAGGAATGTGATCGCCACCTAGAGTATTGCCTAAATGAAGAAAATAACACGGGCTAACTACTCTAGGAAAGGGGTGGAAGAGAACAGAGGAATACCCGATGTCGCAGTCATTATGACGGACGCGGGAAGCTGAGAACGCGTCAGTCTTGGTGGACGCATTTCTGGTCGCGTCGCCTTCCTCCGTTGTGTTCTCTTCTAGTGCGGGAGATGGTGACTGGGACCTCCTTCCCTTCCTCCGGTCGGCCAGAGGATGAGAGCTCCTCGTAGAACTTTGTTTGTATGCCTACCAATCAAAGAGAAACAACAAAGAAAAAGCCCTATTAGAACATGATTAATGTAGCAACTGTTCTAAAAATGAAAGGAAATAAACCAACATGAAGGGAACGAACTTGGGGTGGTTTTTAAACCCCTTGGGCTATAGGAAAACGTGGGAATGGGAAGGAATGCAACCTATCTAGAAATAGAATAATATACATGAAGAAATAGAGGGAAAGGAGAGGGAAAGAGAATGAGCCCCATTAGGGCGACTCCCAGGCTTGATGTTCGTTTCAATGATCGTACAGAAGCTCCTGGATGAAGTGGGGGTCGCCCTCCTCACGTTCCATGCTCCATGGATGTGAAATGAGCAAGCTTTTGAGGTGGGAATGTGAGGGAATGAGAGGAAATGAGAGGGCTGCGTGGCTAAGTCTAGATCAGTGGAGAATTTAGCAGCCCTTCGGGGTGTAAATTGGAGCTCCCCGTCCTTGAAGAGAAGGCTTCTTTTTATATAGAGCTTCTGAGAGAGAATATCTCCTTAACAATGAGAATTAATTAAAATGGGAGATAAATCCCACCCAAATTCGGATGGAGAGTCCTTAGGAGCCTCAAGGAGAGTCCCTAGGGCCCAAATCCCGCTTAAGGGGTTGAGATATTCCCTAGGGATAAAGATAAAGCCATGAGAGGATAAATAGGAGGTGGTTGTGGAGGCCTGCATGAGCAGCTGTTGTCGCGGCGTATCGTAGGGCCGCGACATGGAGACGCGACAGGGCGGGGCGTCGCGACAGTATTGCCCACGTGCATGGAAAGTGCATGGGCTGTCGCGGCAGCCTAGACGTCGCGACTCAAGACGGGGCGCCACGATGCGTCGCGACTAGGAAACTGAATAATCAGGATTTATCAGCTAACCACATGAATAGATAAGAGTTACTGACCCATAAGGACTCTCTCAAAGTGATATGGGCGAGATTTCAAGGCAATTTAAGTTGCTAATGGGCTCAAAACATGGTTAATGATGGGCTCAAGGTGAGTGACCAACTAGGGGCCCACTAAGATAGCAAGAAAAGTGGTTCAACCTATTAGCCAGAATCGGGTGTCTACAGATTGTCCCTCTTTGGTTACCACTTTGCAAGGAAGCGAAGCGGGAGTGGAGTGGAGGTGTCACGAAGTGACGGCGGAGCGGAAGTGACGCGGAGCGGACTAAAAAGTGGAAGCCAAGGTAAAGAGACACCCAGTCTAACCGATGAGCAATTTTGGAATCTTTGTGTAAGCCCCGAGTTAGCTGCTCGAGCAGGATGCAAAGAAAAGCACAAGTCTGGACGAAAAGGAGAAATGAAAGGATGATCAACCCCTCGATTGAGAGGTACCCTAGCCGATTGGCCTGTAGGTTTCGTTTTGGAGGGACATGTGCGTGCCAGGTAGGTAACTCATGACTCTGTCCTGGGAGTGGTTCGCAACCAAAACGGATCAAAGGAGAAGGAAAATTGGATAGGTAATCCAGACAGGGAAATTCTTGTCACACTGACGGGAACAACTCACTCGGAGGCAAACCTTCCGATTCGGAGTGGAATTGGATTTCTTGCTTGGAAAATGAAGGTTGATTGGGCACTCAACAAGTGCTCATCAAAAGTCAAGAATGAGTCAGGAAAACTCAAAGTCCTACATGATGCATGTTGGGCTAAAATAAAAGAAATCATCAAAACGAATGCAAAGAAAAGGAGAAAATAGAAAATACATCAAGGATAATATTGTTAAGCCAGATAAGGACGGGTCAAGACACTACCCACAACCGCAGTGCAGACCTGAATCCATCGTTCCCGAATTTAAGCAACCTAACGGCCTATCCAACGATTAGCAATGTGCACCTAGATTATCACTATTTTTGGTAAAGGAAAACTCAAATCCTATAGCACATTGAGAACCAGCCGGTCCTTGAAACGATATAATAAGTAGAATACCATATAGTAATGCAGGGGGTAAGTGAAGAAATACTTACTTGACTTACTGGGACGACTTCCCTTATTTTTGTGATTTTCTGGTTTTGTGATTTTTTGATCTTTTTTTTTTATGACAATAAACAAATATAATGAGATAACAAACACACAATATTTATAAAAAATCCAACAAGCAACACATATACACAGTATAGACATGAAAACAACCCCTCAGGTAGAGAGGCGACGCTCTGGGTGACCGCGACATAGTTGCATCGCAGCGCCCTGTCGCGACCTGGTAGCGTCAGATCGCGGCGTCGCGACTCGGACTGAACCCAGAAAGACTAGGAAACCGGAATTTATCCTTATCTTAAGACATCTAGACTAATACTAGGACTCCTAAACCTCTTATAATCTTATCCTAACACCTAGTTGCGGGATTAGAGTGAGATTATACCTCTCTAAAGTCTATAAAAGAACGGTTTAGGGGGTTAATCCCGCAGCTAACCCTTAGCCTATCTTATTTTCAAGTTTCCTTCCCTATTTTGCAGTCATGAAGAGGAATCTCTCTACCTTTCACGAGGACATCCCTCCTTACTCCGATCCAAAGGCTGCTAGAGAGTCTTATGCAGCTCTCCAGCAAATCTTCGCTATCCCGGGGCATATTTGCATGCGCCCGGAGCTCCAAGTAAGTGTTCCTTCTTCTCAATTTCTGAACTTCTAAACTTTGCTCTGTTTTCCCCTGTTTTTTTTTTCTCCTTCTCCTTTTCCGTTCTCAACCTATTTCTTCAACCCCTCCTCAGATCTTACCCGGCCATAGGCGGTTCTCCCTGGTGCCATGGCTAGCGCCCATGCTTGAGCTACTTCCACCCGCATCCATCAGTCACTTGAAAGAGTGGGGGCTATCCACCGTGCTCATATTGGCCAAGAAATACGACAAGATGGTGCACGTGTGGGATAGTGTCACGGCGCTAGCGGAGAGATAGGATCCGCAGACTCACACATTCGTCTTCCCGACATTTGAAGCCACCGTCCTTCTGGAGGAGCTGGAGATCATGCTTGGCCTCCCGCGGTACCACAAGGGCGAGGAGTTGGCAATATCCTATACCGTGGCGCCAATCAACTCCTGGAGCATCCTTGCGGAGATCACGGCAAGGAAGACGGATTTGCAGTCTATGACAAGCGGGATGTACGTCCACCTTCTCCCTATTGCGCAATGGATCAACTCGCAATGCAAGCGCAAGACGGGTAATTATCGGGCCATCGCCAAAGTGGCTGCGATCTGCATTTGCAGAGTCATCCTCTTCCCTACGACGGACGGGGCTATTTCCTTCTCCAACCTCAGCGTTGTTGACTCCATTTCAGAAGGTATGAGCATTGGCCAGGCGGTTTTGGGATTCCTCTATGCCGGTCTATCTTCTGCAGCTATGGGAGGTCCTTTCTTCGGCTCCATTATCGCCCTCGAGCTGTCGATGGGCGTTCATATTTAGTTCCGGGCAATGGAGGAGTTAGCCACGGAGTGCAAGACAATGCTCAACCATCCTCTGGCTTTCGTGGGCGGACCTCTACACATGAGCACCAAGGCGTGGTGCAAGAAGGCGCAGCTGAAAGGACGGAAAGCATGGCGTGATTACTTGAAAAGAATGACCGTGGCAGAGTTTGACATGCACCCCCGCTTCATGTACGGCCGGACGATCCACCTACCTCAGCGCACCGGGCTCGCCTTATGACTCTTGGCAACGAAGTACTGGTTACTTACAACCCGAACCGGTGCTACCTCCAATGTGGCGCAGCACGCACAGTGGTCCCCATCCTCTCGCACTACGCACCTACCCAAGAGAGGAAGAGGGGTGATGAGCAGGACGAGCGTGACGTGCGTAGTGCCGTCATCCACTGGGATGGATGTGCGATGGGTGTTCTTCAAGCTGAAGTAGTGGAAGACAAGGACGTAGTTAAAGAGTACCTCGAAGCTTTGAAGAAGGTTCAGCCGGTAGTGGGGATCGTTTAAGCATTGATTAGGTTTTATTGTAGGAAAGCCCTCAGATGGTCGTTAGGAAAGGATGTAAGCATTTATTTAATTGTAGGAAGAATTAGGGAATGTAGTGATTTGGATTTAAATGAATAAACAGAATTTCCTGCATTCGCAAATGGGCTCTGTTCAATACGCGACAAGTATAAGTGACGCCTTCATAACGCGTCTGGACGGGCGGTCGCGACATGTTCGTGACCTTCCAAGCTGACGCGACATAGAGGCGACAAACCTCCCTGACGCGACTCAAACCGACCGATTCAAAACGCAAACGGCCCTTTCTTTCCCCCTTTCTTACCTTTCAAACATCAAACCCCAAGCTTAGTCTCCCAAACTCCTTAACATCCCTTGCTCGTTGCTTCCTCTTGCTTGCAAATTCTCGCTAAACAAACCCAAGGACTTGATCATAGTCATGGAAGGAAGGAAAGACACCGGCGAGGGCTCATCCCGGAGGAAACGCCAAGTGGAGCGGCGAAGCTCCCGGCGCCGAGCGGAGGCAACCCCGATCGAGGAGGAGGTGGCCGACGTTGAGATGGAGGCGGAGGAAGAGGCGGAGGCCCCGGTGATAAATGTGGAAGAGGAAAGCCAAAGCGATGAAATCGGTAAGTAAATCGCCCCCAAATCTTTGAATGGATGTGTAGGAGTAGTGGACGGAGCCCCTAGAGGGCCAATGTAGGGCGTGAAGCCCAAGGGAAAGAAGATCGGACAAAGAGGGCTCCGACCGGTCCAATCCTGAGAACGCGTCAGCCTGATCTGCCGTGTCGCGGCAATCCTGGGTGCCGCGACCATGTCGCGGCGACGCGGGGCGACGTGACCTTATCGCGGCCTAAGAAGGTGATGCGATGAGGTCGCGGTACACCGCACCGTCGCGACAAGGTCATGACCTTTATGGGGGGCGCGACTAGAACCGAATCATCAAAACTTGCCTGATTTAACAAAACTTTCACGTCTGCAGGGTGAGATGAGGGCTCGAGTGTCCTGGACGCTCGTTTTGGCTGTCTTCCTAGCATTCCCCCGTTTCCAGAGAGATAGGATAGAGGAGATGGGGTTTGGGGAGATATTTAGAATAGAGAGAATGAGGGTGGATTCGGCTCTCACCCAGGCTCTGTGGAGCAGGTGGGATGCCGAGGCGACGGCCTTCGTATTCCCATGGGGACATATGATCCCTAGTCTAGAGGATGTGAGCCGGATCACAGGGCTTAGAGTGTATGGGAAGCCGGTGAGTGGATTCACTTACCCTTGTTATCATGACTTAGCCGAGCGACTGTCAGAGCTTCCTGTAGAGCATAGGTCCTCCTTGGTCCCCAGGGTAGCATTGTAGGCGAGTCTGGGGTTATACGAGGCGGGGAAGAGTGCTGGGGAAAGTGAGGATGAGTACCTTAAGTGGCTAGTTAGGGTCAGCCGGAGAGAGTTGGCGAGTGAGCCAGGAGCTGAGGCGGACATGGACTTGCGCCGCTTTCTCGTTCTCTTTCTTGGTAGACTTCTGTTTGCCATGAGAGGTGACACGGTCCATTGCCGCTTCTTGCCTTTGCTGGAGGATCTGAGTGAGGTAGGGGGGTATGCTTGGGGGGCAGCCTTTTTAGCGCACCAGTTCGACAGCCTGGGCGCCTCGGAGCGGCAGACCTCAACGAGCGGGTTCTTCCCCTTTCTTCAGGTACACACCTTAACTTTAACCTTTTGAAATGAATTCTTCCTAAACTGCCATCTAACTTGCTTCTCATCTTGCAGGTCTGGGCTTATCTACATCTCCCAGCCTTGGGGAGAGGGGATCTCACGCGGCTGGGCCTTGTGCCCATTGCACGCCGCTGGGATTCTCGCTGAGATTCACGCAATCTCGGGGACCAGCTGGAGCGACTTTAGGAGGCCATTGACAGCTACCCCTACCTGGATGTAAGTGTTCTAACCTTTCCCTTTGATTAACTGCTTGATTTCACTTCGTGATGACTGACCGAATCTATTTTGCAGGTGGTTTGGCAGCCGTACCTGGGGGAGGGTGATGAGGGACAGCCCTAGTTGGTGTAGGCCCGCCCCTACTTCGGTAGGTCGGTGTGGTTGCATGCACTCAACCTCGTGCTACCTCTTCACTTGCACCTCAGTCAGCACTCACTCGGCCTTCGGCAGAGTGTCGTGGAGTTCCCCGTCCGAGACCAGTTTCGCAGATCGGGTCGGAGTTTCCGGGGACTTCATGACACTACCAATTGGTGCGAGCGGGCGAAGGAGCAGATCAATAACTGGGAGCACCGAGGAAAGGCCGTTAAGTCAGACGCTACCACCGATGATGCGTACCTCCAGGCATATGCCTTGAAGTACGGTGGTATACAAGAGCACCCGACACCAGGTAATGACTCTGAAACCACAACCCTGTGAATTTTGATTTTAGAGAACTGGGTTACTGATTTGAAATGTGTTGCAGGTAGATGTAGCTGGCAAGATTGCATCGCTCCGAGCCTTACTTTACTCGACGGTGCAAGATCGGGAGGCGGTGCAGAGGCAGACAATAGAGCTAGTAAGTACTCACCACAACTTCAGCACTTAATCAAATTTAAGCTAATTTTGGAAACTGACATGTGCTTTTGTGCGCAGCGGAGGGAGTTGGAGAGAGTGAGGAGCACCGGAGCGGGCAGTGCTTCCTCTTCACGAGGTGCAGGGGGCTCCCCATCACTTCTGGAGGCCCAGCTGGCGGGGGCAATGTTGAGGGCTGAGGAGGCTCAGAGGCACCTAGAGGAGCGGGTAAGCAAAATAGCACATCTCAATTGAAAACTTGTTTAATAGCTGATACTGACCAGATTGTTCTTTCGCAGGAGATGGATTTGCGGCTCACCACCGAACACACGATGGACTTGCAGGGGCAGAGGGACCAACTCCAGGGGGAGATCCAGACTACCCGGAGCGAGAGGGATCAGTTGTGCATCCAGGCGGGGGCAGCTGAGGTGCAGGTCGTAGAGGCGACAAAGGAGCTGGCAGCGTTACGGGCGCAGGGCCCGCCTGTAGACCAGGCAGAGATGGTGAGATTATGCACAGAGGTGATGGCGCAGCAGATCAGGATCGATGAGCTCCGGGGCATGGTGAAGACTCTCGGAGAGGCAGCTAGGAGTAGGAGTAGGAGTAGGACTGGCGTTAGTGGGGTGAGTGGCGCCTCGGTTAGACAGTATTTGGCGGGTTCCTCCAGTAGGCGTAGAAACGAGGAGGATGGGAGGCACCACCGGGGTGAGGGTAGCACTCAGGGTGATAGGGATGGTGGTGAGATGCCACCACCAGCAGATAGACAGGAGGGATCTGGGGAGAGTGGTGGTGGACAGTGAGGAGTTTGTGAACCACCTCCCTTCTATCTTTTGTACATATTGTTCATCTCTTAGTGAAAATTTTACTTTATGTCAATTTTTATGGAATGAATGGTTTGCAATTGACACGAGTGTGAGATGAGTTTCAAACACGGGAGAGATAGAGAATACTGAGTACCACGCTGCGTGTCCCTTAGAATTACCTGTCCCTGCACACTTAGCAAAAACCAGTCAGATCTGCTCTTTGGCTCCGCCCCTTGCGTTTAAATAAACATGAATGTGACTTTATAATTGTCAAGGGGCTGAGCCTTATTAAATAGGGGGAAAGAAAAATAAACAATGCATACTAAAAGAAAGCGGTATGTACACACATTATTTTTGGATTTTTGAGATTTTCTATTTTTTTTTATTTTTGAGATTTTTAATTTTTTTGGATTTTTTGAGATTTCGGATTTTTTTGGATTTTTTGAAATTTTTGATTTTTTGGATTTTCTTGAATTTTTTTTATTTTTTTGGATTTTTGTGATTTCTAATTTTTTTATTTTTATTTTTTTGAAATTTCTGATTTTGGGTTTTTAAAATTTCTATTTTTTTGGATTTTTAAAATTTCTGATAACAACACTTCTTGCTCTTCTTTTGAGTAATTAGCCATGGATCTCATCCCCATCTCTCGTTTGGTGAATAACATCTATGTGCGGCGTGCATTTATCCTTGGCTTACTAAAGCTTCTTGCCCCTTGAATATTGATGTTCCAACATAGACCAGGTGTGGGGGTCCTTTGGTCTTTTTAGGGAGAATTAGAAGATTAGTAAATGAGATAAGACTTGGCTTTGGGGTCGGGGTTACTAGCTTGTAAGATTTGCAACAGGTATGTTACATGTGGAATTCGTCTGTTGTCTAGAGACTTTTAAGGTCATTGCTCTTTTTGAATTGGGGGGGCATGCGTACGACCGGGCTCAAGGGCGTCCCGCGGGGAAACTGTACTGCCACTCTTTGACATGCCCCTATTTCCTTATCATTCTTCTTTCATTATTTTCTCGTTTCTTTTGTCTTTTGCTTTTCTTTTGAATTGACTGCCCCTCTTTGAGACTTCATACACATGGTCAATACCATTGCTTGTCTACAGGCTAGCTTCCCCCTTGCCCCTAGACCTTGTCCGAGTAAGAAGAGAATTGACCTTCGATTCCCTACGCTAGGGCTGAGTGAAAACACCATAGACGAAGGGGAATTGGCCTTAGGTCGTCGTGTTGTGTGCGTGTGGTCGGATATAGAGATCAATTACCACAATGAGGGGGAGTGAGGTACATGGCCAACAACATTCACTTTTGCAAATTGGTGTTGTTATCAATATTAGGGGTATAATCTTTTAAGATATAGCCCATTCCATGGGTGATAGAGCTCCTCACCTTCGGCATTAACTAGCCTATACGCGTTTCCGGGGTACACTTCCCTAATGACGTACGGTCCTTCCTAGTTTGCTGACAATTTGGACCTTGGACCTCCAGGTTTTATAAAAATGCGCTTCAAAACCATGCCTCCTTCTTGAAATTTATGCTCAATCACTTTCTTTTGAAAAGACCTTTAGAGTTTGTTTTGATATGCAAGCACATGATCGGCCGCGGCCAGACGCCGTTCGACTAAGAGTTCTAGTTGTACCAATAACACCTCCCGATGTTCATCGGGATTGAGTTCCTTGTCTAGATGGACTCCTAGCGAAGGAATGAGGATCTCGTGTGGACATACCGCTTCCATCCCATAAGTAAGTGATAACGGAGTTTGCCCGGTGGGCGTGCGGACGGAGGTGCGGTAGGCCCACAGAGCCTCAACTAACTTTTTTGGCCAATTAACGAATTTATTAGACTCACAAGTTTTCTTTAGAATTTTCAAAAGCATTTTGTTTGTGGCTTCGGCCTAGCCGTTGCCCTGCGGATAGTATGGAGACGAATGATGCAAGGAAATGTTGAACTTCTTACATAGGTCCTGAAGCTCTTGAGATATGAACTGTGGTCCATTGTCGGTGACGAGACTGTTTGGCACTCCGAACCGCATGATGATGTTCCTCATGATGAATTTGCACACGGTTGAACCGTTGATTTCCACAAATGCTTCAGCTTCGGCCCAATTTGTGAAGTACTCAGTAGCAGTGAGAATGAAAGATTTTTGTTTTATCTGAGCATTAGGATCACCAAGGGGCCCGATGGTATCAAAGGCCCACATGGAGAAAGGCCAAGGGGAGGATAGTGGATGTAAAGAGGAGGAGGGAGCATGGATTTTGTCGGCATAGATCTGGCATTTGACACACCTACGCACGTAGGTGGCACAGTCTTCCTCTAGGGTCGGCCAGTAGTAGCCCTGCCTAAGAATCTTCTTAGCCAACATCTGACCATTAGCATGCCCTCCGCATTCACCAGAGTGAGATCCTTCCACTACCTTCTGAGCCTCTACGTCCGACAAACAACGGAGGAGCATTCCATTTAGAGCGCGTCTGTAAAGTACTCCACCAATAAGGGTATATCTCAATGTCGCTCTACGGATGGCTCGCTTATCCTCCACTTCAGCTTCTTTGGGGAAGGTACCGTCTCTGCAATATTGCTCAATCTCATGGTACCACGGCCTTTCTTCTAACATCATTTCTCCTAGCTCCACAAGCAATATCTCCTTCGCTTCTTTTCTCTCGGCCTTCAAAACTAGAGAACTCCTGAGGTTAACGAACCAAGGATCCTGAGTGGAGGGAGCCTCTAACCGTTGAACGGTGATTGTCTCAGCACTGCGGCTGAGAGGGAAGGAGAGAGAGGAGGCCAGGGATGCGAGGGCATCGGCCAGAATATTTTGAGAACGAGGAGTATGAATGTAGATGAGTTGACGGAATTGCTTGACTAGGAGAGTGACCAGATCTTGGTAGGGCTTGAGTTTGGGGTCACGAGTGCGATAGGTAGAAAGGACTTGCCGAAGGACATGTTGAGAGTCTCCTATGATCTTGAGGTGACGCGCGCCTAAGAGGTAGGCAAGCTTAAGACTGGCAAGGAGAGCCTCATACTCGGAGATATTATTGGTGGCATCAAATTGGAGCTGATAGGCTAGAAGAATGGTGATCCCTTCTGGGGTGAGCAAAACAGCACCAATGCCCCGTCCCCTAGAATTGAGAGCTGTAAGGAAATCAGGGATGTGCAAACGCAGCGGAATATAAAACTTTTTAAAATGATTTCCTTTGCAGATCGATTTTGGGATTGCAAGAACTTGATCAAGTATAGAAGAAGAACATATTCCTTTCACCTTGCGGAGATTTGGGATCTCAAACGACCGGTGCAGACGTTCCTCGGGATCGTCCTAGCCGCGCAATCGCCCGGCCTCTAACGGTATCCACACGAACAACATAGATGGGGACACCCTCTTGTACTCCACAGCTATCCTCCACCCTTGTAGTCTCCCCTTTGTCCTCTTCTCTTCACAAGAGAGATACAAGAGAGATAGAAGAGAGAAGATGGAGATGTGAGAGAGAAGAGAGAGAAGGTAGAAGAGAGAGGAGATGGGAGGCGGCCAAAGCTTGGCTTGGCCGCCCCCTCTCTCCACCTCCCTTTTAAAAGGATTAAAAAACCCTATATTTAATAAATTAATCCCATTCAAAATAGGATTAACATAAACCTCTATAAATATCTCATATTTATATTAATGTCCCTATCCTATTGGAATGCTTTTTTGTGTGTGACCCTCTAGGCCCAATATCATTCTGGTAGTAAGCCCAAATAATATTAGATCTGTTTCTAATATTATTAGAACTCTTCTAACTTGAATTAACTTTTAATTCAAATAAATTAATTATCTCATAATTAATTTATCTTTGGCTCACAGATCATGGGACACACCAAGCAACACGCCACGACCCCCAGATGATACAGGGGATTCTTAATCCATTGGAACCTTTTAGCCAACAGTTTCCGTGCAACTATAATCCCTCATTCATACAATGCCCCTAACCACATTTGGAGTACGGCCATGCTGTCAGACTCCTACTTTTGTGATTAGATAATTCATATCCAACAATTAAACTAGAAACTCTTTTCTAATTAATTGTGTGACCCTGGCCAGGGATTTGTCCCGGATATGATTCTATAGGGCATTCTCTCTCTTTTCATACTGAGAGTGAATGATCCCTTTTTCAACACTCACCAGTCTTCGTACGCTTCATGACACATCCAATTATCTGACTATACTAGATTCACATACAATGAATCTATAAGTCAAATATCAAAATATGTCAATCCCTGTACAAGACATCTATGGTGTCTCAGGTCTAAGGATCAGTTGCACTACTGTGACATAGAGTTTCTTGACTGACAGTCGAGTATCATCACCGTCCAGAAACTCAACATCGGATCAGTTCAGTGAACTCATTCTCTAATGAGCACCTGCATACTCACCTTAGTGGCTCCACACAAATGACTGTGAGACCAGTCAGCTTCATCGTATGAACAGGTGTAGTGTGCACTGGTCTAACTGGTCCACTTGATGTCCCACTCAAGTGTCCTATGACCAGGAACATTTAGAACTTGTGTTTATAAATATCAGATCTCACTATCATAATCTCATTATGATTCCGACATCAATTGCACAAATTCATGGACTTCATTATGCAATAAAATATAAAAACATAATGAATGAAAATGCCAATAATTCGAATGAGATAATTTAAGAAAAGTTTCATTACATAAATGTAATTGGCTTGTAGGGCATACAGTTCTTTCAATCTCCCACTTGCACTTAAAGCCAATCACCTACATGTCTGATCCCCATCATAGACCGGTGACGCTCAAATATAATTTGAGACAAAGGCTTTGTGAGTGGATCTGCAATGTTATCAACTGATGGAACTCTTTCCACCACCACATCTCCTCGAGCAATGATTTCTCTTATCAGGTGAAAGCGCCGCAGAATGTGCTTCGATTTCTGATGAGACCTTGGCTCCTTCGCCTGAGCAATGGCCCCATTATTATCACAAAACTTGGGGATAGGACAAGAGATGTCGGGGATGACTCCATGATCTGCGATGAACTTTTTCATCCAGACTACCTCCTTAGCAGCTTTAGAAGCCGCAATGTACTCCGCCTCAGTGGTTGAATCAGCAGTAGTTTCCTGCTTGGAACTCTTCCAACTTACTGCCCCACCATTCAGAGTAAACACGTACCCTGAATTGGACTTGCTGTCATCAACATCAGATTGAAAACTTGAATCAGCGTAACCCTCAAGTTTCAATCCATTTCCTCCATAGACTATGAAAAGATCCTTAGTTCTTCTTAAGTACTTAAGAATACATTTCACAGCCTTCCAGTGCTCTTCGCCTGGATCTTCCTGATACCTGCTCGTAACACTTAGATCATGTGCTATATCAGGCCTTGTACATAGCATTGCATACATGATACAGCCTATGGCAGATGCATATAGTACTCTACTCATGTTCTCTCTTTCTTGAGGAGTCTTAGGAGACATCGCCTTAGAGAGATAAACTCCATGTCTTATTGGTATAAGACCCCTCTTGGAGTTTTCCATGCCAAATCTTTTGACAATGGTGTCTATGTACATAGATTGGGACAAGCCTAACATCCTTTTAGATCTATCTCTATAGATCTTTATACCTAGTATATAGGATGCTTCACCCAAATCTTTCATGGAGAAATTGTTTGACAGCCAAGCTTTGACAGAAGATAACATACCTACATCATTCCCAATGAGTAGTATGTCATCCACATACAAAATCAGAAAAGTGATGGCACTCCCACTAACCTTTTTGTACACACATGGTTCATCTTCATTCTAAATGAAGTTGTAAGATTTGACTGCCTCATTAAATTTTTTGTTCCAACTGCGGGAAGCCTGCTTAAGTCCATAAATGGACCATTGAAGCTTACATACTTTGCCTGGATGCTCTTTTGATGTGAATCCTTCAGGTTGTATCATATACACTTCTTCCTCTAATTGTCCATTGAGGAATGTTGTCTTCACATCCATATGCCAGATCTCATAATCATGATAGGCAGCAATGGCAAGTAGAATTCTGATGGATTTTACCATGGCTACAGGAGAAAAGGTTTCGTCATAGTCAACTCCTTGTCTTTGACGATATCCTTTTGCCACTAGCCTAGCCTTATATGTGTCAACCTTTCCATCTGCTCCAATTTTCCTTTTAAAAATCCACTTGCATCCAATGGGTACAATACCCTCAGGTGGATCCACCAAGTTCCAAACTTGGTTAGAATACATGGAGTCCATTTCAGAATTCATAGCTCCTAACCACTTCCCAGAGTCAATACTAGTTATTGCCTCTTCATAGGTCTTAGGATCCTCATCCACATTGTAGTGTACATTATGTCCCGTTTCAATATGTCCTACATATCTTTTGGGCAATATATGTACCCTACTTGACCTACGAACATTTTGTGTGTCAGGTTCTTGAACAGGTTCCTTAGGCATTGATGCGCTAATTTGTGGTTCAAGAACTTCTTCTAGATCTACCTTATTCCCACTGTTTCCATCAAGGATGTAGTCCCTTTCTAGGAATACAACACGCTTAGCGATAAACACCTTTTGATTGCTAGGATGGTAGAAATAGTATCCATAAGTTTCCTTAGGATACCCCACAAATCTGCACCTTTCAGTCTTGGACTCTAATTTGTCAGGATTATGCCTTTTTACATGGGCGTGGCAACCCCAAACCTTAACATGCTTAAGGTCAGGCTTTCTTCCTTTCCATATCTCATATGGAGTTATTGATTTTGATGGAACCCTGTTCAATAGGTAAGCAGCAGTCTCTAAGGCATAGCCCCAGAGTGACGTGGGCAACTCAGCAAAAGACATCATAGACCGTACCATGTCTAACAAAGTACGGTTCCTCCTTTCAGAGACACCATTCAATTGTGTTGTGTAAGGAGGTGTCCATTGGGATACAATCCCATTATCTTTAAGGAATTGAGTAAATTCTGTACTTAAGTATTCTCCTCCACGATCTGATCGAAGAGTTTTAATACTCTTTCCAGTCTGCTTTTCCACTTCATTCTTGTACTGTTTAAATTTCTCAAAAGCTTTGGATTTGTACTTCATTAGGTACACATATCCAAACCTTGAAAAATCATCAGTAAAAGTAATGAAGTAGAGATATCCTCCTTTGGCATGTATGGACATAGGCCCACATGCATCAGTATGTATAAGTTCTAACAACTCTTTGGCTCTCTCTCCATGTCCAGTAAATGGAGAATTGGTCATTTTACCCATGAGGCATGACTCACAAATTGCATATGATTCATAATCAAATGGGTCTAAGTACCCACCTTTATGCATTTTGTTGATTCTTTCCTCACTAATATGACCCAACCTACAATGCCAAAGATAAGCTTGATTTAAACCTTCTCTATTCCTTTTGTTAACTTTGTTCACATTAAGGACATTTGGAGCATTATCTAAAATAAACAATCCATTTGCTAATGTTCCATTGGCAAACCATTCACCATTCAAAAACAGAGAGCAACCATTGTTCTCAAAATTAACTGAATATCCAACTCTATTTAAACTAGAAATAGAGATAATATTCTTAATTATTGAAGGAACATAATAACAATTGTCTAAAATTAAAATAGCTCCAGAGGGCATTTTGAGATTTGCAGTCCCCACAGCAATAGCTGCAACCTTTGCACCATTCCCGAGTTGTAGGTGAACCTCTCCCTTATCCAGTCGCCTATGCCTTGCCAGCACCGACTATGAATTGCAGATATGAGATGCACATTTAGTATCCAATACCCAAGATGTAGATCTTTGAACTGACAAGTTAAGGTCTATCATAAACAAACCTAAAGCTTCTGGAAGCTTCTCTTTTGCTTTCTCTGCAAGATATATCTTACAGTTTCTTTTTCAGTGCCCATCCTTACTGCAGTGGAAGCATTGTCCTTTGTCCTTCTTGGCTTCTACTTTCTTGGAAACCTTTGCCTCAGTCTTGAAGCCCTTGCCATTACCGACCTTCCTTTTCTTGAAGGCTTGAGTAGCCTTTCTTTTCTTGTTGGTCTTACCAACCATAAGGATTGTGGGCTTTTCTTTCTTTATTGCATCCTCAGCAGTCTTCAACATATTGAGGAGTTCAGCCAGTGACACCTCAATTTTATTCATGTTGAAGTTGAGGATGAATTGAGAGAAAGAATCTGGGAGAGATTGGAGGATGAGATCAATGTTGAGTTCATAATCCATAATGAAGCCCAAGTCAGCTAACTTCTCAATCCACTCGATCATCTTCAGGACATGATTCTGAATAGATGATCCTTCAGCCATCCTAGCTCGGAACAGATTCCGCAACATCTCATATCGTTGTGTTCTAGTTTGCTCCTCAAACAACTCTTGTAAGTGGAGCAAAATGGCTTTAGCATCCATCTTTTCATGCTGCCTTTGCAACTCATTGCTCATAGAGGCTAGCATGTAGCATTGGACGAGAGTGGCATCTTCCTCATATTTTTGATAAGCTATAATTTCTCCCTCATCAGCGCCGTCACCCGGTGTGGGAACTGCGAGTTTATCAAGGACATACACAATTTTCTCAGCAGTGAGAACTATTCTCAAGTTCCTGAGCCAATCGGAAAAGTTTGGACCAGTAAGTTTATTGGCATCCAATATGTCGCGGAGTGGGTTTGAGTTGGCCATGGTAATCTACAAAAATAAATGCAAGAATAAATACATTGCAGACATTCATAATATTAAGATATGGACTTTAATCTTAACATGCTCCCACTAAATTTTATCGAATTGCATAACCCTCATTAGCAAGACGGAAAATACTTGTTATTTCCTAGTGGTTATCGGAATCCTATTAACATCATGCATGTGGCCTTGTGGTAGCACAACAAACCACATGATGTATAATAGGTAGACAACTCTTGTCAATTGTAACATTTTACAACTCCCGATTTATTCGGCCTCCCAATCAATGTGGTCTTGTGGTAGCACAACAAACCACAAGGATTAGATTTAGTCAATACCATCATTACATAGTGGGCATGGATTAGTAATGTCACCCTTGTGGTAGCACAACAAACCACAAGGATTAGATTTAGTCAATACCATCATTACATAGTGGGCATGGATTAGTAATGTCACCCTTGTGGTAGCACAACAAAGTAACATCATGCCTCTATCCCACTTATGACATCTCCATGTCGTAGATTAAAGTCTAGCTTTCTAATTAAGTTGACCTTGTGGTAGCACAACAAATCAACTCAATAGAAGAGTTGTCCTTTAAATCTATAATGATGGAAGGCCACGCGGATCATTCTTAATGTCTCACGCTTATTAACTTATTTTAAAACTTTGAGGGATATTTTGAAAAAATTTTGGTCTCATCTAAATTATCGCGTCACACACAATAAATATTTACATATAATACATCGCATGCACATATGTACCTATTAAAAGCAGAAAGTATATATCATATATATACATATTAGTGGATGATCATAGACGTGAACTAGGGTGATCACACTAGAGCCACAAGTGGATCACAATTAGCCTATGGTGTTGTAAGCATCACATGCACACATGGACCAATATAATTGGATCATCCTCTCGCGGGTCTAGCTTTTCCATCTTGAACGCCTTCTCATTCTAAGTCCTCCAAAAGTACATAAATAAAATAGGCACGCAGGCCTTCAAATGTACAACAATTATCAATTAAGAAACCTTGATCTAATCAAGGGGAGGTACATTTTGAGCATTGATAGAAAATACAACCCGAAATATTAGAGAGAGGGTAAGGCTCGCAGGCCCCAATAAATACAATCATATCATACACATAGCCACAATGTTTTAATAGTCCATGATCATCCACATTCATAAATACATCATATGCATATATAGATATCATATAATTACTACAATTACAATGCAATAACTACAAGAAATAACTCTTATTTCAAATTTAAAATTCAAATATTTTAACTTATTGGGTTTCCATAATTGGTGTCATGAGATCCACAAAATGTGCTGATTCATTGCTTTCATAAAGATAATGTTTAACTTAAATGGCTCCTTAAACCAAGGGATTCCTAATTAAACGGTTTCCAAAATTTATGAGTTTTAAAACCATTTTAAAACTATAAATTTTTCAATTGAATGATTTCTAAAATCAATGACTATTTCAATTGAGGAAATCAATAGGACAGTTCTAAAATCCATCATTAAATCTTAATTTATTCACAATATAATTAAGAAATTTAATTGGAAATCCAAAAGGAAGAAAATGGACAGTGTGGGTCTACCGGCGTCGGTGCACAACACCCAGGGCGCCCAGCGCACCAGCGCCGGCGTTAGGCGGTGCCGAACGCATCACGCCAGGAGGTGCGAGAGGCGGCGGCACGCGCCTGGGCGCGTGGGCACCTGGGCCTGCGCGTGTGGGCGCCTGCGCACCTTGGCCTGCGCGCCTGGGTCCTATCCAGTGCGGGACCGACCTGAAGACACCCAAACACTGTCCCGGTGATCTCATCACCACCGGATCCGAGGTAGAAACCCAATAAAATAATAATAATGAATTTTAAACAGGATATACATAGATTCTTGCAATCTCAAAACCTGGCTCTGATACCACTGTAAGGAAATCGGGGATGTGCAAAAGCAGCGGAATATAAAACTTTTTAAAATGATTTCCTTTGCGGATCGATTTTGGGATTGCAAGAACTTGATCAGGTCTAGGAGAAGAACATATTCCTTTCACTTTGCGGAGATTTGGGATCTCCAACGGTCGGTGCAGACGTTCCTCGGGATCGTCCTAGCCGCGCAATCGCCCGGCCTCTAGCGGTATCCACACGAACAACGTAGATGGGGACACCCTCTTGTACTCCACAGCTATCCTCCACCCTTGTAGTCTCCCCTTTGTCCTCTTCTCTTCACAAGAGAGAGACAAGAGAGATAGAAGAGAGAAGATGGAGATGTGAGAGAGAAGAGAGAGAAGGTAGAAGAGAGAGGAGATGGGAGGCGGCCAAAGCTTGGCTTGGCCGCCCCCTCTCTCCACCTCCCTTTTAAAAGGATTAAAAAACCCTATATTTAATAAATTAATCCCATTCAAAATAGGATTAACATAAACCTCTATAAATATCTCATATTTATATTGATGTCCCTATCCTATTGGAATGCTTTTTTGTGTGTGACCCTCTAGGCCCAATATCATTCTGGTAGTAAGCCCAAATAATATTAGAACCGTTTCTAATATTATTAGAACTCTTATAACTTGAATTAACTTTTAATTTAAATAAATTAATTATCTCATAATTAATTTATCTTTGGCTTACAGATCATGGGACGCACCAAGCAACACGCCACGACCCCCAGATGATACAGGGGATTCTTAATCCATTGGAACCTTTTAGCCAACTGTTTTCGTGCAACTATAATCCCTCATTCAAACAATGCCCCTAACCACATTTGGAGTACGACCATGCTGTCAGACTCCTACTTTTGTGATTAGATAATTCATATCCAACAATTAAACTAGAAACTCTTTCTAATTAATTATGTGACCCTGGCCAGGGATTTGTCCTGGATATGATTATATAGGGCATTCTCTCTCTGTTGATACTGAGAGTGAATGATCCTTTTTCAACACTCACCAGTCTTCGTACGCTCATGACACACCCAATTATCTGACTGTACTAGATTCACATAAATGAATCTATAAGTCAAATATCAAAATATGCCAATCCCTGTACAAGACATCTATGGTGTCTTGGTCTAAGGATCAGTTGCACTATTATGACATAGAGTTTCTTGACTGACAGTCGAGTATCATCACAGTCCAGAAACTCAACATCGGATCAATTCAGTGAACTCATTCTCTAATGGGCACCTGCATACTTACCTTAGTGTCTCCACACAAATGACTGTGAGACCAGTCAACTTCATTGTATGAACAGGTGTAGTGTGCACTGGTCTAACTGGTCCACTTGATGTCCCACTCAAGTGTCCTATGACCAGGAACATTTAGAACTTGTGTTTATAAATATCAGATCTCACTATCATAATCTCATTATGATTCTGACATCAATTGCACAAATTCATGGACTTCATTATGCAATAAAATATAAAAACATAATGAACGAAAATGCCAATAATTCGAATGAGATAATTTAGGAAAAGTTCCATTACATAAATGTAATTGGCTTGTAGGGCATACAGTTCTTTCAAGAGCTCCATCAAAATGGAGCGACCAGAAGGGATCTTGGGATATAAGTGATAGGTTTTCATCAGGGAATTCCTCTTGAACCGTATCGTTATGAGGGAGAGGAAGGTGAGCAAGGTGCTCAGCAATGGCATACCCCTTGATAGCTTTCTGAACTATGAAGGTGATATCGAATTGGGAGAGGAAACTTTGTCAGCGTGCCAATCTGTCGGCAAGGACTGGCTTCTCCAGGAGATACCTAATAGGATCGATTCTAGAAATCAAACTCACCTTATTAGCTAGGAAGTAATGCTTCAATTTCTGTGCCACCCAAACTAGCGCTGCACATGTTTTCTCCATTGTAGTGAGTTTGACCTCGGAAGGATTGGAGAGCCTAGATAGGTAATAGACTGCCTTTTCTTTACCAGATTCATCATGTTGAGCAAGGACAGCTCCTAGGGAGTCCTCAATGGCTGACAGATATAGAATCAAGGGTTTCCCAGGGATGGGCGCTTGAAGCACGGGCAGATTCATAAGGTAACTCTTGAGTTCATCAAAGGCCTCTTGGCACTTGGCGTTCCAATCAAAATTGACTCCTTCTTTTAACAGTTCATAGAAGGGATGACATCTTTGGGAGTGCTGAGACATGAATCTCCTTATGAACTAAAGTCGACCAATCAAACCTCGAAGCTTGGATATGTTCTTGGGAGGAGGCATTTCATTTATCGCCTTGGCCTTGTGAGGGTCTATTTGAATCCCCCGTTTGCTGACTATGAACCCTAGCAATTTTCCCGAGGAAACCCCAAATATGCACTTCTTCAGATTCATCTTCAATTGATACTCTTGTGCACGACGGAACACTTTGGCAAGGACGGAGGAGTGTTCTCTTCGAGTCCGAGACTTCACCACGATATCATCCACGTAGACCTCAACGTCAATGTGTATCATGTCATGGAAGATGGCTAACATTGCCCTTTGATAAGTGGCGCCGGCATTCTTCAATCCAAACGGCATGACCACATAGCAATATGTTCCCCAGGGGGTGGTGAAGGAAGTCTTCTCTTGATCCTCTGGGGCTAGACGGATCTGATTATAACCTGAATACCCATCCATGAATGATAGAGTTTCTAACCCTGCAGTATTATCAATTAAGACATCCAAATGAGGTAATGAGAAATCATCTTTTGAACATGCCTTATTCAAGTCCCGGAGTCTATGCAGATGCGTACTCTTCTGTCTTTCTTCATCACCGGGACTATGTTTGCCACCCACAATGGATAGAGGACTACACGGATAAACTTGGCTTTGTGTAGCTTATCAATCTCCTCTTTCATCTTCAAAGCAATGTGGGGGAGGAACCTTCTTAGCTTCTGCTTAACAGCAAATGCCCCTGGCTTTAAGATTAACCTATGTTCTACCAAATTGGGGTCGATGCCGAGCATGTCATCATAGGACCAGGCAAACGAATCCTTGAATTCCCTCAACATTTCTATGAGCGCTTCTTCTTCCTCAGGAGGGAGACTGGAAGCTATGGTTAAAAGCTTTGGATCCTCTTCTGTTCCCACGTTCACCTCTTTGGTGGGCTCGTCGACTGCCGAGGTGGGTTCATCAAATCTCCTCATGCCACTCGCATACATCTCGGCAGCATCCTCTGTTTCACAATCATTTTCATCCGATGGGTCATCTTCGGCTAAGATCTCATACACTCCAAATCCGTCGTCTAGCCCTTCCTCTATGCACAGATCCTCCATGTTTAGAACCACTGCTTCCTGGGCAAACTCTTCGACAGCTAGAAGAGCGCCGCACCTATGTACCAGGTCTAAGAGATACCTACGGGGTATGCCACTACCCTTCTTCTTCCTAGATGGGGACAGGGACTTGCTAGATTCTACCTCTGGACCTAAACTAGATTCGATATTTATAGAGGGTTCTGGAGAAACGTCCAGAGATTTATTGGAACGGAAAGAAAAGGGTGCGGCAGGGCCGCGAAAGTCCTCCGATGGGGCTGGAGGAGGAGGCAGGCCATCCGAGATCAGGGTGCCGGCAACAGAGTTGGGGTGTAGGGGAACAGAAGGCCCCTCACCCAGGTCGCCCAAAATGAGCATGTTGGTCGACAGGCAGAAACACAGCTTGAGCAAAAGGAGGAAAAGGGCAGGGATCGCCGCCTAGGAAGAAGGGAGTGACGGGAATCGCCGTCAGGCGGGGATCGCCGTCAAGAAAGAAGGGGCGCAGGGGTGACGGGGATCGCCGTCGGGAATGAGAGAGCGAGATAGCAAGAGTTAAACAGTGGGAGGAAGATGTCAAGGGAGAGGAGGTGAACGGGAATCACCGTCCAAAGAAGAGGAAGGAGAAAGACGGGGATCGCCGTTCGAGGAAGGAGGTTGACAAGTATGGATAAAGCACACACATATTTTTTTTTTGGATTTTATTATTAAAGGAAAAGAACTACATTACATTGGGAGGCTTCGGTAGAAGGATAGAACCGAGCCATTAAGGAAAATGGCGAAGAGGGGTGAAGGGGAGACTAACGCTTCAACATCGTCGGGGGAGAATTGGAGGATGAAGGGAGGAGATAAGGGAATGAAATGGAATTTATAAACAAGGATGGACGAAACAAAGAGACTGAGAGGCCGGGACAACCCTGGCCAGAGCTCTCTCGTTAACTCGACTGACCTTACGATTTCAATTTCGTCACCAAATCCAAGCAACTGTCGCTTGGTGGTGGCTAGTGATGCTGATGCTGATGCTACTACTGCTTGAGACTGCGATAGGTCATCCTCGCTGAACAAGCGGTTGACTGCTGAAATGAGATCTTCTGATTCTGGTTCCTCTGCCTCTGCTTCAGGTTCACTGAACAGCAAGCTGATTGCTGAAATCAAATCATCGAGATCTGATGCTTCTGTATCTGTCTCGGCCTTCTTCTTCTTGCCAGGTCGCTGAGCTTCCAATACTTGATATGCTGACTTTGGAATTTCTTTCACCATAGTGTTATACCCGGGCTGCATAGGTCCCCTGATGAAGTGATCATAGAGTGTCCAAGTAAGAGGCTGTTGATCTGACTGCGAGATGGGTGAGAATGCTGCCCATTCTATGTATCCTAAGCCATGCTTTGTAGACTTCCTTGTTCTGGTGACAGCTTTGACCCTGCCTTGGAGATGAGCACCTAACCCTTTTCCGGTCTGGTAGCCGATTCTGAACATGATATCCCACCCCTTTACGTTTGTTGATACATCCTTTCTGACAGGTGCTACTGACGGGGACACAATTGGGTGATTGAAAGAAAATGTATAGGCCCAGGGATAGTTCACATCAAGTATGGAGATAACGGGCTTGTTGGACGGCCAAACTGAAGGTAACACTCTCTCAACAGTTTCCACAGTGTAGGTCGTTGTCACAGTCTTGACTTTGACTATCCTCCCTTGGAAGGGGAACTTCAGACATTGATGTGCTGTGGAAGGTACTGCCCCTAGAGATTCGATCCACGGACGCCCTAAGATGGCCTTGTAGGTGTGATCAATATCCAACACATAAAACTCAATCGACATGACGAGTGGTCCTAGTTCTGCTTGCAACGTGACAATCCCATGACAGGCACGCCAAGAATTGTCATATGTAGCTATGGTGGTGGGGGTAGGCTGCAACTGATGCTCTGAGATGTTGCAAGCTCTTAGGGTGCTCAATGGGCATACATTAATGGAAGCCCCCGTATCTACTAGTGCTGCATCAATGGCCACCTTGTTTATAGTGAGTGTTACACACAAAGGCATCTTCCTGGCTTCAGGGGCAACCAATTCGCCATCCAAAAAGGTGATAGTTGGTCCCCTGTTTACGATAGAAAGTACATAGGGCAGATTATCGGGCTTCATGTCCTCACTGACCATGACCCTTTGCAGGAAGGCCCTTAGGGCATCTTGATTATTTTGTGACCTCTTGATCAACTCCAAAATAGCGATCTTGGCGGGAGTTTGGTCCAAATGCTTTAAGATATCATATTGGGTCCCCGGGACTAGATCTATCTCTTCTGCATCTTGCTGCTGTTGAGTGATGGTTTGTTGTATTGGCTGACCTGGCATGGATATGGATGCATTAGGGTACATCCGATGGAACATCTGCCCGCTCCGCAAGGCGAGATTATGGTGGAGTGGAGGTGGTGAAGTGTCAAGGATGGAGGGGTTGGGTAGTAATGGTGTTGGCGTAGGGGATAAAGGGATGTTGGTGGGTGAGGGGATAATGGGTGACAAGATGGGGGAGTCATAAAGTGGCGAGTAAATGGTGGCGATAGTAGGTGTGAATGAGGGAGGTATGGTGGATGTAGGTGTAGGGGTAGTGGGTGTGTCGTGGGAAATGACTAGAAGCTGGCCCACATTGTGCTCATCATCGAAGGCCCATTGAGCTTCTAGTGGTGGGTGGTGGATGACTGGGTTAACATGCGCGGGTGGAGGAGGTGGCATAGTAGGTTGGGGATTTGGAGCTGCAGGATGTTGTGGCATGGGGTTGCGGATTATGCCAAGGTCATTTTCCGACTGCTGCGGCTGCTGCTGTTGTTGCTGTTGGTGGTACTGTTGCTGGAAAGGCTGGAACTGTTGTTGTTGCTGTTGCTGCTGTTGTTGTTGTTGCTGCTGTTGCGGCTGATGTCGCCTTTGCTGTTGCTGCTATTGCTGCTGTTGCCTCTGACCCTGTTGGTCTCTTAAGGTCTGGATCAACCTTCTCATTTCTGCCCAGTCGATTTGGTTCTGCTCATGAAGATCGTATATCATATCCCGAAACTGGAAGCAGTCTGACACATTGTGGCCCGGATGGCGATGGTAAACACAATACTTTGTTTGGTCTGTTGCCATATTCCAATTTGCCTTCTTAGGAGGGAGTCTAAGAGCATTGAGGGACATGAGGGTTGCAAAGACATCGGCCAATCACTCGGGTAGAGGCGGATATTGGGCTCTTTTGGGTCCATTGGGCTTTCTAGGGGCAAAACCATTTTGAGGTGGAGGGACCTGAGAGTATTGGCGCTGGTCTTGTGGAGGGTTCTGACCTTGAGGGGGTTGCTGTTTGCTGTTGTTCCATGGTTGCTGAGGTTGCTGAGAGTATGGAGACCTACCTACCGGGCCTTGGGGGTTGCTGACTGCACCAACCTACTCATTGGTTTGGATCCCCTCAGTAACTGGGCCTTGAGGCTTCTTGACATAACGGGCTTTTAGGGTCTCAAACATGGAGTGTATAGGTGAGTCCTTGAGCTGAGTTTGAATGAAATGGGCTCGGCTGTAAAGCTGGTGCATGGTAGAAATGTCATTCATGGCCAATATGGCCCGGTAGGTTGGGGTGGCATTGGAGATTAACAACTTGACTTTCTCCTCTTCCGGCATGGGGTAGCGGACTTTAGAAGCCAATGAGCGCCACCGGTCGGCATAAGTTGAGAATTCTTCATCGGGCTTCATTTTCTCAACTACCAAATCTACAAAAGAATATTCGGGTCCAACCCGATCTTGGAATTGCTGCAAGAACCTCTCTTGAACGATCCGAAAATCCTCAGCTTCCTCAGGTGGTAGAGAATAAAACCATTCCAGAGCCAGACCATCTAAGGATTTTCTGAACAAGTACGCCATGAGGTGGCAGTCGTACTTGTGCGGTGCTGACTCATAAATAAAATCCTTCAAATGAACATATGGGTCTCCTACCCCAGAGTATCGCCGGTAAATAGGAAGCTCTAACTGGGGTGGTACTTGGAGGTACTGGAATGATGGAAGGGCGATGTCGGCCACCTTTCGAGGGTCAATCTGCCTTCTGAGGTCATGGAGCTCCTTTTTCATGATAGCCCACTCCGCAAGGAAGTCGAAGGGGGCTTGGGCATGGTGTGTTGAGACAATGGAGCGGGGTTGCTCAAAAGTGTGAGACCTCTCACGGGCCGGGGAGGCAGGTTCGGCCGTATAGTACATTGAGGTTGGAGGGGATCGAGGTCGGACCTCTCGTGCCGTAAGATAGCTAGGTTCCGAGAAATGGATGACCCAAGGATGGAGGGGTGTGGGGTTTGCCCCTGAAGAAGAAAGGTGGGGTGCTGACGTGACGTGGGCGGAGGAGACCGCCGGCTGAGCTGAGTTACGGGCAGAGGGAGACAGGGGTTGTTTGCCCTTGGCGGTAGCAATGAACTCTCGGACTTGATCCGGAGTTAGATGGGGAAGTAGCTGACTGAATTAGGAATGGGGGTCATCTTCCCTTGGAGGAGAAGGAGGACAGGAATGACCCCCAATGACAAGAGGAGCTTGAATATGCCCTGGGTATGGCCGTTGAGGGTTGGGCCACATCCTCGAGGAGTCCAAGGGTTAAGGCATCGTCAGCAAGGACATGGAACTGTTCCATGTCGAACAAAGGGTTATGATAGAGTACAAGGAAAGGAGGGGAATGACTCGATCTCCCTAAACAATGACGCATGCACCCCTTAAATGACTAGGGGTGATACTAACAAAACCTAGACCCTAATACAATCAAGAAAGACTAAGAAGAGGAGGGATGAATGAAACAATCAAGTTGTCATGATTAATACGCAAAATTCTTAAGGTTTGAACTCGACTTTTTAGATGAATTGATTAAGGGTGTGTCACTCGATCAAATGGACCATAACAGGTATGAACTCGAGTCCTTCAGTGTCACTAAAGATGGTACACTCACAAACAAGGGTGGCTTGGACTAAAGGGTGCAACGGGTACAACCAGCCCGGTGAGCCGCAACATACGTACTGTCACAGGGTCATACGGAGGTCCTCGGAAGGTGGGCCCGAGTCAGCCTACAAGTGCTCGTAGGTGAGAGGACTCACTCATCCAAGGGGGAACCTGACCAATAGGATGAATAGCGTATGCAAGGGGCCTAAATGCCAGAAATGTATGCAAGAGTGAAGATGAGGAGTGCACAGGGTGACCAAAACAGCTCTCGGGCCAAGTCGCGGCGGCCATGTACGCCGCGACCTTATCACGACAGAGCGGACTGTCGCGATACAAATAGACGCCTGAGAACACAGTAAGTCACACACACACACACAGACTCAAACAGACTACCTAAATAAATGATAAGTGTACAAAATCGCCAAAACCGTACAAAATGGATCATGGAGCACTCAGAAATCGATCCAGGGTTGAAAGCAATAACACACAAAGCGTACCTGTAGTGAACCCTGACGCGCCACCGTCGCGTCCCCGCGCACTGCCGCGACTAGATCCGAAAAACTTACAATGGAAAGAAAACAGAAAATTCGATCCCTAATAGGATTCTAAGAGACAGAAACACGGACAAGCATGTTAGAGAAACATGATACAGACATGAACGAAACCCACAGGATCAGGAGATATCAAATAAGCAAAAGAGGAAACACACACCTGTTATCGCGGTCGCTACAGGCGACGCGATGTGATCGCGTCACCGTGATGCGCCGCGACACAAACCGAGCGCCCAAAAAAAATGATAAAACGGGAGCAGCAGACTAATAGGGCACCACAAGAGGAAGTAAAGGGGAAAACATGGCAGGCAAGCAAACTAGATCCACGAGGGTAGCACTGAAGGTCCCACTGTGATCGCCAAAAGGTGTAATCACAGGGATTGTGCTTCCCCTCGACACATTAACAGATATTAAATCTAATGGTATGAAAGTAAGGAATGTGATCATCACCTAGAGTATTGCCTAAATGAAGAAAATAACACGGGCTAACTACTCTAGGAAAGGGGTGGAAGAGAACAGAGGAATACCTGATGTCACAGTCGTTATGATGGACACGGGAAGCTGAGAACGCGTCAGTCTTGGTGGATGCGTTTCTGGTCGCGTCGCCTTCCTCCGTCACGTTCTCTTCTAGTACGGGAGATGGTGAGTGGGACCTCCTTCCCTTCCTCCGGCCGGCCAGAGGATGAGAGCTCCTCGTAGAACCTTGTTTGTATGCCTGCCAATCAAAGAGAAACAACAAAGAAAAAGGCCTATTAGAACATGATTAATGTAGCAACTGTTCTAAAAATGAAAGGAAATAAACCAACATGAAAGGAACGAATCTGGGGTGGTTTTTAAACCCCTTGGGCTATAGGAAACATGGGAATGGGAAGGAATGCAACCTATCTAGAAATAGAATAATATGCATGAAGAAATAGAGGGAAAGGAGAGGGGAAGAGAATGAGCCCCATTAGGTCGACTCCCTGGCTTGATGTTCATTCCAATGATCGTGCAGAAGCTCCTGGATAAAGTGGGGGTCACCCTCCTCACGTTCCACGCTCCATGGATGTGAAATGAGCAAGCTTTTGAGGTGGGAATGTGAGGGAATGAGAGGAAATGAGAGGGCTGCGTGGCTAAGTCCAGATTAGTGGAGAATTTGGCTGCCCTTCGGGTGTAAATCGGAGCTCCCCGTCCTTGAAGAGAAGGCTTCTTTTTATATAGAGCTTTTGAGAGAGAATATCTCCTTAAATTGAGAATTAATTAAAATGGGAGATAAATCCCACCCAAATTCGGATGGAGAGTCCTTAGGAGCCTCAAGGAGAGTCCCTAGGGCCCAAATCCCACTTAAGGGGTTGAGATATTCCCTAGGGATAAAGATAAAGCCATGAGAGGATAAATAGGAGGTGGTTGCGGAGGCCTGCATGCACA
Organism: Colocasia esculenta; assembly: GCA_014218235.1. NCBI lineage: Eukaryota > Viridiplantae > Streptophyta > Magnoliopsida > Alismatales > Araceae > Colocasia > Colocasia esculenta. The sequence goes on from CM024753.1 coordinate 37,451,137, forward strand.
GCTGCTGTCGCGGCGTATCGTAGGGCCGCGACAGGGCGGGGCGTCGCGACAGTATTGCCCACGTGCATGGAAAATGCATGGGCTGTCGTGGCAGCCTAGACCGTCGTGACTCAGAGACGCGGCGCCACGATGCGTCGCGACTAAGAAACCGAATAATCAGGATTTATCAGCTAACCACATGAATAGATAAGAGTTACTGACACAAGGACTCTCTCAAAGTGATATGGGCGGGATTTCAAGGCAATTTAAGTTGCTAATGGGCTCAAAACATGGCTAATGATGGGCTCAAGGTGAGTGACCAACTAGGGGCCCACTAAGATAGCAAGAAAAGTGGTTCAACCTATTAGCCGGAATCGAGTGTCCACACTCGTGGTTCACTCCTGGTCCTCCCCATCCTCATGAGTGTACTCGTTTTCCTCGGTCTCACCTGAGAACACAATAACTAAATAACATAGGGTAAGCGACAACACCCAGTAGGATTTATATCTCATGGTGTGGGCAACTTTACATGATTAATGTATTAAAGAGCAAAGTCACTAATGATAGAGCGAGAGTCAAGTAAAGTAAGAGATAGCACAAGAGCATAGATGAAAATAGCACAAGTTTCAAATATAGCACAGAGGGCAGAATGGCCATAGCACAAATAGCACAATGTTTCAAAATGGCACAATGAGTCGACTATAGTATAGCACTTTGATTATCATTTAGATAGTCGAGATAAATAGCATTTGAGTGTAATGCCAAACACTCTAGTCCATTAACTCCCGCGGGCACTGGCACTTTTGGGCACACCTCCCAGAACCAGACCGAGCCCTTTATATTGTCAAGCATTAGTCATAATGTTTATCTTTAGACAATCAATCAAATGGCCAATAGAGAGTACCAAGAATAGATGAGAGTACTTGATGAATAGATGAGAAGGTAGAGAGAACGTGAATAGATGAGCGAATAGAGTACAGATGAGAACTATAGGTCATTGCACATAAAGCAACGGTTAAACAGACGATAGTAACAGTTGCTCAACACACATGATTGGTGTTGGTAGTCAGGTAGAATTCACCAACCTTCCACGGGCCATGTTATGAATAGGTCCAGAGGTCCGACATGATCTCAAGATAAGAGAGAATTTCTAAGGCTGTTTGGATCATGCTGATCTCTAAGAGTGTTATAGGTGTTAGGATATAACCAGCTCGATCTCCATGAGGGAATCTATGGAGTACAGAGTCTTACGGAGGTCTTAACAAAAGGTCCCTAGTCTGCCAGAATGGAATGTCCAACAGAGAGGTTCCAACTTGTCAAGAGAGTAGTGTGGGTAAAGAAAATAAGTTGCTCGACGTTCCAGAGGAATTCTAGAATAGTGGAGCGGTGGTAACAGTATTCCAAACCAACGTGAGAACCGAAGGCAATGCCATTATTATCATGGGGTAATGATATACAATGATTGAAATAAGTTACCAGATATATTATTGATGTATTTTCTCCATCATCTCATGGCAAAGATAAACGTTTGGTGTGTGCATGTGAAAGAAATGAAGAGAACCTATGATAGTTGTGCACAATGTCTTTTAATTAATGAAACATGTGAAATATAGCGAAATTAATTAACATGGTTGTTTATTGTTCGTCACACAGTGTTATATGGTATCATCATGCTTAAACACCTTAAATAATCAAATTAAACAGAACTACAAAACTACTAGAAACACATAGTCAAATCGCGATGGGTCTAATGGTTGCGTTTAACAAGATCAATTCATGATAGAAACACCACGACGTTGGTTGTCGCATTTAGGGTAACTGGCAAGGGTGAATCGATTGGTTACAATGAGACGCAACGTACAGGTCCGACGCGTTCATGGCAATCGGAATAGAATCGTGACGGCCAGGTCTAACACGTTCATGCACAACTCTATTTTTTGAAATAACACAAATCCCCAAAAGTGGGAAACAATCCTAATACACGACGACTGTGGTGGTTGCGGTTCAAACATCTTCTGACAATGAGAGGGCACACAGTTTGATGCAACGGTAATTGTCAGAACCTAAATAAAATGTGACGGTTGGAATGGTCGCCTTTAAGGTAATCGCGACGGTCTCATCTGTAACAATACCAGGCAAAACTGATGTAGTTCTTAGATGCAAGGCTTATAACTTGAGATCTAGGGCTCTTGGGACAAAGCTATGAACATGAAACTTATAGAGGACGATAAATAGAAGAGAGTCATGCTTTTGGGCCGAATTAACTTGGTCTCGTTAAGCGTGTAAAATGATAAGAACATGAAAAGCCCTAGACTTGCATGATGTTGGGAAAATGCTTATAACTCGAAGCATACTTGAAGAAAATTAGGCAAATCAACTGCAAAAGAAACTAGACATGATGATCTACACGATGGTATGATATTTTTTCATCTTTAGCTCGAGAATACCTACCTTTGAATGGTTTCTAAGAGAGGTCTCAAACACAGGTCGATGCAGTGTAGGTTTGGAGAAGATGCAGTGTTCTTGGCCGATCTCCTCCTCTCCTAGTGCCCTAGCTCGCCTCTTCACGACCCTAGCATGATGGTGAACCTTCCCCACTAGTCTTATGAAGATTATTTATATGATTAGGCTTTATTTCAAGTCCTAATGAGATTAGGAAAGGTGGGTTCCAGTTTTGGTTTGACTCCTTCCATGTTTTGGAGATTCTACTCTCAATTGGAGTAGCAATACCATTAGGTAAGCTCTTAACAAGGCTGGTCAAAAATTGGGTTGCTATGTATGGCTATTTGCCCTAGTTTTAACCCTAATTGGCCCTTTCCTATTTTCTGCACATTTTTTAACGAATTTAGGGGTGTTTTCTCTTACTCCATATTCCAAACTCCTATTTTGGCCCAATAACTTTTATGTGAGCTATTTTAATAAAGCCCATTACTTCTTGCTATTTATTAGATTTTAATTAAATCATTTTATTTTAATATTTCTATTTATTTATTTATTTAAAAATTTTGGGTTGCTACATCCTCCCCCTCTTATAAGAATTTGGTCCCCAAATTCACATGACCATAATGGAGAGAATGTCTTACTGAAAATGTCGGGGTAGTTTTGCCTGATGATTCCTTCAAGTTCCCATATGGCGTCTTCTACTCTACGATTATTCCATAGAACTTTAACCACATGAATGGGGCGGTTCCTGAGTTGTTGCAACTTTTGTTCCAATATCTTGATTGGCTTTTCCTCATAAGTCATGTCCTTGTTGAGTACTAAGTTCTCATGGCGAATGATGTGAATAGGATCGTACACATATTTTCTGAGCATAGAGACATGGAACAAATTGTGTACGAATGCTAGGTTTGGGGGCAACGCCAGCTGATAAGCAACTTCACCAACCCTTGCGAGCACTTCAAAAGGACCGATGAATGTAGGACTTAGCTTTCCTTTAACCCCAAATGTAACGACCCTCTTCATACCGGTACGATTATACCAATCCCCATCGGTAAAAGGGCGTCGTCACAGTGGGACATGTACCCAACACTGGTCGATAGGTTGATATGTACCTGGATATCAATAGAGTACAGCGGAATAAAATAAACAACTCAACTCTTAACCCGTCACCAACACACATTCCACAATCTAAATAGCGAGATAGAAAGACAATGTCCACATTAATACAAAATAAAGAGAACTACAATGTCCAAATATTGTCCATACAATAATCCTTTTTGTGCAAAAGAAAAGTACAACTGGTAATAGCTCCACAAAATAGTCTTCTAAATGATGATCCTCGCCACGCTTCCTTCTAGTGCACGATACCTGTCAACCTGTGCGCCGAAGCAAGAGTGAGTCCAAAGACTCAGCAAGCAACACTACTCATAACATACACGTATAAGTCATAGGGGTTTTACATGCACATTTACAATTTTCAAAACATGGCATGCTAATCATGTCCAAGGTTTCAACCTATCATGAAAGTTTTACAAATTTATACATGGATCATGCTTTCAGATTTCTAAGAATAAAATTTACCTATCACATGCTCTCTATTCAATTTACTTATGAAACTTTGTCTTTAAAGAACCAAGACATGAGAGCTACTAATATGAACATTGTGCACACATGAAAGGAAACACAACTAGCATGGATCTTACATGTTTTTAAACAAATACATGGACATTTCTACATGCTTTAGGTTGCTGATTTCGCATGATTCAATGGCTATAAATCTACACATGAGAGCTACAACGTTGCTTAAAACATATCATGTGAACAACCCATCATGCTATTTTGCACACAAACTCATTAGTTACCCCTAACATGGATTCTAGACATTTTTACACATGTGAAACATTGTTTTGCATACATTTAGGTTGCTGTTGGGATATGCATTTAACACTTTCATGACCTATATCATAAGTTTACAATCTAACACTTTTATTTCACATGATTGCACACTTACTCATTCACATTGTTCACTTTTACACATTTGACACGTACACATGTTCACACTTACACAATTTACTCATTTCCACATCATTTTCTCTTCCACTTTCACTTATCACATATCACATCGATTGCACTTACCACGTGCATCTTGGGCACTTACCACGTGCCATGTTCACATAATTCACACTTTATTCATTTTTTCATTGCTTAAACAATTTTCCATGACACATAGTCCTAGCCACCAGTAGAGGACACTAACAAATATCTCATAGCTCGTGCTCATTCCTTAGCACAGCTCTCAACACAACTCATAACACAACACATGACACAACTCATACACATACTCACCACCTAGGCAATACAGCGGTGAATCTTGGTAACTGCGCAGACCGGGAGAAGCCCTCTCCACCCTATCCAGTGGTACTTGTCCACCTCCGGGGTTTTCCTAATGCCTTTGGGACAAACTTATATCACATGGAGCCTTCTATAGGGACTTTTCTATATACGGCTCCCGATGCCTCTAGGGTAGCAGTGTCACATAGGCACAACTTTTACACTTTACTCATACCGAGTTTTAACACGTATTTTACATATAACACTCATATCTCCTTCTTTTTCTCATGCACAATGTGTCTTTATTTTTCTCCTAACCATGCTACTACAGATTTCAGGAGTTTAACACAGTAAATACACTAATCAGGTTGGGTTTAAGCAATAACTATCCACATTACGATAACATACGTAATTTATTACATTTCACATGAAAATACATAACTTCTTATTTACTGATCCAAATGACCTGAAATTTTAACCACATGCTGTTTTCGGGTTCAAGATCATACACTCAAATATTCAAATTTTTCTGAGCTAAATAGAATTTACAGAAAATAAAACACCTAATTAGTATGCTATTAACAACTTAAGTTAACATGGGGTTTAACACATCTTGCAATTTGCCACTTACTGTTTTAAACAGAGGCTACTAACATATGCATGATTTGAGAATACAAGATTACCCTAAATCATACCTCTATAGATTAATCATCACAATCTTTCTTGTATGCTTTTATTTTACCGAACCGGATTTATTAGCAAATTACACAAGCATGGATAATTTATCAGAATTGCAAACACGCATACTGACCCACTAACCTTCATGATCAGACTAAAACCAAGGCATTCATACTAATCCTAATCATGAAACATAAATTTGGCAAGATCATCAACAAGTCATGCTTACGATTCATGGGATACAATATTCTAACATTCACCATTGCACAACACACTCATCCACACATCACAATTGACAATATACATAGAGTATAGGATTACCATATATCCTCATCATGGAAACCATACCGAAATTAATGTATAAGAAGGGCAGAACAGCTCACTGTTCTGTCCAGAGGAACTTGGCGGCGGTCTCTGGCCGCTGACTCAGGGTCAGCGGCATGGCCGATGGACGCCAAGCATGATCTGGGCGTCCACGGACCTTGCCGTCGAATCAGGTCTGTGCAGAAACACAGACCCGAGCTCTCAAACTTGGGTGAATGACGGGGTCTAGGACTCGAGGGAAAATGCTCAAAAATCATAAAACCAACCTAGACTCATAAGAGGACATCATGGATAGGTTACTTGCCTTTGAATAAATCTCCAAACGGATCAAAATGGCCGGAGAAGCTCTCCTTGGGCAGTGCCAAGAAGCCTCCAAACTCCCTTGCTCTGGGTTCTAGGAGGTTGTAGGTCGTTGTCCAGCACCGGGGAGGCCTTCTCCTATGCTTGGACTTCCTCCTTGTCGAAGAAGATCGCCGGAACCAAGCTTCAGAACGCCGGATCTGAGCTCTCAAGTTCAGGTTTCCTCACATTCCTGAGCTAGGGTTTCTCTCCTCTTGAAAAGGCCAAGAGAGCACCTTGCAAGCAGCAAGGTTGATGTTTTTATGAGGCAAGACCCGAAGTCTGCCTTTGCAGGGGTGGGAGAGCCCTTTGGGTTGGCCATCCCCCAATCAGGAGCATGGCAAGCCCTGCATTTCTGACCTGCTACGCATGCAGTGTCAGAACAGTAAACGTCCACCTATGTGGACGGCTACTTAAGAATTGGCGTCCATCGAGATGGACGCCGACAACTCATGGGCGTCCACCCATGTTGACGCTAATTGGCCCTTCGGCCAGAACTTTAAAAAAAACATGCAGAAACTACGCTTACACTATATATATACATACAATGTATAAGGTGTAACATGTATATTACTATACCAGGCAATCAATATCATTTATACCTAGGCATACACAAGCATACATAAATACACTAAGATAAGATGTACGTAGATACCTACCTATGCGTACATGATGTTTTACATAAGTGTGACTCAACACACGGCAAGATAGAATGACAAGAATTGTGAGGGCTTCGCAAATCATTAGGAGGTGATATGAGTTAGGTTAGCTAGGAATAATCTATTCGATAAAATAGTCCTTGTACACACACACTTGATTTGACATATATATATAGTATACACACACTGGTATAGCATACTTATGCACATTATGCTTGAAATAGATGGGTACAACATGCGCACCGGTAATTAGATTAACTTACACAACTTTACCTAACATTGCTTAAGTACTATATGCATAGGATTCCTTAATAGGTACTATATGCATAATTTAGCCAATTGACTATTCTCACATAAATATCATAAAAATACATGCATGTTATTCATGAGGAGTATAGAATCTCAATATAAACTACTAATTACACCTACCATGCTTGAACTCTTTATGTATATGCAATGTACGAAGTACAATGTACACATTAACTAAACCATGCAAATGAACAATGTTTACAACTAATCATACACATGCATACACAAGTACACCAAGGTGTTATGCATGTAGAATTAGGTATACAATTGTCACACGCATAAGATAACATACACACGTACATACACATATGTACTTCATACACTCCCATACAAAATTCCATGAAATAGGTAGTATAGGATATTCTTCAATATTTAGATAGCACACGCATAGTATTATTCAAGTATCCTAAGTCAGAGATTCTTGGTATTTATAATACACCTCTAATTAGCTAATTGCTCACTTCTACACTAGTTATCATATACACGCATGTATATATATATAGATATACGCACATGCTCATGCTCAAGAGAAGGATAAAACTTATAGTAGGCACAATGAGCAACGCATACTAAGCACACAACAACCGAACACCCAACACACCATTCATATACATAAATATATATAAAGAGAATAAAAATTCGGGGTCTCACACCAAACCTGTGGATTCCACGGGTAGTAGATACCTTCAAAAGTACATGATCTCCCACTTGGAATTCTAGATCTCTCCTCCTCTTGTGAGCATAGCTCTTTTGTCTGGACTGAGCAATCTTGAGCCGATCCTCAATAACCTGTATATCTCTGGTTGTATTTTGTACCATGTCTGGACCTAACCATTATTATTCCTCAACTTCATTCCAGCATGCAGGGGATCTACAGTTTCGACCATAGAGTGATTCGAATGGTGCCATCTTAATACTCGCCTGATAACTGTTGTTATAGGCAAACTCAATCAAGGATAAGTGCTCATTCCAGTAGCCTTGGAAGTCTATAGTGCAGGCTCTTAACATGTCTTCTACAATCTGATTGGTTCTCTCAATCTGTCCGTCTATTTGTGGGTGAAATGTGGTACTAAAATTGAGTTTAGTACCAAGTGCAGTTTTCATCCCCTTCTAGAAATGAGAGGTGAATCTGGGATCACGATCTGAGACGATTGAAGATGGAACTCCATGCAGTCTCACAATCTCTTTGATATAAAGAGCTGATAACACATCCATAAACCACTTACTTTTTATAGGTAGAAAGTGTGCAGACTTGGTTAGTCGGTCAACAATAACCCATATGGCGTCAAGTCCACCATGAGTCTTAGGTAAACCCATGATGAAGTCCATGCCAATACTTTTCCACTTCCACTCTGGAATATTTAGAGGTCTAAGTATGCCAGCTGGGCGCTTATGTTCTGCTTTTACCTGTTGGCAAGTAAGGTAATGAGTAGCATGCCCGGCTACTTCTCTTTTCATGTTGGGCCACCAAAATATTCTTTTCATGTCTTGATACATTTTGGTACCTCCAGGATATATACTTAGTTTGATGAGCTTCATCCATTAGCTTCTTTTTCAGTTCTTCTTATCCGGAACACAAGTTCTCCCTTGGAATACTAACCTTCCATCCTTGGTCATAGCAAAGTCTGGTTTTTCAGCTAAGGTTTCCTTGATACGAACCAAGAATGGATCTGTAAGACCCTCGAATTTTGTCCTTATTATTTTATTGTGTGAAATTTTATGCTTGTGTATGTATATGCATTATCATGTAAGTATTATATATACATTATTGTGTAAGCACTAGGTATGTGTGCATATACTCAAATATATGCGTGGTTAATTGCATGATGTGAATAGTGTATATTATACCTACGTATTGCATGCATGAACTTAGGAGAAATTAGGGTTTTGCATGGTTTTGGGTTCTGGCCGAAGGGTTAGTCGACGTCAACATTAATGGACGTTCACCTATTGTTAACGTCCATAACGATGGACGTCTAATATTAAGTAGACGGCCATATATGTGGACGTCTATGTCCTGACAGACCAGTCTGCTGCAGCATGGTGTGCCATGCCTTTGATTGGAGATGCCAACCACCCCAACGGCTACCTCGACCTTCCAACCGACCCCTGCGTGGGTGAGAGGTTCTCCTCTCTAAGGTGGCCCTTGTGGCAACTCTCCCCTCCAAGAGCTCTCTTGGCTCTTTGTAAGGAGAAAAAAAAAAAAAAAAAACCCTAGAACCTGTGAGAAAACTTGGAGTTTGGAGGCTTTGATCCGGCGATCCAAGGCTTCATCCGGAGATCTACTTCGACAAGGAGGGAGACAACACATCCGGCTGCACATCCCCGGCCCTGGGTTGCAGAGGGGAGCATCACAGAAGCCGGAGTGGAGGCATCTTGGAGGCTTCTTGGGACTGCCCAAGGAGAGCGTCTCCGACCCTTTTGATCCCTTTAGGAGTTTTTCCAAAGGCAAGTAACCCTTGCACCTTGTCCATGTATGTGTCTAAGAGGTTTCTATCATTTTTATGGATTTTCCTCGTGTCCTGGATCCCCTACATTCACCATTCATTGAAGCTCGGACTGTGTTTTTGCACAGGCCCGAACATGACGGCAAGATCCCTAGCCGTCAAGATCTTCCGTTGACGGCCAACGATATTGCCGTTTACTTTGTTGGACGGCCAGACTATGCCGTTAAGTTCTTCTTGACAGAACAGTGAACTGTTCTGCCCTATATCTTTAATTTCTGGATTTCTACGTATGAGGATATAATGTAAATTTTATATGCTATGTAAAATAGATAATGTGATGTGTGTGAAAATTTATGTATTTTTCTGTAGATGGTATAATTTATTAGAATTATTGGAAGGCATGTGTAGGAAAGAGATTATGCATGTTTAATTTTGTTCTCATGATTTCTGAGGAATTAAATGCTGTAGAATTTTATGAACCATGTTTATATGTATCAATCCATGCCCTGCAAACTTGGGAATTTTTCCATATTCATGCGAATTTTTATAATTCCTACAATGAGAAATAGAAAGCATGTGTAGAACTTGTGAAAATTTTAGTAAATCGTGTGATGGGAAATAAATTTGGGAAAAATTTCTTGTGCCAATATCTATGTGTGGTTCATGCCTGTGCATGATCAAATCTGAAATCCATGTGATGACCTATGTTAGCTTAGTTTATGAATGGCAAGAAACTGAATGTTTTAATTTCTATAAATGCATGTGAATTCAGAAAAATGTGAAAATTTGTATGTGTGTTCTTATACCCGTAAACAGGATGTGGTTAAATTTTCAGGAAAATTTGATAACAGTAGCCTACACTATGAGATTTCCATGTGAAAATGAGTTATAAATACATGTACCATGATTAAGGTTAAATGAGGTGCGTTCCAATTAATCCATGAGAGCTACTAAATGCTTGATTTCTGTTATTAGTGGCATCATGCTAGGGAAGAGCAGAACCATGTGCATAAATAAGAAAGTGTGAATATCATATGTAAAACGTGTGCTAATCGGAATGTGTAATGTGTAAAATGTGCCGTGTGTGACACTGCTTCCATAGAGGGCTGTGGAACTGTATCATGGAAAGGTCCCCATGAGAAGGTTCAATGTGTTAAGATATCCTAAGGGCATTAGGATGAAATCCTGGAGGTGGACAAGTACCACTGGTTAGGGTGGAGACGTGTTCTCCCGGTCTGCGCAGTGCCAAGAGTCATCACTGTATTGCCTAGGTGATGTGCTATGTGTTATGTGTTATGTGATGTGTCCTTCTAGTGGTGGTTTGGACTATGTGTCACGGCAAAATAAAATGTGAAATGTGAATGTGAATGTGTGTAAGATGTGAAATGTGAACGTATATATGTGTAAAAGGTGAAATGTGAACATGTGTGCATGTGTAATGGGTGAAAAATGAACCATGTGAAATATGGGAATGTGTAACTATGTGAAGTGAATATGTTAGAGTGTGAGACGATAATTCATGCTATGATATTTCTAATTCCATGTCAAAACAGCAACCTTAATACATGTGAATTGGTAGTTAGTCTGTGCAGGAATGTGTAGAATCCCATGTAAATTGCTATCATGTTATAGTCAAATTGGAAGTGTAGTCTTCATGTGATTAAATGAGTAGAAAGCATGTGATAGGAAGTGTTATTTGAAACATCTTAAACCATGTACCATGTGTTTTGATTTTGTAGAAATACCATGATAGGTTGTCTCTTATTAATGTTCAAGCATGCATTTGAAACATCTTAAACCATGTACCATGTGTTTTGATTTTGTAGAAATACCATGATAGGTTGTCTCTTATTAATGTTCAAGCATGCTGTATGTTGCCTTGCAAATTGAAATAGTAGAACCTACCATGATGTATGCATGAATGATGTGTATGGAGTTACTTGTTGAGTCTTTTAGACTCACTCCTTGCTTCGGCGTACAGGTTTAGTTGGTGACACACTTTTGGAGGAGACCGTGGAGAGCGACTCCGAGCGTGGAGAGTAGCTTGTGGAGTTGACGTTGTGTCCTTTTTGTTTCATAGTATGTAAATTGTAGCTTGTATTAGAGTTATCATTTTGTAATTATGGACAATTTATGTATTAAATGTAGAACTTTAATCTTGTGGACAATGTAGTTTGGTTTAATTTCAATTATGAAAGTTTCGTCTTTTGAATTGTTATTTGGATCGTGTATGTTAAATGTGGATGATGAATGAAACGGAAGACATGGTTCTTTTACTTCCGCTACTCTGTATTTATATTTGTGTATATCTCAATCATGTGATAGTGTTTGGGTAAATGTCCCACTGTGATACCCTCTACTATACCGACGTGGGTTGGTATAACCGTACCGGTATAATAAGGGTCGTCACAGAGATTGGTATCAGAGCCACCGATTGAGATCTTACATAAATATACATGAATCATCATCCCCATTGCATGCTAAATCTTATAAGATTGTCCACATGGGTAGAAACGACGAATAATGAATGGAAAATAGATAAGAAAATGGTTAGAAAACTTAGTAACCTAGTTCTAATTGGTGGCTGAATTTTTATTACAGCCATGGCTTCCCGTGGACGACGTGGAGGTGTGCCAGCTCGCGACGACGAGCAAAGGCGTGAGGAGCGGGCAGAGCAGCAGGCCCCGACCCCACAGGGTCCTGTGCTTCCCCCACCACCGCCAGTGGATTATGGAGTCTTCATGCAAGGATTAGTGCAAGCCATGCAAACTCAGGCTCATACCCAGGCAGCACTCCAGGCACAGTTGGAGGCCCAGGTAGATTAATAAAACAACTAAGTAGTTGCTATTTAAATTGTATGATATTGTGTTTATTGTGTATTATTATTGTTTAATGTAGCAGGCTCAGGCACCAGCTCAGGACCATGGTGGACCTTCCATCATGGAGCGATTCAAGAGGATGACCCCACCCTCTTTTAAGGGGGAGAGCGACCCCTTAATAGCAGAAAGCTGGATGAGGGAGATCGAGAAGATCTTCCGGGCCATCAGGTGTGTGGATGAGGACAAAGTTACTTTAGCCACCTACATGCTACAGGTATGTGTTAGTTATGTGTTTCCTACTCCCTGTTAAATTGAAGTTGTTTAGTAGTGCTTATAAAGGTTATGTTGCAGGAGAGAGCCGATGTGTGGTGGGCTTCATTACTACGTACACGATTTGAGGACAGTGTGATTAGATTTCAGCACCGTGTTTGTGTCCCTGATGTAGTAGATGTCCGTGAGCATGTGTTAGCAAGGCTCATAGATCGCGATTCTCTATTCATCCAGGTAACACTAAGATGTACCAGGATCTGAAGAGATCTTTTTGGTGGTCTGGCATGAAGAAGGATGTAGCGGATTATGTGTCTAGGTGTTTAGTATGCCAGCAAGTGAAAGCCGAGCGGCAACGACCATCTGGCCTTATGCAGAAGATGGATATCCCAGTATGGAAGTGGGAAGCTGTCACTATGGATTTTGTTTCGGGATTGCCTCGATCTAGATGGGGTAATGACTCGATTTGGGTAGTCGTAGATAGATTCTCGAAGACTGCGCATTTCTTACCTATGAGGAAGAAGCAGTCGGTTGAGAGTTTAGCTAGACTGTATGTTAGTAGTGTCATTAGGTTGCATGGTGTGCCGAAGTCGATCATTTCGGATCGAGATCCTAGATTTACTTCGAGGTTGTGGAAAGGTCTTCAGGATGCTTTAGGTTCGGAGCTGAAGCTCAGTTCGGCGTTTCATCCCCAGACTGATGGACAGTCCGAGAGGACTATCCAGACGCTCGAGGATATGTTAAGAGCGTGTGTGCTGGATTGGAAGGATGATTGGGAGCGCCATTTACCTCTTGTGGAGTTCGCTTATAACAACAGCTTTCATGCGAGTATTGGTATGGCTCCATTTGAGGCGTTGTACGGTAGGCCTTGCAGATCTCCTTTGTGTTGGGAGGAGACTGGCGATAGACAGCTGATTGGTCCGGAGTTAGTTCAGGAGACTTCGGATAAGATCCAGTTGATTAGGAGGAGGCTTGTTGCGGCACGGGATAGACAGAAGAGCTATGCCGACAACAGGAGGAAGGATCTAGAGTTCGAGGTAGGTGATCATGTCTTCTTGAAGATATCGCCTACGCGTGGTGTCGTCAGGTTTGGCAGGCATAGTAAGTTGAGCCCTAGATTCATTGGCCCGTATGAGATTCTCAGACGATTGGGTGACCTGGCTTATGAGCTAGCTTTACCCCCAGCTTTGGCTAGTGTTCACCCCGTTTTCCACGTATCTATGCTCAGGAAGTATGTCCGAGATCCATCTCATGTTATTAGTCACGAGCCGGTGGAGATCCAACCAGATCTGTCGTATGTGGAGCAACCAGTAGCTATCCTTGACAGGAAGGTTCAGCACCTCCGGAACAAGAGTATTGCGTCGGTGAAAGTTCTATGGCGTAACTTCTCGCGGGAGGAGGCTACTTTGGAGCTTGAGGATGCGATGAAGAAGAAGTATCCCATTTTGTTTGAGTAGTGTTGTCCTAACTTCGAGGACGAAGTTTTTTTTTGGGGGGGAGAGGGTGTAAGACCCTCGAATTTTGTCCTTATTATTTTATTGTGTGCAATTTTATGCTTGTGTATGTATATGCATTATCATGTAAGTATTATATATACATTATTGTGTAAGCACTAGGTATGTGTGCATATACTCAAATATATGCGTGGTTAATTGCATGATGTGAATAGTGTATATTATACCTACGTATTGCATGCATGAACTTAGGAGAAATTAGGGTTTTGCATGGTTTTGGGTTCTGGCCGAAGGGTTAGTCGACGTCAACATTAATGGACGTTCACCTGTTGTTAACGTCCATAACGGTGGACGTCTAATATTAAGTAGACGGCCATATATGTGGACGTCTATGTCCTGACAGACCAATCTGCAGCAGCATAGTGTGCCATGCCTTTGATTGGAGATGCCAACCACCCCAACGGCTACCCCGACCTTCCCACCGACCCCTGCGTGGGTGAGAGGTTCTCCTCTCTAAGGTGGCCCTTGTGGCAACTCTCCCCTCCAAGAGCTCTCTTGGCTCTTTGTAAGGAGAAAAACAAAACAAAAAAACCCTAGAACTGTGAGAAAACTTGGAGTTTGGAGGCTTTGATTCGGCGATCCAAGGCTTCATCCGGAGATCTACTTCGACAAGGAGGGAGACAACACATCCGGCTGCACATCCCCGGCCCTGGGTTGCAGAGGGGAGCATCACAGAAGCCGGAGTGGAGGCATCTTGGAGGCTTCTTGGGACTGCCCAAGGAGAGCGTCTCCGACCCTTTTGATCCCTTTAGGAGTTTTTCCAAAGGCAAGTAACCCTTGCACCTTGTCCATGTATGTGTCTAAGAGGTTTCTATCATTTTTATGGATTTTCCTCGTGTCCTGGATCCCCTACATTCACCATTCATTGAAGCTCGGACTGTGTTTTTGCACAGGCCCGAATGATATTGCCGTTTACTTTGTTGGACGGCCAGACTATGCCGTTAAGTTCTTCTTGACAGAACAGTGAACTGTTCTGCCCAATATCTTTAATTTCCGGATTTCTACGTATGAGGATATAATGTAAATTTTATATGCTATGTAAAATAGATAATGTGATGTGTGTGAAAATTTCTGTATTTTTCTGTAGATGGTATAATTTATTAGAATTATTGGAAGGCATGTGTAGGAAAAAGATTATGCATGTTTAATTTTGTTCTCATGATTTCTGAGGAGTTAAATGCTGTAGAATTTTATGAACCATGTTTATATGTATCAATCCATGCCCTGCAAACTTGGGAATTTTTCCATATTCATGCGAATTTTTATAATTCCTACAATGAGAAATAGAAAGCATGTATAGAACTTGTGAAAATTTTAGTAAATCGTGTGATGGGAAATAAATTTGGGAAAATTTCTTGTGCCAATATCTATGTGTGGTTCATGCCTGTGCATGATCAAATCTGAAATCCATGTTATGACCTATGTTAGCTTAGTTTATGAATGGCATGAAACTGAATGTTTTAATTTCTATAAATGCATGTGAATTCAGAAAATTGTGAAAATTTGTGTGTGTGTTCTTATACCCGAAAACAGCATGTGGTTAAATTTTCAGGAAAATTTGATAACAGTAGCCTACACTATGAGATTTCCATGTGAAAATGAGTTATAAATACATGTACCATGATTAAGGTTAAATGAGGTGCGTTCCAATTAATCCATGAGAGCTAATAAATGCTTGATTTCTGTTATTAGTGGCATCATGCTAGGGAAGAGCAGAACCATGTGCATAAATAAGAAAGTGTGAATATCATATGTAAAACGTGTGCTAATCGAATGTGTAATGTGTAAAATGTGCCGTGTGTGACACTGCTTCCATAGAGGGCTGTGGAACTGTATCATGGAAAGGTCCCCATGAGAAGTTCAATGTGTTAAGATATCCTAAGGGCATTAGGATGAAATCCTGGAGGTGGACAAGTACCACTGGTTAGGGTGGAGACGTGTTCTCCCGGTCTGCGCAGTGCCAAGAGTCATCACTGTATTGCCTAGGTGATGTGCTATGTGTTATGTGTTATGTGATGTGTCCTTCTAGTGGTGGTTTGGACTATGTGTCACGGCAAAATAAAATGTGAAATGTGAATGTGAATGTGTGTAAGATGTGAAATCTGAACGTATATATGTGTAAAAGGTGAAATGTGAACATGTGTGCATGTGTAATGGGTGAAAAATGAACCATGTGAAATATGGGAATGTGTAACTATGTGAAGTGAATATGTTAGAGTGTGAGACGATAATTCATGCTATGATATTTCTAATTCCATGTCAAAACAACAACCTTAATACATGTGAATTGGTAGTTAGCCTGTGCAGGAATGTGCAGAATCCCATGTAAATTGCTATCATGTTATAGTCAAATTGGAAGTGTAGTCTTCATGTGATTAAATGAGTAGAAAGCATGTGATAGGAAGTGTTATTTGAAACATCTTAAACCATGTACCATGTGTTTTGATTTTGTAGAAATACCATGATAGGTTGTCTCTTTTAATGTTCAAGCATGTTGTATGTTGCCTTGCAAATTGAAATAGTAGAACCTACCATGATGTATGCATGAATGATGTGTATGGAGTTACTTGCTAAGTCTTTTAGACTCACTCCTTGCTTCGGCGTACAGGTTTAGTTGGTGACACACTTTTGGAGGAGACCTGTGGACAGCGACTCCGAGCGTGGAGAGTAGCTTGTGGAGTTGACGTTGTGTCCTTTTTGTTTCATAGTATGTAAATTGTAGCTTGTATTAGAGTTATCATTTTGTAATTGTGGACAATTTATGTATTAAATGTAGAACTTTAATCTTGTGGACAATGTAGTTTGGTTTGATTTCAATTATGAAAGTTTCGTCTTTTGAATTGTTATTTGGATCGTGTATGTTAAATGTGGATGATGAATGAAACGGAAGACATGGTTCTTTTACTTCCGCTACTCTGTATTTATATTTGTGTATATCTCAATCATGTGATAGTGTTTGGGTAAATGTCCCACTGTGATACCCTCTACTATACCGACGTGGGTTGGTATAACCGTACCGGTATAATAAGGGTCGTCACAGGATCGCTGTCTTGTTGTGCTTTGATTTCTACCAGCAAGTCAGACTGAATCTTGATGTTGGCAACCAAGACTCGATCATCTCTATGTTCAATGTTCAAATCTAATCCTACGAATTGTTCTAGTAGTTGTATTTCACCAAGAATTAGACTAGATAATGATGCCATCAGCTTTCTACTAAGAGCATCGGCCACATCATTTCCCTTGCCTGGATGGTATTGGATGTTGAAGTCGAAGTCCTTTAAATATTCTAGCCATCTCCTCTGCTTCATGTTGAGTTCTTTCTGAGAGAATAAATACTTCAAACTTTTATGGTCTGAATAGATAGTGAATTGCTCACCATATAAGTAATGTCTCTAGATCTTTAAAGTGAAGACCACAACAACCAACTCTAGATCATGTACGGGGTAGTTGACTTCATGGATCTTTAATTGTCTTGAAGAATAGGCGATGACGTTCTCTTTCTGCATCAATACACAACCTAAACCAATTCCCGAAGCATCGATATAGACTGAGAAACCTTCCCCCTCTATAGGAAGAGCAAGAACAGGGGCTGAGGTCAAACATTCTTTTAATGTTTGGAAACTTTTCTCACACTCTTTACTCCAAGAGTAGGGATTCTCCTTTCGTGTAAGACGAGTGAGAGGAACGACGATCTTGGAGAAGTCCTTTATGAACTGTCTGTAATAGCTAGCCAGTACTAAGATGCTTCTGATTTCTGTGACATTAGTTGGTCTCTCCCATTTAAGTACAACTTCAGCTTTGAAGGGATCAACATAGATACCGTCCTTCGAGATGACATGGCCCAAGAAGGACACTTCTTCAAGCCAGAACTCACACTTGCTTAGCTTATAATATAGTTTGTTGCCTCATAGGACTTGTAGAGCTATCCTCAGATGTTCTTCATGTTCTTCTTTGGTCTTGGAGTATATGAGAATATTATCAATGAAGACGACCATGAACTTATCAAGATATGGCCGGTATATGATGTTCATGAGTTACATGAAGGTTGCAGGTGTATTGGTCAGACCAAAAAGCATAACAATGAATTCATAGTGTCCATACCTGCTTCTGAAAGCCGTTTTGTAGATATCGTCGTCCTTGATTCTCATTTGATAATAGCCAGACCTGAGATCAATTTTGGAGAAGTATTAAGCTCCAGAAATTTTGTCGAAGAGTTCATCGACCTGAGGCAATGGATACTTGTTCTTGATGGTCAACTGATTAAGTTGTTGATAGTCGATACACAGCCTCATAGACTCATCTTTCTTTTTAACAAATAGAACAGGTGCTCCCCATGGGGAAGTACTTGGTCTAATGAATCCCTTTTCTAACAATTCCATCAGTTGTGCCTTTAGTTCTTTTAACTCGACTGGTGACATCTGGTACGGTTGAAGAGACACCGGTACAACTCTAGGGATTAAGTCAATAGAGAAGTTTACATCTTGTTCAGGGGGAATTTCTGGCAGCTCCTCGGGGAACACATCAGAGTAGTTCTGGACTATGTGTATCCCTTCTATCATAGACCCTTTCTTTTAAACTACTACAGCCGCAAGGAAGGCAAGGCAACCTTTCCTTATCATGTTGTGGGCTTGTATGGCGGAGACTAGAGACATCCATCTCTTATGTCTAATCCCAGTGAATGATAACTTAGGGAATTCACTAAACGTAACATTCCCTTTCTTACAGTCGACACTTGGCCCATAGGTGGACCACCAATTGGCTCCAAGAATCACGTCATAGCCTTCCATGGGCATACATACCAGGTCAGCTCTTAAGTTGAGTTCTCCGATCATTACATCGGCTAATGGGAAGTATTTGTTCAAGTTTTCTTTCTCTCCCAGTGGTGTTGTGACCAAAAATTTAGATCCCATAGATATAGGTTTAACATTTAGAGTATCAGCAAAGTTTTGAGATATGAATGAATGGGTTGCGCCAGTATCAAATAAAACAAATGCTGATAGAGAGAAAATTTGTAGTGTACCTTCCACCATGCCACCTTCCTCAGTGGTTCCTTCATCTCTCAGGGCTTGCAGTCTTCCCTGTTTCTTGGGCATGTTAGTGCGCCTCTCATGCTCTTTCAATAGCGGGCATTCTGGAATACAGTGCTCACAGTTGCCACAGTGCAGACACGCGCCAACCTTCCTCCAGCACTCATCAGCGGTGTGACCTGGCTTGTCACAATGTTTGCAATTGCTTTTTGCCGGAGTAGTGGGGACAAATACACTGGGCTTCTTTTCTTGACTTGATCCTTTCGTGATGTTGAAAGGATGCTTCTTGCTGATAATTGGCTTAGCAGTTGAAAGACCAAGTGTCAGTTCCTTCTTCATGAACTTTCCCATGATACGATCAGTGAAGTCTATAGCATCTTCTAACAGTTGGGCCTTTTTAACCATCTTCGCATAGGTTCAGATGTCGAGAGAGGCCAGTTGAGTAATGTATTATGGCTGAAGGCCGTTGAGGAAGTGCTTAGCTTTCATCCTCTCTGTATTCACTAGGTGTTTAGCATAGCGTGCCAATCTAGAAAATTGTGCTTCATAATTGGCCACAGATAGACTCCTCTGTTTAAGAGCGGCAAACTCTGCGACCTTCCTCTCTTGTACACATTCTGAGAAGTACTTTGAGTTGAAAGATTCCTTAAATTCAGTCCAGGTAAATTGACCATTTGCCTGGCCGCTTCCATCGACTCGCACCAAGAGCGGGCTTCCTTCTCCAGTTGAAAAGTGGCTAGCAGTAGCTTATCCCCTGCTGCACAATGCATAACATGGAAAATTCTTTCCATCTCCTTCATCCAGTGCTCGGCTTCATCTGAGTCTGTAGTAGCGCTAAATCTTGGTGGATTCAAGCTTCTAAAATTACGATGCAGCTCGCCTGCACTGCGACTTCCTCCACCTTGTGCAGCTTCCAGAAGTGCACGGGTGAGTTCCTACATAGTCTATTGCATACCCCTCATCTGGGCATGTTCAGCGGTCATCTTAATTTCTTAAGTTCCTACAAAAGTAACTTATTGTTAAGACATTTATATGCAATTTAATTTGTGCGTGTGTGAATATCTTTTTCGATCTTAACCCTGGTTCTACCAAAATCTCACATAGGTATGATAGTTGACTTAGACACGTGTCATGGCAGTCCGTCCTAGAACATCCTAGATTTAAATATCCTCGTAAGGATATCCTAGGCTCTGATACCACAAAACTGTCATGCCCCGATGCGGAATATCGGAACGTGAGGCAGTTGCAAGTAAGCGAGTACAGAGCGTATAATAGACAGCAAACCATTGGACAATTAAATAACACGAAATCAAATACCTTTCATTGATAATTCACTAATGTCTATTACATCTACTAACATAGAGCCATAACATAAGGCCCGAATGACTCTAATACATCGAATGAAAGTAAAACCTAAACTAAGATGTCTAACATAGCACTAATGCGCCAGGTACTCGTGGTTCACTCCTGGTCCTCCCCATCCTCATGAGTGTACTCATTTTCCTCGCTCTCACCTGAGAACACAATAACCAAATAACAGAGGGTGAGCGACAACACCCAGTAGGATTTATATCTCATCGTGTGGGCAACTTTACATAATTAATGTATTAAAGAGCAAAGGCACTAATGATAGAGCAAAAGTCAAGTAAAGTAAGAGATAGCACAAGAGCATGGATGAAAATAGCACAAGTTTCAAATATAACACAGAGAGCAGAATGGCATAGCATAAATAGCACAATATTTCAAAATAGCACAACGAGTCGACTATAGTATAGCACTTTGATTGTCATTTAGATAGTTGAGATAGATAGCACTTGAGTGCAATGCCAAACACTCTACTCAATTAACTCCCGCGGGCACTAGCACTTTTGTGCGGACCTCCCAGCACCAGACTGAGCCCTTTATATTGCCAAGCATTAGTTATATTATTTATCTTTAGACAATCAGTCAAATGGCCAATAGAGAGTACCAAGAATAGATGAGAGTACTTGATGAATAGACGAGAAGGTAGAGAGAACGTGAATAGATGAGCAAATAGAGTACAGATGAGGACTATAGGTCATTACACATAAAGCGACAGTTAAACAGACGATAGTAACAGTTGCTCAACACACATGATTGGTGTTGGCAGTCAGGTAGAATTCACCAACCTTCCACTGGCCATGTTATGAACAGGTCCAGAGGTCCGGCGTGATCTCAAGATAAGAGAGAATTTCTAAGGCTGTTTGGATCATACTGATCCTTCAGAGTGTTATAGGTGTTAGGGTACAACCAACTCGGTCTCCATGAGGGAATCCACAGAGTACGGAGTCTTACGGAGGTCTTAACAAAAGGTCCGTAGTCTACCAGAACGGAATGTCCAACAGAGAGGTTCCAACTTGTCAAGAGAGTAGTGTGTAAAGAAAACAAGTTGCTTGACGTTCCAGAGGAATTCTAGAACAGTGGAGTGGCGGTAACGCTATTCCAAACCAATGTGAGAAACGAAGACAATGCCATTATTATCATGGGGTAATGATATGCAATGATTGAAATAAGTTACCAGATATATTATTGATGTATTTTTTGCATGGTCTCATGGCAGAGATAAACATTTGGTGTGTGCATATGAAAGAAATCAAGAGAACATATGATAGTTGTCCACAATGTCTTTTAATTAAGGAAACATGTGAAATATAGCAAAATTAATTAACATGGTTGTTGACTGTTCGTCACACAGTGTTACATGGTATAATCATGCTTAAAAAGATTAAATAATCAAATTAAACAGAACTACAAAACTAAACACACAGTCAAATCGCGACGGGTCTAATGGTTGTGTTTAACAAGATCGATTCATGACAAAAACGCGACGACGTTGGTTGTCGTGTTTAGGGTAACTAGCAAGGGTGAATCGATTGGTGACAACGAAACGCGATGTACAGGTCCGACGCATTCAAGGCAATCGGAACAAAATCACAATGGCCAGGTCCGACGCATTCATGCACAACTCTATTTTTCAAAATAATGCAAATCCCCAAAAGTGGGAAATAATCCAAATACGCGACGACCATGGTGGTCGCAATTCAGACATTTTCTGACAACGAGAGGGCACATAGTTTGATGCAATGGTAATTGTCAGAACCTAACTAAAACACGACGGCCAGTATGGTCGCATTTAAGGTAATCGTGACGGTCTCATCTATCGTGATACCAGTCGAAGAAACGCGACGTATGTGTTGGTCGCGATTCAAAACTCAAGCCTAGAACGGCAAAACTGATGTAGTTCTTACATGCAAGGCTTATAAATCGAGATCTAGGGCTCTTGGGACAAAGCTATGAACATGAAACTTATAGAGGACGATGAATAGAAGAGAGTCATGCTTTTGGGCTGAATTAACTTGGTCTCGGTAAGCATGTAAAACGATATGAACACGAAAAGCCCTAGACTTGCATGATATTGGGAAAATGCTTATAACTCGAAGCATACTTGAATAAAATTAGGCAAATCAAGTGCAAAAGAAACTAGACATGATGATCTACACGATGGTTTGAGATTTGTTCATCTATAGCTCTAGAATACCTACCTTTGAACGGTTTCTAAGAGAGGTCTCAAACACAGGTCGATGCAGTGCAGGTTTGGAGAAGATGCAGTGTTCTTGGCCGATCTCCTCTTCTCCTGGTGCCCTAGCTCACCTCTTCATGACCCCAGCACGATGGTGAACCTTCCCCACTAGTCTTATGAAGATTAGTTATATGATTAGGGTTTATTTCAAGTCCTAATGAGACTAGGAAGGGTGGGTTGCGGTTTTGGTTTGACTCCTTCCATGTTTTGGAGATTCTACTCTCAAATGGAGTAGCAATACCATTAGGTAAGCTCTTAACAAGGCTGGTCACAAATTGGGTTGCTATACATGACTATTTGCCATAGTTTTAACCATAATTTGCCCTTTCCTATTTTCTGCGCATTTTTGTTACGAAGTTAGGGGTATTTTCTCTTACTCCATATTCCAAACTCCTATTTTGGCCCAATAACTATTATGTGAGGTGTTTTAATAAAGCCCATTACTTCTTGTTCTTTATTAGGTTTTAATTAAATCATTTATTTTAATATTTTTATTTATTTATTTATAATTATTGGGTTGCTACACTTAAGGACCTACTAATGTGACACCTCGATTTCTTGGTGTTTACCCGTTGCCCGCTCCAATTGCAATAACTAGTCACCACCTCTCTGCACACTGCTATCTCTCTGACATGTCAACTCTCACCACCAACAAAATGTCATCGGCATACATGAGGTGATTCACTGAACAACTCATTTTCTTACCTGAATAACTAATTAGTTTTCCTTGGCTGTTAGCATCCTTGAGGGAGACGGCTAACACCTCAGACAATAACACCAACAGGTATGGTGATAATGGGTCCCCTTGCTTGAGGCCCCTAGTTGGTTTAAACCACTTGGAAGGAGAGCCATTGACTAGCACAGACAAAGATGTACTAGAGAGACATACTTGTATCCATCCCTCCACAGCTTTCCAAAACCCATGGCAAATAGGACTTTGTCCACACAACACCACTCCACCCTATCAAAGCTTGCTCCATATATATCCAACTTTAGAGTAGTACTAATTGTTTAGGCTTTCAATTTCTATTCATTGACTGAACTAATTCCTGTGCAAGCAGAACATTATCTACCAAAGATCTGCCAGGCACAAAAGCCGTTTGTATGAGTGAGACCAAACTTTCTGAATTACCTGTCTAGGCCTATTCATCAATTGTCTAGAAATGATTTTATATATGTCATTGCATAGACTAATTGGTCTCCAGTCTGCCATTCTCCTCGGGTTATCCACCTTCTGCAAAAGAGCTATGAAGGTAGCATTAACTGTTGGTGGAATATATGCATACCACTACAAGTATTGGATTGCATTGAATATATCTTCTTTCATCATATATCTTCATTCAAAATTCTAATTATGGTAGGGGATGGGGGGCGCCCAGAGAGAGAGAGAGAGGGAGAGAGGGGTTTATCGACGGTGTCACAAGGAGGCTGGGCGACAGAGACAACTGGATGCAGTCGAGGTCGCAGCGCGGCGGTGACGGAGGTAGGTGCGGCGGTTACGGAGGGAGGCACGACATTGACGACAGGAACAAGTGGTGGACGAGATGTCGATGGAGCCAGTGACAACAACAGGCGGTGGGGATGTCGATGGACGGCGACAGCAACGACGACTGCAACAGGCGTCTTCGGCGATGGCAGCAGGCTTCCTCGGCGACAGCAGGTTCCTCACAGCACAGAAGCATCTGGTGTGAGAGGTGAGGAGGAAATATTAGGGCATCAGAGATCAATCAACGACCGAACTTACTTCAGTCGCCATTCGGTCGCAGAGTGCGATCGATTAGCAACAACAAAAATTTCGGTCGCTAATAATTAGCGACCGAAATTAATATGGTCACGAATTGGTCTCAATTGTGCGACCGATTACGTTGATCACTATTCAGTCACCATTTGCGATTGAATAGCAACCCGCTAAATCGGTCGCTATGTCCACTTTTTCTTGTAGTGAGAAGGCCCTTCGTAGTGAGTGCTTGCTTGCATATCACAGGTAAAGTAGATGTGAAAATTGACCAGGCATTGCCACTAAGGTTTTGTTTGGAAACGGGTTTGAAAAGATTTTAAATTTAAACATATGTGACAAGACTTTCCTCATTTCCAAATGATCCACCCCTCACCTTGGATTTTGAGCATTGCAAAATTTATTAAAGAGAGAGATACATATAAGGCTTTGCATGTGGAAAAGCGAATGTAGGCTGTTTTGAAAAAATTCTAGAAAAAATGGAGAGAGAGATAGAACACAGTTGGGTGGGAATTTTTTCTTTTTTCTTTTTTTACAACTTTACATGCCTCGTCACCTGCGCCGCAAAAGGCACGGGCGACGAGGCAAAACCCCCCACCCCACATCATCTTTCACTAAAATGTGATTTTTCCGATTTCTACTTTTTAAACCTCGTTTCCAAACAGAGCCTAAGACATGGTTTGTTTTAATGTAAAATCTCATGTACGGAAATATTTTCAAAAAAATTTATACAATGTCTTATTTGGTACATTTCAAGAGTTCGTACATGAAAATTTTTTACCCCAAATTCATAGATTTTGGAATTTTTTTATGAGACCCATAAATAATTTTCCCCTATTTCTTTTTCATATAAGATTTTTGTGTTGCTCTCATTTTGACATCCGGTGGTTGATAGTTGACGTATGGTGGTCGGAATCCGACACCTAGTCATCGATTGTCGGTGACTGTCGGCTAGTGATTGACGTTCAACGACTGACTGTCGACTCTCGACAGTTGGCGATCGATGACTGGGAGCCCAGGGGGTTGACTCCTGAAATCCTAAGGTCCCAGTATATGATAATGTTGTACTAACATTCTCGCTATATTCCAGGAAAACTCTGTTTATACACACCTTGTCATGCCGAAAGAGCACGATGATAGGTACATTTCTAAGTTGACTAGACATATTTACGCATGATAATATATATGTTCATTGAGCATCACAATATGATCATTTATGACCTTATTAAAAAAATATTCATCCCATAAATTTTACTATAAATTGAAGAGCTAGATGATGCTCTACCTCAACTATCTTTGTTGAATCACTTGGGCTTTGTTCACTTCTGATAGAACACTTACAAAGTAACAAACGATGTAATGTTCGGATCTAAAAGTAGGCTTTTATTATGCAAATTATCATATTTACTATTGGGTAAATGGGGTGTTAGGGGCAATATAAAAGAAAAGAAAAACTCAAGGTTGATAAAGTAAAAAGGTGCATCAAGGCTGTGCTAGTTTGTCCTTATGTGTGGGGTCTTTAGTCCCACATGGGATACCCCAAGGAGATAAGGGACTTCATAACCCCAAGAGTCTATGACACTATGTCTTATAGACAATGGTGGGGTTATCCTAGACCATATCACACACGCACGCTGTCGGGCCGGGCCAGGCCGAGCGGGCGCACACGTGTGATGGCGCGATCCAGCCGGCTTGACTTGACACCTTTTTACTTCTTCCTTTTGCGTTTTGGCCCTTACTTGGAGAGATTGGACCAATTTTGGGCTAGTTCCTTGAGCCGTCCCATTATTTTGGTCTACGCGGGTGTTAGGCGCTTGATATTGTGATTAGGTCACCTAATCACGGTTAACTGACCTAGAAGCATCTTCTCAACTCTCTGAAAGAGGAACTGCTCGCATCCAAACACCCTCTCTCTCGCTCCTCTCTGACAGCGTCGACGTCTTTCTTCCTCTGACTGCGCCTTCCCCCCGACGTCATCGCTGTGTCTTCATTCGGCTGCACAGTCATGTTGCACTGGTGTTCGGTACACTTCCTCTGTTCCCTATTTTCCCTTATTATAAACGAGGATTAGGTTTCGTATAGCATTGTTTACAATATTAGGATAAGTGCAATTACTAATCTCATGGTAGTAGTCCTATCTTGGGAGAAGATCGTCTTACCCAACGCACTATTCTTGTGGGGGCGATATCTTCTCTAAGGGGAGTCTCCTTAGAGGCGCTACTATTACATTCATAATTCCTTCGTTTATGTCTGCTTACAACATGTTCATTGTTGCAACCGATCTCATGTATACTATATTTTGATTGTTGTTATTTGGACTATTTCTGTATGCCTGTTTAATATGGTTATACGTGAACATACTTGTATATGATTATTTCCATGATTGTGCCCTTTTACACACTATTTTTCTAATAGTCTTAGAGAAGATATCCATCATGGCAACCTCTTCAGTGGGTTGTAAAGCGAGGGTGGACTTATCTGGGATGCCCGAAAAGTTTTCGGGAAGCACTTCAAGCGTTGGGAACAACGCATGAAAGTGTGGTTCACCATGGTCGATCTTGTAACACCCCAGAAATTCAGCGATTCAAAAATTAGAAATAAATTTAAAATGATAAATTCAATATTAGCAAAATAGCCAAAAACATACGTGCCATTATCATACGTATAAAAGCACATCGAAAAATTTCATAAAAATCATAGTTCAACTCTAAATAATATTGCCAAATGACCCACGAAGAAATTTGTACAAAGAAAAATATGATTGGTCAAGTTTAAGGTGTTTTATGACTGATTATCATAATTAGGAAATAAGTCAGAAAATCAATATCACACGTACTTAATGGAGTTCAAAAATATAATAAAATTATAAGGAGACTCCAAACAATGGGAAATGATAGCCCATCATAGGTTTTGGACTAATGGACAACTTATGGCCCATGAATAAATGTAAGTAAGAAAAATATCAAGAAATTCGTAGCTCCACTTGGGAATAAATTGGAAAGGGCAATTAGGGCAAAATCCAAGTCAATTATACTTCCATGGCAACCTAAATTCATGCCCAACCATGTTAGGACATTTTCTAATGGCATTACTACTCTTACTATGAGGAGAATCCTCAAATCATAGAAGGTACCCAAGCTAAAACCGCAACCCCCTTTTCTAAGCACATTAGGACTTGAATAAACCCTAAATCTATAAATAATCTGTTGCCCAGATAGCAAGCCCAGAGGGGGGGGGTGAATGGATTGCTTAAAAATTCTTTTAGTAGAAATTCCTATAAATAAAACAAGCTAGACAGACAACACTAAGATCGATAGTTAGGGTTAGTGTTAGTCAAACCAAACAAGCAAGCACAAAGACAACAGGAAGTTTTATCCTGATTTATTCTAGTGTAATATACAGTGCTAGGTTCATAAGGTTAAAGTTATTGTCTTGGACAATGCCTTGGCATCCACCTATGCCAGATACCTATTGTTCTATTTGAGGAAAGGAAAAATGATAGGAACTTACTGATGGGCTAAAAGTAGTGGAAGAAAATGAGGTAAATCCATTATCTAATTCATCTTATGATGGGGTTTCTCTCTCTAGATTCTAGAGAGAGAGGCTCTGGGATTTTCACCTTCTAGGTGTTTGCTGAAGGTCAGCCGCCGGCCTTGTGCCGAAGATGTTTGTTCCGGTTCGTGGCGTCATGGCATTTCCTAATGAAGGCGGGGAGATTACGCAGGGCTTGGTGACAGGTGCTTCCACGGTGGGGCGGCGTACTTATGCTCAGATTATTGTAGAAACCAAACCTCCACCTCTGGTGAACATATGTGTGAAACCTCCGGGTTTCACTGATTCTGGTGAACCGGCGGTCTTCTTCTCACGGGAAGAGGTTGGTAGATCTTTAGTTACTCTTAACATGGCTGTTATCGTGAGGTGTGCTTATGGCAGGAGCTTTATTCCTGAGTTTAAGAGCTGTCTATCTCAAAGGCTGGGGCTTAAGGTTGATTTTATTGTGAGTGTTCTGAATCAAAGATACCTTCTCCTTCAGTTTGAGGAAGAGGAGGATTATCTGAAGGTAATATTGAGAAGGAGTCTATATATTAAAGGCTTGTTATTCAGATTCTTCAAGTGGGATGCTAATTTCGATTTTAATGCTGATCCAACTGTTATGCCAATCTAGGTGGGTTTTCCTATGCTTCCTGTTAACTTCTACTACCAAGATTTTTTAAAGTCTATTGCAGGGAATCATGGGCAAGTCCTTAGTATTCATGAACCAACTCTAGCCCTTACTCAGACCCTGGACGCCTTTGTTTGTGTTGAACTCGATATTGCAAAAGCTAGACCTAACAAGATATGGATTGGCTGTGGGCAGGATGGTTTCTGGCAGAAAATTAATTACTATAGGGTGCCAGCTATCTGTGGTTTCTGTTAGAAACTGAGGCATGCAGAATTGGAGTGCCATAAGAAGTTGAAGGACACTGTGGTAGCGAATGGTTCTCAATCAAACCAACAGGATTCTCAGAAGAAACAAGGTGATGCAGTTGCTATCAAAAAAACCTGGCGTCAGAAGGAGGCTTCAGCAAAACCTAGCGTCAGAAGGAGGCTTCAGCTGGTCATACTATCCTTTCTCAGGCTAATAATGTGGAGATGTTGGTCGTTAATGATCCTCCTTTGAAGGTCATGGAAGTTCCTCCATCGGTGTTAGATGTTCCAGGTTCTCATGATATAGGAGTTCAGGAAGAAGTTATTCACATTCAGAATACATTGCATGGCTTGCATGGTCCTATTTCTGAGGTAAGGTCGGGCTCTAAAGGACTTTCTACTGAGGCCATGGCCACTGGTTTGTAGGCAGCCCAGGTAATGGAGGAACAAATCCAACCCACGTTGCTTGGTTTGCATGATAACTCTATAGTGGTTCGCCTGCAAGGATCCCACTCTGGAACCTGTTCAGTTGAGGTGCCGACAGTTGGGGAGGTGCCTGGTGGGGCTTCTCCGGTGATGCCTCCTGCCGAAGAAGATGAAGTACTACCAAATTATGTTATTTCCAATTTTAAGCCACCAGATTCTATTCTTCAAAGGGCGGCTACTCTGGCGAATACGGAGAATATATTCATGCCTATTATGGTTAAACATAAAAAGGAGGGTCAGGGAGAGAAAGTGGGTGCCAGGACTCACTCTAAGGCGAAGGCGGTAGTGGGCTCTTCTTCTGGTTACGTGTCCTCATGAACCCTTACATTTTATACTGGAATATTAGGGGTATTGCGAACCTGGCCTCTCGACATTCGCTTAGGAGACTGGTTAATATGAATAAGGTGGATTTCCTAGCTATTACAAAACCTATGGTTTCAATGGAGAGAGTGAATTCTATACGCTCATATCTTTGTATGGATTCAGTAATTGGTAACAGTGGGGATAATGATAAATTATGGATTTTCTGGAGGACTTTCATTTTCAATTGGTGAATTGCTTTGATCAGCATATCACTATGGCTGCGGTGAAGGACGATAGGGTTTTCCTTTTTATTACGGAAGTTTATGCCAGTTGCCATGCAGATCGAAGGCGCCTTTTGTTTGATGAGTTGCTGGATTTTTCCAATACTGTGGATGTTCCTTGGTTAGTGGGGGGTGACTTCAATTGTGTTTTCCTTCTTTTGAAGAAGCATGGTGGCAGTGTTGTCAACTTGCATGGCATGCTGGACTTTAATGCTTTTATATCTGGTGCATCTCTTATGGATATGGGTTACATCGGTTCAAAATTTACTTGGTCGAACAACCGTGCTTGGATTTCGTCCATCGGGGCTAGGTTGGATAGATTCCTATGCAATTCGTCCTTTGGTGATACTTATTCTGGCCTCTAGGTTAGACATTATTCGAGAGGCCCTTCAGATCATGCCCCTCTTATGCTCATTTTCCTTCCTACATCTCATCCCCCAGCCAGATTTATATTTCTATCCTTGTGGTGTTCTCATGAGTCATTTATGCAAACTGTTAAAGCTGCTTGGGAGGAACCAATCGGGTGGCATTACAATCCTTTTGTTATCTTACAAATGAAGCTGAAGGCGGTTAGAAATGCTCTTCGTACTTGGAATAAGGTTATCTATGGTAACATTAATGACTACCTTATCCTCCATGAAGAGCAGGTCAGGGCCATGCAAGAGGCGTTTGATGCTGATCTTTCTCCAAAAAATCGTTTTGCATTGGGCGAAGCTAATTCTAATTTAAGGAAAGCTATCAACTGTGTGGAATTGTTCTGGTCTCAAAAAGCACGTATGCAATGGCTAGACAATGGGGATAAAAACAAAGCATTTTATCATGCTGTGGTTAAGGGGAACAAGAGGCGCAATTCTATCCAAAGGCTTCAGGTAGCAGGTTCCTGGACTTAGGACCAGGAGGTTCTCAAGTAGGAGGCGATAAATTTCTTTGGTTCTCTTCTCCAATCATCTGACCATGCTATTGATGAATCCCTTCTTCATGTTATCCCCACGTTGGTTACTGAAGATCAAAATTGTCTTCTTACTGCAATCCCCACTAAGGATGATATCAAAGCGACGGTATGGAGTTTAAATGCTAATGGTGCCCCTGGTCCTGATGGTTTCACTGGCCATTTCTTCACTTCTTGCTGGGATATTATTCAACAGGAGGTTGTGGATGTGGTGATCAGCTTCTTTCACAGTTTTCCTATGCCTAGAGGGGTGACCTCCACATTGATTGCTCTAGTTCCTAAGATTGAGTGCCCAGCTTCTTTTGGGGACTATAGACCAGTTAGTTTATGTAATTTCTGCTACAAGATTGTGTCTAGGATTATTTGTGATAGATTGATTAATATCCTCCCTCAGATTATCTCTGATGAACAAGGGGTGTTTGTCAAAGGCAGGCTTATTCCTGATAACATATCCCTTGCTAGACAACTGGTTAGAGACATAGGCAGGAAAGCCAGAGGTCACAATGTGCTTTTTAAACTAGATATAAAGAAAGCTTATGACAGTCTGGAGTGGGATTTTCTCTTCACGATGTTGAAAAATTTTGGTTTCTCCCACATATTCATCTCTTATATTGGTAGGATGATTAGTAACTGTTGGTTTTCTGTTCTTTTCAATGGTTTGCCTATCGGTTATTTCCATTCCACCCGGGGTCTCAGACAAGGTGATCCAATTACCCCAGCTCTTTTTATCATCATGGAAGAGGCTCTTAGTAGTGGTATCAAGGACTTGGTCCATATGGGTTTTCTACATCCTTATGCTGGTCCAAGATCTTGCCCACCGATCTCCCACCTTCTATATGCTTATGAAACCCTTATCTTCCTTAATGGGGGGTTACAAAATGTGAAGAGATTGATTGGTTTCTTGAACAAATATTCTTCCTCCTCGGGGCAGCATATAAACTCTGCTAAGAGTAGCTTCATGATATCCAATAAAGCTTCTACTCATGCGGTCAACAAGATTAAAGTGGTGACTGGTTTCAAAAGGCAAAGGGTCCTCTTCTCTACCTTGGTGTTCCATTGCATCTAGGCAGGGTTCTTGCTTCAGACTTCTTCCCTCTCATTCAGAAAAATAATGGCAAACTTGCATCCTGGAAGCCCATACTTATCTTCCAAGCTGGAAGAGTCACTCTCATCAATTCGGTGCTTGCCTCCTTACCAGTTTACCTGGCTTCTTCTTCCTCCATATCGGTTAGTATTCTGAATTATATTGACAAAACTTGCACTGCATTTTTCTCGAATAACTCTGATGGCACGAGGAAACACCATTGGGTAGCCTGGTCTACCATACAACGTCCTACTGCTGAAGGAGGCTTGGGGGTTCGCAATATTAAATAGGTGCAGATTTCATTAGCTGTGAAGTCTATTTGGAATGTTTACCATGGTTCCTCCTACAGGGCTTTGTATGCTAGGAAATGTTATACTTCTAGCAGGAACTCCAGATGCATGGGTATGCCTTCTAAAATATGGACAGTTGCTCAGCAACTAGTTCATGATAATACTAGATGGATTCATATGAATGGTAAGGATATTGATATTTATCGGATGTTTGGCTTAGGGAGAGGCCACTTGCAAATCTGCTGAGTGCACCTTATGAAGGGGGCAGTATTCCTCTCAGGAAGGTTATTTCAAACCCTCAACATCCGATCAGGCACCTTCTTCCAAGTGGCGTTCTCAATGGGGTTGTACTTAATGAGGAGAATGACAAATGTGTATGGGGGCCTTCTCAGGATGGGAATTTTTCTGTGAAGTCTGCTTATAACTTGGTTCGGTCTGTGGGTGTGAAAAGATATGCTTTGAATAAAATTTGGCACATTTGCTTTTATAGAAGAGCCTCCTTATTTTGTTGGAAACTCCTTAATAGAGCGGTGCCTATGGACCAAAGAATTGCTAAAACTGGTATTCACATGGTTTCCTATTGCTCTTGTTGTAGGTCTCCTACTATTGAGGATTATAACCAGCTTTTCATTGATGGAGATCTAGCTGTCTCCCTTTGGAACTAGTTTTTACCACTTATCAGTTCTAACATTCATCTCCACAGTCACATTACGATAAGAATTTGGAGTTTTCTTACAGCTACTAATATATCTTCACCATTGGGTTTTGTCTCTATTCACTGCCTTCTTCTCATGCTGTGGGAGATTTGGAAGGGGAGATGTGGGTCCAGGTTTGAAAACAAAAGGCCTTCAGCTGGGGCAGCGATTAAGAACATCAAATTTATAGTTGCTCACTCTCTTGCTAATAATCAGTTTAAAGTGGAGCCTTCAGCTCAAGATTTGCAGGTTTTATAGTGATTTGGTTTCTCTCCCAAACGTTCAAGCAAGCAACTCAAGCTCATACGTTGGATTCCTCCTATTAGTGACTATTGTTTGAATGTGGATGGTGCTAGCAAGGGAAATCCAGGTGACTGTGGGGGAGGAGGATGTATCCGAGGTAGGTGGGGATCAGTTTTGGTGGCCATTGCATACTATTATGGTCCTAGAAATAGTATGATTTCTGAAGCAAGAGCTCTTTGTGATGGCCTACGAGTGGCAGATTTCCTTGGGCTTCAAATATCCATGGTTAATTCAAATTCCTTAGCCTTGGTTAACTCCTTCAAAGCTAGAAGATGTCCTTCATGGCAAGCTTATCGTTGGTGGCGGGATGCAGATGCTAGGATTCAAGGGAAGAACCTTTTACTTCGCCATGTTTATCATGAGACAAATCAAGTGGCAGATGCTTTAGCTAACTTTGGTTGCTTGTCTAAGGAGAACAATGTGTTTTGGGGGTCTAGTTGTATTCCTCATATGTGTATAGGCCCTTTAGTTTTGGATAAAATCGATCTCTTTCATGTTAGATTACTATGACCCGGATCATCTTCTTGTACTATTCTCCTTATTATATATATATATCCCTGGCCCAGATCTTCTCTGGTGGAGTGAGAACATTCTCCCTCTCTAGGGGAGGGTGCACTCTCCTAGACTATGAACCTGAGGACCATTTTCTAGGTAAAAAAAAAGAGGAAGTTTTATCCTGGTTTGGACCTCCTATCCCAAGGAGTCCTACGTCCAGTCCCTAAGCAACCACTTGGGTTTTCACAATACAAGGGTACAGTCCCCCTTAAGGACACTTACACATCCAGCTGCAACTGGCCTTCTCTTCTCAACCAGAAGAGGAATAACACCATTTGTACCAACAGGTCTTCTCTTCACACCAGAAGAGGATCAACCAAAAGGAATTCGTTGTTTGAAGAAGGCACCAATATCAAGCTTATAATCACTTGCTTGATTTGAGGCGAAGTCTGAGAGACACTAGATGATTACAAGATGACTCTCTCTCAGGACTATGCAAGCTCTCAAAAACACATGCACTATTCTCATAGAGAGCTAAGAGATACTAATGGTTGGATTGGACAAGCTGGCTCTTGTTGTTCTTCAAGTGACTGAAGTTTCAAGCTTCTCAAGGTTCAAAGATTTGAACAGTCTTACTAGCTAACTGCTTTGCTTGGAGTCACCAGTCTTCTATTTATCTTCTTTGAAATAGTTTTGACCGTTGTAGTATCTGTTGAGATATCCGTTTTCTAACAGCTTCATACTCGTTTGAGAGACTGGTCCGAAGCATGGAGTAGGTGAGCCTGCAGCCATTAATGCTTGGATTGACACTTACACCTTCAAGGAAAGATTGTCTGAATCTTCTATCCTTTTTGTCAGGTTGACAACTCCATCTTTGACGTGTATTTTTACAAAAGTCCTGCATACAATAAATGCTGACACCTAGACAACTTTTCTTTGTCTAAATTGTCAGTCAACATTAGTAGTCATGCAGTATGAAGATACACCAAAAAAGGAATGTTATTCTGTCATCACATAAAGCAAGACTTTATGTGACAAGAGAAATAAGCAAGGATATCATGTGGAAATATTGTACTAACACAATAAATGATCAAGAACTTTAGGATACAATAAGATGCGTGGGAAGGCTTTTTGAAATCCATAGAGTTTTGAGAATATGCATATTATGAAAATAGGAAGATAAAGCAAGACTGTTCAAGAGCTATATAAATTTATTTGAAAGTAAGGAACATTCTGTGTAGAAATGAGGTTGATATCAAATAGATGATGTAATCATGTGAGAATGTAATCCATGTTGAGACCATGTCGATGTGAACAAAGTTCATGTATTAATGAAATGAAAACGATGTTCTTTACAAAGTCGTTACTTAACAGAAATCGATGAGAATATGAATAGTTGTTTCAATAGAATCTTTGTTTAGATGAAATCGATCATGAAATCGTTGTTTTATGGATGAAATCATTGTTGTGATCAAATCGTTCTTTAAGTGAGAGCAAATCGTTGTTTCTATCAAATCGTTGTTTCGATCAAGTCGTTCTTTAAGTGAAAGCAAATCATTTGTTTCGATCAAATCATTCCTTAAGTGAAAGCAAATCGTTGTTTTGATCAAATTGTTGTTTAAGGGAAACCAAATCGTTTGTTTCAATCAAATCATTGTTTAAGTGAAAGCAAATCGTTGTTTCGATCAAATCGTTCTTTAAGTGAAAGCAAATCGTTTGTTTCAATCAAATCATTGTTTAAGTGAAAGCAAATCATTTGTTTCAATCAAATCGTTGTTTAAGTGAAAGAAAATCATTGTTTTGATCAAATCGTTGTTTTACTTATGAAATCGTTGTTTCACTTATGAAATCTTGTGAGACCGAAATAGTTATTTTATGTGACTTACATAATCATTATGGTGATCGAATTGTTGATTCTATAAAGGAAATCGTTGTGTACTTGGACAAAACTGTGTGTGAGAATAACTTTTAGATTTGCTAGATTTATTTTCTATAGATAATCTTTAGAACCAGTTGTTCGAAAGAACTTTACAATGTTTTTTTAATCACAAAAAATATATATAGTTAATGATTTTATATGGAGATAGACTGAACATCAATCTCCCCCTTTTTGGTGATGACAAAACATAGAAAATTACATATATAGAAAGAATTGAAATTTGTTTAATTTATTTTTTATGGTATGTCTTTCAGAATAGTTTCTCCCCTTTTTTGTCATTAAGCAAAAAGAATTAAATGAACACAAGAGAAAATGGAGATAGACAAAGATAAATGGAGCCTAAATATCAGATTGAATTACTTAATGGGGGTCAGAAATGTAGAAGGCAAGAGACAAAAGAGAGGTATGGCGAGTAATTATGGGCCAAGCCTGGAGTTCCTGCTCTTCAAAGTGGTTCTTAAAAGCACCCCAAGAGATATTGTAGGAAGGACCAATGTCTAGAAGAAGTCTTTGGATGTGGAGCTGTCTCTGAGCTTCAATAAAATTTGCACATTCATCCTTGCCAAAGGAGGATCTGTATAAGCTAGTAGTTCCAAAACTAGCATGCTGCAAGAATATGTCGATGGATATAGGGTAGAAAATCTTGTGCTGGTTCAGTTCCCTCTTCAGGGGTTCATAGACTTTATACCTTTCAATCCAAATGGCAAAAGGATCTTGAACCAAATTGATTGAGTTGAGTGTTAGCCCATTTGGTACGGCAACAAGCTAACCTAGGGGGGTGAATATGTTTTTTCTGAAATCTGAAATAGAAACTTAAACATAGAAAATTTTTCACTTGAAAGTTTGGTTAGTTGAGTGTGATAGAGGATAGCAGTGCGGAAGCAACTAAACAATCACACAAATGACACAAGGAATTTATCCTGGTTTGGCCCTTCCCATATGGAAGTCCTACGTCTAGTCCCTAAGCAATCTCTTGGGATTTTACTAACCAAGGGTACAGTACCCCTCAAGGATAATACAACACCCAGCACCCCAGCTAGTCTTCTTCTCTTTCCCGGGCAAGAAGGCAGCCCACTTCTATTACAGGTCAAGAAGCCAACCTCCTGGTACAAACCCCAGTGCGGTTTTGCTAGAATTAAACCCCTAGCTAGGTTCTACATTGTATACAGTCCTACAGCTGGACATAAGTCTTTCTTATAAAGGAAAGAACAAAGCTGAGAGTTGGAACAAAGGAAAACCAACTAAAAGAACTCTCAGTGAAAAGACTCTCTCCCACAGATTACAAAGATGCACACAATGAGAATGAAGAGAGGAGAAGGAGCTTAAAGCTTGAGAGCTTCAGATTCTTGAACACTTCTTCTTGGCCCGGGCTCTTTCTCTCTTTTCCTTTGAGTGTATGTGGCGTTTAGGTTCTTCCTGGATGTACACTCTTAAAAATCTTCAGGAAAGCTCTCTATTTCTTCTTCAGCCTTGCTTCATCTTTTATATGAGAGGCTTTGAATAGATCCGTTGAAGAGATCTGTTGGAACTCTTCTAGTTGTTGCTGAACTTTCTATTCTTTTTCTTCTTCAAACTATCAACCACTTGGTGATCTTTGAGGTCTGCAAGCATAGAAGAAAGTGTTTAGATAAAATAGTGTTTCTGTCAGAAAGCTCATACCTCTATGTTTCCTGCTGTCACCCAGAAGTGGTAGGTAAGCCCTTTTTGACTGACAGGAGAGAAGAGATCCTATGAGATAAAACGATCTTCTGTCAGAAAGATAGAAGATCACGCAGAAGAAATATATTTGACTTTTCATTAGGCGCCAAAGTATTTGAATCATCAGAGTATAAAGGAAATCGATGTTTAAGTTGAAATCTATGTTGTGCTCAAGTCGTTCTTTAAGTAAGGGAAAATCGATGTTTGATTGAAAACAAATCATTATTTTCCTTATGAAATCGTTACTGCGACCAAATTGTTGTTTCACTTACCAAATCATTTCCGCGATCAAATCATTGTTTCACTTAACGAATCGTTGCAGCGACCAAATCGTTGTTTCACTTAACGAATCGTTACATGATCAAATCAATGTTTAACTTATCGAATCATTACACAATCAAATTGTTGTGTAACTTACCAAATCGTTGCCGCGATCAAATCGTTGTTTCACTTAACGAATCATTGCAGCGACCAAATTGTTGTTTCACTTAACGAATCGATATGAGTGTGAAATCGATGTGGCACTGTGAACAGAAATTGATGTATATTGAATAGACATCGATTTATCTTTTCAGTGCAATCTCACAGTAATAAACTTTATATTTATTAGTAAAAACATAATATTAAATATATTTAATAATATTTAATTAATCATTAGTTTTGTTATCACCAAAATATAATGGTAAAATATAAAAGTTGTTCAACAATCTCCCCCTTTTTGGTGATGACAAATTTTATGAGAATTTTTTGTCAAAAATACTTAAAGCATAGAAAATACAGAAAATTCTTAGATAATGCATACTCTCGCCCTTTTTGTCACTAACCAAAAAGGAATGATCTTACCATGCATTCTCTCCCCTTTGTGAAAAATTTCTTACCATTGAGGGGTTCAACAATGATTGACATTAATGAATAACTCCCCCTTAGTCTGTGCTCCCCCTGAATGAGAGACTCCACCTGAATGAGACTTGCAAAAAAAATTATTAGTAATAAAAAAAATAAATAGTGACTTCTCCCTCTTCAGATATGAGTTGGATGAAGAGTTGGCAGTCATCAGTGCCTTGAGCATCCTTTGTTCCTATTTCTCCAAGGCTATTCTGCAAACAACTTATTCAGAAGTAGGTACCGAAATTTTTTGGGTCCTTGATGGTTAGATGCATAAAAATACCCTTTCGGAATCCATACTAGGTGCCTTGTTGTGCAGGTGTTTACTATGTGTCCTAATTATTGCAATGTGAACAACAATTAATATAATTTACAATTCTTATTATTTTGTAATGTCTGTTTAGAACATAATTTTTGAAAAGCTTTTCTTTTACAAGAGCCTTTTTCTGAGACAACTTGGTTTCTTTTACAAATTTTGGTAATGGATATTTTTCAGGAATTGTGACTTGTTTTCTTTTTTTAGGAGGTTTGTATCCAAGACCTTATTTATTATTTCCAGATTTTGATCCTTTTAAGCATAGGGCTAAAGATGTTTTCTCTTAGTTAATTTTCTAACTGATTCTTTTAAATAAAGATTTTCTTCAGTTAGAGTTTTTAATTTTTCTTCTAACTCTAATTTTTCATTATTCTTGCTCCTTAAATTTTCATTCAAAAGAAAATTATTATTTTTACTTTCCTTCAATTGTTTTTCCAATTGTTCTATTTCTGATTTAAGATCAGAATTAGTGTTTTCCAAACAGGTAAAGTTGCTCTTGATATTTTTTAATTCTTTTACTACAACCTTGTGTTTATCATAAAGTTCATTAAAAACTTGTTCTAAATCTTCAGATTCTGAATCTGTGCAAGAATCAAAAGATGAGTTAGAGTGTAACTCACCTAGTCCTACCATGAGGGCTAGATTTACCTGCTCATTTTCCGATTCAGAGCTTGATGATTATGAAGTTGTGGCCTCTTCATTTTCCCAAGCAGCTACCATGGCTATTCTTTTGAATTTCTTGTGCTGCTTCTTGGACTTTTCGGTTTGACCAGTCTTCTTGAGTCTTGGACAATCTGGTCTCAGATGTCCAGGTTTTCTGCATTCATAGCAGATTGGTTCTTTCTCATTTTTCTCTTTCCTTTGGATCCTTCTTGATCCATTTTTCTTCCTCTTTAAAATCTTCTGAAGCTTGGACAGTACTTCATCAACATCATTGTCTTCAGATCCTGCAATTTTTGAGCTAGAAGAAGAAGAAGAGGTGGAAGGAGTAGCTGCAACTTTAAGAGTATTAGTAAATTTTTTCTTGTAAGAGCTTTCAGATAGTCGCTCCATATTAATTTCATGTGTCATGAGGGAACCAATTAACTTATCAATAGAAAACTTGGTTAGATCATGGGCTTCTTCAATAGCGCTGACCTTTGGGGTTCAAGAAAGGGTTAAAGATCTAAGTATCTTTCTGACGGTCTCCTCATCAGAAAGATTTTTGCCAAGAGAGCTTAGACCTACTATTATGCTTGAAAATCTATTATACATTTGAGTAATATTTTCATTAGGAAGCATTTTAAACTGCTCATATTGTGAGACAAGAATATCTATCCTAGTTTGTTTCACTTTATATGTTCCTTCATAACTTATCTGCAGTTTATCCCATATTTCTTTAGAAATTTTACATGCAGATACTCCACTGAATTCTCTTTTAGATAAAGTGCAACATAGATAGTTCTTAGCCTTAATGTTTAAAGATAATTTAATTTTATCTGCTGATGTAATAGTAGTAGTGCCTTTAGCAGGAATAATAACATAATCACCTACCTCTATTACCTG
The DNA here is from genome assembly GCA_014218235.1 of Colocasia esculenta. Lineage (NCBI taxonomy): Eukaryota > Viridiplantae > Streptophyta > Magnoliopsida > Alismatales > Araceae > Colocasia > Colocasia esculenta. Next base: position 37,491,284 of record CM024753.1, read on the forward strand.
CTACAGATCAAAGTTTGTGCCTCGAATGAAACATTCCATTCTCATCTTCCAGTATTGGTAATCCTCTCCATCGAAGAATGGAGGTCTGGTGACTGATTGACCTTTAGCAAATCCTTGAGCTGCCATTTGTCTTTTATCTTCAGATCGTGAGACCTTCTTTGACGAATAGACTTGGCTCTGATACCACTTTTTGGCCCTTTTGGTACGGAAGCAAGCTAACCTAGAGGGAGGTGAATAGGTTTTTCTGAAATCTAAAATAGAAACTTAAACACAAAAAATTTATCACTTGAAAGTTTGGCTAGTTGAGTATGATAGAGGATAGCAGTGCGAAAGCAAATAAACAATCAAACAAATAACACAAGAAATTTATCCTGGTTTGGCCCTTCCCATATGGAAGTCCTACGTCTAGTCCCTAAGCAATCTCTTGGGATTTTACTAACCAAGGGTACAGTTCCCCTCAAGGACAATACAACACCCAGCACCCCAGCTAGTCTTCTTCTCTTTCCTTGGAAAGAAGGCATCCCACTTCTATTACAGGTCAAGAAGCCAACCTCCTGGTAAAAACCCCAGTGCGGTTTGCTAGACTTAAACCCCTAGCTAGGTTCTACACTGCATACAATCCTGCAGCTGGACAGAAGTCTTTCTTATAAAAGAAAGAACAAAGCTGAGAGTTGGAACAAAGGAAAACCAACTAAAAGGACTCTCAGCGAAAAGACTCTCTCCCTCAGATTACAAAGATGCACACAATGAGAATGAAGAGAGGAGAAGGAGCTTGAGAGCTTGAGAGCTTCAGATGCTTGAACACTTCTTCTTGGCCCGGGCTCTTTCTCTCTTTTCCTTTGAGTGTATGTGGCGTTTAGGTTCTTCCTGGATGTACACTCTTAAAAATCTTCAGGAAAGCTCTCTATTTCTTCTTCAGCCTTGCTTCATCTTTTATATGAGAGGCTTTGAATAGATCCGTTGAAGAGATCTGTTGGAACTCTTCTAGTTGTTGCTGAACTTTCTATTCTTTTTCTTCTTCAGACTGTCAGCCACTTGGTGATCTTTGAGGTCTGCAAGCATATAAGAAAGTGTTTAGATAAAATAGTGTTTCTTTCAGAAAACTCATACCTCTATGTTTCCTGCTGTCACCCAGAAGCGGTAGGTAAGCCCTTTTTGACTGACAGGAGAGAAGAGATCCTATGAGATAAAAGATCTTCTATCAGAAAGATAGAAGATTACGTAGAAGAAATATATTTAACTTTTCATTAGGGGCCAAAGCATTTGAAACATCAGAGTATAAAGGAAATCGATGTTTAAGTTGAAATCTATGTTGTGCTCAAGCCGTTCTTTAAGTAAGGGAAAATCGATATTTGATTGCAAGCAAATCGTGATTTGCCTTATGAAATCGTTACTGCGACCAAATCGTTGTTTCACTTACCAAATCGTTGCTGCGATCAAATCGTTGTTTCACTTAACGAATCGTTGCAGCGACTAAATTGTTGTTTCACTTAACGAATCGTTACACGATCAAATTGTTGTTTAACTTATCGAATCATTACACGATCAAATCGATGTGTAACTTACCAAATCGTTGTCGCGATCAAATCGTTGTTTCACTTAACGAATCGTTGCAGCGACCAAATCGTTGTTTCACTTAACGAATCAATATGAGTGTGAAATCGATGTGGCACTGTGAACAGAAATCGATGTATATTGAATAGACATCGATTGATATTTTCAGTGCAAATCTCACATTAATAAACTTTATATTTATTATTAAAAACATAATATTAAATATATTTAATAATTTTTAATTAATCATAAATTTTGTTATCACCAAAATATAAGGGTAAGATATAAGAGTGGTTCAACATTGAGGTCCAAGAATTCTTCGACAGAAAGAGAGGGTTTGCCAGATCTGGTCATAGAGAAGTTCAAGGTGTCCAACTACTGAGCATCTTGGTGATAATGCTTCTCCCACTTAGATGGTGAGAGCCTTTCACACTTAGATAGGAGGGGAGCAAGGACATCAGACTTGATAAAACCTCTGTGATACTCCCGGAATAGAAATCGGTGGAAGGCAAGAGGAGCTCCCTATCGGACTGTTATTCTGGCCATTACTCTAGAGAATCTTTCAAAGATAGAGGGACCCACAGCAGAGTCCATGAGCAAGTAATGAAGCTTGGGGAGGAAGACAACTTCTGGCAACTTTAAGGTGGCAAAATCTACCTGAATGGAAGTGTTGACAGGGTTTTCAGTCCTGAGCAGTGCATTGGCTCCGCTGAATTGACCAAGCTGAATTTTTGGTAGTTTGTTGATGAACTAAGAGTCTTGGAACATTTGGAACTGCCGGATCAACTTGATTTCCCTCTGAATGAAGGGCCCCATGTATTCCTATGGTGGATAACAAACCACTCAGATAGAGAAAGTTTGTGGTCTGAGGGTGGAAACCTATCAGATCTAGCAAGCACAAAATTCCTGTAGAGAGACTGATGGCCCCGAGCCCACTGGTCTTCAGTCTTAGATTCAGCTGTGGAGATGATTTTAGATTGATCTGATTTGGATATTGGAGAGAGAGAGGAAGAAAAATAGTAAGATGTTCGGTTAGATTACGATGAGGGAGACCAAAAATGGCAGCAAAGGTACACTTTTGTAAGAATTCACAATAGAGGGATCTCCTTCTATTTTCAACAGAAAGAGAGAACCAACGAGGAGGCAATTGAGGTTCAGAAGAGAGAGCAAGTTGCTTAGAAATTTTCCTCTTTTTAGGGGTAGGACTGGGAGAGCCTATCCTGTGAACATGGGAGGACACATATAGGACTGAGTGAAGAATTGCTTCTTCAAACTCATCTTTAATGTTCTGTATCATGTGTCCTTGAACACGAGCACCCTCCGGAATGATGGTGATGAAGGAGGGAGGACTAGGTGGATGAAGAGAAGAGAAGTAGGAGGAGGAGGTACAGATGGTCCAACATATGATGGACCAGTAGATGAGGGAGCAGCTGAGGATGATGTTGGAGGTGCCTCAAATGATGGAGGAGGAGGAATTGCAGGAGAAGAAGTGGGTGAAGAGGAGGAGGTAGCAGAAAAAGGTGTAGGTGAGGAGATGTGTTTTGGAATATGCTTCTTTGAAGGTTCAGGTGTTGGTGGGGCAGAGGAGGTTGTGGGTGGCGAAGAAGGAGCTGGAGTCTGAACACTAGAAGGGACAAGAGGCTCTGGGGGCACAGCAGCAACTTCCACAAGTGCTTGAGATCCAGCTGGCTCTGCCACTGACTCCACTAGCCCTGATGGCCCAACACCAACAACTTCAGCTTCACATGGCCCTGATGGCACTGGCACCTCAACTGATTGCCCTGATGAGCTGACTTCCTCTTCAGAAAGCCCTGGTGGCCGGATAACCTTTTCAGCAAATGGCCCTGATGGCCCTGATTCCTCAACAACTGGCCCTGATGGCCCAACTTCCTTGATGGCCTTAGAAGGCCCGGATTCCTTTTGTACAAGTTGAGTGGGAGCAGGAGGGGCAAGAGAGGATAATTACACCCTCACAAAGTCTGAAAAATTTGTCATTAACTACTTCAAGCTGCCCAACTCACTTCTCATCTCCTGGAGCTCAACTTTAACTGCTCCAATCTCCTTGGCTTCAGTGCTTCAACTTAGAAAAATGGATTGAACTTCAGATTGTAGTGAGCACAGAATCTCCCCATGTGCATTTAATCTATTGATGGCAGGCTTCGTGTGCACATGAATCCTCTTCTTCTTTGATTATGGTGTTCCTTCCTGGTGAGTAGAGGAATTCTGGGGCAACACCCTTTGTCTTTCCACCAGAGATGATAATGGGCTCCTCGACCTCATCTGAAACATCTTCAACAATTCCTTCCTAGAATGGATCTACAGGAGCACTAACAAGAGGCTCCCCCTAAATCTCTGGCTCCCCTTGAGCTGGAGCATCTTCCAACTGAACATCTGTTGTGTGGCCTGGTGCCACAACTTCGGAGTAACTTCTGCCTGATTATCTTCCATAACAATGTCTGTGGCAGGAAGACTGGGAATGTTTTCCATGGGAGTTTGTTCATGCTCCCCCTCAACATGAGCAACAGTCTCTAAGATGACAGATTCTTCAATTGTAGGAGCAGGGACTGTAGAGGGGATTACTACTTCAGATGAATGCCCAACGGGCTCAATGTGCTCAGGAGCTATTTCTTCAATCCTCCTCACAACTGCAGGAGGTTCCTCAATTCTGACATCTGCTTCTACCTCTGCCTCTACCTCTGCCTCTACCTCTGGGACTGGTTGAACTTCAGGGGCTTTACCAATGATGGCCTCTCCTTCTGCCATTGAGGTTTTGGTCCAAATGTTTCCCACTAGAGAGAAACCACTTTTCTTCAAGTTCCTGGATCGAATAGGTTGGCCCATCTTCTCCATCACTTCTCCTTTCAGGTCAATACCATAATCCTTGAAAATTCTGGTAAGCAATTGGGCATATGGAAGTGATACTGTTAATTTATTTTTCTTGTCCCATATCATCTCTGCAACAAACTTTATTCTCTCAATTATAACTTGAGCCATGTTGATGTCTTGATTTTGAATGGCCTAGAACATCATATCTGAATCTCCTTTTGGGCAAGTTGAGAAGGTGGTGCTCCTCGGCACCAAAATCTGACAGACTATAAAATGTAAAATTCTGTTGAATGCATATAGCTTGTTGATGTCGATTTTTCCATCCTTCAATCTATACTCTATTCTGATGATTCGTAGTCCCTTAGCATAAATATCCACTGAATCCACCCCACTGTGACCATCTTCATCCACTTCAACCTCTGAATGGCTTCCACAATACTGTGCATCCCATGCTTCTCTAAATCTTCAATATCTACTACCTTGTTTCCACAAAGCTTGATCCTAAGAGCCGTAAACCGTTCCTGTTGATCCGTCGTGAGGAAGGCGACGCTGTAACCACCTACGCTGCCGAAACTCCTAGAAGCAGCCATGGAATCGAACAAGAAAGGTTTCTGTAGGATCGAGGGGAAGAGAGGAGCAGGAACCCTCAAGAAATTTGAGCGGGAACAGAGGAATTCTTCGAAACCTCACAGAGGGGATTCTGAAGTCGATGAGGGTTTCGCAAGCAAGCAAATTGAAGGAGATGAGAGAGAGAGATGAAATCGATGCGGCAAGGATTTCGGACTTAACAGCAGGACATAAAGTGGCTTTTTGAAACGCCAGAGCATTAAAAGCGGATAACGACAAAAGAGGAGATGATTACGCAAATAATAAAGAATTGATCTTGAAACGCCATAGCAATTTATAATGCACGCACTAAAGGATTTGCTTAAATTTTAGCGGGAGGGGCAAGTATTATTCTGAAAATTTTTTATTATTTCAGTTACGTACAGACATATCTGTTATAAATTACACATGCCTAGTTCCCTTCTAAGAGACGTAAATCTCTCTTCAGGTAAGGCTTTTGTAAAGATATATGCTAACTGATTTAGAGTATCTATAAAGGAAATATTTATATTACCATTAGCTACATGATCTCTAATAAAATGATATCTGACCTCTATGTGTTTCATCCTAGAGTGCTGAACTAGATTTTTCATGAGATTTATCGCACTTGTGTTGTCGCACAGTAATGGGATGGTCTTGATGTGCAATCCATAGTCCTCAAGCTGTTGCTTTATCCATAGAAGTTGAGTGCAGCAGCTCCCAGCAGCTACGTATCCAGCTTCAGCTGTTGATAGTGCTACTAAATTTTGCTTATTTGAAGACCATGAAATCAAGCATCCTGCAAGAAAAATTGACAACCACCACTGGTGTTTTTTCTATCTACTTTAAATCCAGCATAGTCAGTATCAGAATATCCAATTAAACTAGTTTCACATGATTTAGGATACCATAGTCCTAGGTCATGAGTTTTAGCTAAATATCTAAGATTCTTTTAATAGATATAAAATGAGATTCCTTAGGATCAGATTGGTATCTTGCACACATGCATACACTAAATAAGATATCAGGCCTACTGGCTGTTAAATAAAGCAATGATCCTATCATACCTCTATAAAGTTTTTAATCAACTTTATTACCTTCCTTATCACTGTCTAACCTGGTAGATGTGCTCATTGGAGTGGACAGTGGTTTGACATTTTCAAAACCAAATTTCTTTAGAAGTTCCTTGGTGTATTTTACTTGACTAATATGAGTTCCTTCATTGCCTTGCTTTATTTGCAACCCAAGAAAATAGTTGAGCTCTCCCATCATGCTCATCTCAAATTCTCCTTGCATGAGCTTCTCAAAATACTTACACAAGGATTCATCAGTAGAACCAAATATAATATCATCTACATAAATTTGCACAAGTAATATATTTTTATTTTTTGATTTAAAGAACAATGAGCTATCTACTTGTCCTCGGATAAAATCATGATTTAATAAAAATACACTGAGTCTTTCAAACCATGCTCTAGGTGCTTGTTTTAATCCATATAATGCTTTCTGTAATTTAAAAACATGATTTGGAAAATCTAGATCATCAAAACCAAGAGACTGTTCTACATAGACTTCCTCCTTTATATAACCATTTAAAAATGTAGATTTTACATTCATTTGAAAAAGTTTTAAATCTAATGCAAATGCATAAGCAAGTAAAATTCGAATAGCCTCTAGTCTAGCCACTGGTGCATAGGTTTCATCGAAATCTATGTCTTCCTCTTGGGAATAGCCTTAAGCAACCAGTCTAGCCTTGTTTCTTGTGATAACACCAGCTTCATCCAATTTGTTCCTGAACACCCATTTGGTGCCAATCACAGGATGGTTTGATGGTCTCGGAACAAGGGACCAAACTTGATTTCTCTTGAACTGATTAAGTTCATCTTGCATGGCTAAAATCCAACATTCATCAGATAGTGCTTCATTGACTGTCTTCGGCTCTATTTGAGACACAAATGCTAGATAATCACAAGGAATAATATTACCTCTTGTTCTTACCCCAATTGATGGATCTCCAATGATGTTGTCTATAGGATGATCCTTTTTGTACCTCCATTCCTTTGGAATATCATCATGAATAATGTCTTTCTGTTGTAGTTCTTCCAATGGTGGATCTTCATTATCTTTAATAGTTGTTTCCTTCAGTTTCTTAGAGAGAGTTTCTGCATTTTCATCATCACTATCGACTTCCTTTCTCAAGTAAGGGTTAGACTCATCAAAAATAACATGAACAGTTTGTTCAATTAATAAACTTCTTTTATTAAAAACTCTATAGCCTTTAGGTTTAGAAGTGTACCCCATAAAGATCCCTTCATCAGATTTAGGATCCAGCTTACCTAAGTCTCTTTTACCATTGCTGTGAATGAAGTATGGGGATCCAAATGTTCTGAGATGTCTGATCTTCGGCTTCCATTCCTTGTATAACTCATATGCAGTTTTCTTCAGGATTGGCCTGATCATGACTCTATTGATAATATAACATGTTGTATTAACTGTTTCTATCTAGAAATACCTTGGAAGGTTATACTCAGACACCATGGTCCTAGCCATATCCAACAAAGTTCTATTCTTCCTCTCAGCTACTTCATTTTGTTGTGGTGTTCTAGGTGCTGAGAAATTGTGTTCTATATCTTGATCATTACAAAATTCTGCAAATTTATCGTTCTGAAATTCTCCTCCATAATCTGAACGAATACTGATGATGCTGAAATTTTTATCATTTTGAACTATTTTACTGAACTTCACAAAACTTTCAAATGTGTCATCTTTATACTCTAAAAATGATACCCATGTGAATCTTGAGAAATCATCAACAATTACAAATCCAAAGTTCTTTCCTCCCAGGCTGGTAGTTCTCATTGGCCCAAACAAATCCATATGTAGCAATTCTAATGGTTTGGAGGTGGTGACTACTGTCTTTGATTTGAAGGAAGATTTTGCATGCTTCCCTTTTGCACAAGGTTCACATATACTGTCAAGTCTTGTGTTTATCTTCGAAAAACCTTCTACTAGATCATGTTTGATAAGTTTTCTTATTCCATCCAAGCTACAATGGCCTAACCTTCTGTGCCATAATTTAGCATTCTAATCTTTATTTGTTGCCAGACAAATGTCTTGATCTTTAAGTTCTTCTAGATGCAGTACGTAGAGGTTCTTTTCTCTACTGGCTTCGAAGACAATTGCACCATCCTTGATGATTAAGCACGTAGATTCCTGAAACTTGATCTGGTGACCCTTGTCGCATAGCTGACTAATGCCAATAAGATTGTGCTTAAGTCCTTTGACGCATAGAACATCTTCTATAAGGATTCTATCTTGACTTCCAATGGATCCACAACCAATTACTGACCCTTTTCCATTGTCGCCATAGGTGACTGTGCCTTCTTCACTTTTGATGTGAGAGAATAGTTTCTTGTTACCTGTCATATGCCTTGAGCACCCGCTATCAAGGTACCACTTTGATGCTCTAAGGCTTCCCTGTAATAAATCAATGAGATTTAGGTACCCAAGGTCTTTTGGGTCCTGATTGGTTAGTTTCTTCATAGTTTCTTTTGGGAATCCATCTTAGGTGTTTGGTTGTGCATATTATTTTAGCGTGACCTAACTTGTTACAGTGTGTGCAGCAAGGAATGTTGTTCGTTATTCTATTTGGCGTATGGTTTTTATTTTTATTTATTTTGTAATCAGGATTTTATTCAGCTTTGAATTTTGGAGTTGGATATATTTTAGGATGAATTAGGGTTTTCTCATTTTCTGGTGGAGTATATCCTAAGCCATACTTCTTATTGCCTTATTTTCTTACTCCTTTTAATGCTAAGGAAGATTTACCATTTGTAAATTTTTCAACTGTGGCCATTAGATATTCATTATCTTTTGTTAGTGTATTGATTTCATTTTTAAGTTCACTTGTAATTTCCTGATTTTCTAAGTTTTATATGTTTTCATTTTTATTCTTTAAATCTTCATGTAACAGTTCATTTCTTTTTTTTAATTCCGAAATTTGTTTTTCTAACTGTTTAGTTTCAGATTTTAAATCCGAGATAGTATTTCTAAGCATGCATAATTTTTCTTGGTTATTTTTAACAACTTACAAACATCTTTATATTTACCGTATAATTTGTTAAATGCATCCTCTAGACTATTTGAATCAGATTCATTGCAAGAAGTGAAAGATGAGTCCGAAGTTACCTTTTCATCAACATTTTCCATGAAGGCTAGGCTGGCCTTTTCTTCTTCTTCTTCGTTGGAGCTTGACTCACCGTCTGAGTCACTTTCGTTGTTCCATGTAGCAGCCATGGCTTTCTTCTTGTATCTTCTGAATTTCTTTGTGTTGTCCTTTTTCTTGAACTCAGTTTTCTTTAACTTGGGACACTCGGCTTTGATGTGTCCAGGCTTCTTGCACACATAGCATATCGGTTCTGGTTTCGTAACATCTTTGCCTTCAGGTCTTTTAAAGTCTTTACCTTTCTTGAAGTATCTTCTTCCTAACTGGTATTTTTTCTTGGCTAGAATGCGCTACAGTCTTCTGGAGAGAAAGGCTTCTTCATCTTCACTGCCTTCATCACTTCTTTCACTTTCTGACTCGCCCTCAAAACTACCTTCTGTGGCCTTTAGAGCATTGCTATGTTTCTCCCTACTGGAGGATTCTCCAAGCCATTCCATATTTATCTCATGAGCCATTAATGACCCAATGAGCTTTTCAAGTGACATTTTTCTGAGGTCGTTGGCTTCTTCTATGGCTGTCACCTTTGGAGTCTATAAGGTTGGTAGAGATCTTAGTATTTTTCTCACCATGTCTCCAATTTCATAAATTTTTCTGAGTCTAGACAAACCATTGGTGATATCTATAAATTTGCTGTACATTTGGGTGATGGACTCTCCTAAATGCATTTGAAATCTTTCATATTGAGCTACTAGGGTGTCTATACTTATTTCCTTTACCTTGTCAGTTCCTTCATATGTGATCCTTAATTTTTCCCACATTTCCATAGATGACTTGCAGGCGAAAATCCTGTTGAATTCTTTCTTGCTCAGAGCACAGCACAGTATACTTTTAGATTTACTGTTTAGGGATATTTTCTTCTTGTCATCATCTGTCCAGTTTTCTCTATTGTTGAGTACCACTAGGTCTCCTTTGATGATAGACCAAAGTTGGAAATCGAGACCTTAAAGAAAGAACTCCATCCGAGTCTTCCAATAGTTGTAATCTTCACCATCGAATAGAGGAGGTCTGTTGACGGACTGACCTTTTACATATCCTTGAGCTGCCATTTATCTTTGCCCTAAAGATCGTGAGATCTTCTTCTTGAAGAGACTTGGCTTTGATACCACTTGTTGCCCAGATAGCAAGCCCAGGGGGGGTGAATGGATTGCTTAAAAATTCTTTTAGTAGAAATTCTTGTAAATAAAACAAACTAGACAGACAACACTAAGATTGATAGTTAGGGTTAGTGTTAGTCAAACCCAACAAGCAAGCACAAAGACAACAGAAAGTTTTATCCTGGTTCGGACCTCCTATCCTAAGAAGTCCTACGTCCAGTCCCCAAGCAACCACTTGGGAATTCACTATACAAGGGTACAGTCTCCCTTAAGGGCACTTACACATCCAGCCGCAGCTGGCCTTCTCTTCTCAACCAGAAGAGGAATAACACCACCTGTACCAATAGGTCTTCTCTTCACACCAGAAGAGGATCAACCAAAAGGAATGCGTTGTTTAAAGAAGGCCCCAAGATCAAGCTTATAATCACTTGCTTGATCTGAGGCGAAGTCTGAGAGACACTAGATGATTACAAGATGACTCACTCTCAGGACTACGCAAGCTCTCAAAAACACATGCACTATTCTCACAGAGAGCTAAGAGCTACTAATGGTTGGATTGGACGAGCTGGCTCTGGTTGTTCTTCAGGTGACTGAAGTTTTAAGCTTCTCAAGGTTCAAAGATTTGAATAGTCTTACTAGCTAACTACTTTACTTGGAGTCACCAGTCTTCTATTTATCTTCTTTGAAATAGTTTTGACCGTTGTCGTATCTGTTGAGATATCTGTTGTCTCACAGCTTCATGCTCGTTAGAGAGACTGGTTCGAAGCAAGGAGTAGGTGAGCCTACAGACATTAATGCTTGGATTGACACTTACACCTTCAAGGAAAGATTGTCTGAAGCTTTTATCCTTTTTGTCAGGTTGACAACTCCATCTTTGATGTGCGTTTTTACAAAAGTCCTGCATACAATAAATGCTGACACCTAGACAACTTTTCTTTGTCTAAATTGTCAGTCAACATTAGTTGTCATGCAGTATGAAGATACACCAAAAAAGGAATGTTATTCTGTCATCACATAAAGCAAGACTTTATGTGACAAGAGAAATAAGCAAGGATATCATGTGGAAATATTGTACTAACACAATAAATGATCAAGAACTTTAGGATACAATAAGATGCACAGGAAGGCTTTTTGAAATCCACAGAGTATTGAGAATATGCATATTATGAAAATAAGAAGATAAAGCAAGACTGTTCAAGAGCTATATAAATTTATTTGAAAGTAAGGAACATTATGTGTAGAAATGATGTTGATATCAAATCGATGATGTAATCATGTGAGAATGTAATCCATGTTGAGATCAAGTCGATGTGAACAAAGTTCATGTATTAATGAAATGAAAGGATGTTCTGTACAAAATTGTTAGTTAACAAAAATAGATGAGTAGATGAAATCGTTGTTTCAATAGAATCTTTGTTTAGATGAAATCGATCATGAAATCGTTATTTTAAGGAAGAAATCGTTGTTTTGATCAAATCGTTCTTTAAGTGATGGCAAATCGTTGTTTCGATCAAATCGTTCTTTAAGTGAAAGTAAATCATTATTTCGATCAAATCGTTCTTTAAGTGAAAGCAAATCGTTTGTTTCGATCAAATCGTTGTTTAAGTGAAAGAAAATTGTTGTTTCGATCAAATTGTTCTTTAAGTGAAAGCAAATCGTTGTTTCGATCAAATTGTTGTTTAAGTGAAAGTAAATCGTTTGTTTCGATCAAATCGTTGTTTCTATCAAATCTTTCTTTAAGTGAAAGTGAATCGTTGTTTCGATCAAATCATTGTTTAAGTGAAAGAATATCGTTTGTTTCGATCAAATCATTGTTTAAGTGAAAGCAAATCATTGTTTTACTTATGAAATCGTTGTTTCACTTATGAAATCGTTGTGAGACCGAAATCGTTATTTTATGTGACTTACAGAATCGTTATGGCGATTGAATCGTTGTTTCTATAAAGGAAATCGTTGTGTACTTAGACAAAACCGTGTGTGAGGATAACTTACAGATTTGCTAGATTTATTTTCTGTGGATAATCTTTAGAACGAGTTGTTCGAAAGCATTTTACAATGTTTTGTTAATCACTAAAAATTACATATATAGTTAATGATTTTATATGGAGATGGACTCAACATCATAATCATTAAGAGACTCTTGGGGAAGGGTCACCATCATGCTGGGGTTGAGAAGAGGAGAGCTAGGGCACCAGGAAAGGAGGACGGCCAAGAACCCAGCTTCTTCTCCAACCTTTCACTGCTGCGACCAGTGCAGAAGACCTGTCTTAGAAGCATCCAAAGGTAGGTGATCTCAGGTTCAAACTTAACATGGCATATACCATCGGAAAGCTCTTCAAGTCTACTTTTATTTGCTCCTATTTTGCCCAATTTGCATTGCCTATGTTAAGAGTATTAAGCATTTTTTCATCACCACACAGTTTTAGGACTTTTCTTGTTAATCTCATGATTCATGCATCCCTAGGTCACATTAGGTGAAACTAAAATGACCAGGTTCTTCCTCTTCAAGTTTCCAACATGTTTCATGTTGAGCATTACGTCAAAATACCTTTATAACCTTGAGTTTCGAGCCAAAATACGAGATCGCGCATACTAGTAAACGATCTGTCTGCCGGTTTGAATCACGACTGGTCCAATGGTTACGATTCAGTGACTTAAATTGCGACGACTGTGTCCGTCACAAATTTGACATGTTCTTGATGATTTCCAATTGACCAATCATGACATATAGGTTTACCCTAACCCCCATATGCTTCGTTTTGCTTGGTATTTGGGTTTTCGACCATTTGTGAACCGTGAGGATGCGACTAGTCGTACCGTCACGATTTGACTTGTTTCTACCCATGGATTCCATGCATGTTCTTATATTTAGATTTTGAAAACCTCTCAAGAATGCGACGCATCGAGGCGTCACGATTCTGAGTCAAAGCGACCCATTGGTTGTCGCGTTATAAACGCGATCGTTTAAGCCGTCACATTTTTCTTTTGTTCTGACAAGATCCCTTTGCATAAAACTATGTCACGAAGTTTTCATTGAATGTCTGAATCACAACCGGTGGTACTGTTGTGATTAGATTCGTTTTCCTGCTCTCGATTTTCAGGACTATTTCGTATTTAAGGACCGTTGCGTGAACGCATCGCCTGCAAATGTCGCGTTTATGTTTAGCAATCAATTGCTTACATCGATTGTCATGAACACGTCCACCTTACCCGTCGTGATTTAAACACGACAAGTAAGACCGTCGCGATTTAGAGATTACTCACAGAGTCATATTTGACTGTGTACTGTCCTTTGAAGTGCGATGTTTGAACCTGTCGTGATTTAAAGGCCAACCCGAGACTGTTTTCTTTAGTTGTACAGTCAACCATGTGCATGTCTTACTGTTATATCGTGTCATTTAGTTATTCAATGGCCTAAAAGTTATCAACCTACATGAAAACTATAAGAACATGAATCTCTATTCTAAGTGTTCTTAACGATTGTTTGATTCCATTTACCATGTCATTGCTATGAGCTATGTCCATACTCTAGCTTGTTTACAACTGAAACGTGCTGCATGTTAAAAATTACAGCAACCATTAGACTGAATTGCATACCACGTCATGTGTCCATGTTAATTGATCTCTGTTTTGTTTTAAACTGATGGATTGTTGATTGATACTCATTCTACATGACACATTGCACATAAAGGCAGCCTTCTCTTGGGGATTTGGAAACTCTCGGCCCATCATTCCATATCAGCAGACTAGTGACCTTTTCTCTAAGACCTCCGTAATTCTCCATACTCCGTGGATTCCCTCATGGAGACCGAGCTGGTTGTACCATTCAAGTTCTTAGACGATAGAAAGCACTTCTGTTCTTATCTTCTTCTCGTGAGAGTGATTTGATACATTGAAATCAATCCATTAAATGTAAGGATTGGACTAAAGTGATTATGCCGTTATGCTACCAAAATTTACTCAGGATCATGTCCACTAGCATTATTCTCTATAATCTTTGACATGATCATTAGTACATAATTGTCTATTGTTGGAATTCATATTGTTCATAAATGAATGAATGGAATTACCAGAAACTATTGGAACTTCGGTTCATAACCATGCCTGTGCAAATAGGGCCCAGTCTGGTCCTGGGAGGAGCACCCGGACTACTTATAATCGTGAGAGTATATGATCCATTGAGGTGTCTGGCAATCACCTAATTGACTGCAAGATTGATTTGGGTAATTTCCACATTGTTATTGAATGATTGATTAATTGATTGAACTGTTATATGTGAAATGGCCAAATCTATTGTACATGTCATCGTTATTGAATCCAATATGTCATTGTTCACTAGAATTCTATGGAATTTCAACTTGCGATGTCCATTGAACAAGTTATTGAATATTGAATTTCTTCCATTGATAAATGATTGCACTATCATCCATCTCATTGTTAATCATTCCATCTCACACGAGAATTGTCATTGAATTTGTTTACTGAACCGTCCTACTACATGTTATAGCTTGGAATTGTCACTATCGTTATTGTCATGAGTATTGCATGTTAGTATCTTACCGCTTAACATGTTAATTACATAAAGTATGCCTGCACCATGAAATATAAATCTTATTGGGCGCTAGTGCGCTCACACCTGCTTCCCTTAATATTTTCAGGTGATGATTATGAAGAACTAGAGAATGATGGATCAGGAAGAGTGACGAGCTTCTCAAGTGTACCTATCATGTCAGCCATCGAGATTAGAGTCCATAGAGTGTGTAATAGTTAGGTTTATTTTCTTGATGTCTTATGTACTTTGAAATGCAATAATGGGCTCCATGTTTGGCTCTGATTATGTAAGGTTTTAAGTTAGTTTTGATGGAAATGAAATAAACAGTATTTGGCTAGCAATATTATTGTGTCAAGTCTTTTGTTATACTTAGTTGTCACTCTGAACTACTCGACTGTGATACTCATACTTATATCGCTCACGCTCTCGACGTTTATTTCCGCTGCTAAATGTCGGGGCATGACAGTTGGTATCAGAGCCTAGGCTTTCCCTTAAGTTCTAGGCAAACAGGAAATTGTTACGCTTAGTCAAGACAAAACTCCCCATATGTCAACATGTTAGAAATCAACAGTGAGATTGGGGTAGAAACATGGGCTAGGTCATCTAGTTAGAATCAGGTTGAGATAAAGATAATGTCTAATGATCATGATGTGGTTATCTTAAAGGATTGCAATGGCTGCTACTCGTGAAAGAGAGCTACAAAGAACCATCAACACATTGACCCAAGCCCTATTGTAGGCCACCCAAGGAAGACCTGAGAATCAAGGAGATCTCCACAGAAATGTTTGCAGTATGAACCCACCGAGATTTGGGGGTAGCACAGACCCGGATGAGGCTAAGCATTGGCTGAAGGAAATGGTGCGTGCATTCCTCGTAATGGAATGCATGAATGAGAACAAAGTTACTCTGGCTACTTATCAGCTAGAGAGGGAAGCACATGCCTGGTGGGAGTCGATTAAGGCTACACTAGGAGATGCCGAAGCCACCTGGGCACAATTCCAGGAGTACTTCAATAATAAGTACTTCTCAGATAGAGTGTAGGAGAGAAAGGCGGCGTAGTTTGCCAATCTGAAACAACGGAGTCTTTCCGTAGCTGAATACGAGGCCCAGTTCTCTAAGCTGGCCCATTATGCCCCGCACTTGGTCCAAACTGAGCGGTTGAAGGCCAAGAGGTTCATGAGCGGTCTGAGGCCCTAGTACATTACACAACTGGGACTGATGGATCTGCAAACATACCCAGAGATGGTGAGGAAGGCACTACTACTAGAGGACTCTCTAGCTATTGCTGAAAACATCAAGAACAACATGATGAAGAGGGAACAAGGGATGATATCCAAAAGGCCACCAGCTATGATCAGAACAAAGAGGCTGATTGGACAAGCTGGGAACCATCCGGTTAAGAAGTTCAGGGATGGAGGCAACCAACAAGCCCCCATCAACAGAGAGTTATGCAAGCACTATGACAAGGCTAGTCACAGGTCTGAGGACTGTTGGAAGGCGCTGGGGAGATGCCTAAATTGTGGAAGCCAGAGCCATTAGATTTCTGACTGTCTGCGAATGAATAATCAGACACTGGCAACATACCAAGGAGGACAAAAGTGCCAAGGTAGACTGCAAGTGCTGCAAGAACCAACTACATCAGAGGAAGGCGGTGTGGTTGAAGGTACACTGACTATTCTATCGCGTTCTGCATTCATCCTATTTGATACGGGAGCTACTCATTCCTTCATATTACAAACTTTTGCTGATACTCTACATGTAAAACCCACTCCAATGAAATTTGAACTAGTCATGTCAACCCCTATTGGTTCTAGCACCAAACATAGAAACCACTATCCATCTAGTGAGGTGTTAATTGGAACTCAAAATTTACCTGCAAATTTAATATGCATGGACATGGAGGGTTATGATGTGATACTAGGAGCAGACTAGTTGTTTGAACATGGGGCTAGTGTCAACTGTAAGAAAAGTAGGGTAACATTTAGTCCGCATCCAAAGCTAGTGTTCTCGGGAGATAGACATCACAGGAGACTATCCCTCATATCTGCACTACAAGCCAAGAGAATGATGAGGAAAGGTTGTATAGCCTTTCTAGTTGTTGTGGTCATCAAGAAAGAAGGAATCAAGATTGAGAACATTCCTATTGTCAGCGAATACACTGATGTATTCTCTAAAAACTTGCCAAGTATTCCTTCTGAGCGAGAGGTTGACTTTACTATTGAGTTGATCCCTAGAGCAGGACCAGTATCTAGGGCACCTTATAGAATGTCCCCCGCAGAACTGAAGGAATTAAAGGAACAACTGATGGAACTGCTAGAGAAAGGGTTTATCCGACCAAGCACATCACCCTACGGTGCACCTATTCTTTTCGTTAAGAAGAAGGATGGGTCGACGAGATTATGCATAGACTACAGACAACTGAATCAATTAACAATAAAGAAGAAATATCCCTTTCCAAGGATTAATGTATTATTCGATCAACTGTCTGGAGCTCAATATTTTCTAAGATCGATCTTAGATCTGGCTATCATCAGTTGAGGATCAAAGGAGAAGATATACACAAGAGAACCTTCCGAAGCAGGTACGGGCATTATGAATTCATTGTTATGCCTTTTCGACTGACAAATGCTCCTGCAGTTTTCATGCAACTGATGAATAGTATTTATCACCCATACCTTGATAAATTTGTTGTGGTGTTTATTGATAATATACTGATCTATTCCAAGATAAAGGAATAACACGAAGAGCATTTTAGGATAGCACTACGAATTCTAAAGGATAATAAGTTGTACGCCAAGCTGAGTAAGTGTGACTTTTGACTAGAAGATGTATCCTTCTTGGGTCATGTAGTAACCAAGGATGGTATCGTTATTCATCCATCAAAGGTAGAGGCTGTATTGAAGTGGGAAAGACTAACAAGTGTCACAGAGATCAGAAGTTTTTTGGGATTAGCAAGGTATTACAGAAGTTTCATAAAGGATTTCTCAAAGATCCCAATGCCATTAACCAAGCTGACCAGATAGGAAAACCCATATGTGTGGACTGATAAGTGCGATGAGAGCTTTAATAGCTTAAAGAAGTGTCTGACCTCTGCTCATGTCCTTGCCCTACCCACTGATGAGGGAGGATTTGAAATATATTCACATGCTTCTTAAACAGGTTTAGGATGTGTCCTAATGCAACAAGGAAGGGTAATAGCATATGCCTCAAGATAGTTAAAAACCCATGAAGCAAATTATCCAGTACACGACTTGGAATTAGCAGTTGTAGTGTTCGCCTTAAAAATATGGAGGCACTACATTTATGGTGAACAATTTAAACTCTTTTCTGACCACAAGAGCCTGAAATATCTCTTCTCACAGAAGGAGCTCAACATGAGGCAAAGAAGGTGGTTAGAGTATCTCAAAGACTTTGACTTTTCCATTCAATATCACCCAGGAAAAGCCAATGTGGTGGCAGACGCTCTAAGTAGACAACCACGAGCTATGCTAGCTAGTATGATGCTGGGCGAATGGAAGTTGCTAGAACAATTTGCAAGTCTGAATTTAGATATGGAGGAGTAGGACAAACAAATGATGGTTTCTAACATCAAGGTACAATCCGATCTACTCACTAAAATCAAAGAGAAGCAAGTAGCAGATCCTTTCTTAGTTGATATTAAAGAGAAGCTAGAACATAGACAAGATTTCTCCCTAGCACATGATGGAAGGATGTTGTTCTAAGGTAGAACATGTGTACCAGATCTGGAAGACCTCAAAAAGAAGCTACTAAAAGAAGCTCACCAGTCAAAGTATACCATTCATCCCGGATCAACAAAAATGTATCAGGACCTAAAAAGGTCTTATTGGTGGCCGAATATAAAGAGGGATGTGGCCGACTTTGTGGCACATTGCTTAACCTGCTAGCAAGTCAAGGTTGAACATTTCAGACTTGCGGGTGGATTACAACCACTGGACATCCTAGAATGGAAGTGGAATAGTATTGGTATGGATTTTATAATGGGATTGCCTAGGACTAGAGGAGGTATGGATGCCACATGGGTAATAGTAGACAGATTGACTAAGTTAGCTCATTTCTTGCCAATTAAGAGCACGTGAACAGTAGATGTGTTGGCGGCACTCTATGTCAAAGAAGTGGTTATATTGCATGGGATTCCATCCACTATAATATCAGATCAGGATCCTAGATGCACTTCACACTTCTGGAAGGGGTTACAAGTAGCACTAGGTACCAAATTAAACTTTAGCACTACCTTTCATCCACAAACGGATAGTCAAACTAAAAAAACCAATCAAATAGTGCAAGACATGCTCTGGGCTTGTGTGATTGATTTTCGGGGATGCTGGAATGAGCAGTTATTTTTGATTGAGTTTGCATATAACAATAGCTATTAGGCAAGCATCAAGATTGCAACGTTTAAAGCCTTATATGGCAGGAGTTGCAGATCACCTCTTTGTTGGGAGGAGGTTGGAGAAAATCAATGGGTTGGACCTAACTTAGTAGAAGCGACTGTCAGGAAGGCTCTGTTGGCCCACTTACGGTTGGCAGTAAGACTAACCTAGAGGGGGGGGGTGAATAGGTAATCTAAAAAACTGAAATAAAATCACCACTTGAAAATGTTTGCTTAGTCTAAATAAGCGTGTGCTAGGAAGTTAAATGCGCGGAAGTAAGCACACAAAGATCATAGAGATTTATCCTAGTTCGGACCTCCTATCAATCAGGAGTCCTATGTCCAGTCCCCAAGCAAACTCTTGGGATTTCACTAACCACCAAGTAACATTGGTCTTCCCTTAAACAAGGGGCATACAACACCCAACACCCAACTGATCTTCTTCTCTTTCCCGGGCAAGAAGGCAGCCCACTTCTCTTACAGGTCAAGAAGCCAACCTTCTGGTACAAACCACAATGTGGTTCTTCCCTTAACACAAGGGTAACACTTATACTACAAGCCTTCTCTTCCAACCGAAGAGGAACACTTCTGAACCCAGAAGCTAGGACCTGAAGCCCCTAGATCAAGCTCTATATAAACAATGAAATGTTTGATCTAAGACTGAGCCTAAGAAGAAAAGAATTTACAGGACAAGACTCTCCTTAGGCTAAACCCCCAGTTCTCTCTTTCAAATACACAGAGACACATAGAGAGAGAATGAGGAAGAAGGAAGACAGCTTGAATAGGCTCGAGCTCTCTTCCTTTCTTGCTTGAGTGTGTATGAATTTGGATGCTCACTGAATGTACACTCTTTGAACGATCTTCAGGTTCACTCTGTCTTCTTGTTTTTCTTCTACTATCTCTTCTCTCTTTTATGGAGCAGCTTGACGAGATTCGTTGATAGATGGTCGTCGGAGATTCTTGGCTCTCTTCTTCTTCAACTCTCTTTCTTGAGTATAACGGCTTCCTTCTTGTGCCTACTAGCTACTTGGAATGGGGGAAGATGTTCTAGCTGGTGCACACTTCCAAGGATGCCAGCAGTAGGTCCAAGATGTTGACTGTGTGTAGAGGTGGATCTGCATACATTAAATGCAAGGCAGATGATTAGACTCGTGAAGTCTTTTATCAGGTGACTCATACCACTTTTTGCCTTTTGTCTATATTTCCTGCAAATAGCTAGAAATGTAATGTAGGTGCTTTTCTTTTGTTGTAGGAAGGAAGAGATCCTATGAGATAGGCAAAAAGATCTTCAATCAGAGAAATAATAAGTTAACCATATGAAGTACATTTGAACTTTCATTTGAGCGCCAAAGACATTTTGAAACATTTGAAATGTAGAGGCAATCGATGTTTCAGATTCAATCAATGTTTCATATAGGTAATCAATGTTTGAACATAATCGATGTATAGGACAATCGATGTTCAAGTGAAACGTAATCTATGTTGTAACTGAAATCGTTGTTGAACTGAAATCGATGTTTGAATGAAGTCGATGTTTGAGTGAAATCGATGTTCTAAATGAAATCGATGTTTGAGTGAAATTGATGTTCTAAATGAAATAGATGTTGAACCAAAATCGATGTTTGAATGAAGTCGATGTTTA
Source organism: Colocasia esculenta (assembly GCA_014218235.1). Classification (NCBI taxonomy): domain Eukaryota; kingdom Viridiplantae; phylum Streptophyta; class Magnoliopsida; order Alismatales; family Araceae; genus Colocasia; species Colocasia esculenta. The sequence continues at coordinate 37,512,152 of CM024753.1, forward strand.
AGTGAAATCGATGTTTTAAATGAAATCGATGTTCTAAATGAAATCGATGTTGAACCGAAATCGATGTTTGAATGAAGTCGATGTTTAAGTGAAATCGATGTTTTGAATGAAATCGATGTTCTGAATAAAATTGATGTTTTGAATGGAATCGATATGGACTTTAAAAATAGTAATCAATGTGGCACTTAGTCAGTAATCGATATGCATTGAACAATAATCGATTTAGCTTTTTAGTGCAAATCATGAAATGATAGTGTCATAGTATGTTGTATTTAGGAGGAAAACATGATATTAAATATATTCATGATATTTAAGTTAATCATGAGTTTTGTTATCACCAAAATAAAGGATAAAATATAAGAGTGGTTCAACATGTTCAAATTGTTAGGGAACGTATGAAGATAGCCCAGTCAAGGCAGAAACGTTATGCAGACAAACAAAGGAGAGAGTTGGAATTCCAAGTTGGTGACCATGTTTTCCTGAAGGTCTCAACTTCACAGGGAATTCAAAGATTTGGGATCAAGGGAAAGTTGAGTCCCAGATTATCGGCCCCTTTGAAATTCTTGAAAGGGCTGGACAGGTAGTCTACAAACTAGCCGCACTACCTCCACAACTAGCAAATGTACACAACGTCTTCCACATATCCATGCTGAGGAGGTATCTGATTGATGCTGACCATGTGATTCACCATGAAGACATGGAGATTCGAGAGGAATTGACTTATGAGGAGAAATTGATCAAGATATTGGATTGGAAACTACAACAACTAAGGAATCGTACAATACCTATGGTGAAGGTCCAGTGGAATCGGGAAGGAGTTATAAATGCTACCTAGGAATCAGAGGAAAGAATGAATAAAAACCACCCAGAATTATTCTCAGGTATGGCACTATACTATCGTGCGTAAATTTAAGGACAAAATTTTGTTAAGTGGGGGAGGATGTAATACACCAGAAATTCAGTAATTCAAAAATTAGAAATAAATTGAAAATGATAAATTCAATATTAGAAAAATAGCCAAAAACATATGTGCCATTATCATATGTACAAAAGTACAACGGAAATTTTTTTAAAAATCATAGTTCAACTCTAAATAATATTCCCAAATGACCTACGAAGAAATGTTTACAAAGAAAAATTTGATTGGTCAAGTTTAAGGCATTTTACGACTAATTATCGTAATTAAGAAATAAGTCGAAAAATCATCATCACATGTACTTAATGGAGTTCAAAATATAATAAAATTATAAGGAGACACCAAACAATGGGTAATGATAGCCCATCATAGGTTTTGGACTAATGGACAACTTATGGCCCATGAATAAATGTAAGTAAGAAAAATATCAAGAAATTCGTAGCTCCAATTGGGCATAAATTGGAAAGGGCAATTAGGGCAAAATCCTAAGAAATTAGACTACCATGGCATCTAAGTTCGTGCCCAACCATGTTAGGACATTTCCTAATGGCATTACTACTCTTATTGGGAGGAGAATCCTCAAATCATGGAAGGTACCCAAGCTACAACTGCAACCCCCTTTCCTAAGCACATTAGGACTTGAATAAACCCTAAATCTATAAATAATTGTCAAGAGACTCTTAGGGAGGGGTGACCATTGTGTTGGGGTTGAGAGGAGGCGAGCTAGGGCACCAAGAAAGGAGAAGGACAGCCAAGAACCTAGATTCTTCTCCAACCTTTCACTGTTGTGACCTGTCTTAGAACCATCCAAAGGTAGGGGATCTCGGGCTCAAACTTAACATGGCATATACCATCGGAAAACACTTCAAGTTTACTTTCATTTGCCTTTATTATGCCCAATTTTCATTGCCTATGTTAAGAGTATTAAGTGTTTTTCCATCCTCGCGTAGTTTTAGGGTTTTTCTTGTTAATCTCATGGTTCACACATCCCTAGGTCAAATTATGTGAAACCAAAGTGACAGGGTTCTTCCTCGCCAAGTTTCCAACATGTTGCATGTTGAGCATTTTGTCCGAAAACCCCTAAAACCTTGAGTTTTGAGCCAAAATACGAGATTGCGTAACCCAATCCTTGATTTGTCTGCCGGTTTGAATCGCGACTAGTCCAGTGGTTGTGATTCAGTGACTTAAATCATGACGACTGTGTCCGTCGTGAATCTGACATGTTTTTGATGATTTCCAGTTGTTGCATGGTTTTTCTATTTTCGACCATTGGTGAACCGTGAGGATGTGACCGGTAATACTGTCGTGATTTGATTTGTTTCTGCCCGTGGATTCCATGCATGTTTTATATTCAGATTTGAAAACCTTTCAAGAACGCGACGCATCGAGGCTTCGCAATTCTGAGTCATAGCAACTCGTTGGTTGTCGCATTATAAATGCGACTATTTAAGCCGTCGCATGTTTCTTTCGTTCTAACAAGATCCCTTTGCATAAAACTGTGTGTTATGAGGTTTTCTTTGCATGTCTGAATCGCAACCGGTGGTACTGTCATGATTAGATTTGTATTCCCACCCTCAATTTTTGGGACTATTTCGTATTTACAGACCTTTGCATGAACGCGTCGCCTACAAACATCGTGTTTATGTTTAGTAATCGATTGCTTACGTCGATTGTCATGAACACGTCCACCTTACCCGTTGCGATTTAAACACGACAGGTAAGACCGTCGCAATTTAGAGATTACTCATAGAGTCATATTTGATTGTGTACTGTCCTTTGAAGTGCGACATCTGAACCCGTCATGATTTAAAGGCTAACCCAAGACTGTTTTCTATAGTTGTACAGTCAACCATGTGCATGTCTTACTGTTATATCATGTCATTTAGTTATTCAATGTCGTAAAAGTTATCAATCTACATGAAAACTATAAGAACATGAATATCTATTCTAAGTGTTCTTAAAGATTATTTGATTCTATTTACCATGTGATTGCTATGAGCTATGTCCATACTCTAGCTTGTTTACAACTAAAAAGTGCTACATGTTAAAAATTACAGCAACCATGTGATAGACTGAATTGCATACCACGTCATGTGTCCATGTTAATTGATCTCTGTCTTGTTTTAAACTGATGAATTGTTGATTGAGACTCATTTTACACGACACATTGCACATAAAGGCAGCCTTCTCTTGGGGATTTAGAAACTCTCAGCACATCATTCCGTATCGACAGACTAGTGACCTTTTCTCTACGACCTCGGTAATTCTCCGTACATCGTAGATTCCCTTATGGAGACCGAGTTGGTTGTACCATTGAAGTTCCCAGAAGATAGAAAGCACTTCTATTCTTATCTACTTCTCATGAGAGTGATTTGATACATTGAAATCAAGCCATTAAATGTAAGGATTGAACTAAAGTGATTAAGCCATTATGCTGCCGAAATTTACTCAGGATCATGTCCACTTGCCTTGTTCTCTATAATCATTGACATGATCTTTAGTACATAATTGTCTATTGTTGGAATTCGTATTGGCCATAAATGAATGAATGGAATTACCAGAAACTATTGGAACTTCGATTCATAACCATGCCTGTGCAAATAGGGCCCAGTCTGGTCTTGGGAGGAGCACCCGAAATACTTATAATCGTGAGAGTATATGATCCATTGAGGTGTCTGGCAATCACCTAATTGACTGCAAGATTGAGCTGGGTAATTTTAACACTGTTATTGAATGATTGAATGATTGATTGATTGATTGAACTGTTATATGTAAAATGGCCAAATCTATTGTACATGTCATCGTTATTGAATCCAATATGTCATTGTCCACTAAAATTCTATGAAATTTCAACTTGAGATATCCATTGAACAAGTTATTGAATATTGAATCTCTTCCATTGATAAATGGTCGCACTGTCATCCATCTCATTGTTAATCGTTCCATCCCACATGAGAATTGTCATTGAATTTGTTTACTGAACCGTCCTACTACATGTTATAGCTTGGAATTGTCACTATCATTATTGTCATGAGTATTGCACGTTAGTATTTTACCCATTAACATGTTAATTACGTAAAGCATGTCCGCACTATGAGATATAAATCCTACTGGGCGCTAGTGCACTCACACCTACATTCCTTAATGGTTTCAAGTGATGATTATGAAGAACTAGAGAATGATGGGACCGGGGAAGAGTGAAAAGCTTCTCAAGTGTACATGTCATGTCAGCTATCGAGATTAGAGTCCATAGAGTGTGTAATAGTTAGGTTTATTTTCTTGATGTCATATGTACTTTGAAATACAATAATGGCCCTATGTTTGGCTCTAATTGTGTAAGGGTTTAAGTTAGTTTTGATGGAAATGAAATAAAGAGTATTCAGATAGCAATATTATCATCTCAAGTCCTTTGTTATACTTAGTTGTCACTTTGAACTACTCGACTGTGATACTCATACTTATATCACTCACGCTCTCGTTGCTTATTTCTGCTGCTAAATGTCGGGGCATGACATGTCTAATCTCACTGATAGAATTGATCCCCCTATTCTGGATGAGAAAGAACCTGATAGTGCTAATGTAACGACCCCGAGAACCTGACCCTCAGCCCACGCCGAGGACCCAATTTTCGCGGTCGCCGCCCACAGATCCGGAGACTTGGGAGGGCTATAACATAAACCTAACAGGATATGTAACGGAAGTAAACGTCAACTGCTAAGCTAGAAGCGCACGCACGGAAACAGAAAAGAGAGCGAGACCGCTGCGTACCGCCCTAAGTACAGTCCCAACACACAACTAGTACAAGTAAAGGCAGGGGATAACATATCCCTTAGGGGCATACCCCGAGGGTGATGTACAATGAGAGGGGAAACCACTACTAGCTACGGGGACCTGACTACCACCCCATCTCCTCCACCAGGTGCGCGCCCTGCCACTGCTGAGAAGTCTCACCTGGGAAAAAGGAGGGATGAGCTTCACACAGAAGCTCAGTAGGGACTACCAATCTCCTACTGGCTCTAATAGGCAGAAGAATATATATCAATTAAAAAAACAACAGTTATATCTTCTACCTACAAACAAAAGTGCAGAAGCAAAGCTACAACTAGCGTGGTACGGAAGTACAACATGGTCGGAAACTCCGTACGACTGCTCGTCATGACCACCACATAGCTAGCAAACATAGACAGAGGGAACTCCGCCTGGACAAGGAACACTAGCTACGGAAAACACTACCACTAGTCAACCAATCAGGTGCATCCGCCGACGTCTTATCCTCGACCTAGGTCCTAACCCTCACGTCTCGTCAGAGCGAGGTAGGACATAAAGTACACAATAGTAACTGTTGTAGTATGGCCGGACTACGGTCCCATGCCTGGCCTCTCTAGGTGGTTCCGGGGCCACAAAGAGCGAGGCAATGAGAAAAGGACTAGCTAGACTGTGCTAGGAAGAACTCCCAAAACCGACCTCTGCATCCCAGTCCAACCACGAGAGCTCTACAAACGACTCAACGCCGCTGTCCTAACCACCGTTTTCCCCTCTGCTCCAGAGTCCGCCTGCTCGGCTGCCAACTCGAGCACGCTCGTAGCCCGGAGTACTCCCTCAACAGGCTCCCGAGGACGGGGGTCCCAGGAAATGGTAACAACCTCTCTACGGGACAAGCCCTCAAGTGCCGAGCACTGGGTGACAACTAGTGTAGGACCGTACTAGGGAACTAGTATAGGTGCCACGGGTACAGTAAAAGTGGAAACATCGAAGACTCCACAAAACACGGGACTTCGTAAGACCATAACCTGTCTCTCAGATGTAGTTGCGACGTATCAGGCCGTCGCGACCTCGTCGCGATGCCCTACCCCACCGCGACACTGTTGTGGCAGCCCAAGTCGATGCGACCAGGTCGCGACGTCCAAGAGCGTCGTGATCATGTCGCGACCGGTTGGGCCATCGCGACAAGATTGCGACCTCTATGGTGGTCGCGTCTTCAGCCGAGGGGGGTTCTGGAACAGCCCTCCCGAGAATCAACCCAAAAACATGTTATAAGCATTCCACAGGGGGAGGGGAGCATGCTCTACATGTGTTGAAAGCTGTAAATCACCCAAAGCACCCTTAAAACCCCACAAACATGGATTTACAAGAATCTACGCTTAATGGAAACCTCACTCAAGCACAAGCATGGATTCTTCACACTCCCACACCCCAAACCACGATGAAAACACTATCTCAAAGGGGAGGGAGCATGCTAGGGTGAGAGGATCAAGGGTCCCTACCTCCACAAGTAGAGCCGACCCATTGGGCCTTCACGTAGGAATGACCACCTCCTCCTCTCTCCAAGCACCACGACCACGTCCCCTGCATGAATGGGATGCTACCACCTTAGCACGAGCTCCACGAGCATGAAGAACAGTGAGAAACCGCAAGGGAGCTCAAGAGGGAAAGAAGGGAGAAGAAGGGGAAGTGAGAGGGCGAGAGGGGCAGAATGGGGCGCACCTTCAGTTGTAAACCGACGACCCCCAAGATGCGACGGGTTGGCCCGACGTGACAACAACCATGTCGCGGCGCCCCTATGCGTCACGACCATGTCGTGGCAGCCACCCCCAGCGCGACCCCAAAAGCAGTCAAACCTCGAAGACCGGGAAAAGCAAACGCGACGGCTGACCAGGTCGCGTCAATGTTGTATGCACCTGCCACCCGACACGATCGTTCTGACAGATGGGACAGCAGTCACGTCTGTCAGAAAAGTAGTCACGACGCTGCCAGACGCCGCGATGAGAACGCGACGCCCACCCCCATCGCGACCATGTCGCGACGGCCAGGTCTGTCACCACAAAACCATGTCGCGACGGGCTCCCCTGGCGCGACCATGTCGCGACTAGGGTGCCTGCCGCAACCCTGAGGACAAGTCCAAAGGGCCCAGGAGGGCTGGGCCTTATAGCTAAGAAGGTAGAAGAGTGGAAGGAAAAGGACAGGTTAGGACATGGGTGTATAGTCACTACACTATCTGATGTCCTCTTTGATGTTTATCCTTCCTCCACTTTCAAGACCACTAAAGCACTTTGGGATGAACTTGACCGCATGTATAACCCGAGGACCAAGGTCTGGAAAAATACACTGTAGGCAAGTTTCTCAAGTTCCAAATGGTTGAAATAAACTTGTGGGGGAGTAGGCTCATGAACTTCTCATTATGCTCCAAGGTCTGGCTAAGGCAGATATGAAAATGCTTGAAAAGCTCCAAGTCATGTGTATCATCGAGAAATTGCCCAGATGTTGGGAGACTATTTCTCTTGATGATCTGATGAGGGTTATTGCTATAGAAGAGGTGCATCGAAAGGAGAAGCCTTGCATGCCTGTCGATGCAAGTGTAAACCTACTAATGAGGCATAAGGGGAAAAACTCTAAAGGCAAAACCAAAGTTGATTCCACTTCACAGATGAAACTCAACTATGGTCAAAAGGTACTAGAAGAGTGCTAGGCCTATGGTCAAAAGGGTCATATACACAACGACTGTCCCAAAAAAAAAGAGAAGTTGTTGAACAAGACCCAACAGACCAATCCAAATCCAGCCCATGTCAATGTAGTGACTGGTGGACCTTCTTCTGGTGATGAGTATGTTACTCTTAATCCTCAACTATTTACTATCTATGAACCAAATGAATGGTTGGTAGACATTGGGGCCAATGTACATTTCTATGTTGACAGGTCTAACTTTGTGTCTTATCAGGCCACCCATGATCATTCTGTGACAATGGGAAATGGGAGCACTGCTAGGGTGCTTAGAGTTGGACGAGTGAATCTGAAGTTTTCTTCAGGACGTGTTCTTTCTCTTTCCCTAGTGCACCATGCTCCTGGTGTTCGAAGGAACATTTTATCTGATTCTGTTTTAGTGAGAGAGGGTTATGAAATCAACTTTAAATGTAATAAAGTCGTGATACTTTCCTTGAAGTCTTTTATTGGTAAAGGCTATCTTTCAGATGGGTTGTTTAAAATTTATGTGGACCATGTGTTAAACAGAAAATTAGATGATACTACTTCTAGTTCTGTTTCTGTTCATATTGCTTATAATGTTTCAGATTTATCTAATTTAGGGCATGGACGTTTAGGCCATCTTAATTTCAATTCTTTGAAATGCATGATGAACCTGCAATTGATTCCTGAGCATGCTATTGATAAAACAAAGAAATGTGATATTTGTGTATAGGCCAAACTACCTAGAAAACCTTTTCAATCAGTATTTAGAGATTTAGAGACTCTGGATCTGGTGCATTCAGATATTTGTGAGTTTAATGGTGTGCTAACTAGGGATCACAAGAAATATTTCATTACCTTTATAGATGATTGTAGTAGATATTGTTATGTGTATCTGCTGAAGTCTAAAGATGAGGCTTTACAAAAGGTTATTTTCTTTAAGAAGGAAGCAGAAACACAAACTAGTCGAGTTCTTAAGATGTTAAGGTCTGATAGAGGAGGGGAGTATACCTCTAGTTTGTTTGTGGAATTTTGCCAAGAACATGGCATTGTTCATGAAACAACTGCCTCATACTCTGCACAGTCTAATGGGATAGTAGAAAGGAAGAACCGTGTATTCATTGACATGGTCAAAGATCTCCTGCAGAGTTCGGGACTACCTAGGTATATGTGGGGGGAAGCATTGAATATAGCTTGTCTTATTCTAAATCATCTTCCCCTAAAACATAAAGATAGTAGTCCAATTGAACTTTGAAGAAATAGGAAACCTAGTTTGAAATTTCTTGAAGTGTGGGGGTGCCTTGCAAAGGCACTTGTCCCTGAGCATAAGAGAAAGAAACTGGGACCTAAGACAGTTGATGCAGTCTTCCCAGGCTGTGTTGAAAACAGCTATGCATATAGGTTTCTAGTCATCAAATCAAAAATTCCTAGCATGGATGTTAACACCATAGTCGAGCTTCGTGATGCTACTTTCTTCAAAAATATGTTTCCCATGAAGACTGGTTTACCACAACATCTATCTTCTGAGACTGTAGCCTCTACATCTGATTCCATTCTAGAACATGTGGAAAGAATGACAAATGTGGAGGTTGATGCATCTAGACTCTCTTCTAATTCCAGTGATCAAGAAGAAGAAGTTGAACCAAGGAGGAGTAAGAGACAAAAGGTTGCTAAGGATTTTGGAAGTGAGTTTGTCACTTACCAGATCATTGGTGACCCCCCAACCTTCCGAGATGCCATGGCTTCATCCGAGGCAAGGCATTGGAAGGATGCCATTAAGAGTGAGATGGACTTCATTCTTGCTAATGGTATTTGGGAGTTAGTTGATCATTCTTCTAGTTCAAAAACCATTGGATGCAAATGGGTCTTCAAGAAGAAGCTTAAACTTGATGGAACCATTGAAAAGTATAAAGTCAAACTTGTTGATAAGGGTTTCAAACAATTAGACGAAATAGATTATTTTGATACTTATTCCTCTGTCACTAGGATGACCACAATCCGGGTGCTTATAGCATTGACCTCCATATATAATCTGACAGTCCATCAGATGGATGTCAAGACTACCTTTCTTAATGGTGATCTTGATGAAGAGACTTATATGGATCAGCCTGAAGGATTTGTGGCTCCAGGTAGTGAAAAGAAAGTTTGTAGACTTATTAAGTCTCTGTATGGTTTGAAACAAGCACCTAAATAGTGGCACCAAAAAATTGATATAACTATCATATCTTTTGGCTTTATGGTCAATGAGTTCGATAAATGTGTCTATTAAAAAGTTAAGGGTGATGAATATATAATTCTATGCCTATATGTAGATGATATCTTGCTATTTGGCAACACTTTGGGGATAGTAAATGAGACTAAGTCATTCTTAAATAGCAGTTTTGAAATGAAGGACATGGGTGAGGCAAATGTAATTCTGGGGCTGACTCTTACTAGATTAGCTGAAGGACTAGCAATTTCTTAATCTCATTATGTTGAGAAATTTTAGAGAAATTTGGCTATGAGAATTGCAAGTCAGTATGTATGACTTATGTCCCTTCTAGAATCTTCTGCAAGAATAAGAGTGGTACTCCTGTGTCTCAGTTACGATATTCTCAACTTATAGGAAGCTTGATGTATCTAGCTAATTGTTCTAGACCTGAGATCTCATATGCAGTGTCTAAATTTAGTAGATACACAAATTGTTCTGACAAACTCACTAGGATGGGTTAGATAGGGTACTGAGGTACCTAAGAGGTACTATTACCCTAGGCTTGCAATTTGAAAGATTCCCTGCAGTCCTAGAAGGATTTAGTGATGCAAGCTGGATAGCCGAAAACTCAGGGAGTAATAGTGTTTCAAGGTATGTTTTTACTCTGGCAGATGGTGTAGTCACCAGGAGGTCTTCTAAACAGACCATCTTATCTCGGTCTACTTTTCAGGCTGAGTTGTGTGCTTTAGATACCACTGGGTTGGAGGCTGAGTGGATTAGGGGTCTGTTGAACCACTCTATATTTTACCCTTACATTTTGGTGATAACAAAACTTTTGATTAATTAAATATTATTAAATATATTTAATATTATGTTTTCCTAATAAATATAAATGTATGGCACTATCGCTGTGTGACTTGCACTAAAAAGGTAAATCGATGTCTATTCAATATACATCGATTCACAAAATGCCACATCGATTTCACTAAAACATCAACTCTGTTGAAAACATAGATTTCAACTTAAACATGACTTTTGTTGAAAACATCGATTCTGTTTAAAACATCGATTTCAACTTAAACATCGATTCTATTGAAAACATCGATTTCACTTAAACATTGATTCTGTTAAAACATCAATTTCACTTAAACATTGATTTGTTCAAACATCAATTCCACTTAAACATCGACTATGTTCAAACATCGATTTCACTTAAACATCGATTCTGTTCAAACATCGATTTCACTTAAACATCGACTCTGTTGAAACATGGATTTCGTTAGAACTTGGATTCTGTTCAAACATAGATTTCAACTTAAACATTGATTTCCTTTATACTCAGATTTCAAAATGTTTTTGGCGCTTAATGAAAAGTCAAATATATTTCATTTGCATAATCTTCTATCTTTCTGACAGAAGATCTTTTTGCTTATCTTATAAGATCTCTTCTTTCCTGTCAGACAAAAAGGGCTTACCTACCACTTCTTGGTGACTGCAGGAAACACAGAAGTACAAGCCTTTTTAATAGAAACACTCATTGATCTAAACACTTTCTTCTATGCTTGCAGATCTTGAAGACCACCAAGTGGCTAACAGTCAGAAGAAGAAGAATTGAAAGATCAGCAACGACTAGAAGAGTTTCAACGGATCTCTTCAACGGATCTATTTTAAGCTGCTCATATAAAAGATGAAGCAAAGTTGTAGAACAAAATGAGAGCTTTCCTAAAGATCTTTAAAGGAGTGTACATCTTGTGAGGAACCTTAACTCCACATACACTCAAAGAAAGAAAGAAGAGCTCAAGCCCAATCAAGAGAAGCTTTTCATAGCAGAAGTTTTCGAAGCTTTCAAGCCTTCCTCTCTTCACTCTCTCTCTCTATGGTCATTGTAATTCTTAGGGAGAGTCCTTTGGTAAGAGTTTCTAGGTTAGAGTCCATTCTTGTAAAACTCTTAGCTTTGTTCTTTCTTTTCTAAGAAAGATTTCAGTCCAGCTGTAGGACTATATACAGTGAGTCTCTTCCTGTGTGAAGAGTTGGCCTGTGTAGTTACTAGCATTTTCTGTCCAGCTGAGGGACTGTACTCAGTGTAGAACCTAGTTGGGGGTTTAAGTCTAGCAAAACCGCACTGGGGTTTGTACTAGGAGGTTGGCTTCTTGACCTATAAGAGAAGTGGGCTACCTTCTTGCCCGGGAAAGAGAAGAAGACCAGCTGGGGTGTTGTATTGTCCTTGAGGGGGACTGTACCCTTGGTTAGTAAAATCCCAAGAGATTGCTTGGGGACTAGACGTAGGACTTCCTTGTGGAAAGGGCCGAACCAGGATAAATTCCTTGTGTTCTTTGTATGATTGTTTATTTACTTCCGCACTGCTACTCTCTATCACACTCAACTAACCAAACTTTCAAGTGATAATTTTCTGTGTTGAAGTTTCTGTTTCAGATTTCAGAAAATCTATTCACCCCCTCCCCCCTCTAGGTTAGCTTGCTGCCGTACCAAAAGGGCCAACAAGTGGTATCAGAGCGAGGTTCTCTGATCTATCAAGAAGATCCAACGATCTTGGAGAAGATCCATGGCAGCTCAAGTATTTGCTAAAGGTCAATCAGTCACCAAACCTCCATTCTTCGATGGAGAGGATTACCAATATTGGAAGATGAGAATGGAATGCTTCATTCGAGGCACATACTTTGATCTGTGGCAGGTAATAGAGGTAGGTGATTATGTTATTGTTCCTGCTGAAGGTACTACTGCTATTACAGTAGTAGATAAAAGTAAATTATCTTTAAACTTTAAAGTAAAGAACTATCTATGTTGCGCTTTATCCAAAAGAGTATTCAGTAGAATATCTGCATGTAAATCAGCTAAAGAAATATGGGATAAACTGCAAGTAACTTATGAAGGAACAGATAAAGTAAAACAAACTAGGATATATATTGTTGTTTCGCAATATGAGCAATTTAAAATGCTTCTAAATGAAAATATCACTCAGTTGTATAACAGATTTTCGAGCATAGTAGTTGGCCTAAGTTCTCTTGGTAAAAATCTTTCTGATGAGGAGAATGTTAGAAAGATACTTAGATCTTTAACTCTTTCATGGACCCCTAAGGTCACCGCCATTGAAGAAGCCCATGATCTAACCAAATTTTCTGTTGATAAATTAATTGGCTCTCTCATGGCACATGAAATCAATATGGAGCGACTATCTGAAGGGTCATCTAAGAAGAAATTTACTAACGCTCTTAAAGTTGTAGCTTCTCCTTCCACCTCTTCTTCTTCCAGCTCAAAAAATGCAGGATCTGAAGACAGTGATGTAGATGACGTGCTGTCCAAGCTCCAGAAGATTCTAAAGAAAAAGAAGAATGGATCAAGAAGGATCCAAAACAAAGAGAAAAAGGAGAAAGAGCCAGTCTGCTATGAATGCAGAAAACCTAGACATCTAAGACCAGATTGTCCAAAACTCAAGAAGATGGTCAACCAGAAATGTCCAAAAAGAAGCACAAGAAATTCAAACGAAAATCCATGGCTGCTACTTGGAACAATGAAGAGGCCACAACTTCAGAATCATCAAGCTCAGATCCCGAAAAAGAGCAAGTAAGTCTAGCCCTCATGGTAGGACTACATGAGGTACATTCTGACCCATCTTTTGATTCGTGCACTGATTCAAGGTCAGAGTCTGAAGACCTAGCAGAAGTCTTTAATGAACTTTATGAAAAACATAAAGGTGTTGTAAAAGAATTAAAAAATCTAAAAATAACATCACTTGTTTAGATAACACCAATTCTGATCTTAAATCCGAAATGGAATAATTAGAAAATTAATTAAAGGAAAGTAAAGATAATAATTATCGTTTGAATGATAAATTAAAAAGTAAAAATAAAGAAAAATTAGAGTTAGAAGAAAAGTTAAAAACTCTAACTGAAGAAAATCTTTATTTAAAAGAATTAGTTAGAAAATTAACTAAAGGAAAAACATCTCTATCTCTATGCTTAAAAGGATCAAAATCTAGAAATAATAAACAAGGTCTTGGATACATACCTCTGAAAAAAGAAAAACAAGTCATAATTCCAGAAAAATATCCTTTGCAAAAATTTGTAAAAGAAACCAAAATGCCTCAGAAAAAGGCACCTGAAATAAACAAGTTCTATCAAAGAACAAGGTTTATAAAAATTGTGTTCTAAATAGGCATCACAAAGACAATAAGAACTGCAGAATAAAGTATATTCATTATTGTTCTCATTGCAATAAACTAGGGCACGTAGTAAACACTTGCAAAACCAGGCACCTAGTATGGATTCCAAAAGGATATTTTTATGCATCTAACCAACAAAGACCCAAAATAATTTGGGTACCTACTTTTGAACAAGTTATTTGCAGGATGGCCTTGGAGCATCAGGAACAAAGGATGCTCAAGGCATTGGTGGCCGTCAGCTCTTCATTCAATTCATATCTGAAGAGAGAGTAGTCACAAATTATTTTTAATTTATAGTACTACTAATATCTATTTGCAAGTTTCATTCAAGTGGAGCCTCTCATTCAGGGGGAGTCTCTCATTCACGGGGAGCACAGGCTAAGGGGAACGCCCCGACGTGGAATATCGGAGCGGAATTACAGTTATAAAATAGTGCAGAGCGAGAAAAAAATAACAAACAATTGCACTAATGGAATGATACTAAATGAACTTCAATTTCATTAATAATCCACCAAACTTCAATACATTCACTAATATCTCATCAACTTCATGAACTAACTATTACATCAACGTGTTAGAGCCAAAACTAGGGCCCAGAGCACTTTATTGAAAATCAAACTAATACATTAGGACTAACTGACTCATTCTATGCTAACTAACTACTAAAGCAAGGGTTGCTGAAATAGGGTCACTCCTGAGCATCATCCTCAGTCCCATCCTCTTGAGTGTGGTCATCGTCAAACTCACCTAAGACATTTAAATAAAAACACAGGATGAGCGAATAACGCCGAGTAGGACTTAATATCTCATGAACACAAGTATGGTTTAAATAATTAATGTCTTAATGGCAGGATAACTAGAGAGAAGAGTCATATAGATCAAGTAATGATAACGAGAGAATAGTAGCATCTGGTATAGGGAAAATAGCTCATCGAGAATGATAATAGAATGGCCATGTAACGATATATCATGTAATTTGCACAACGTGCTCTAGTAACGATAACAAGTGTACTGGTATAGATAGTACTTTAATTGTCATAGATTAATCTTGATAGTATGCTAGCACTGGATGCATGCCGTAACACATCCTTGATCATTTTAACTCCCATGGGCACTGGCACTTTTCGGGTGCTCCTCCCAAGACCTGATCGGGCCCCATTGTGCTGGTATTAGTCATTTCATTATCTTAGACAATCACAAGAATGACCAATAGAGTACCAAGAAGAGATAAGAGAGTACTAGACGAGATAGATAAGAGCGTAGAGAGAACGTGAATAGATGAGAGGATATAGAGAGCAGATGAGATAGGGACAATATCGTAAAATGCGATAAATAATGATAGTCACAGTTGCACGGCACGAGGTCGTGTACCGACAGTCTAGCTGAAATCATCACCACCCACTAGCCGTGCTACGTACACAGACTAGATGGTCTGGCGTGATCACAAGATTAGGAGAGAACAAACTAAAACCATGGATCGTACTGATCCCTAAGGTGTAATGGGTTTTAGGGTACAACCAGCTCGTTGGGAATGGACGTACGCCAAAGCCAAGGAGACTTACGGAGGCCTTGACAAGGAGTCCCTGGTCCAGTCGAGAGTATTCCCGATGGAGAGGTGGTCCAAGTCAAGAGAAAGTGTGTAAGAAAATTGGTCCATCGTGCCTTGAGTGCTCGAAGGCCGAGGGAAAATGATAACAGTATTCAAAACTCGTGAATAAAACGAAGACAATAGTATTAAATTAACTAGGGAAATTTAGTCATTTATTTTTCTAATTTACCAGATACATTATTGCATAAATTATTAGGGTCAAATGGCAATTAATAACGTTATGTGTGTGTAAGTGTAAAGAAATCATGAGATGATGATAAATCGTGCAAATGTCCTTTAATAATTAAATTTATATCATTATTGCCATTTATTAATTACCAAGTCGAATTAACTATAACAGGGTTTAATCATGGCTAAATAAGGGTTATATAGCCGAATCAGCAAGGGCATGAGCATAATTTAAACTTCTGGCCGAAATCTACAAATCGCGGCGGGATTACCCGTCGCGATTCAGATCGCGACAGGGCGGCCGGGCGCATCGGGTGGACCGGCCGGTCCGGGGTGGGAATCGCGACGGCATGGACCGCCTCGTTTCCAACGCGGCAAACCTGCCGGCCGCGACCTTCCTGATGTCGCGGCGTATCGCACAGCCACGATTTCAGGAAGGCGGGCCGACCCCAAAAAGGGCCCTTTTGCCTTTTTCCGGGGTGGTCCTTCCCTCCATGGATGACACAGGTCTCTTCTATAATCGATATAAAATTGCACGGTAATCCAAAAATTATGAAACCAATTTTAAACGAAAGTAGACATATAGATCTATCAACATAATTAATTTTAAAATAGACAAGGTTTAGACATGTTGTGATCAAGTTACATTTCGATGACCTAAACATGCGCAGTCAAGGTTCAACGAATTAATTAGAGATGGATACATGATGAAAATTAGGCAAACTAGAGGCGTTTGAAAGCTAACGTGAAGTAGTATTTTTGAGATTTTTCTCATGGCATGGGGACAAGTATGCTCGAGGTTTAACAGTAAACATGAAAGGTCGGGTACATGCAACTAACATGGATTTAAAGAATTTATTCTCCCTCATGGGAGATCGAAATTGAACGAAACTAGAGGGCTTTTGCTCGGAAACATGAAATCTTCCTAGGGTAATTTTTACATGATTTATGCCTATGAGATTGCCTACCTTTAATGCAGTTCAAATCCTAGGGTTGCAAGATGGGAGAAAAGTAAGAATCCTCCTTCTTCTCCAAGCTCCTCTCCTTGCTCCTCGTCCTTAGTCTTCTCCCCTCGTACTCCAGAGCTCCAACAATGTGCTGTGGGGTTGCTATGGCCGAGTTAGGGTGTTTTGTTTGCCAATTAGAATCCCAAACCTTCCAAGACTCCTCCTTTCCATCAACTCCAGATTTCCTTATTTATCTCCTTCCTTCCTAGCATTTATCTCCTAATTGGGACAGAGGAGAGGTCCAATTTCGTGGTGATGGGTTAGGGTAAGTGTAGGACTCTTTTTAGGATAGATATGAGTTGCTTTAATATTTATCTTAACCCTTTACTATTTTCTATTATTTTTACTCCGAATTTAGCTTAATTTCCTCTCATTCCATGTTGGGTTCTTTACATTTGGGCCCATTCTTTTAGGTTTTGGACCAATAGTACAACCTATTACTAATTTAACTTAATGGGTTATGATTTAATTCCTTTGAATTCTATTTATTCTCTTTTATTCTATTTAATTCTATTTAGCTCATTTAATTTAATATAAATTCTATTTCATTTGGAATTAAAAATCAGAGTTGCTACATCCTCCCCCTCTTAAAAAAATTTGGTCCCCAAATTCATACGATCGTAAGAGGAAGAATGACTTACTGAATAACTCCAGATAATTTCGTCGCATTAATGCTTCGGGCTCCCCCGTGGCCTCTTCAACTTCATGGTTTCTCCATAATACCTTTACCACGGGTATAGATCTATTCCAAAGCTGTTGTATCTTCTTGTCCAAGATCTTCATTGGCATTTCTTCATAGGTCATATCCTTATTCAAAATAATGTCATCATAGCTGATTACGTGCGACAGATCATACACGTACTTCCTCAGCATGGACACATGGAACACATTGTGCACTGTAGAGAACTGGGGAGGCAGTGCTAGTCGGTACGCCACCTCGCCAACTCTAATCAATACTTCGAATGGACTTATGAATCTTGGTCTCAATTTGCCTTTCATTCCGAATCTTTGGAATCCTCTGGTCGGGGATACCTTCAGCATCACATGATCTCTAGTCTGAAACTCCAAATCCGTTCTTCTTTTGTCTGCATAGATCATCTGCCTGGACTGAGCTATCTTGATCCTATCTCTGATAATCCGTATATCTCTGTGAGTACTCTGCACCATGTCTGGTCCCAACCATTGTTGTTCTCCTACCTCATTCTAGCATACAGGTGATCTGTAGCTTCTGCCGTACAATGCTTCAAACGGTGCCATTTTAATGCTGGCCTGATAACTATTGTTGTAGGCGAATTCAATTAGGGACAGTTGCTCATTCCAATAACTTTCAAAATCTATAGTGCAGGCATGAAGCATGTCTTCCACAATCTGATTTGTCCTTTCTGTCTGTCTATCCATCTGTGGATGGGAAGCAGTGCTAAAAATGAGTTTAGTACCCAACGCTATCTGAAGTCCCTTCCAGAATATAGATGTGAATCTGGGATCACGATCTGAGATAATGGACACGGGGACTCCATGTAATCTTACTATCTCTTTTACATACAAAGCTGCTAACACATCCACACTCCAGGTGCTCTTAATGGCAAGGAAATGTGCAGACTTAGTCAAACGGTCCACAATGACCCAGATAGCATCGAGTCCACCACGAGTTCGGGGTAAACCCATGATGAAATCCATACCGATGCTTTCCCATTTCCATTCAGGTATGTCCAGGGGTCTAAGTACACCCGCAGGACGATGATGCTCGGCTTTCACCTGTTGGCATGTGAGGCAGTGTGCGGCATGCACAGCCACCTCACGCTTCATGTTTGGCCACCAAAATGACCTTTTCATGTCCTGGTACATCTTGGTTGCGCCTGGATGTATGGTATACCTAGTCTTATGGGCTTCATCCATCAATTTTCTCTTCAGTTCTTCGTTGTCAGGCATGCAAGTCCTGGCTTGGAATAATATCCTTCCATCTTCAGTGATGGAGAAGTCTGGCTTGTCAGCTATAGTCTCTCTAACTCTGACTAAGAATAGATCATTAGCCTGCAGTTCTCTGATCTTGGCAAAGATGTCAGTTGAGCTTTAAGATTAGCCACTAACATCTTATCACTTCTTTCCTCAATATTCAGATTCAAACTAGGGAAATGTTCCAATAATTGCATTTCGCCCATGACTGGACAGGATAGAGAAGCTACTGGCTTCCTACTGAGTGCATCAGCTACTGCATTACCTTTGCCTAGGTGATATTGGATATTGAAATCAAAATCTTTCAAGTACTCCAGCCATCTCCATTGCCGCATATTTAACTCCTTCTGAGAAAATAAGTATTTCAAACTCTTGTGGTCGGAGTAGACAATAAATTGCTCCCCATATAGGTAATGTCTCCAAATCTTAGGTGCAAATACCACCATAGCCAATTCTAAGTCATGGACTGGATAGTTGACTTCATGTGGCTTCAACTGCCTTGAGGAATATGCTATCACCTTTTCATTCTACATTAACACGCAGCCTAAACCAATTCCAGATGCATCGGTGTAGACTGAGAATCCTGCACCCTCAACTGGTAATGCTAGGACAGGTGCAGATGTAAGCAATTGCTTCAGTGTCTGGAAGCTCTTCTCACATTCCTTGCTCTGGACATAAGGGTTCTCTTTCCACGTAAGACGCGTAAGAGGTACAACTATTTTGGAGAAGTCTTTTATGAACCGTCTGTAATATCCAGCCAGTCCAAGAAAGCTTCTTATCTCTGTGACATTTGTCGGCCTTTCCCAGTTGAGTACAGCTTCTACCTTGGAAGGATTGACAGCAATACCATCCTTGGAAATAACGTGGCCTAGAAATGACACCTCCTCGCGCCAGAATTCACACTTGCTCAATTTGGAGTAGAATTGGTTGTCCCGCAAAATCTGCAGAGCGATCCTTAGATGCTCCTCATGTTCTTCCTTGGTGTTGGAATATATGAGAATATCATCAATAAAAACCACAATGAACTTGTCGAGGTAGGACCGATAGATGTTGTTCATTAGTTGCATGAAAGCTGCAGGAGCATTGGTTAGTCCAAAAGACGTGACTATAAATTTGTAATGACCGTACCTACTCCTGAAAGCTATCTTGTAGATGTCTGCATCTTTTATCCTCATCTGATGATATCCCGATCTAAGGTCAATCTTAGAGAAATATTTAGCTCTTGATATTTGATCAAATAATTCATCGACACGTGGCAGAGGGTACTTGTTCTTGATAGTGAGATTGTTCAACTACCTGTAATCGATACATAACCTCATAGATCCATCCTTCTTCTTGACGAACAGCACTGGTGCTCCCCAAGGAGAAGTACTCGGCCTGATAAATCCCTTTTCTAGAAGTTCCATCAGTTGCTCTTTCAATTCTTTCAATTCAGCGGGGGACATCCTGTAGGGTTGCCGTGAAACGGGTGCAGCTCCAGGTACGAGGTCAATTGAGAAATTCACATCTCTCTTGGGTGGAATGTCTGGCAGCTCATCGGGAAACACGTCAGGGTATTCTTGTGCTATATGAATGTCTGATATTTTTATTGCTTTTTTTTCAACCACTATTGCGGCAAGAAATGCCACATAACCATTTCTTATCATGTTTTGTGCCTTTATAGTAGAGACGGGAGACAAGTGTCTCTTGTGTCTATGTCCCGTGAAGGTCAGCTTAGGGAATTCACTAAAAGTAATCTTCCCTCTTCTACAATCCACTATAGCCCCATACGTGGATAGCCAGTCGGCTCCCAGAATAACGTCGTAGCCCTCCATGGGCATACAGATCAAGTCAGCTCTTAGATTGAGTTCACCAATCTTAACATCAGCTAATGGATAATATTTATTCAATTGAGCCTTTTCTCCCAATGGTGTAGTAACAGGCAATTCAAATCCCATAGATGCAGATTGTTCAGTTAATGTATCAGCAAATGCTTGTGATATAAATGAATGTGTTGCGCCAGTATCAAACAAAACAAAGGCTGATTGAGAAAATACTGGTAAGGTACCTTCGACGACCCGACCTTCCTCGGTGGTTTCCACTTCTTGTATAGCCTGCAGTCGGCTAGGCTTCTTCTGTCCCATAGGATGCTTTTCATTCTCCTTAAGCAATGGGCTCTCGGGAATCCGATGCTTTCTGCTCCCACAACGAAGGCATGCACCTGCCTTCCTCCAGCACTCTTTTGTGATATGGCCCAGCTTGTCACAATGTTTGCATCTGGGCTTGTTGTTTGGGGCGGTAGAAGTGGAGACTTTGGGCTTTCGCTACTGGCTTGGCCCATCAGTGATACTTAATGGCCTATTCTTGCCGTTAGTAGGCTTGCTCGGCGCTCCGGAGGTCTGTTCCTTTTTTAACATTCTGCCCTTGATGCGCTCGGTGAGTTCAGTCGCATCCTCCAGGCACTGTGCTCTCCTGACCATCTCCAGATAGGTCTAAATGTCAAATGGTGCCAACTGTGTGATATATGCGGGCCTGAGCCCATTAAGGAAACACTTGGCCTTCATTCTTTCCGTGTTAACCAGATGATTGGTGTAGCGAGCCAATCGAGAGAACTGAGCCTCATACTCAGCTATGGTCAAGTTCCTCTACTTTAGTGCTACGAACTCGGCGACTTTCCTTTCTTGATCTCTTTCAGAAAAATATTTGGAGTTGAAATGATCCTTAAACTCATTCCACGTGAACTGTGCGTCTGCCCTCGTTGCCTCAATGGACTCCCACCACGCACGGGCGTCCCTTTCTAGCTGGAATGTTGCCAACAGTAGCTTATCACCATCCGCGCATTGTATAACGCGGAAGATGCACTCGGTCTCCTTGATCCAATTTTCTGCCTCATCGGGGTCGGTGGTACCGCTGAATCAGGGTGGATTCAGGTTGCAAAAATTCTGGTGCAAGTCTCCAGCACCACGGTTGTTGTTATTGTTGGCTCCAACAGCTTGGAGTAAAGCCTGAGTAAGCTTTTGAATTGTTTTCTGCTTGTCACGAGTTGTGCATGCTCCGCTGCCATTGTTGATGTTTAAGTTCCTTCAAAAGAGAATGTTTAATGTATGTTACTGAGTTTGCACTAAGTTGTGCGTGTGTGAGTTTATTTTATCTTATTACCCAAGGTTCTACGCATCTCACATAGGTATGGAACTTAGACTCGAAGTCAAGTCAGGTCAAACCAAGATCATCCTATACTTAAGAATAACCTAGGCTCTGATACCACAAAACTGTAATGCCCCGACGGGGAATATCGGAGCGAAATTACAATTACAAAATAGTACAGAGCGAGAAACAAATAACAAACCATTGCACTAATGGAATGATACTAAATGAACTTCAATTTCATAATAAACCACCAAAATTCAATACATTCACTAATATCTCATCAATTTCATAAACTAACTATTACATCAACGTGTCAGAGCCAAAACTAGGGCCCATAACACTTTATTGAAAATCAAACTAATACATCAGGACTAACTGACTCATTCTATGATAACTAACTACTAAAGCAAGGGTTGCTGAAATAGGGTCACTCTTGAGCATCATCCTCAGTCCCATCCTCTTGAGTGCGGTCATCGTCAAACTCACCTGAAACATTTAAATAAAAACGCAGGATGAGCGAATAACGCCCAGTAGGACTTAATATCTCATTAACACAACCATAGTTTAAATAATTAATGTCTTAATGGCAGGAAAACTAGAGAGAAGAGTCATATAGATCAAGCAATGATAACGAGAGAACAGTAGCATCTGGTACAGGGAAAATAGCTCAACGAGAATGATAATAGAATGGCCATGTAACGATATATCATGTAATTAGCACAACGTGCTCTAGTAACGATAATAAGTGTACTGGTATAGATAGTACTTTAATTGTCATAGATTAATCTTGATAGTATGCTAGCACTGGATGCATGTCGTAACACATCCTTGATCATTTTAACTCCCATGGGCACTGGCACTTTTCGGGTGCTCCTCCTAGGACCTGATCGGGCCCCATTGCGCTGGCATTAGTCATTTGTTTATCTTAGACAATCACAAGAATGGCCAATAGAGTACCAAGAAGAGATAAGAAAGTACTAGACAAGATAGATAAGAGCGTAGATAGATAAAACGGTAACAGTATTCAAAACTCGCGAATAAAATGAAGACACTAATATTTAATTAACTACGGAAATTTAGTCATTTATTTTGCTAATTTACCAGATACATTATTGCATAAACTATTAGGGTCAAATGGCAATTATAATGTTATGTGTGTGTAAGTGTAAAGAAATCATGAGATGACGATAAATCATGCAAATGTCCTTTAAATAATTAAATTTATATCATTATTGACATTTATTAGTTACCAAGTTGAATTAACTATAACAGGGTTTAATCATGGCTAAATAAGGGTTATATAGCCAAATCAGCAAGGGCATGAGCATAATTTAAACTTCTGGCCGAAATCTGTAAATCGCGGCGGGTCTACCCGTCGCGATTCAGATCGCGACAGGGCGGCCGGGCGCGTCGGGTCGACTGGCCAGTCCGGCCCGGTCCGGGGTGGGAATCGCGACAGCATGGGCCGTCGCGTTTCCATCGCGGTGGACCTGCCGGCTGCGACCTTCCTGATGTCGCGACGTATTGCGCCGCCGCGATTTCAGGAAGGCGGGCCGACCCCAAAAAGGGCCCTTTTGCCTTTTTCTGGGGTGGTCCTTCCCTCCATACATGACACATGTCTCTTCTATAATTGATATAAAAATCACACGGTGCTCCAAAAATTATGAAATTAGTTTTAAATGAAAGTAGACATATAGATCTATCAACATGCACGGTTAATTTGAAAATAGACATGGTTTAGATATGTTGTGATCAAGTTACATTTCAATGACCTAAACATGCGTAGTCAAGGTTCAACGAATTAATTAGAGATGGATACTTGATGAAAATTAGGAAAACTAGAGGCATTTGAAAGCTAACGTGAAGTAGTATTTATGAGAATTTTCTCATGGCATGGGGACAAGTATGCTCAAGGTTTAATAGTAAACATGAAAGGTCAAGTACATGTAACTGACAGGGATTTAAAGAATTTATTCTCCCTCATGGGAGATCGAAATAAAGCAAAACTAGAGGGCTTTTGCTCAGAACACGAAGTCTTCCTAGGATAATTTTTACACGATTTATGCCTATGAGAATTCCTACCTTTAACGCAATTCAAATCCTAGGGTTGCAAGATAAGAGAAAAGTAAGAATCCTAGGGATGTCAGCCAAACATATCATCAACAAAAGTTTGCTCTCCGTCCGGGCCATCTGCACTTCCTACAACTTCTAGAAAATCCCTCCAGACTGGATAGCTGCCCTGCATCAAGATAGCACTGTGAAAGATAATCTGAATGCTAGAATCCCATCTGCTGTTCGCTGGTTCACTCTTCCGTCAGGAAGACTGAAATTGAACGTCGATGGAGCTTTCAAATCGACGTCGGGTGAAGTTGGAGGTGGGGGTATTGTTCGTGATCAGAATGGCAACATGTTGTGTGCTTTTGCCCACGCATACCATGGTTTAAACTCTAGTTTGGCTGCCGAGGCTTTAGTGATGAGGGATGGAATCTCCATGTGCTGCAGAAATGGTATTTCTGAGGTGATGATTGAGACCGACTCCCACAACCTTCTGCAGATCATGACTGCCCAGTAGGCTTGCCAGTGGGACCTCGCCTGCATCCTTCAAGACATTACAGCCAAGACTCAAATCCTACAAGCTGAAATCAGTCACACCCCCCGTGAAGCCAATCGTGTAGCGGACAGTCTTGCCAACTTTGCATTATTTTGTCCTTCTTTGGTCAGCTGGAATTTCTGGGGTGACCTTCCCCCTGATGTCAAGGAGATCTACCACCAAGATAAGGTGGGGACTCCTTCCATCAGACCATAGGTCTCTTTTGTACCATCACTATCTTCATATATATAAAATCTAATCTCTAGCCGACTGAGGAAGGTAGTGGCCCTCTCACTCTGTGAGGTCGCTCCTACCTACCTCTCCTGACTTTATTCAAAAAAAAAAAAAAGTAAGAATCCTCCTCCTTCTCCAAGCTCCTCTCCTTGCTCCTCGTCCTTAGTCTTCTCCCCTCGTGCTCCAGAGCTCCAACAATGTGCTATGGGGTTGCTATGGCCGAGTTAGGGTGTTTTGTTTGCCAATTAAAGTCCTAAACCTTCCAAGTCTCCTCCTTTCCATCAACTCTGGATTTTCTTATTTATCTCCTTCCTTCCTAGCATTTATCTCCTAATTGGGACAGAGGAGAGGTCCAATTTCATGGTGATGGGTTAGGGTAAGTGTATGACTCTTTTTAGGATAGATATGAGTTGCTTTAATATTTATCTTACCCCTTTTACTATTTTCTATTATTTTTACTCCGAATTAGCATAATTTCATCTCATTCCATGTTGGACTCTTCACATTTGGGCCCATTCTTTTAGGTTTTGGACCAATAGTACAACCTATTCCTAATTTAACTTAATGAGTTATGATTTAATTCCTTTGAGTTCTATTTATTCTCTTTTATTCTATTTAATTCTATTTAGCTCATTTAATTTAATATAAATTATATTTCATTTGGAATTAAAAATCAGAGTTGCAACATGTTCATTAATGTCAATAATTGTTGAACCCCTCTCACACAACATTCTGATAAGAAGTTTTTACAAAAGGGGAGAGAATGCAATGGTAAGATCCTTCCTTTTTGGTTAGTGACAAAAAGGCGGAGAGTATACATTATCTGTGAATTTTCTATATTTTCTATACTTTAAGTTTTTTTTTTGTCAGAAAATTCTCATAAATTTTGTCATCATCAAAATGGGGGAGATTGTTGAACCACTCTATATTTTACCCTTACATTTTGGTGATAACAAAACTTATAATTAATTAAATATTATTAATTATATATAATATTATGTTTTCCTAATAAATTTAAATTTATGGCACTATCGTTGTGTGACTTGCACTGAAAAGCTCAATCGATGTCTATTCAATATATATCGATTCACAAAGTGCCACATCGATTTCATTAAAACATCAACTCTATTGAAAACATAGATTTCAACCTAAACATGAATTCTGTTGAAAACATCGATTCTATTTAAAACATCGATTTCAACTTAAACATTGATTCTGTTGAAAACATCGATTTCACTTAAACATCGATTCTGTTCAAACATCGACTTCTGTCAAACATGGATTTCATTAGAATATGGATTCTGTTCAAATATAGATTTCAACTTAAACATCGATTTCCTTTATATTCAGATTTCAAAATGTTTTTGGCGCTTAATGAAAAGTCAAATATATTTCATTTGCGTAATCTTCTATCTTTCTAACAGAAGATCTTTTTGCTTATCTCATAGGATCTCTTCTTTCTTGTCAGACAAAAAGGGCTTACCTACCACTTCTGGGTGACTATAGCAAACACAGAAGTACGAGCCTTTTTGACAGAAACACTCTTTGATCTAAACACTTTCTTCTATGCTTGCATATCTCGAAGACCACCAAGTGGCTAACAGTCAGAAGAAGAAGAATGGAAAGATCAGCAACAACTAGAAGTGTTCCAATGGATCTCTTCAACGGATCTATTCAAAGCTGCTCATATAAAGGATGAAGCAAGGCTGTAGAACAAAATGAGAGCTTTCTTGAAGATCTTTAAAGGAGTGTACAACCTGTGAGGAACATCAACTCCATATACACTCAAAGAAAGAGAGAAGAGCTCAAGCCCAATCAAGAGAAGCTTTTCATAGTAGAAGCTTTCGAAGCTTTCAAGCCTTCCTCTCTTCACTCTCTCTCTGTAGTCATTATAATTCTTGGGGAGAGTCCTTTGCTGAGAGTTTCTGGGTTAGAGTCCATTCTTGTAAAACTCTCAGCTTTGTTCTTTCATTTATAAGAAAGATTTCAGTCCAGCTGTAGGACAATATACAGTGAGTCTCTTCATGTGTGAAGAGTTGGCCAGTGTAGTTACTGGCATTTTCTGTTCAGCTGAGGGACTGTACTCAGTGTAGAACCTAGCTGGAGGTTTAAGTCTAGCAGAACTGCACTGGGGTTTGTACCAGGAGGTTGACTTCTTGACCTATAAGAGAAGTGGGCTGTCTTCTTGTCCGGGAAAGGGAAGAAGACCAGATGGGGTGATGGGTGTTGTATTGTCCTTGAGGGGGTACCAAAAGGGCCAACAGGGTCTTCTGTCAAAACTTCCCCTAATGAGTAAGCATGCACCTGTGATCTCTATGCATTGTGATAACATTACCACAATTGCAAAAGTCAAGAGTTCAAAGTACAACCAAAAGGATAGAAGACATATCCAAATCAGAATGAGATCTGTAAAGGATTTAGTGTCTCAGGGAGTGATCGATGTGGATTTTATTAGTACCAATGACAATTTAGCTGATCTTCTAACAAAAGGACTTGATAAAAAGAAAGTCCAAAAATTTAGGTTGGGGATGGGACTGAAACCCATTGTTTATTCTCCTACAGAGGCAACCCAACCTATTTGAGTGGAGATCCCACAAAGAAGGTTCAATGTGGTAACAACAATCTGCTAAGGGAATATGGAGGCACTTACTACTTTGATACATTGTATTTGTGTCTATCCCCTGATATCTTGACTAAGTGCCTGATACTGCTGTATAGGAAGAATTCTTATTACTCTGAATGGTTAGTGTTACTGTTAAGTGTAACATAGGTTGGCTCAGGACGAGGTAACTGCTCAGATGCTCCTCGTAGAAGAATGAGCTGAGATGACCAAGCTGATGAATCCTGTCTAAGGCACGCTTGGCCGTCATATGATGCTGGTTCCAAGCTCCCGATCTGACATGCA
Organism: Colocasia esculenta; assembly: GCA_014218235.1. Taxonomy (NCBI): domain Eukaryota; kingdom Viridiplantae; phylum Streptophyta; class Magnoliopsida; order Alismatales; family Araceae; genus Colocasia; species Colocasia esculenta. The sequence continues at coordinate 37,539,490 of CM024753.1, forward strand.
AAGCCCGCCGAGAAGCCTCGGTAGAGAGACACTCTAATGCTCTTGTCAGTCGCTAGCCGAGCAGAATGGCCAAGGTTCTGGGATAGAACAGCGTACCTGCGCCTGTGGAGTGTCCACCTCTTATATAGTGTTAGGACATCTGTGTAATAGCTAAACGACCCAGCCAATATCACTAAGGGTTTTCGTGATTGGCGCCAGATCGTAGTTGTAACTAGTATGCCAGATCACTGAGATCGTGGTCTTAATGACCATAATTATCGGGCGCGTGATCCTCGGACCTTACCTCATTTTTTATTGCACCGCCAATCACGTGAGGCATGCTTCGGGACACCCGTGTGCATGTCGGGCTCCAAGTCGGCCACGTTAGAGCCGAGAAAGATGTGTCGGCCGAGCTGAAGAAGTCGGCCTCAGGTGTGAAAGGAGGTGGATCTTGCCGACCACGGTCGTCGGATTAAAATGGTGCCAACGGTCCCCCTTCTCCACAAAGGGACATTGGCCTATATATTAAATAAGGTTGGTCGAGCCCGAGATTCAGCCGACCAACTAGAAACTCCTTGTAAAACTGACCCCCCAGGTTCACGTCGGACTAGGAACTTGGCCGAGGTGAAGCTGTGACGAAGAAAAATGCGTGCCTTGCCATGTAACTATGCCAGCCCACGTGGCCTGTTCCGCACCACATCATCATGCTGCCAGCGCTGATTAGCCACTAGTCACATTGTGAAGCCATCAGCGTATGTCTATACCGTGCCATACTATTAGGTCTCGATTGCTGTGTAGCAATGCCAACTGTCACGTCGCCTCCTCGACTCCCTCATGCCATCATGTCGCTCCTCACTACCCACGTCGATCAGAATCTGAGATAACGCTCAGTGGCCAATCTAGTAGCGCCATGTGTCAAGATCTGAACCACTGTTGTCATCGATGATTATCCACTGTTAGATCTACTCGGCCCTGGCACTATAAATAGTGGGGTCTGCTACCAAAAAACCACCCTTGCTCTGACGCGCGAGCATCCTTTAGACGACCAGCCGACGTGCCGACATTCGAGCATTCATATCCTATTCTCGGCTTCTTCCTTTCAGAGGTAAGCCATGAGCTCTACCTCGTACAATTCTTCCTCTTCCTCGTCTGGAGGTTCTCCTTTCAAGAACTTATCTACTTTGGAGTTACTCAAAGAGGTCTCACCTCGTCCTTCTGAGACAAGGACGTCTCTCCCAGAGGCTGCTCGGCCTGACTCTCAAGTGTCAGATCCCGCCGAGCAGTCTTCCGACCTGGAGCTCAATGTTGGGGCCTATGTTCCCAAAAAACCCTCTTCTCATACCTCGGAATCTTGTCGGCAAGCCAACACCATTGCTGATGCTCAGTGCGAGATTCATGAAGAGACCTTGCAATGGATGAAGACTCATCCTTGTCTCGTCCTCCCCGAGGACTTCACCATATATATCGCTAAACAACTCCGAGCCCACTACACCATGCCAAGCGGAGTCTGCATCTACTCCGAGGCTATCCGAGCAGGCTTTCGCCTACCCCTTCATCCCTTCATCATTCTGTTACTCATCAAGCTGGCAATCGCTCCCTCGCAACTGACCCGCAACTCTTGGAGGTCAATTGTCAACTTCCTGGCTGCCTGTGCCCTGGACGAGGTCCTTTCGACCACACACCTTTTCTTCCATTATTTCTCCGTAAAAGCCTTTAGAGACTGGTTGTACTTCGCAACTTGGTCAAGTCGGCAAATTCTTGGCAGAATGCCTTCCTCTATCTACAATTGGAAGAGGAACTTCATTTTTGTTCACTCCCCGTCCGGATGGCCCTTTCTAACCACATGGTCGGCGGTGAACATCTGAGACAAAACTTCTGCCCTCCAAATCTCGTTGCATCTGAGCTCTCGGAGTTCGAGTCTCTGCAGGCAGTGGAGCCTCCCAACCTATTCAAGCCTTCCGAGAAGCTGTTCAAGTTGATTTCTAAGGACAGTCGAGGTCTGATCTTTTTGCCAACGTTCTTTCCTTTGGTCATCTAATCATTTATGAGAACTAACCGATTTCTCTCTCGTAGCAATGGCCGACAAGGGTAAGTCGCCAGCTCCACCCGCCAAAGCAAAGGGCAGCATTTCACTCTCTGAGCTGGCTACTCGCGAGCTCATGTCAAGAAGCAAGAAGAGTTCAAGCCAAGGACTAAAGCGTGGTCACCCAGTTGAGACCAACGTCCCTACTGTTGCTTTGTCATCCTCGGCCCCTGAGAAGACACAGGTGTCAGAGAAGAGGGCGCCATCAAAACATCCTCAGCCGTCTACGGGGTCGGCATCGACCGACGTCACCGCCTAGGGCTCCTCTCTTCCGACGTCGGCTATTCGATCGAGGGAGCCCAGTGCCACTGAGTGGGGCCAACAATCGGTCCCTTCTGGAGCCAAACCCACTCCCTAGCCCGAAAATCCAATGAGGTCATTGAGGATTTCTATAGGGCTGCACAAGAGCAGCTGGCGTCGTTCAGGACGCTTCTAGTTTAGGTCGAGACCTCCCGAGCATCAGCCGAGGCACGTGTAGCCGAGGTCGAGGTCAAGCTTGAGGCTGAGAAGAAGATGACAGCCGAGAGGCCGAGAGGGCGAACAAGCTGCTCAAGTCCCTATAGGATGAGAAAGAGGCCCATAATGCAGAGCAGAGGGCCCACGAGAAGATGAGGGCCGAGATTGCCCACCTGATGTCTGAGGAAAAGAAGAAGGCGTTTGCCAAGGCTGTCGCCAAGTACCGGGAATCCGACAAGCTCAAGGCTGAGGTTGTCAAACTCTTCAAACAAGGGTATGAATTCTGCCTCGGGTGCATAAGGGGAACACATCCGAGCCTCGACCTCTTTGAGCTAGTGATCAATAATGAGGGGGACGTTGATGTCGAAGGGTCAGCCAACGATATTCCGGTGCATACCGACGTCCCTACTACAGCTGAGGCTTCTGCCACCGACGCGGGTGCTGCCAATGAGGCCCCCACCATTGACGCAGACGTCTCTACTGATGTTGAGGCGTCGACCACTCCAGTAATAGTAGCTTAGATACCCCTTGCAAGGGTCCTTTTGTTTTCTTGGTCTCGTGTGTTTCTGAGACCCAATTTTGTACACCACTACCTCGGCCAAAATGCCGAGGGCTTTATTGCAAAGGAATTTCTTTAAACCGCAAGCTTTTCTTACCGAACACAACGGCTATTCAGGTCGTCGGTTTTATCTGAGAAGGCAACCTTAGTTCATAAGGTAACGAGGCCACGCATGAGGCCAAGCCCACGGTGGCTAGTCCGACGTATATAAGGACGCGAAACAAGAGCGAGTGCAGTAGTGACCCTGCCTTCATATCACGTCGGTCATGGTCACGTCGGTTGTGGTCATTCGATTCCTGATGAGTGCCAAAGCGACCACGACTTCAGATGACGTCAGAAGTCATCTCTCAGTTCTTGAAGAGTGCCTAAGCGACCTCATCCAGCGAACTACGATGTCCTCGCTCATCATGTGTGCCGAAGCGACCACGACTTCAGATGACGTCGAACGTCGTCTCTTAGTTCTTGAAGAGTGCCCAAGCGACCTCGTCCAGCGAACCATGACATCCACGTTTCTCGCGTGTGCCGAAGCGACCATGACTTCAAATGACGTCAGACGTCTCTCAATTCCTGAAGAGTCCCTAAGCGACCTCATCCAACGAACCATGACGTCCATGTTTCTCACATGTGCCGAAGCAACCACGACTTCAGATGATGTCGGATGTCGTCTCTCAGTTCCTGAACAGTGACTAAGTGACCTCGTACAACGAACTACGATGTCCACATTCCTCGTGTGCCGGAGCGACCTATTTTCATGTTGTCGGGACCGATTGAGAGCCCACGGGATAACCATTGATAAAGCTATAATGCGACTCGCCAAGTTTCAATATTTCAACCACGTTTAAATCATGCAAATTCAAAAGAAATTCAACTTTATCGACAAACCACAACAAATATCATAGGCTCTCAGAATAGCTGACCTGCACATCTCACATAACTAATTGGCCTCACGACCAAGGTCCTCAATCGTATGGTATGAGCCTTTAGCTCAGAGTGCTTATGAACATGGTATTCGATATGACTAGATTATGTAAAGCAAGGTCGCCGACAACAAAGCATCTGATGGCCAACCAATAGGTCTCTCAAGCTAGAGGTACGAGATCTACTGGGAAAGAGTAAGGGCTTCGCTCAGGATGATGCTTTAAACGACTCGTCATTTGCCCTTTTTAAACTATTCTTTGGAGATACTCATCGGAGTAACCTTATATGCTCCAGATCGGCCCCCTCGTCAATCATGGACGATGCCTCAGGGGCTCCTTAATGTCCGCACTTAGTTGAGATCAACTAAAGGGGTGTGGGGAAAACCATAGTGACCTTTAGTAGCATTTTCCCACAGACAGCGCTAATGTTATTGTTAAGTGTAACATTGGTTGGCTTAGGCCGAGGTGACTACTGAGGTGCTCCTTGCGGAGGAATGAGCCAAGACGACCAAGCTGATGAATCCTGTCTGAGGCGCGCTTGGCCGACGTATGACACTGGTTCCAAGCTTCCGATCTGACCTATAAAGCCCGCCAAGCAGCCTCGGCGGGGAGACACTCCGACGCTCTTGTCAGTCACTAGCCGAGCAAAAAGGCCTAGCTTGTGGGATATAACAGTATACCTACGCCTGTGGAGTGTCTGCCTATAAGACCCAGCCCTCTCGGGGACTTGGCCCCATCCTCTTGGTCGCGATGTACCCCTTGGTCGTGACATTGTCACGCCAGAGAAGCCGGTCATGACAAGCTTTTGGTCACGGCACACCTAGCCGTCACGTTCTGTTCGCGACGGGGTGGGCGTCGCGTTCTTATCGCCGGGTCTGAAGGTGACGCGACTCTAGTTCTGACCGTTCTGACTGCTGTCCTTCCTGTCATGACGGCCTTGTCGGGTGTTAGGTGCGTACAGCATTGATGTGACCTAGCAGTCTGTCGCGTTAAGGTTTTCCCGGTCTTCGAGGTTCGACTGCTTTTGGTGTCACGTCTTGGTAGGCGGTCGCGACATGGTTGATGTCGCGCCGGCCTGACCCGTCACGTCTCTCGGCCCGTTGGTTCAAAACCGAGGCCTGCAACCCTTTTTTCCCACTCTCCTTCCTTTCTTCCCTTCTTCTTCTTCTTCTTCTTCTTCTTCCTCCCCCGAGCCTCCTTTGCTTCTCCGATGTGTTTGTAGTGCTCATGGCAAGGAGGTGACGTCCCCTTGGTGTAGGTCGACATTCATGTGGTTCTAAGAGCGAGAAGGAGGTGGCCATTCCGATGTGAAGGCCCCAACAAGTCGGCTCTACTCATTGAGGTATGGACCCCTCTTTTCCTCTCATTCTAGCATGCTCCCCTTCCCCTCGAGATCCTTGTTTCTTCGTGGTTTTGGGGTTGTGGGGTGCGTGAGATCCATGCTCGTGGTGAGTGAGGTTTCCTTCGAGTGTAGGTTTCATTGTGATGCATGCCTTATGGGGTTTGAGGGTGGTTTACCTTGATTAGAAGTTTTTATAGTGTTTCTCATGCTCTCCTCCCCCTGTAGATGTGTTTTTATATGGTTTTGGGGGTGGCCTTGGGAGGACTATCCCGAGACCCCTCTTGACTAAGGTCGCGACCGGTATTGGGGTCACGATGATGTCGCGATCGGCACAGCCACCGCGACATCATCACGACGTTCTGGGGTGTCGCGACGTGGTCACGACCGGCCTTGGCGTCGCGACAGTGTCGTGACGGCCATGGGCGTCGCGACAATATCAGATTCAGGTAAATGCTTGCGGAGTTCCGTTTTCCGTAGAGTCATTGCCATTTCTAGTTCTTTTGTACCCGTGGCACCAGTGCTAGTTCCTAGTACGGTCCTACACTAGTCATTCGCCCAGTGCTCGGCACCTGAGAGCTTGTCTCGGGAGAGAGGTTGTTACTATTTACTTGGGGCCCCCGTCCCCGTGCGCCTGTTAAGGGAGTGCTCCGGGCGGCGGGTGTGCTCAAGTCACGGACTCTAGAGCAAACAGGAAAACGGTGGTTAGGACAGCAGGGTTGAGTCATTTGCAAAGCTCTCTTGGTTGGTCTGGGATGCCGAGGCCATTTTGGGGTCTTCTCGGCATAGGCCAACTAGTCCTTCTTCTCATTGCCTCGCTCTTTGTGGCCTTGGAACCACCTAGAGAGGCCAAGCATGGGACCGTAGTCCATCCAGACTACGGCGGTACTGTTGTGTTACTTGTGTTCCTATCGCCACTCCGACGAGACGTGGAGGTTTGTGATGATCAGTCGATCCCTATATAATTTTTATTATATAACCATTTTGGTGATTAACAAAACTTTGACAAACATTTTTTTAACAATCTTTTATGAAGTTCATCCACAAGAAATAAATCGAGCCAAATCTGTAAGTAATTCTTACACTGTATCATTAAAAGTTCAGAGCATGCATTTCTTCTCAGTACACGTCAATTTCCTTTGTAGAACAATGATTTCCCTTACAGCATAACAATTTCATAAGTCAAAGAATGATTCTATCGCTCAACGATTTCATCTTATAACGATTTGATAAGTGTGTACAACGATTTCGGTTTCACATCGATTTCGATCTCACAATGATTTCGTAAGTGAAACAACGATTTTGGTTTCATATTGATTTCGGTCTCACAATGATTTCATAAGTGAAACAACGATTTCGGTTTCACATCGATTTCGGTCTCACAATGATTTCATAAGTGTAACATCGATTTCATAAGTGTAACAACGATTTCGGTCTCATATCGATTTCATAAGTGAAAACAACGATTTGACTCTTATAATGATTTCATAAGAGAAAACAACGATTTAATTGTCATATCGATTTCATACGTGAAAACAATGATTTGATTGTTGTAACGATTCGATAAGTGAAAACAACGATTTGATAGCTAGAATGATTTGCCTTTACGTATAGAACGATTTAATCTCAAACAACGATTTGTTTATGTTTGAACAATGATTTGTTTATTTGAATAATGATTTGCTCAAACAACGATTTGTTTATGTTTGAACAATGATTTGCTCAAACAACGATATGTTTATGTTTGAACAACGATTTGCTCAAACAACAATTTGTTTATGTTTGAACAATGATTTGCTTATACAATGATTTATCCATATTTGCATAAACAACGATTTGCTTGTACTTAAACAATGACTTATTCACACAACGATTTCATAAGTTGAACAATTATTTCATTGTCATAACGACTTCATGAACTACATCGATTTCATACATGATATTCAAATATATTTTCAAATATTGTGAAAGTCAAAGTCTTCCCGCGTGCATCACTAATATCTCTGCATTTATTGTGATTGTACACATCATCTGCATGTCGCATGTCTGAATGCTTTCTACACTCATGATACAATAGCAAATACTTTATCAGGTGACAGAATAGCATTTCTACTTTGGTGTATGTTCTTACTGCATGGTTTCTAACGTTGACTGACAAGCATAGAGACAGTCTAGCTATCTACGGTTTGGCATTTATTGTGTGCAGGTTTTTGTGAGTACCAAATCTTACAACGTTGGAAAACTAGAAGCTGAAGAATATCTCGATGAATCTTTACGTGCATGGCTCCAGAGCATTAATTGGCTGCATGTTTACCTGTTGTACCCCTCGGACCATGTTGTCTAATGTGCGTCTATCATAGAGACAACGGCCATTTCAACGGCTATATTTTCAAGAGAAAATATATAGAAGACTGATGTCTCCATGAAGAAGAACTTTTGGCACCTTAGAGCTTTCAGAGAACCAACCTACAACTTGCCAGCATCAGAAACAAGAGCCCAAAAAGCTTCACTCCATAATTTTCTGTAGCTCTTAGCTCTCCGTGTTCATTTGCTTAGCTTTTGGAGAGCCTTTGTAGTTCTGAGAGTTTTCATCTAGTGAAAATCTTTCTCTCTCAGACATTGTCTCAGATCAAGCATTTGTTGTAAGCTTGGTCTAGGGCCATTCGCTTTTATTCACATATGTTAAGGAAGAGAAGACCTGTTGGAAACAGGTGGTTGGTATTCCCTTCATTGAGGAAGGAAGACCTGTGTATCAGGGTGATTTTTGTACCTCTTCTGGGTTAGAAGAGAAGGCCAGCTGCGACTGGATGTGTAAGGGTCCTTAAGGGGGACTGTACCCTTGGATAGTGAAATCCTAAGTTGTTGCTTGGGGACTAGACGTAGGACTCCTTGGGATAGGAGGTCTGAACCAGGATAAAATTTTCTGTGTTGTGTGATTGTGTGTTTTCTCTCTTGTCTTCTCTATTACTAACACTAACAATCAATCTCAATGTTTTTTTGTTAAGCATTTTTGTTGACAGGTTTTCATCTAAAACGAAGTTTTAAGAATCCCATTCACCCCCCCCCCCCCCCCCCCGCCTTTGGGCTTCCTAGCTGGGCAACAAGTGGTATTAGAGCTAAGTCTCTTCGTCAAAGAAGGTCTCACAATCAGAAGAGAAAAGATAAATGGCAGCTCAAGGGTATGCAGAAGGTCAGTCAGTCAACCGACCCCCTCTATTTGATGGTGAGGACTATAACTACTGGAAGACAAGAATGGAGTTCTTTCTCCAAGGTCTCGATTTTCAACTATGGTCTATCATAGAGGAAGGAGACCTAATTGTTCTCAATAGCAGAGAAAATTGGACAGATGACGATAAAAAGAAGATATCTCTAAACAGCAAAGCAAAGAGCATACTATGTTGTGTGCTGAGCAAGAAAGAATTTAATAGGATCTCAGCATGCAAATTAGCAATGAAAATGTGGGAGAAACTCAGAATCACATATGAGGGAACAGACAAAGTCAAAGAAACAAGGATAGATATCTTGGTAGCTCAGTATGAGAGATTTCAAATGTAACTAGGAGAATCAATCACACAAATGTATGGCAGATTCACGGACATTACAAATGGTTTGGCTGGGCTTGGAAAGAGCTATGACATGGGAGATATGGTAAGAAAAATATTGAGATCCCTACTAGCTTCATGGACTCCTAAAGTGACAATAATAGAAGAAGCTAACAACCTAAGGAGGATGTCACTTGAAAAGCTTATTGGGTCATTAATGGCCCACGAAATAAACATGGAAAGGCTTGGAGAGTCCTCCAGTGGAAAGAAACACATCAATGCTCTCAAGGTTGCAGAAGACACAACTAGTGATGAATCAGATGTTGGTAAAAGCACTGGAAGTAGTGAAGATGAGGAAGCATTCCTATCTAGAAGATTGCAGTGCATATTGGCCAAGAAAAAATACCAGTCTGGAAGGAGATATTTTAAGAAAGGAAAAGACTTCAAGAAACCCGAAGTCAATGATACAAAGAAAGCTGAACCCATATGCTATGAATGTAAGAAGCTTGGACACATAAATGCAGAGTGTCCAAAGCTGAAAAAGACTGAGTTCAAGAAGGACAGCTCGAAGAAATTCAAAAGGTACAAAAAGAAAGCCATGGCAGCTGCATGGAGCAACGACAGCGACTCAGATAGCGAGTCAAGCTCCAGCGAAGAAGAGGAAGAAAAGGCCAACCTGGCCTTCATGGCAAACTTAGGGGAAAAGTTAACTTCTGACTCATCCTTTAATTCATGCAATGATTCAGATTCAGATAGTTTAGAAGATGCATTTAATGAATTATATAGTAAATATAAAGATGTGTCCAAATTATTAAAAACCACCAAGAAAAGTCATGCATGCTTAGAAGTCATAAACTCAGATCTAAAATCTAAAACCGAGCAGTTAGAAAAATAAATCTCCGAACTGAAAAGAAGAAATGAATTGTTATGTGAAGATCTAAAAGTTAAAAATGAACAAATAGCAAATCTGGAAAATCAGAAAACTTTAAATAAACTTAAAAAGGAAGTTGACACACTAACAAAGGAAAATGAATATTTAACTAATACAATTGAAAAGTTTACAAATGGTAAATCAACTTTAATACTAAAAGGAGCTAGAAGATCAGGCAAGAAAAAATATGGTTTAGGATATACTCCACCAGATAATGAAGAAACAGTAATACATCTTAAAATCTATCCAACACCAAAATTTGTAGCAAAATAAAATATTGAATATATATCTAACTTTAAGTACATTTCAACTGAAAGAATAAGTAAAATATCTTGTTGTGGTCATTGTAATAAATTAGGGCATACTAAAACAACACTGTACAACTAAACACCTAAAATGGATTCCTAAAAGGAAAATTGAAGAAACTAACCATCAAGGACCCAAAAGAATTTGGATACCTAAATCTTAGTGTTTTTATTACATGGAAGCCTTAGAGCATCGAAGTGGTACCTGGACAGCGGGTGCTCAAAGCACATGACAGGCAACAGAAAGCTATTCTCGCACGTCAAAGATAAAGAAGGCACAGTGACTTACGGTGATAATGGAAAGGGTACGGTGATCGGCTGTGGTTCGATTGAAACTCAAGGCAGAATTCTTATAGAAGATGTGTTATGCGTTAAAGGTCTCAAGCACAATTTGATAAGTATCAGCCAGCTGTGTGACAAGGGTCACTAAATCAGGTTTCAAGAGTCAAAGTGCGTAATTATGAAAGATGGTGTAACAGTGTTCGAAGCCTGCAAAGAAAAGAATCTATATGTGCTTCATCTAGAAGAGTTGAAGGATCAGGGTGTATGCCTTGCAGCAAATAAAGATCAATCAGCTGAACTATGTCATAGGAGATTAGGTCACTACAGTTTGGATGAAATTAGAAATTGGTCAAGCGAAATCTAGTGGAAGGTTTGCCCAAAATAAGCTCAAGGATAGAAGGTGTGTGTGAACCTTGTGCAAAAGGGAAGCATGCAAAGTCATCTTTCAATTCAAAGACAGTGGTAACCACCTCCAAACCATTAGAGTTGCTGCATATGGATTTATTTAGGCCAATGAGAACCACCAACCTTGGAAGGAAGAATTTTGGATTCATAATAGTAGATGATTATTCAAGATTTACATGGGTATCATTCTTGGAGCATAAAGATGACACATTTGATAGCTTTGTCAAATTCAGTAAGAGAGTTCAGAAGGACAAGAAGTTCAATATAATAAGTATTCGGTCAGATCATGGAGGAGAATTTCAAAATGAAAAATTTACAGAATTTTGTGATGATTAAGCAATTGAGCATAACTTCTCAGCACCAAGGACACCACAGCAAAATGGAGTAGCAGAGAGGAAGAATAGAACATTATTGGATATGGCCAGAACCATGTTATCAGAATACAATCTTCCTAGATATTTCTGGGCTGAAGCAATCAACACAGCATGTTACATAATAAATAGAGTGATGATCCGGCCAATCCTGAAGAAGACAGCGTATGAACTTTGCAAGCAAAAGAAGCCCAAGATCAGTCACTTCAGGACATTCGAATGCCCTTGCTTCATCCACAATAATGGTAAGAGAGATATTAGTAAGTTAGATTCCAAATTTGATGAAAGAATATTCATGGGGTATGCTTCTAAACCTAAAGGTTATAGAGTGTTTAATAAACAAAGTTTATTAATTGAGCAAACTATCCATGTTATTTTTGATGAATCTAACCCTTCTTTAAGAAAGGAAATAGATAGTGATGATGATGATGCAAGAGAATTATCCAAGAAACTGAAGGATACATCTATCAAGGATAATAAAGATCCACCCTTGGAAGAACTACAATAAAAGAAAATTGTACATGATGATCTTCCAAAGGAATGGAGATACAGGAAGGATTACCCATTGAAAAATATCATTGGAGATCCATCGGTTGGGGTAAGAACTAGAGGTAATGTTATTCCCTGTGATTATTTAGCTTTTGTATCTCAAATTGAACCTAAGACAGTCAATGAAGCACTGTCTAATGAATCTTGGAGTATAGCCATGCAAGATGAACTTAATCAGTTCAAGAGAAACCAAGTTTGGTCCCTTGTTTCGAGACCATCAGATCATCCTGTGATTGGCACCAAATGGGTGTTCAGAAACAAATTGGATGAAGCTAGTGTTATCACTAGAAACAAGGCTAGACTGGTCGCTCAAGGTTATTCCCAAGAGGAAGGCATAGATTTCGATGAAACCTATGCACCAGTGGCTAGACTAGAGGCTATTAGAATTTTACTTGCATATGCATCTGCATTAGATCTAAAGCATTTTCAAATGGATGTAAAATCTATATTTTTAAATGGCTATATAAAGGATGAAGTCTATGTAGAACAACCTCCTGGTTTTGATGATGTAGAATTTTCAAATCATGTTTTTAAATTACATAAAGCACTATATGGTTTAAAATAAGCACCTAGAGCATGGTATGAAAGGCTTAGTGTATTTTTATTAAACCATGGTTTTATCAGAGGATCGGTAGATAGCACTTTATTTATTAAGTCAAAGTCAAAAATATATTGCTTGTGCAAATCTATGTGGATGATATAATATTCGGATCTACTGATGAATCTCTATGCAAGTACTTTGAAAAGCTTATGCAGGGAGAATTCGAAATGAGCATGATGGGGGAACTCAATTATTTCCTTGGACTTCAAATCAAGAAAGGCAAAGAAGGCACACACATCTGCCAAGCGAAACACACCAAGAAGTTATTAAAGAAATTTGATTTGACAATGCAAAGCCACTGTCCACACCAATGAGCACATCTACAAGGTTAGACAGTTTAAAGATGGTAAGAAAGTAGATCAAAAACTTTACAAAGGTATGATAGGATCCTTGCTTTATTTAACAGCTAGCAGACCTGATATTTTATTTAGTGTATGCATGTGTGCATGGTAGCAGGCTGATCCCAAGGAATCCCATTTAATTTCTGCTAAAAGGATCTTTAGATATCTGGCTAGAACTCATGATCTAGACTTATGGTATTCAAAACTTTGTGAAACTAGCTTAGTAGGATATTCTGATGCTGACTATGCTGGATGCAAGGTAGATAGAAAAAGCACCAGTGGAAGTTGTCAATTTCTTGCAGGGTACTTGATTTCATGGTCCTCAAAGAAACAAAATTCAGTAGCACTATCAACAACTAAAGCTGAGTATGTAGCTGTTGGAAGCTGTTGCACTCAACTACTATGGATGAAACAACAACTTGAGGATTATGGACTGCACATCAAAACCATTCCATTGTTGTGCGACAACACCAGTGCAATAAATCTCACCAAGAATCCAGTCCAACACTCCAGAACGAAGCATATAGAGGTTAGATATCATTTCATTAGAGATCATTGTAGACACCCATTTCTAAACTATAAGTCGAGCAAAATCCCTTGTCTCATCATTGACGCCCCACGTTGGCTCATCATCGTCAAGCTGGCTTTCTCCGATCATGACATCATTCTGATTAATTCATCGCCCTGGAGGACCCTTCCTGGTCCAATCAATCTCTTCCACTATAAGCTCTCTGAGTATAAGTCCGACATTTCATCTGAAGGCCGTGCATGGCTGATTGGACATTTTATGGTCAAAATGCAGAAAAATACCAGAAGACGACAAGCCATGTGTCGCTTTCTTGAAAACGACAGCCCCCATGTCGCGTTCATAATTCCATATTCTAAATTCCTCAGAAAATTGCAAAATAACTCAAGTTCACCATCCATATGAGGAAGGCGACATGTCGAGGTGTCGCATTCAGAAGGCGACACCAAGGCCGTCGCGTTCAGGGCCTTAAACAAGAAACTCAATCCGAGCCTGATTTGGACCCATGCTATTGATGGTAATTGCTTCTTTTGGATGTCCAAATCGAGTCAAAATCCTCTCAAATCGGAGGAGACCTTCCTAACATACTCCTTTCCGAGTTCCAATGGCCCTTGCACAGCCATACTTGCCCATAGTCGGACTCTTGCCCATTATTCCTCTCAGAACCTGTCCGGGAATAATCACCCATAAAAACCTTATTTCTCCATCGTTTTGGGCAAGGCCGGAGCCATTAGTTCGGGAATCCAGAGAGCTTCATCTTCGAAGAAGAGAGTTTTCTCTCCAGACGACTCAGAAGAGCCCCCAGGGCGTTTTCCCACCGGCTATCCAATCTCCTCTCCCTTTTCTCTTTGTTTCATTCAATTCATGCATGCATAGTTCGTTTTTCTTCTAGTTTAGCATTAGAACACGACACACACACCCATCCTTAGCACCCTAGGGGTCCAAAGCCCCAATCTCGTGAGTTCCCCCCATAATAGTTCATGTACACGCACTTTTCATTGAATAGATCTATTGCACACGAAAATCGTCTTGGCAGGTGTTTGAAGGTTAGAACGAAGTGAGGCTCCTGTCCCTTGGCCCGATGAGGAGCAGGAAGACGAGAACCCACAACTCTGTCCCTCTGAAGAGAAGGCGACCAGACATCTGTCGCGTTCAAGAAGGCGCCAGTGCCCCTGTCGCGTTCCGAAAAAGCGTCGCGACACCTCCATCGTCGCGTTCTCAGGTACGCCTTCCCTTCTCTTTTCTTTTCCAAGGTAGTCAGTCCTCCGTCCACATCTACGAGGCGATTACTCTGGTGGCGATCACGGTCAGTTCCTAATCCCTACACTCTTAATTTTCAATTCAAAAGGGGATACCAATCCCGTGATTACACCTTTTGGCGATCACGGTGGGACCACTTGTGCCCATCACGCTCGTTCTTCCTTTCCCTGCCGTCCTTGTCCTTTAACGGGTGTTGTGTTGTCAGCTTTTGTTTGTTCAGTTCTGTTCTTTTAGGTTTGTTAGTGCTCTGCTGGTCTGGGTGAGAAGGCGACATCCGCCACGTCGCAATCAGCGTAGCGACGCGTGCTACGTCGCGATCAGGTACGCAGTCTGTCCGTACACCTGTTTCTTTTGAGTATTGCTCGAGCCTGTGAAGAAAGCGACGGGGCGATTGTCGCTACACAGAAGGCGACGGAGCCCTAGTCGCATTCAGGTCAGTACCCTGGTCCATTAACTTTTCTTGCAAATTTGGGTTTGCTTTCACATACTCCATCCAGATTTCATCATATCATGCCTTTTCCATGTTTTTGAGAGATTGCCAGTCTTGTATTTTATAGGATTGATTGATTTTTTCGTGCATAATTAGGATTTAATCACTTTCTGTCCACTGCGAGAAGGAAAGCGACAGGCCTTGTGTCGCGATCTTGGTCGCGACATCATTCTTGTCGCCTTCTTCCTCTGAGGGTGATTAGTCCTAATTCTCGTTGTGTTAGCACTAGGATTAGAATTTTGCATGCACTCCGGTGCACATAGGAATTGCATACATCTTTCCATGTTCGTAGCATAAGTTCCTCCTCAGCGACGTTCGCTCTCTCGGCCACATACTCCTTGTGTCCGACTAGAGCGCGCGCTTGAGGGCCTCCGTAAGGCCCTGCTGACCGTGGATTCCCACACGGTCGCCGGGCTGGTTGTACCCGTTGCCACCTAGGATCGAGTCTAGACTCATTTGGCAAGGTAGAGAGAACTTTAGTCATACCCGAAGTTGGAAGCCTTCTCCCATTTAGGAAACCCTTCCTTATTTGGAGAGAACTTGCTAAAAGTCAAAATCACTAAAAGGCAAACCTGAACCAAATAAAAGAAACCATCGTCATTGCCAACTGCTTGCTTTGGGTGAGACGTTTTTTCTCTTTCCTTTTGTCTACATAGGATTGTTTGTTTAGGAAACTAAGAGTCTGTCTAGGTTAGGTTGTCTCTCAAATCTGGAAAGGCTTTCCCGTCTCTCTCCACCCACTTTCCGAGTATGGAGTCTTTCTCGAACCCAATCTACAATGGTGAGAATCCCGACACTGCCTTTCATAATTCCCGGGATTACGAGGAGTCCCTACCCCATGATCTCTTTGACGAGGTGGCCCGGCCTTGGGTCGCCACCGTCCATACCTCTGAGGGTCGCCATTGTGACGAGGGTAGCCCGTCTCGGAACACCCACCCTCCTCAGTCAGATGATCAAGCTGCTCAGCTTCTGCGTCTAATTCCACAGCTTGATCAGTCTCAAATTCAAACCCTCATGACGGCTCTCAAAGGAAAGGCCGCCTCCTCACCCTCACCCAGAGCGGGTGCATCACGCCCTGCAGCAGCTACTTCCGGCCCCCACGTCTCCATGGGACAAGCCGACAACACCCCCATCCGGCCGCAGACTATCCGATTCACGCCCTTTGAGTCTGAGCACTACATTCCCCGTGAGTCGAGGCCCCGGTCTCCACCTTACCAGCCGTGTTACTCTCCTCACCGTCCTGAGCCACGCGCCAGGCCCACCTCTCGTGCCTCATCCGTCTACGCTCAGCCGTCCGCCGCACCGGACATGATGTCCGAGTGGGCGTCCATCAAGAAGGAGCTCCAAGAGCTCCGCAAGCAAGTCGACCCTAGGCAGCACCACGATGTGCATATGCCTAATTTCAACGGCCTGTGGGTCCCCTCTCCATCCGAGCTGCCAAAGTACCGAAAATATAATGGCTCGGGCAATCCGTATATCCACATCAAGGACTTCATCTATGAGTCCGCGCCTTACCAGCGACCGCCGTCTTATGGCATATCTCTTCTGCCGGTCGCTGGACGGGCACGCTCTGGATTGGTTCTATTCCCTGTTACCCGAGGACGCTGAAGACTTCGCTGTG
Organism: Colocasia esculenta; assembly: GCA_014218235.1. Lineage (NCBI taxonomy): Eukaryota > Viridiplantae > Streptophyta > Magnoliopsida > Alismatales > Araceae > Colocasia > Colocasia esculenta. The sequence continues at coordinate 37,556,047 of CM024753.1, forward strand.
GTGAAGGCTAAGTTCCTCGAGCAATTCCAAGATAGAGTCGGCCCTGAATATTCACTCACAGATCTCATGGCCGAAAAGATGAAGCCTGATGAGGATTTCGCCGCATACGCCGATAGGTGGAGCAAATGGCCACCAGAGTTCCGGGGTACCTTCCAGAAGGGGAGAAGGTGAAGATCATCATTGCTAATGCCACACCTGCTTTTAGAAACATTCTGGCGATGAATGACATCACCACTATGCATCAACTCTACAGCCGGGCCCGGTTCATCCAGACCCAGCTCAAAGACTCCCCCATCCACTCCATGTTCGAACCCCAGAAGCCTAGGTTCCAAAGAAAGCCTCAGGGTCCAGTTACCGAGGGCGTCCAGGTGAATGAGCAAGTGAGCGCGTTCAACCCTGCCGGCCAGAGCCAAAACCGCCAACCATACAATGCCCAGGTCAGAACCCTACCCAGCCACCCCAGGGGCAGCAACAACGCCAATACAATCAAGTGCCGCCTCCTGATGGCTCTCAACAAAGACGTCCCATGGGCCCTAGGAGAGCCCACTACCCACCGTTGCCGGAGACCCTCTCCGACATATTCTTGGCCTTGCTCTCCACCGATGCCATTAGGCTCCCTCCTGAGAGACCCCTGAACCCGAGCGTAGATCAAACTCGGTATTGTGTGTTCCATAGGCAGCCTGGTCATACCATCGACCAGTGCTTTACATTTAAGGACTTGGTGTATGACTTGCATGAGCAGCACAGAATAGATTGGACAGCCCTCCGGCAAGTAATCGGAGACATCAAAGAGAGGCAGAGACAGCAGCAGCAGCAAAGGCAGCAGCGCCAACCACCCCCTCAACAACAACAGCAGCAACAACACCAGCAGCCGCTGCAGGACCTCGGGATTGTCCACAACCCCTTCCTAACCATCCACCAGCTCCGAACCCCCACCACCACAACAACCTGCCCAGGTAAACCCCATCGTCCACCACCCTCCTCCGCAAGCAAACTGGACGTACGATGATGAGCTGGACGTTCAGCAGATGATGGCCATTAACCAATATCCTATCCAATCCCAAACAACACAACCAGCCTACGCGGCTCCCCAGTCAGTCCCTTCTGTAGTCTCCATGGCCAACGCCGTCATACTGCCCGTCAGTTCAGCATCCGCGCCAGCTGTTAGCTCACCCATCATCTTACCCTTCGCTCCACCTGTCTCCATCCCTCTACCCCCTATCATATCCGCTCCCTCACCCATCATCCTACCACCCCCTGGGCCGGACCAACCCTCCGCCGCAACATTGTCCTCCGCCAGACAGCCATCCACCAATCCAACCACCCTACGGAGCGGGCGAGTCTTCCGCCGCCCATACCCACCTATCTCCACCACCACCACTTCCACAAACCCCAACAGGTCCTGCAGCCGCCACAGCAACAGCAAGCTCAGCAACAAGATGAGGGCTGATTGAGCCATTGCCTGGAACCCATTATGACATCCTCAAGCACCTGGACCACGTGCCAGCCAAGATCTCCATTCTGGAGCTGATAAAGAAGTCCAAAGAGCACCAGGAAGCCCTGAGGAATTTCCTGCAGAAGGTGGTAGTAAATGAAGACATGATGGCAGACAAGCTACCCAGTGCCCTGGCCATGGTGACTCGCGGGCCGGCAATCACATTTGCAGAGAATGAATTAGCCCCCCCAGAAGCCAGGAGGCTCCCCCTCTGTGTCACCTAGTCATCAACCATATAGCAGTGGGAGCGGCACTGGTCGATACGGGGGCATCCATAAATGTCTGCCCGCTAAGCACCCTGAGGGCCTGTGAGTTATCAGAAAGTATGCTAAGGCCGACGCCCACCACCATTGCCGCATACGACAATTCTAGAAGATCCTGCCACGGCATGGTGACTGTGCAAGCCGAACTGGGACCCCTCGCCATCACAGTGGACTTCTACGTCCTTGATATCGATCCCATGTTCAAGGCAATCCTGGGACGTCCATGGTTAGAGTCACTAGGGGCTGTACCATCTACCGCACATCAGTGCTTAAAGTTCCCCTTCCAAGGGTGAATTATCAAGTCAAAAGCATAGCCACCGCCCACTCTGTAGATGCTCTCCACGATACCCACCTCCCAGCTGTGTGGCCAGCCACAAACCCATCGTCTCGGTGCTAGACATCAACTACCCCTGGAGCTACACGTTCCAGTCCCAGCGAAGGTCAACCTAGCCCAGGTCAATGCGGTAAAAGAAAAGAGCCACTAAGCACAAAGGGGTGGCAAATTCATGATGAGTTGGGGTATGAAGAAGGCAAGGGCCTAGGGGCAGAGCTACAAGGTATAGTCAAACCCATCCCGACATTGTCATGAAAAGCCGATGGGGCTTAGGGTATAGGGAGAAGTCCAAACCATGGTCATCCAGCACATCCACTCTCAAGGCCGACCGAGAGCCACTCACCTGGACACTCTGGTGTCATTTCATCAGGGGGCCTACCCAACCTGGATACAACACCGTGGTAGTCGAGGCAGAACTCTCACAGCACGAGGTGCATGGCCGAACTTCTCCCGGCACATGGCCCCGTTGCTGACCTATCAAGCCCTGGAAGCCCTCCGTCCGACCAGAAGAGAAAGGTAGGAGACCCAGAGGCTGAGTGGTATAGATGGTTCGACATAGAAGACATCGCCATCGCCTTCAGCCGACTGTTCTGGGAAGAGGAGAGAACCTGGCCGCCAGCTGCGGAAGAATTACTAGATCCCCCGTTGCTATCACATCCAAAAGGCAGCTCATGAGCGATGCCTCAGACGTAGGAGAGCCGGACATCCCCTACGAGGAGGGGAACACTGTTGATGAACTCTGGAGAGGCACCTGCCTAGCCATCCACCCATCCCTCCTGGAGTCCCTCCTTCCCAGCCTAGTCCCATCCTCTCCTCCTTTACTGATCCAGTTGACTCCCCAGCTCCTTACAGCGGCGCACAGCCTTCTCACACCCCAGCTCCCACCAGCTGTCCTCTCCGCCCTTCAAGCTGATCCAGGTGACCACGAGGTCACCCTCTCCTGTTGCATGCTCTCCTCCGATTCCCAAAAAAAAACGTCCACTTTCAAATGCACATTGAGGTCGAGAGCCGGCATACGTCCTACTCTACTGATCAGGGGCACCCCGCGACTGGGGTTCCCCTCCTGCTCCTTCATTAGGGCCATCCTCTTCGAGGACACCATGTCCTCCCCCAGTCCTGTAGAGTCGTCTAGTTAGAAGTCTAGGGTAGAGTCAGTCTAGCTTAGATAGGCCTAGGGATAGAGGTCAGGTCAACCCGCCATCCGCCAGTTCCAAGCACCGCCCTAGGAAGCAGCGGGGAAAGGCATTCCCCAAGATATCTTCAAGAGCTAGCTCGGCGGTGTCAAGCACTGCTGTTGGTAGAGGAATTCACAAGGGAAGCGCTGGTGTTTGAAGAGGTGTTTGAGCAAGATGGGGTGTTCATAGACGACGGATTTGGCGTCTACGAAATCATGAATGATGAGGACCCGATCGAGGAAGAGGATAGCGAAGTAGATGACGCTGCCGAGAAATATGCCAGCGGAGTCAGGAGATTCGATGAACCCACAGCGGCAGTGGATGAACCTACTAAGGAAGTCAACCTCGGAACAGAAGAAGACCCTAGGATTGTGATAATCTCAGCAAACCTCCCTCCTGATGAAGAAGAGGAATTGGTGCAAATCTTAAGGGAGTACAAGGATTCATTCGCCTGGTCTTACGAGGACATGCCGGCCTAGACCCCTCTCTAGTGGAGCACCGACTAGTACTGAAAGAAGGGGCAAAGGCAATCAAGCAGAAACTCCGAAGGTTCCACCCACTACAGCCCTGAAGATGAAGGACGAAGTAGATAAACTCCATAAGGCTAGATTCATCAGGGTAGTGCTTTATCCGAACTGGGTGGCCAATATAGTCCCTGTCATGAAGAAAGACGGAAAAGTCAGAATATGTATTGACTTCAGGGATCTGAATAGGGCATGTCCGAAGGATGACTTCCCGCTTCCTCATCTCGATGTGCTAATCGATAACACTGCTGGGTATGAGACCCTCTCATTCATGGATGGGTACTCAGGCTACAACCAGATCCGTCTCGCTCCTGAAGATCAAGAAAAGACATCCTTCACCACGCCCTGGGGAACATACTGTTACGTAGTCATGCCATTTGGGCTGAAGAATGCTGGTGCTACCTACCAGAGGGCGATGATGGCCATATTCCACGATATGATCCATGTCTATGTTGAAGTCTATGTGGATGACATCTTGGTGAAGTCAAGGACCAGGAGAGAACACCCCGAGATCCTAGCCAAGGTGCTGCAGAGGAGCTAGGGAGTATCAGCTGAAGATGAATCCAAAGAAGTGTGTGTTCGGGGTATCATCAGGTAAGCTGCTAGGCTTCATAGTCAGTAAGCGGGGCATTGAGATCGACCCAAACAAGGCCAAGGCAATAGCAGAGATGCCTCCTCCAAAGAATATCGCACAATTAGAGGGCTAATCGGGCGTTTGCAATTCATCAGAAGATTTATCCCAGCATTCGCAAAGATGCCGCCCATTTTATGATCTCTTGAAAGGAGGGGCAAAATTCGAATGGAATGATAAATGCCAAGCAGCCTTCGATGAGCTAAAGAGCTATCTCATGAATCCCCCGGTCTTACAGCCTCCTGTACCCGGAAAGCCGGTAATCCTATATCTCTCGGTCATTGAGGACTCCCTAGGAGCTGTCCTGGCACAACACGATGAGTCTGGGAAAGAAAGGGCAGCATACTACCTCTCTAGGCTCTTCAACCCTGCTGAATCCAAGCTCACCACTGCAGACAAAACTTGTGCCGCACTCATGTGGGTAGTCCAAAAGCTCAAGCATTACTTCCTAGCCCACGAGGTCAAGCTGATCTCAAGGATGGATCCACTCCGTTATCTTCTTGAAAAGCCCGTCCTTTCTGATCGGCTGGCACGCTGGCAGAGTTTCCTCTCCCAATTTGACATATCCTTTGTGGTCCAAAAGGCCGTCAAGGGGTATGCCATCGCCGAGCATCTAGCCCATCTCCCGCTCCCTCACAGCGACTCCCTCTGAGAAGGGTTCCCCGATGAGGAACTCTCAGTCATAATCAAAGACCCCTTCTGGTCCCTTCACTTCGATGGTGCACTCAATTCTCAGGGACGGGGCATCGGAGCCGTGCTGCTTACCCCGGAAGGTATCACCATCCCTTTTGCTTATCAACTCACCTTCCCCGCTACCAACAATATGTCAGAATATGAGGCTCTCCTTGCTGGTCTCAAGCATGCTTATCTGCTGGGGGCATCTCACCTCAGAATTATAGGAGATTCTCAACTCGTCCTGCGGCAGGTGCTCTCAACTTACCGCACTCGTGACCCAAAGCTCAAGCCATATCAAGACCTGGTCACATTGCTGGCAAGGCAGTTCCGTAAGCTTATCTATATCCACACTCCTCGTTCTCAAAATATCCTGGCTGACGCACTGGCGTCGCTAGCCTCATCTCTATCCTTCCCTCTGAGCCGCCGGACCGAGACAATCATCGTCCAGCGTCTCGATGTCCCATCCACCCAGGACCCTTGGTTTAGCGACCTCAGGGCAACCTTAGAAGAGAAGGCTAGGAGAAGAGGAGCGCAGCAAGTCATGTTAACTGAGCTCGAGGAGATCCTGAGTGAAGAAGAGCTGCCATGGTACTTTGAGATAGAGCAGTACTGCAGGGATGGAACATATCCTGAAGGGGCAAGTGCAGAGGACCGCAGGGCCATCAGAAGAGCCGCCTTAAGGTACACAGTTGTCGGAGAAGTTCTGTACAGGCGAGGCCTTAATGGAGTCCTTTTAAGGTGCCTTACCGATGACGAAGCTTGGAAGGTGGTGGAAGGGGCCCATGCTAGCGAATGCAGAGGGCACGTCAACAGTCAGATGCTAGCCAAGAAGATCATTAGGCAGGGCTATTACTGGCCAACCCTAGAAGAAGACTGTACCATCTACGTTCGTAGGTGTGTTAAGTGTCAACTCCATGCCGATAAGATCCATGCCCCTTCCTCCTCACTACACCCACTCTCTACACCATGGCCATTCTCCATGTGGGCTTTCGACATTGTCGGTCCTCTTGGTGATTCTAATGCTCAAACCAAACAAAAGTCATTTATCCTAACTGCGACTGAGTATTACACCAAGTGGGCGGAAGCTGAAGCCTTCACAGAAATCAAAGCATCCACGGTGTGCCGCTTCATCATGAGAAACATCATCTCGCGGTTCGGAGTGCCAAGCAGCATCGTCACGGACAATGGGCCGCAATTCATCGCACAAGAGCTTCAGGACCTCTGTAAGAAATACAACATCACGCTGCATCATTCATCGCCGTATTACCCACAAGGCAATGGCCAAGCTGAAGCAACTAACAAAACCCTTCTTAAAATCCTAAAGAAAACCTGTGAGTCGCATAAATTCGCCGACTGGCCAGAGAAGCTGATAGAGGCTCTATGGGCCTACCGTACCTCCGTCCGCACTCCCACAGGGCAAACCCCGTACGCTCTCACCTACGGATGGAGGCGGTAGTTCCATATGAGATCCTAATTCCTTCACTAAGAGTCCACTAGACAAGGAACTTAATCTTGACGAACGTCGAGAGGCGTTACTAGTCCAATTGGAACTCTTAGATGAAAGGCGGCTTATGGCGGCCGACCATGTGCTTTCCTACCAAGGCGAATCTCAAGGTCTTTTCAAAAGAAGGTAATTGAGCGAAAATTCCAAGAGGGTGATATGGTCTTGAAACGCATCTTTATCAAACCCGGAGGTCCTAGGTCCAAACTGCAACCCAACTGGGAGGGTCCGTACGTTGTGAGGGAGGTCTACCCCGGAAATGCATATCGCTTAATCAATGCTGAGGGCGTCGAGTTATCACATCCGTGGAACGGGCTGTACCTCAAACGTTTCTATCCTTAGGACTATAGGTGTGAGGCTACAACACCTAAATCGGGGAGTAGCCCCGTGTTGGGAGTCTAAGATGCCTCTCTAATCGCCAAGGGCTGCTCTAAGTTAGGATTAACACACACGCGCACGGCAAGCCCGGATGATTACACTCGGTAGGTGCTGCAATTATGCGAGCCCTGCTCTAGCGACGGGTCAGTCATTCTCTCCTAATCGGTCGAAGTGTAGGGGCAAAAGGGATCGTAAGGGTGAGGTAGTCAACCTGCAGCATATCCCGACGAGAAGAAGTCTCAAACAGGGACGGTCAAAATAACAAAAGGGCAAGAAGCAAAGAAATGAAAAGAAAAGAAAATCCATAATACAATAGGGGCATGGCAAAGAGTGGCAAAGTCCCCGCGGGACACTAATGAGCCCGGTCGTACGCATGCCCCAAAGCAAAGCAAGTCCATGATGAAAGACCATAAAGTCCCTCCACAACAGACCGATCTCCGAATGGTATGCTGTAGGAAGTGATCAACCCAACGTCCTCGTACCCACACAAGACTTTCCTTAAAATACTCTTCTGTTTCTCCCTACAAGGCTGAGTCACCTCTAGGGTGGGGCTTAACTAGTCGCAGCATCAACTAAGCGTGGTTTTCCGAGGCGTTGTCACCCCTTACGCACGTCCTAACTTAGAAAGCCCTGTGGCGAGAACCGGAGGTGATCAAGATTCCTAACCAGCAGCTCGAATCGGTTTAAGTGTTGTAGCCCGAAGATGCGAGTACCTTCCGTCTCGCGTGTCTTATTTTAGGAAGGGCCAACGCCGGCTTTAGGCGCTAACAAAAACAAAAAACAAATATTCCAAAAACTCAAAAAAACCAAATATTTCCAACTCAAAAAAATCAATATTTCCAAAACTCCAAAAAATCAAATATTTCCAAAACTCCAAAAAAATCAAATTTCCAAAACTTAAAAAACTCAAATATTTCCAAAACTAAAAAAAATCAAATATTTCCAAAACTAAAAAATCAAATATTTCCAAAACTCCAAAAAAACAAATATTTCCAAAACTCCAAAATCAAATTCCAAAACTTAAAAAGTCTAATATTCCAAAAATCTCAAACACTAAATGATTCCAAGCCGTTTGCATACATGCATTTCATTTGTTTATTCGCATCTTTTGCCTATTTAATAAGGCTTAGCCCCTTGACAAATATCAAGGTCGCTCACCCGTCGCATTTTTAAGGCAAGGCTAAGCCTAAGAACAGATCTGACTTGTTTCGTGGTTGTCTAAGTGTGCAGGACGGAAAAGAAAGCGGCACTCATATCTCACTCGTCACTCTCACTCAGTCACAAACCATAAAAACATAAGAGTTCCATTTCATTCCATTCTATTCATGTACAAAAGAAGGAGCAAAAAGTACAAACCCTCAGCGCTCTCTCCTGTGCCCTCAGGCGGGCGGGGAGATGGAGGGGCCATCACTCTCGGCCCTGTCTCACTCCCCTCGGCGCCCTCTCGCGCCGTCGCCGCTCTCCTCCTCCTCGTTCCTCCCGCCGTCCGGAGGAACCCGTCAGATAATGCCCAGCGGACCGCTCGGGATACCGCTCCGGCTGGTCACTGATCGGCTGCGCCCGACCCAGCGCCAGGGCCCTCTCTAGCCCCCTCATCTCGGATCGCAGCATGTCGCTCGCGATGCCGCTCCTCTCCAGCTGCTGTGGAGGTCCCCAGCCTCGGCGCGCAGTCGCACCGCCTCCTCCGCGTCCTGCTGCCAGCGGGCCGCCGCCTCTGCCTCCTGGCGCCACCGCCCGCGCCACCTCCGCCTCCCTCTGGACGTAGCGCAGCTCCGCCATCTCCGCCTCCACGCGGTCGTCCGCCCAGGGCGGTCCTCAGCTCCTGCTCCTGCAACACCAAACATCCTGTCAGATTTCACCAAACAACAAACTCAAGGGGCATCTAGAGTAGAAACCTACCCGCTCCCGCAGCTGGGCGAGGCGTCCTCCGCTCGAGCCGCCGCCGCCGCCAGCTGGCCCTCCAAGACGGAGCGGCCAGGGTCCTCCCGAGAGGAAGAGGCGCCGCCCACCATCTGCTGGGTCCTCTCCAACTCTCCCTCTGCAAAAGAAACACCGGGGTCAGTCAACCAACACTAGAAACAGAAAGGGTAAAAGCACAAGGTAGAAACTCACCAGTTGTCCACCACCGCCTGGAGTCGTCTCGCTGCTGGATAGTGGAATGGAGGACGCCCTCGAGCGAGGCAATCCGTCCCTCGGGGTCAAGCTGCAAACACAAGTCAGAATTAGTCACATAATAATTAAGAATTTCAAACAGACTAAAGCAGTAAAACTCACCGGTCGACGGGTCCCCCTGTAGACCTGGGCCCCGTACCTCCGGGCGTAGGCCCGGTAGTAGTCCTCGTCGCTGGCAGCCTCAGAGACCACCTCCTTCCCTCGTCTCTCCCAATCATCCAGCTGCTCCCGGACCCGGACTGTCCATTCGTGACCTGCTGGATTCCCCGAAGCTGCGACTGGGCCTCTCCCACGACCTCTGTCGGGTCGGGAACTCCACCACCGCCTGATAGAGTCCCAGTGTCCGCGCCACTAGCCGGTGGTGGAGCGGGGCCACCGTGTTAAACAGTGGAGCCAAATGTCCCTACCGAAGTAACGGCCCCGCTCCACCCACGGCTAGGTAGCGTCGTCCTCCCAACATAGGGAGTCCATTGTACCTGCACACCACAAGTAAGCATGTCAGTCAACTACCAGGAAAGCAATCAAAGTAGAATGGTTAAGGCTTGAAGTACTCACATGCCCGAAGGGAATGGTGTGCATCGCGTCGTGGATCAGCGTCACCTGCCGCCGCAAGGATCGCTCGTGCGCGGCAGACCCACCAGCGCTGGAGAAGGGGCACGGCGCCTCGTCGCCTCGCCACCCCGCGGTGAAGAGAGGGGAGGTGGTATTACGCCCACACCTGCAAGAGCAACACAGTCAGTACCACGATTAATAAATAAGCAGCAAAATACAAAGGCTGAGGTGAGAAGTGTACCTGTAACAGAGGGAAGAACCCGGCCACCCCTGTCTCCCTACTGGAGTGCCCAGCTGTCGAAAAGGTGGGCCAGAAGGGCCGCACCCCCGCGTAGCTCCCCACCTGGGGTCAGGTCCTCCAGTAGGGGCAGACACGACAGCTCACCGGGTCCCTCGCGTACCCAAGATCAACTTCCCGATCACAAGGATCAGGAAGCGCCTCAAGTCGCGGTCCGCTGCCGCTCCCTCCTCCTCTGCCAGCACGGCTCGGGCGTCCTCCGTCAGCCGCGCCAAGTACTCCGCGCTCCTCCCCCGTCCGGTGGCGCGCACTCGCTACCCCCAGGCTCGCCTGCAGCGCTGTCCTCCCGCCAACGAGGACCCTCTCCCCTCACCTCCAGCTCGAGAAGCCTCTCCACTGGCTCCTGATAACTGGTATAGGTGGTCCCTGTCACCGCCTGGCCGTCCACTCTCAGGCCGTTGATCCGTACCACGTCCTCTAACGTGGGGACCATGTGCCCCCACGGAAAGAGGAACGCGTGGCACTCCGGGTCCCACCGCTCCTTTAGAGCCTGGATGAGCGCCACGTCTGGCGTCAGCTCCTCCAACCTCAAGAAAGGCCCGAAGCCCATCCCCTCCAATCGGCGTACCTGAAGTCCGGCAAGCCATCATAGATCGCTCGGATCACCGCCCACCCGAGTCGGGACCGCAACTCACTCTGCAAGACAAACACCAAAGGGTCAGAATTTGGAAAGAAAAGCGCGAACCACTCCCTGTCCTGATAAGGCGACAAGGGCCCTTCGCCTTCCTAAAGGCGACATCCAGCTCGTCGCATTCCCAGATTGAGGTAGCGACGTCACCCTGTCACCTTTTAAAAGGTGACAGGGGGATCGTCGCCTTCCCACTGGTAAGGCGACGGTCCTACGTCGCATTAACAGGGTTGACCCGAGACGAAATTTCCTCCATTTTTCGGTCGTTCCCCGGGCAAACCGCCCTACAAATGGGTGCGCCGCACCCCCACATCCCTCATTCAGAGTATAGGGTTCGGAGACCTACCTTCTTGGGCCCGACCGGCTCGTCCTCGTCGCCCGGAACACCGCGGGCTCCTCCTCCATCGGCACGGCCGGAGGACCTCCAGGTGCCGCCGTAGAGGTCCCCTCACCCGATTGCCGACGCCGGGTTGATTTCTTGCGCCGCCGGTCACCGCCCTCACCGCCTTGGCCCTCTCGGTGCTCCTCCCCATCGCCGGTTGTCAAGGGAGAGAGAGGATAGGAAGAGAGAGAGAAAGGGATAGGAAGATAGAGGAAGAGAGGAAGAGATGAGAGAGAGAGAAGGCCGGAAGGAAGGGGAAGTCGCCAGAATCACCGGAGCGAGCCAGGAGAGGAAAGGTTTTCGAAAGAGGGAAGAGGAGAAAGAGGGCGCTCGCCCGAATTCCAAACCGCCTCGGTTCCTGTGAACGCGACATCACCCTCGTCGCCTTTACTTTAGTGGTCGCGACATGGGGTCCGTCGCCTTCACTTTAGTGGTCGCGACGTGGTGTCCGTCGCCTTCTTGATTGCGATAGCCCCTATGTCGCCTTATCAGGTCCTGTGCACAATTTCTAAAAAGCTCAATTTCATTATTCCATGATCACATCAAGTAAAAGCTATGAAAAGTCAAAATCAGCATGTCCCCCCTTACATCAAGCATCAATCCATCAAGTCCCATCCAACATCAAAGTACAATCAAGTCCCTAGCTCACGGTTCCCTAGTGGCCGGATCTTCTCGTGCTCCAAGAGGACGCCTGGTACGTCTCCTGGTCCTCATCAGTCGGCGGGAGTGCATGGGTAGCGCATGCCCTCCACAAGGCCAGCGCGCTCCGCACGGCCTGCTCATCCTCCGGGTTCCCCAAGCGTCGCTTCTTCACAGGAGGTAGGTGGATAATGGAAGTACTCTCGTCCTTGGCTTCCCGATCTGTAGGTAGCACCGTTGCGGGTTGTAGAGCACGGTCGCCATGTTCCCGATGAGTTGCAAATCCAAGCCGCGTCCGAGTGGTAGTCGGATCTCCGCTCCACGAGTGCCGCTATGCCCAAAGCAAATGCTCCATGTAGTGTTTGAAGTAATGGCGCCACGCACTCCTTGTCTTCTTGTCCGTCGTCCTGCACAGAACTTTGTCGGAAACTTGGCCGCGCCACCAATAAGTTCAAGGGATGACACCCGAAGATTCTACTGTCGGTGGTGGGGTGTCTACCGGTTTAAACTTGATCCTCACACCCAACCAACACTCTAGAAGGATCATAGAGCCATAAAGGAAACCCCCGTGGAAGCTGAAGTGAGGCCCGAATAGAGATACGCCAAGACGTTGTGAAGAGTGAGAGTCCTCGCCATACCCCACTAATCGCGCTAAGGCTAGTGTAGTCTATGAGGTGATCCCGGACGGAAAGAGCACCACCCCACATAAGCATATCGCCACGGCCTTGCTATCTCACGGTGGTCTACGCTCTTGTCCTTACACTTGGATATGACCCACTTAGACAAAGGCACTAAATGGATTAATTGTGGGCTAATCATGGTATGGATATCCCCCGAATCGGTCATGAACTCCCCAAGGATAAGCTTCGGGTTAATGGGCTCAACCGTATAGCTTATGTTTTGCTCATCCCCCGGTTTGTCTTAGGAAGAGCTAGAAAGGCCTCGACCTCCTCTAGAAGGACGGTCGCCTCGAATTTGGGAAAGAAGAAGGTATGGGTTTGTGGGTGCCATAACTCTATCAAGGCCGTGATGCTATGCCAATCGAAAGAAATTTATGGTAATTATGGGCCGCTATCAACACTCCACCCAATCCCCACTCTCTCAAGAATCTAATGACAAACATGGGTAAGGACTTGATCATTGGGGCGATCCAAGTAAGCTTAGAATAGCGGCGGGACCCCGGGAAGAGCTAGAAGGGAAGAAGAAAAGGCAAAAGAAGAGGGTAAGGAGAAGAAGAACAGGAAAATTGATGAGCAAATTCGGAGTTAAAAGCTTGAAATTGAGAACATCACCAACTCACCTCTCTCACTTCCTCGCTCCGGCTCAGATGATTGGGGACGTCCGTCACCCTCATGAGAGCTTCATACATCGCCCGAGCACGCTTCGAACCTTCGTAAGCCGCCTCCCCACCCATGGGATCAAGAGAGCTCTCTTCATGGCCATGAGAGCTTGCAAAACCTGAAGAAAAGAAGAGAGAGACGAGAGCTCCGAATTTGGCCTCTCAACCCCCTTATTTATAAAGCCATAACACCCCTAATCATGCTAGGAAAGGGTAGGGGAAACCCATTAAGAATAGGAGTTTGAGTGGGAAGCACTTAGAAGTCCAAGTAGGGGACAAGTCCTAATCCCATGCTGAAAGCTTTTGAGCTCGGGCTGCAGAACTTGTGAAAGCGACGTATCGACCCGTCGCCTTCAAGTTGGCGACAGGTATCCCGTCGCCTTCTGAAGTGTAGGGTTACGACAAGCCCTATGTCGCCTTCTGATCAGTTTATGTGCCATGCATATTTCTTATAACTTTCAGGATTTTGCACATGTTTTGATGCTTATTATTTGTGCATCTTTATTGTATCTCTATTGCTTTGATTAATTGAAAATCCATAAAAATCAAGAAAATGCAGAAATCCATAAAAATCAAAAATCCAGAAAATCAGAAAGACGCTTTTGTCAGGTAAGACAGGTAGTATCTCTAACCCTAATCACTCCGCATTACTATATGATATTTACTTACTATATCAGCTCAAGGACCAGCTGGTTCCCAGGTGTTTCAGGATCTGAGTTCCCCTCATCAAAACGATGATGATCTAGATGCACACTGCTAATCGCTGGATAGGCCGTTGGGTGATATGACTCGGGGACGATGGATTCTATCGCACGTCGGGGATGCGAAGTGTCTGACCCTTGCCCATATTGTCTAGCAATATTATCCTTGAATATTGTTATTTTCTCCCTTTCTTTGCATTTGTTTTTTATGATTTCCTTTTGTTTTAGCCCAGCATGCATCATGTAGGAACTTTGAGCTTCACGAATCATGATTTGTCAAGTCAGCTTCTCAATGATGTCCCAACACAGATTCTCATCTTCCAGACAAGAATTCCATTCCAAATTTGAAAGTTTTCCTCGAGCTTGCTGCTCGTTCAGTCCGCCAATGATGGTTCCTATGCAGGATTCCTCTCATCCCCATTCGCCATGACAGTCATCCTTTATCCCCGATCCGCTCATTAGTCGTGACTCGCTCAAGGCCAGAGTCGAATCGACCTGCCGGGCAGCACCTATCCCTAATGAAGAAACCTGCACGCTAAAGATAGCCAGGGTACCTCTTGAATCAGGAGGTTGATCATTCTTTCTTTTGACTTTTATTCATCCCAAGTAGGAGCCATCCTTGCATTCTGTTCTTAGCCATGTTCGAGGTTAGCCGGATAATTCTCACTACTTATTCGTCAAGAATGGGTGTCTCTTTACCTTGATGCCCGCTTTTCAGCTCATTCCCTTCATTCCACTATATCTCCATTTCATGCCGCTTTCGCTCCATTTTTCCGCTCCACTCCCTTGCAAAGCGAGCATCAAGGAGGGGCAATCTGTAGACACCCATTTCTAACTATAAGTCGAGCAAATCCCTTGTCGCATCATTGACGCCCACGTTGGCTCATCATCGTCAAGCTGGCTTTCTCCGATCATGACATCATTCTGATTAATTCATCGCCCTGGAAGACCCTTCTGGTCCAATCAATCTCTTCCACTATAAGCTCTCTGAGTATAAGTCCGACATTTCATCTGAAGGCCGTGCATGGCTGATTGACATTTTATGGTCAAAATGCAGAAAAATACCAGAAGACGACAAGCCATGTGTTGCTTTCTTGAAAACGACAGCCCCCATGTCACGTTCATAATTCCATATTCTAAATTCCTCAGAAAATTGCAAAATAACTCAAGTTCACCGTCCATATGATAAGGCGACATGTCGAGGTCCGCATCAGAAGGCGACACCAGGCCGTCGCGTTCAGGGCCTTAAAAGGAAACTCAATCCGAGCCTGATTTGGACCCATGCTATTGATGGTAATTGCTTCTTTTGGACGTCCAAATCGAGTCAATCCTCTCAAATCCGGAGGAGACCTTCCTAACATACTCCTTTCCGAGTTCCAATGGCCCTTGCACAGCCATACTTGCCCATAGTCGGACTCTTGCCCATTATTCCTCTCAGAACCTGTCTGGGAATAATCACCATAAAAACCTTATTTCTCCATCGTTTTGGCAAGGCCGGAGCCATTAGTTCGGGAATCCAGAGAGCTTCATCTTCGAAGAAGAGAGTTTTCTCTCCAGACGACTCAGAAGAGCCCCCCAGGGCGTTTCCCACCGGCTATCCCATCTCCTCTCCCCTTTTCTCTTTGTTTCATTCAATTCATGCATGCATAGTTCATTTTTTCTTCTAGTTTAGCATTAGAACACGACACACACACCCATCCTTAGCACCCATAGGGGTCCAAAGCCCCAATCTCGTGAGTTCCCCCCATAATAGTTCATGTACACGCACTTTTCATTGAATAGATCTATTGCACACGAATTCTAATGGGTTTTCTTTGTGTATAAATCGTCTTGGCAGGTGTTTGAAGGTTAGAACGAAGTGAGGCTACTATCCCTTGGCCGGCTGAGGAGCAGGAAGACGAGAACCCACAACTCTGTCCCTCTGAAGAGAAGGCGACCAGACATCTGTCGCGTTCAAGAAGGTGCCAGTGCCCCTGTCGCATTCCAAAAAAAGCGTCGCGACACCTCCATCGTCGCGTTCTCAGGTACGCCTTCCCTTCTCTTTTCTTTTCCAAGGTAGTCGTCCTCCGTCCACATCTACGAGGCGATTACTCTGGTGGTGATCACGGTCAGTTCCTAATTCCTACACTCTTAATTTCAATTCAAAAGGGATACCAATCCCGTGATTACAATCATGTAGCAATGGTAATATAATATTTCTTTTATAGATACCTTAAATCAGTTAGCAGAAATATTTACAAAAGTCTTACCTGAGAGAGATTTACATCTCTTAGAAGGGAATTAGGCATGTGTAATTTGTAATAGATTTTCTACACGTAATTGAAATAATGACAGTTTCAGAATAATGCTTATTCTCTCCCCTAGAATTAAGGAAATCCTTTAATTGCTTGCATCATAAATTGCTTTGATAGTTCATTATTTTAAAAGACCTTATCTATTGCAAAGCGTCTCCTCTTTTATCATTTTCTACATTTATTACGGTGTCCTTTCAAAAGCACTTTTGACTTTTGCATTTAATCCCGTATCTATGCCATACCAGTCCATCCACCTTTCTCTCTCATCTCTTTGCCTCGCCTGGACGATAAACCCTATCGACTTCGGCATCCTCTCTGTGTCTTTCGAAAGAATCCCTCTGTTCGCGCTAAAATCTCTTGAGGGCTTCTGTTCTACTCCTTCCAAAGATCCTCCAGAACCTTCCTGTTCAAATCCATGGTGGTTCTGGGTCTCCGGCACTATTGGTGGTACGGGCGTTGCGTTCCTCACAGTAGAGTACAGGAATGGTTTTAGTGGTGAAGACGAAGCTCTGTGGTAACAAGCAGTGGATGTGGGTGATTTGGAGAACACGGGATGCATAGTGTGGTAGCAACGATGCAGAGGATGATGGACAAGGATGGTGACTATCTCAGAGCAAGCTATCCAAACCTAGTAAAAGCTTTTTACACCTGCTTAAATCTGAAGAGGACGGTCCCTAACTTCCACAGTCAAAGGTCCCCTCTATTCATATACATATGACTTTGTTGGAGAGTCTTTTTCTGGAGTGTCTACCAGTGGTCGCAGTGGAGTAGACAGCGTCGACATTCATGGCAAGGGACTAGGGATTATCAGTACTGAATATAAGCTGAAGGATGGTAAAATCGACATCAACCAGTGAATGCCTTCAACCGATTCCTGCTTTCATAGTGTGTTCATAGTGCCAAATCGTACCAGAAGCGCAACTTTCTCCACTTGCCCAAAGGCTAACTTCGACATGATGTTCTGGGCGATTCAGAACCAAGATATCAATATGGCAAAGGTGATTATTGAAAGAATAAAGTCTGCAACTGCGATAATATGGGACAAGACGAACAAGCTCAATGTGTCCCTTCCTTATGCTCACCTACTAACAACAATTTTCCAGCATCACAACATAGACCTGAGCGGTGAAGTTTCATAGAAGATGGGCCAAGCCATCAGAAGCAGAAATCTGTAAAAGAGTGGCTTTTCTCTTGTAGCCGGAGTTTGGTCAAAGACTTTAGTCGCTGAAGGTGAGGCCATTATTGGAGAAGCTCAAGAAGTTCCGGTTCCAGAAGTAGAGGCAGAGGCAGAAGTGACGGCTGAAGACCCTGTTGCAGAAGTTCCAACAGCCCCAGCAGTCCTGGAAGAGACAGCAGTAGCAGTCAGGCTAGAAGATCCAGTGGCTAGTCCAAGAAGAATTAAAGAAATTTCTCCATAACACATTGAGCCTGTTGGGCAATCATCAGAGGTTGATACCCCCACGACAGTTATTACATCTATTCTTCATGAAGTATTGGATATTGTCGCCAGCATTCAGGGGGAGCAAGAAGAAGTTGTTCTGGAAGTTGTGGCACCAGGCCACAGTGATGTTCAGATGGAGGAGCCCGCTGCTAGTCCCCATGTTGATCAGTTCTGTGGTGGTGTAATCCTGTTTGGGCCGGAGCCAAACGGGCCTCCACTAGAGAAGATGGGGAAGACGAACGCCGGTGTTGACGAAAGCCTGCAAAAACTAGAATGGATCAGGGGGCCCGGTGAAGACCGGGGAAACCCTCCGATGCCTAAGTCAATACCAGGCTTGCAAGGCAGGGGGTTTCGGAGTATGAAAGTGTGTTCGCGTGAGCGAGAACGTACCGGTGCATGGTACTGTACCTGTGCTTTTATAGACGTTGGTGCCAAGGCGAACGTGCATAACGTTGGTAGATCGTGCCTGAAAAGGCCCCTTGATGGGCGCGCATAACGGGAGAAGTTACGCGCTCAGGTGCCCGTTGGAATATCGGGCAGTTCATGCCTCTTGATGATGGAGCGCGTGGCCTGGGGCGGTTATAACCGCGGCGTAAGCCAGAGAGCCTGCTCGGCACCCTCTGGACACACCTTCCGAGCAAGTGACCCACATGGGGGCTCGAACGTGCTGTTCGGTGATATCCAGGGTTGTACTGCGCAGCAGGATTGACGCTCGTATTCGGAAGCCGTCAGCTAATGAGCTCGGCAACGCTTCGCTAGGGGTGACCGGTGCGTGGGTCCCCTTGCATCCGATCCGTATGGAGGCGTGGGACCGCCCGAGGAGGCCACGTCAAAAGGGGAGGAGCTGATGGGCCCTGACCCAATCGGCTTAGGTGGCAGAAAACAGCCACCACACTTGCCCCCCACGCCCTCAAGTGGCTCAGAAGCCGAAGCGCTTGAGGGCGGCGACCTGCTCGGGTCATCTCGCCATAAATGCGGTATCGTCCCTGGAGATCCAACAGACCTGTAGCGACGCCGTTACAGAGGGGTTCGCCTCGAACATGAGGCTTTCATGATGACCACGTGAGTCATGTCAAACCCAGAACGCCACACGCCAGGCCCGAACGGTCACCCGCAGGTCATTCGAGAGCAGACTTGGAGTGGAGGGAAACGCCATTTCCAGCCCCGCTTCGAATTTCGTGCCTCACCTTCCTTATATGGAAGGGGAGGAGGTGAGAGTGGGGTCTTCGTCTTCGAAAGATTTTCCAGAGTTCGCTGCCTTCAAAGCCACTTGCTATCTCTTCCCTCGAGCTTTCCTCCGCTCCCATACTTCTTCTTCTTCGTGCATTGTGCTCCTCGCCTTCCAGTGATGGCCCAGAAGGGGAAGGAGATCGTTGAAGCCAGTGGGATGCCACCAGTGGGAGCGAAAGCGGTGAGGTATCGGAGCTTCAAAGATCTCCAAGAGCGCTTCCGGATAGGTAAGGAGTACGACATCCTCCTGATGCGTGAGGACGAGTCGTATCTAACCACAAGGCCGGGGTGCTTCGTGCTTTCATTGGACCTGTTGGAGGCTGGTCTCCGACTGCCGTTGCCGGAGATCGCAAAGGAGCTGCTCCGGAGCTGGAAGGTGGCACCCATTCAGCTGACGCCCAACTCCTGGAGGACTATATTCATTTTCTGCATCATATGCAAGAAGAGGAAGATCGAGGCGACTGCGGAGATCTTCCGAAATCATTTCAGCTTGGCTTGCTCCCCGCAGTCCGGGATGGGGATCGTGTACGTGAAACACCGTACGAACGGATGCGGATCAACTTCTCCCCCCGCCTGTCCAACAACAAGGGGTGGACAGGGCGCCTCTTCTTCATAGGGCGGAGAAAGGGAGCGGACATCCCCGAGTGGGACTTTCCTGTGAGGGTGGTGGAGCCCTTGAGGAAGGCGGACATGACCCCTTTTTTGATTCAGGGGGCAGCCGCGGCCTCCCAGTCGTTGAACACGGTCGGGGTCAACCACGCCGAGGGGTACCTGACCGAGTACAAGCTTGTGAAATACAAGCTTAGCCGCGCCTGGGGTAAGTCTTCTGCTGCTCTGCTTGTTTTCTTTTCCCACATGCATGGGTTCTAACCCTTCTTCTGCTTCTTCTAGATGACGAAGAAGTAGCTGCTGGTCGGGGCCAAAAAGAAATGGCTAAATATGCCGAGACGATCCCTGTTAGCCTTTACTTAACAAGGCTAGACAAGGATGTCTCCGCGAGGGGTCTGCACAGAAGGCGAAGGCCGTGGTGAGAGGCGGTGCCGTGAAAAAGGCACTTAAGACGGCGGCTACCGCAGGGGTGGCTTCTCTCCCTCAACCGAAGAGGAAGGAGAAGCGCAAGGCGGCCCTGGTGGAGTCGCAGGACGGGGGTCGCACTTCTGAAGAGGAACTGTCTAACGAGCCCCGATCTCGTAAGAAGAAGAAGGCGACGAAGTCGATGCCGCGCATTGCCGGGAGCGCCGTAGAAGTGGAGGAAGAAGAGGAGGATCTTGAGCCTCTACTGGCTCGAGGGCCTCACCTTCGTACGAGGACGCCCGAGGAGAGGGTATCCGTTACTCCACTTGTGGACCGTTCAGAGGCGGTCATGAAGATGTCCGCCGAGCTGGGCCTGATTATGGTCAGCGATGAATCGGACCACTCCGGAGAGCGGGCGAAGTCGCCGGTGCACAAGACCCAAGAAGCCCTGCCTAGTGAAGGGAGCGCCGAGCAGGTGGTGCGCAGACGAGGGCGCACAGCTCAGTGCCGAGGACACGGTGGTCGTCGCGGACTCGGGGAGAGGAGTGGGAGGAATCTAAACTCTCACTCCTGCGCCAGCAGCTGATTGCGGTACTGGCGAGGCAGTTCTTCCGAGGGGGGATATTCCACAAGGAAGTGGAGACATCCTGCCCCCCATGCCCCCTACCTCAGTGATCACCGAAGGTCGTGTAGTCGGCGAGGATGCAGCCGAGGTGATTGCTTAGGATATTGTAGTCGGCGAGAGTGCAGCCATCCTCGAGGAGGAAAGCACTCAAGGTCCTGGAGATGCTGAGGAGGGCCGTGCAACAGCCTTTGCAGCATCCGTTACCAAAGACGATGGGGAGGTGCGGCCGGCAACAAGGCAGGAGGCCGTTGGGGCGGATCGGGCTTTGGCTTCGACGAGTGCTGTTGCCATGACATCCGGGTTGGGCCAGCCGAAGGACCTTGTGATTGATGCCGCCCTGATCCCGTCTGCCGCTGCTGCAGCTGGAGATGAAAGTTCCGGGGACGACGATAGGCCTCTGACGGAAGTGCTGCGCCGAAGACTCCCGGAGGTGCCCTCGGTGGCGGCGCTGGAGGCGACGCTTCGCCGTGTTGAAATGTCGCCAAGGAAGCTGCCCCCTAGCCCGACTGCCTCTTACCTGATCGCCTAGTAGCAAGGTGCCAGGACCTTCCCGCCGAGAAGACTCCGAAGATAACAACAGAAGAATACCATCCCGAGAACCAGATGATGACGTGACGTCGAGCGTCGATCTGAGGCTCTTGTGGACGGGATATCCACATCGCTGGGTATTCTGAAGGCTCTGGCTGCTCGGTCCCGGAAGCAGAAATACTTGTACGAAGCGCCGTCGGCTTTCTGCAAGGACCTCACGGTAAGACACAAGGCTCGCGAGGCGGATTTGGAGGAGGAGGTGAAGAACCTCAAGACTGCCCTCCAAGCCTCGGAGCTAAATGTCGCCGTGGCCCAGGCCGAGAAGGATGCTCTGGCCAAAGTGGTCTCAGATGTCGGGGTCCGTGCCGTGACGGATTACAAGACCGGATCTGACTATAAGGAGGAGTTGGATCAGTATGGGGCCCGCTGCTACAGAGTAGGTCTTAACGCTGGAAGGGAGTTCGGAGAGCGTTTATCCTGGGTCGAGCGTGCCCGAGAAGCTTTCGAGGCCGCTGTTCGGGAGTGCAGGCGCCGCACCAATGATGCCCGCTTGGATGATGTGCGCTTCGCGCAATTCCAATATTGGTGGATGCCTTCTTCGGATGAAGGTGCTGGCCCTTCCGAACAGGCCCCTTAGTTTTCTCCTGTTCTATGTCCTTCTTATACTCTCTTTTTGTAACCGCGGCCAAGAAGGGCCTGCTTGTAAGCACAAAACTTCTTGTGAATGAAATCTTTTGCTCATGAGCTTGTCTATGGCTTCACTTTCTCTATCTTCTCCCTTTTTGTGGTTGTTCCTGCTCGGATCGGAATCCGCTAGCTTCATAAGCATTGCATGTAAGACGCAGATCGTTGGGAACCGTAAAGGAGGTTCCGATCAGGTGTATACGCCAAATGCTTGTGAAACAATAGGAGTAGGGAGGAGAGAGGTAGGATGCTTAAAAAAGGCTTTTATAAATGACAAGCCTTAAGATTAGAGACATGCCAAGTCCTGGGTATGGCCTCGCCACTAGGGGTAGCTTGCTTATAAGAGCCTTTTCCGAGGACATGGGTGACCTGATAAGGTCCTTCCCATTTGATGGCAAGTTTGCCAACTGCTCTTCGGGGATCCGAAGCCGAACAGCGGCGCAAAACCAAATCTCCCACGTTGAACCACCTTTCCCGAACTCGCGCATTATAGTACTGTGCGAGTCGTTGCTGGTAAGAAACGAGGTGAATGCTGGCGTCGCTTTGTCGTTCGCCAAGCATGTCCAAGTTTTCTCGAAGAGCACGGTTATTGGCGGCTTCGTCGAAGTGGGTTGTTCAGATGGTGGGAAGGGCTACTTCCAAAGGTACAACTGCTTCCGAGCCGTAGGCCAAATGGAAAGGTGTTTCCCCTGTAGCTACCCGAGCAGTCGTTCGGTGACACCAAAGGACGTTAGGGAGCTCATCAATCCATGATCCACCTGCAGCCTCCACTCTTGTGCGGATCCTGTGCAGCAGTGTTCGGTTGGCGTTTTCGACCAAACCGTTAGCCTGGGGATGAGCCACGGAGGTGAAGTGGTTGTAGATCCCGAGCTCGGCACATTTCTGCTTGAAGACGGTGCTGTCGAACTGCTTCCCGTTGTCAGAGGTGATCACCCTTGGGATGCCAAACCTGCAGAGAAGGTTCTTCCAGACGAACTTCCATGCAGCTTGTTCGGTGATTGTGGCAACAGGTTCGGCCTTGATCCATTTGGTGAAGTAATCGATGACCACGAACAGAAACTTCTTCCGCCCTTGGGCCTCTGGAAAGGGACCCAAGATATCAATGCACCATCTGGCGAAAGGGCGCGGCTCGAACAGGCTGTGAAGCTGTTCGGTAGGCTGCTTGATGATCTCTTCGAACTTTTGGCATTCTGGACATTTCCTGACGAAGGACATGCAATCCTTCTGAAGAGAAGGCCACCAGAACCCTGCTCGGATAATGCTGCGCGCTAGCGTTCTGCCCCCCCCCCCCCCGGTGGCTACCGCACAACCCCTCGTGGACTTCTTCTGTGGCCGCAAGGGCCTCCTCAGGATTGAGGTAACGCAGAAGAGGTGTTGAAAGGGACCGTCAGTACAGCTTGCCTTCTATGAGGGTAAAATGCTGAGAACGCATTCTGACTCTCCGAGCATCGCCTTGTTCGGGCGGAAGCTCTCCCCGGAGTAAGTACGCCAAGAGAGGGTCCACCCAACTCGGAGTTGGTGGGCCCGTTTCTATGGCTGCTACATCTACCTCCGTGCTCGGTAAGGAGAGCTCTTCAATAAACACGGAGCGGGAAGGGGCGATGTCACCTGAAGATGCCAGTTTGGCCAGTGCATTAGCTCGCGCATTCTGCTCCCGTGGAACATGTATAACTTCGAAGTATATGAGGCCCTCTGCTTGGCTCTTGACCTGTTGGAGGTATTGAGCCATGCGGGGTTCCCTCGCTCCGAACTGTCCGCTCACCTGGCTGGTAACCAATTGGGAGTCGCTAAAGACTCTAAGCCGAATGGCTCCAAGGTGCCTAGCCATGCGGATACCGGACAGCAAAGCTTCGTACTCGGCTACGTTGTTGGAGGCCGGAAAGTGGAAATGGAGGGCGTATTGGAACTCTAACCCCTCCGGGGAGGTGAGGACCAAACCAGCCCCACTCCCTGTGACGCAAGAGGATCCGTCAACGTAGAGCTCCCATGGGGGTTCGTCTGCCAACGGTGGATCCTGCTCGGCCGGGAGGGTACATTCCGCCACGAAGTCTGCTAGCGCCTGCGCCTTGACCTTCGTCCTCGGTCGAAAGCTGATGTCGAACTCACCAAGCTCTATCGCCCACTTAACCAACCTGCCAGAAGCCTCCGGCCGCTGAAGAATGGATTTCAGCGGCTGATCGGTTAGAACCGTAACGGAATGGGCCTGAAAATAGGGCATAAGCTTCCGAGCAGTCGTGACGAGAGCAAGGGCTAGTTTTTCTGCTCTGGGGTACCTCCTTTCAGATTCTTGGAGGACCCTGCTGATGTAGTATACTGGATGCTGTGCCGCTCCTATTTCTCTGATCAAGACTACGTTGATGGAGTGTTCGGTAACCGAAAGGTACACAAACAAAGGTTCCCCGAGCACAGGCTTTGAGAGAACAAGAGGGGCTGCCAAATATGCCTTCAGCTCGGTGAAGGCAACCTCGCATTCGTCAGTCCACCGTACTTGCTCCCCTTGCTTTGAGGTGCTTTTAGGGCCTCGGAGCAACTTGAGAAAGTTAAAACTTCTTTCCGCTGCTCGGGACATGAACCGGTTCAGTGTCGTAAGATGCCCTGTCAGACGTTGGACGTCGCGCACTGTCTTTAGACTGCTCATCTCAAGCCGGCTTGGATTTTCTCGGGTTTTCCTCTATTCCTCTGTTTGACACGAGGAAACCGAGGAACTTGCCCGACCGGACACCAAACGCGCACTTGGCAGGGTTGAGCTTCATGTTGTACTTTCGCAGAGTTGCGAAAGTTTCCTGAAGGTCGGAAATGTGGTCAATGCTCGGAAGCGTTTTGACCAGCATGTCATCCACATAGACGTCATGTTGCGCCGATCTGCTGCTCGAACATCTTATTGACCAGCCGCTGGTGAAGTGGCGCCCGCGTTCTTTAGACCGAAAGGCATTTGGTAAAACAGTATAAGCCTAGGTCTTCGTCTACCTGAACGGGGATTAAATCTTCAGCAGGCATTCCTCTGCTGGTGAAGGCTGATCGGTCATTGGAGGGGCTAGATCAGCGAGTGGTTGCTTGTCCCTTAAGGAGAGGACATAGCAGCGGCGAGACTCGTGCTGACACCCGAGTACTTCGCCAACTCCGCTCGGAGTAGGGAACTTCATCTTCTGATGGAGTGACGAAGGTACTTCTTTTATACGCCCGATCAGACCTCTGCCGAGAATGGCATTGTATCCAGGAATGTTGTTGATGACCAAGAAGTCAACAATCTTGGTCACAACCCTTGGGGCCGTCCCTAAGGTGATCGGGAGGCGAACCCTTCCCATGGGCTGGACCGAGACTCCCAAAAAGCCGAACAAAGGCGAGTTTACAAGGGTGAGTTGATCGGTTCTCAGGCCCATGAGGACAAAACAGTCATAAGCCAAGACATCGGGGGCGCTTCTATTATCCACCAGAATCCGGTGCACATTACAGTGGTTGATGGTGGCCGAAATGACCAACGCATCGGTGTGCGGGGTTGTAACCCCTACAAGATCTTCGTCCGAGAAGGTAATGACCTCCTCGGGCTGTGCGCGTGCAGGACTGGTGGGATATGGAGCCGGCCGAGGTACCGAAGGCCTATCTACGACATGCACTCGCCTTGCGTAATCGCGTCGGCTTCGAGTGCTTTCTCCGCTTGCGCCGAAGCCTCCCGCGATCACGTTGATCTCCTGCCCATTGGGCTCATTGTTGATCGGCTGCTCAGGAGTACGCTCTCGGTGTCTGGGGCGCTTGATAGCCCACGAATGCGTCGTTAAACACGTGACTAACAATCTCAAATATTCGGCCTACACTAATTATTTTGACAATAGTTAAGTGGTGAGAGCCGAGTCGAATCCACGGGGAACTAGATTTTAGAGTTGAAAACGTTGGGTTTTTAGTTAGAAAAATAATGTGGTGATATTTAAACTAAGTCACGTTAAATAAATCTAAGCTACGTAGAATAGATAAAGAGAGAGAGAGAGATAAAGAGTAGATGAAATACCATGAGATGAAATTAAAAACTACAACTCACTAAATAGATAAAAAGATTAACAACGTGCTGTTTAAGTTAATAAGAATAACTCACAATTAAAATAAACTGAAAACATGAGAAATAGAGAGAGAAAGGAGAGAGAAAGAGAGAGAACAAAAGATGAGAGAGAGAAGAGAGAGACAAAAGAGAGATAAGAGAGAAGAGAGAGAGAAAGAAACGAGAGAGAGAGGAAGCGGGAGAGAGAGAAACGAGAGAGGGATAGAGGAGAGAGAGAAGAGAAGAGATAAGAGAGAGAAAAGAGAGACGAGAAGAGAGAGAGAAAAGAGAGAGAGAGGAGAGAGGGAGAAAAGAGAGGGAGCGGAGAGAGAAGCGAGAGGCGAGGAGAGGAGAGAGGGGGCGCAGCAGCGGCGGCTGCTTCACGTTGCATGCAAAAGCATGCAACGTGAAGGGTGAGGGTGGAGGACGCGGGGCGCGCGGGCGCTGGCGGGCGGGTCGCGCGGGCGCGGGCGGGCGGCTTGAGCCAGGCGGCTGGGCGGCAGAGTCGCGGGCACGCGGGCGAAGCGGGGCTGGCGCCTGGGCGCGGGCGGGGCCAGGCGGGGGCGACCGCGGGCGGGGCCGCGTGCAGGCTGGGCGCGGCCGGGTGCTGTGCGCGGGCGGCTGGCGGTGCTGCTGCTGCTGCTTGCTGCTTCTGTGCGAGAACCCGGGAGAGAGAAAGAGGAAGAGAGGAAGAAGAAAAGGAGAAAGAAGAAGAGAGGAGGAGGGGGGTTGCGTGCGGAGGAAAGAGGGAGAGAAAAAAGAGGGAATGAGAGAGAGCTCGGGGGAAGGGGAAGAGAGAGAAGGTGAGAGAGAGAATGAGAGAGGGGAGGTTTTTAAATAGATGAGAGGAGAGAGATTTTAAAATAGGGAGAGAATCTTGAGAAAAATGGAAGGAAGAGAGAGAAAGAAAAAGTAGGCGGCTAGGGTTTTTGCAACAATATGAAATGTCAGATTTGCCCCTGTTGGACTGCTTGGTCCATTGGCCCAATATGAACTTCATTTAATGGCCCATTAACCTGCAAATACAACATGTAATTAAATTTAATCAATTATCGTCCGTGACAATAGAAATATTATGAATTAATCACATATCAATCAATAAAATGGCATGATTTATTTATGATAAATGTGATATTATCAGCGCTCTTCATTCCGGCGCACGAACCGTCCAAGGTAGCCGCGCTTGATAAGGTCTTCGATTTCGTCCTTAAGCTGGCGGCACTCGGAGGTGTCGTGGCCGTGGTCACGATGGAAGTGACAGTACTTGTTCTGATCACGCTTCCGGGGGTCGGAGCGCATTCTTTTTGGACACCGAACAAATGCTTCGTTCCTGATCTCCGCCAGGATCTGTTCGGGTGCCACAGTGAGGGGGGTGTAGTTGGTGAAGGGGCGCAAACGACGCGGAGAATCACCATTGCGTCGTCCCTTTTTCCGATCACGGTCGAAACCGTTGTCGGAAGGCCGCTTCTTATCCAACTGCTCCCCCCGCTCGGCCCTACTCGCTGCTAGGCTCTCCTCGCAAGCGGCATGGCGCTGTGCGATGGAGAGCAGCTCGACAAGGGTGGCGGACTGCTGGACGCTGAGGGTCCTCTACAAAAAATCATCGTGGGTGCCCTGAATAAGGGCACTGGTTACCAAAGGGACGTCCAGGCGCGAGATGCGAAGCGCCTCTGTTCGGAACCTCTTAACGAAGTCCCAGAGCGCCTCGCCCTTCTTCTGGCGCACGGCCAGGAGAGAAGCCGCCGTTCGCGGCTGCGACCTTCCACCAAGGAAGTTGTCCCGGAAGGACTTCTTCAGTTGGCGGAAGGAGGTGATGGAGCCCGCCGGAAGGGTCTCAAACCAGGCCCTGGCGGTCTCCTTGAGAGTTGCAGGCAAGGCCCTGCACTTGGCCGCATCTGATGCTCTGTGGAACACCATGTGCGACTCGAAGCCGTGGATGTGGTCGGCCGGGTCGATAGTGCCGTCATAGGGTGCGATGGTGGGCAGGGGGAGCTTGGAAGGGACCTGAGCTTCCAGGATCTCCCTGCTGAAAGGGGAGCGGAAGTCCAAGTCATCTTCCGCTGGAGCTTTCCCCTCCGCGCGCTGAACCATCACGTCCACGCGACGCTCGAGGTCGACCACACGTCGCAGGTGCCTAGCGAGTTCCTGTTCGGAGTTGGCGGGACCCCCTCGTCCGGACGCGTGGGAGTTGCCTCCCACGACCGATCGTGGCAGACGGGGGGAGGCGACAGAGCGACGAGGCGAACGCCCACGGCATTCCGACGCCCGCTCCTCGGACGGGGCTCGATGCGATCGGCGCAGCGAGTCTGCCTGCTGCTCCTGAGGCGCCGGGAGGACGCGAGAGCGTAGATGCAACGACTCCACCTGCCGCTCTCGCGACAGAGGAACCGCCGGGGCTGGTGGTCCAGCCAACTAGGCCTACAGGGCGAGGCAGACACCTGTTAACTGCTGCATTTGCCCCCGAAGTTCTGCCACTTCGAGGGCTGTTGTTGGCGCGGCGGCGACTGGTGCAGGGACGTCGTTGTTAACGCTGGGAGGGGCGATGGCGACGTCCACAGGGGGGGATCACCGGCGAGAGTCCCCTCGTGACTGACGGGATCTCGTCGCCCTGCTTCCCACATTCTGGTATGAGGATCGTCCGCGAGCCATGGCTACGTCGATTCCCACAGACGGCGCCAAATGTGGTGGTGTAATCATGTTTGGGCCGGAGCCAAATGGGCCTCTACTAGAGAAGATGGGGAAGACGAACGCCGGTGTGGACGAAAGCCTGCAAAAACCAAAATGGATCAGGGGGCCCGGTGAAGACCGGGGAAACCCTCCGAGGCCTAAGTCAATACCAGGCTTGCAAGGCAGGGGGTTTCGGAGTATGAAAGTGTGTTCGCGTGAGAGAGAACGTACTGGTGCATAGTACTGTACCTGTGCTTTTATAGACGTTGGTGCCAAGGCGAACGTGCGTAACGTTGGTAGATCGTGCCTGAAAAGGCGCCTTGATGGGCGCGCATAACGGGAGAAGTTACGCGCTCAGGTGCCCGTTGGGATGCCGGGCAGTTCGTGCCTCTTGATGATGGAGCGTGTGGTCTGGGGCGGTTATAACCGTGACGTAAGCCAGAGAGCCTGCTCGGCACCCTCTGGACACACCTTCCGAGCAGGTGACCCACATGGGGGCTCGAACGTGCTGTTCGGTGATATCCAGGGTTGTACCGCACAGCAGGATTGACGCTCTTGTTCGGAAGCCGTCTGCTAACGAGCTCGGCAACGCTTTGCTAGGGGTGACCGATGCGTGGGTCCCCTTGCATCCGATCCGTACGGAGGCATGGGACCGCCCGAGGAGGCCACGTCAAAAGGGGAAGCGCTGATGGGCCCTGACCCAATGGGCTTAGGTGGTAGAAAATAGCCACCACAAGTTCTAAGAAGGTGTTGTGGAGAGCACCTCGGATGAAGATAAAGTTCATGTTGATAATGTGGAGCCAGTTGTTGACGCCAGTGATAAAGGCAAAGGTATAGCTACTGCAATTCCATTACTTACAAGTAAGGCACACCAGAAGTCAAGGAAGAAGTAGATCCATGTGCACTTGAAGCCAGTAATTGAAAGATTAGATGCACAGGGTCAGATACCTTGCTCTGTTCAATCTGATATTTCATCAATTTTCATTAGTCAGAGCACTGGAGTGAAGGAAATGTCAATGATGAAGGCAGTACTGTGAGGTATGAGAAATGCGTTGGTGAGCATGAAGTAAATGATATCCAGTCTTTCAGATTTAGTGAGGGCGCAAATACCTTCTCCTGCCCCTTCTACTCCCACTCCTGTAGTGCCAGCAAGCAGCTCAGGGCCATCCGGGCCAAGGAATGAAGAACAAGCAATAGTCCGGCCATCAAGGCCAGTTAATGTTGAGGATTCAGGGCCATCAGGGTCAAAGGTTGTTGTGGAATCAAGTCAGCCAGCTCAAGAAGCTTCAGGGCCTTCCGGGCCATCCGTTGAGCAATCAGGGCAAGTTATGGATGAATCAGGGCCATCCGGGCCAGTGGAATCTCAAGATGAGAAAGTAAGAGCTGAAAAGACTGTAGAAAAGGCTGTGCCCCCAGAGCCACCTTCTTCTCCTCTTCAGACTCCAGCCCCTCCTTCTTCACCTTCATCCTCCACGGCTCCTTCAACTCCTGCCACCTTCAAACAACCTCTTCCCAAAAACATCTCCTCACCTACACCATTTCCTACCACATCCTCCTCTTCTCCTGCTTCCTCCACATTTATTCCTCCTCTTTCTGAGGCACCTCTAGCATCCTCCTCAGCCGAAGCATCATCTTCTGGTCCCTCATCAGCTGGACCATCTATACCACCTCCTTCTACTTCTTATTCTTTCCTTCATCCTCCTACTCCTCCCTCTTTTGTTACCATTATTCCAGAGGGTGCACAACTTGAAGGTCACATTATACAGGACATCAAAGATGAGTTTGAAGT
This sequence comes from Colocasia esculenta, assembly GCA_014218235.1. Taxonomy (NCBI): domain Eukaryota; kingdom Viridiplantae; phylum Streptophyta; class Magnoliopsida; order Alismatales; family Araceae; genus Colocasia; species Colocasia esculenta. Next base: position 37,586,036 of record CM024753.1, read on the forward strand.
AGCCATACTTCGCTCAGTCCTGTCAGTTAGCACTCATATTCATAGGACAAGCTCTTCCAGTCATGTTCCTAAAAAGAGAAAACTTTCTTCAAATCTTGCTCTTTCTTCTGAACCCCGTTTTCTTCCTCTTTAGTTTTCTCTCACTATTGAAAATCAAAGAATGTCTCTCTATTGTGAATTCCTTCAAAAATGTACATTTGCCGCTATTTTTGGACTTCCCCACCTCAACCTCACTGAACATCTCAATGTTGTTCTTCCCCTCTCCTCTCTTTCAAAAGCTGATCAGTCAAAAAATTTCTCTATAACTGAGGCTAAAAATGAAGATCAGTGGGCTTGGGGCCATCAGTCTCTATACAAGAAATTCATACTTTCCAGATCTGATCGATTCCCACCCAGGGATCCTCCACTCACTCTCTCTGAGTGGTTTGTGATTCATCACAAGAATACCTGGGGTCCGTTTATCTAGAAGGAGATCAAGCTTATCAGATATTTCCAGATGTTCAATGATTACAGATATCTCAATAATCTGCCAAAGGTTCAGCTTGGCCAATTTCGGCAAGCTATTTCTCTTCTCAGTTCACATACTGCAGTCTCCACCTCAATCCAAGTGGACTTCGCCACTTTGAAAATGCCAGATGTTGTGTTCCTGCCCCCCCCCCCCCCCCCCCTTCATTCTTTGGTCATGGAATCTGCTGTGGGCCTGATCATTTTTGAAAGATTTGCCAGAGTCATGGGCCGCATTTCTGTTCAGAAAGGGAATTTGTTTGCATTCCACCGCTTTCTATTCTGGGAATATCATAAGGGCCACCTCAAATCTAATGTTCTTGCCCCTCTTTTATCTGAATGTGAGCGGCTCTCTCCAGCTGATTGGGAAACGCATTATCCCCTCACTGCTCAACAGCTTATTGACCTCAATACCCCTCAGGCCAGAGCAAATCAACCTCCTCTTTCTGCTAAAGATTTTCTAGATCTGAACTCCATTCACCTTGTTCAAGACCCTTTTGCCATCTGGGTTGAGAGATACAAGGTTTATGTCTCTTTGAAAAAGGAACTGAAGGCAAATTAGATTTTCTATCCAATTTCAGCAGATCAGTTTCTCCAGCATGCCAGCTTTGGCACCTCCAGCTCCTACAAATTTTCTCTTGGCAGTGATGAATATGCCACTTTTGTAGAAGCTCAGAGGCAGCTCCATATCCAGCGCATGGTTCCTGTTATGGGACCATCATATACTATTGCTTGGGGTGCTTTCAAAAACTATTTTGAAGAGCAGGAACTCAAGACTTGGCCGATTATTACTCGTCATGCCTCTCTCTTGTCTCCTGCCTTCTATCTTCCTATACCCCCGCAGTGATATAATAGATTGATGTTTGACCACCATTTATCTTTCTTCTCTTCTTTCTTTGTTTATCTTCATAACTTTTTGCTTAATGACAAAAAGGGGGAGAAAGTAAAATGTTCTGAAATACACTCTTTAAATTTATCTAGCAAATTTACTTAGATTCATTTCAGAGCTGTATATCTTTATGTTATGTTTTGTCATCACCAAAAAGGGGGAGATTGATGATCAGTCCATCCCCATATAATTTTTATTATATAACCATTTTGGTGATTAACAAAACTTTGACAAACATTTTTTTAACAATCTTTTATGAAGTTCATCCATAGGAAATAAATCGAGCCAAATCTGTAAGTAATTCTTACACTGTATCATTAAAAGTTCAGAGCATGCATTTCTTCTAAGTACACATCGATTTCCTTTGTAGAACAACGATTTCCCTTACAGCATAACGATTTCATAAGTCAAAGAATGATTCTATCGCTCAACGATTTCATCCTATAATGATTTGATAAGTGAGTACAACGATTTTAGTTTCACATCAATTTCAGTCTCACAACGATTTCATAAGTGAAACAACAATTTTGGTTTCATATCAATTTCGGTCTCACAACGATTTCGTAAGTGAAACAACGATTTCGGTTTCATATCGATTTCGATCTCACAATGATTTCGTAAGTGTAACATTGATTTCGGTTTCACAACGATTTCGTAAGTGTAACAACGATTTCGGTCTCATATCAATTTCATAAGTGAAAACAACGATTTGATTGTCATATCAATTTCATGAGTGAAAACAACGATTTGACTCATAACGATTTCATAAGAGAAAACAACGATTTGATTGTCATATCGATTTCATAAGTGAAAACAACGATTTGATTGTTGTAACGATTCGATAAGTGAAAACAACGATTTGATAGCTAGAACGATTTGCCTTTACATATAAATGATTTGATCTCAAACAACGATTTGTTTATGTTTGAACAATGATTTGCTCAAACAACGATTTGTTTATGTTTGAACAACGATTTGCTCAAACAATGATTTGTTTATGTTTGAACAACGATTTGCTTATACAATGATTTGCCTATATTTGTATAACGATTTGCATAAACAATGATTTACTTGTACTTAAACAATGACTTGTTCACACAACGATTTCATAAGTTGAACAACTATTTCATTGTCATAACAACTTCATGGATTACATCAATTTTATACATGATATTCAAATATATTTTCAAATATTGTGAAAGACAAAGTCTTCCCGCGTGCATCACTAATATCCTTGCATTTATTGTGATTGTACACATCATCTGTATGTCGCATGTCTGAATGCTTTCTACACCCATGATACAATAGCAAATACTTTATCAGGTGACAGAATAGCATTTCTATTTTGGTGTACGTTCTTACTGCATGGTTTCTAACATTGACTGATAAGCATAGAGACAGTCTAGCTATATACGGTTTGGCATTTATTGTGTGCAAGTCTTTGTGAGTACCAAATCTTACAACATTGGAAAACTAGAAGCTGAAGAATATCTAGATGAATCTTCTCTTTGCGTGCATGGCTCCAGAGCATTAATTGGCTGCAGGTTTACCTATTGTACCCCTCGGACCATACTGTCTAACGTGCGTCTATCATAGAGACAACGGTCATTTCAACGGCTATATTTTTAAGAGAAGATATATAGAAGACTGATGTCTCCATGAAGAAGAACTTTTGGCACCTTAAAGCTTTTAAGAACCAACCTACAACTTGCGAGCATCAGAAACAAGAGCCCAAAAAGCTTCACTCCATAATTTTCTGTAGTTCTTAGCTCTCCGTGTTCATTTGCTTAGCTTTTGGAGAGCCTTTATAGTTCTGAGAGTTTTCATCTAGTGAAAATCTTTCTCTCTCAGACATTGTCTCAGATCAAGCATTTGTTGTAAGCTTGGTCTAGGGGCCATTCGCTTTTATTCACATCTATTGTGAAGTTTCTCTTCGGGTTGTGAAGAGAAGACCTATTGGAAACAAGTGGTTGGTATTCCCTTTGTTGAGGAAGGAAGACCTGTGTATCAGGGTGGTTTTTGTACCTCTTCTGGTTAGAAGAGAAGGCCAGCTGCAGCAGGATGTGTAAGGGTCCTTGAGGGGGACAGTACCTTTGGATAGTGAAATCCCAAGTTGTTGCTTGGGGACTAGACATAGGACTCCTTGGGATAAGAGGTCCGAACCAGGATAAAATTTCCTGTGTTGTGTGATTGTGTGTTTGCTCTCTTGTCTTCTCTATTACTAACACTAACAATCAATCTCAGTATTTTTCTGTTAAGCATTTTTATTGACAGGTTTTCATCTAAAATGATGTTTTAAGAATCTCATTCACCGCCCCCCCCCCCCTCTGGGCTCGCTAGTTGGGCAACAATTTGGACCTGGGTCGAGGGTAAGACGTCAGTGGATGCTCTTGACCGGTTGACTAGTGGTAGTAGTTTCCGTAGCTAGTGTCGCTTGTCCAGGAGGGGTTTCCTCTTGCTTGTGTTTGCAGCCATGTGGTGGTCACGACGTGCAGGTCGTACGGAGTTTCCGACCGTGGTGTCTCTTCATATCGTAGCTAGTTAGTTAGTTTTGCTTCCGCACTTTTCTGTGTAGAATAGCATATATAGAACTGCTGTCACTTACATTATTTATATATTCTTTCCCCCTTGTTAGAGCCAGTAGGAGATTGGTAGCCCCTACTGAGCTTCTGTTATGAAGCTTATCCCTTCTTTTTCCAGGTGAGACTTCTCAGCAGCAGCCAGGTGCGCGTCGGGCGGAGGAGATGGGGTGGTAGTCGTCATCCCTGTACCTAGCAGTGGGTTTCCCCCTTCAATTGTAGTTCACCCTCGAGGTATGCCCCTAAGGGCTCTATCCTTCCTCTTTTTACTTGTACTCGTTGTGTGTGTGTTGGGACTGTACCTAGAGCATTACGTTGCAGTCTCGCTCTTCTTTCTATTTTCGTGCATGTGCTCCTAGTTCTGAAGTTGGCATTTATTTCCTTTACATATTCTGTTGGACTTGTTTATAGCCCTTCTGGGTCCCCAGATCTGTGGGCGGCGATCGCAAAAATCGGGTCCTCGGCTGTGGCCGAGGGTTGGGTTCTCGGGGTCGTTACACTGCCTCTTATATAGTGTTAGGACACATGTGTAATAGCTGGATGACCCCGCCAATCTTTCTGAGGGTTTCCGTGATTGACGCCAAATCGTAGTTGTAACTAGTATGCCAGATCACCGAGATCGTGGTCCTAATGGCCGCAATTATCAAGCGCGTAATCCTCGGACCTTACCTCATTTGTTATTGCACCGTCAGTCACATGAGCCATGCTCCAGGACACTCGTGAGCATGCTGAGCTCTAGGTCGGCCACGTCTAACCAGAGAAAGACGTGTCGGCCGAGCTGAAAAGTTAGCCCGAGGTGTGAAAGGAGGTGGATCTTGCCGACCAGGGTCGTCAGATTAAAATGGCGTCAACGGTCCCCCTACTCCACAAAGGGACATCGGCCTGTACATTCAATAAGGTCAGCCGAGCCCGAGATTCAGCCGACCTGCCACGAACTCCTTGTAACATGTAGTAAGGCAGGATATTAGCAGTATATCCTTGGAGAAGCCCACCTAAGTGAATACTACTATGAGCCTGCAATTAAGGGAATTAGGTTGTTCCTGAATGTACTTATGATACAGGATAGGGTGCATGGCCTTTAAGCGCCAAGTTTGAAAATTGCTATCAAAAACCTTATATCGTGTTGTCTCTTAGCAAGTAACTCTCACATAAAGAATCAAGTTCAAGATTTTATTCATTTCGGTTCTGTGAGGGTAAAAGTTAAAAGACTAAGGTAAAGGTTCAAACCCAAAAAGTATCTTTACTGAAAGCATGATATGTTTATCCTCTTCTATTTATTCCCCGTTATCAAATCTTGAGTTTGTGGGGGAATGTTGGGTAAATGGGGTGTTAGGGGCATTATAAAAGAATGGAAAAACTCAAGGTTGATAAAGTAAAAAAGTGCATCAAAAGTTGTGCTAGTTTGTCCTTATGTGTGAGGTCTTTAGTCCCATATGGGATACCCCAAGGAGATAAGAGACTTCATAACCCCAAGAGTCTATGAGAGTGTGTCTTATAGACAATGGTGGGGTTATGGTAGACCATATCACACATGCACGCCGTTGAGCTGGGTGGGGCACTTGCGTGCGATGGCACGGTTCAGCTGGCTTGACTTGACACCTTTTTACTTCTTCTTTTTACGTTTTGGCCCTTTCTTGGGGAGTTTGGAGCTATTTTGGGCCCCCATCATTTTGGTCTGCGTGGGAGTTAGGCGCTTAATATTTTGATTAGGTTGCCTAATCACGGTTAACCACACAGAAGCGTCTTCTCGATTCTCCAAAATAGGAACCACTCACCATCCTATCACCCTCTCTCTCGCTCCTCCGACGACGTCGACGTCTTCATCCCGCTAAATGCGCTTTCCCAAGGTGTCGCCACTGCGTCTCCATTAGGCTACACGATCGCGTTTAGGCGGTGTTCGGTGCACTTCCTTCGTTCCCTATTTTCCCTTATTATAGACGAGGATTAGGTTTCATATAGTATTGTTTACGAGATTAGGATAAGTGCGATTACTAATCTCGTAGTGGTAGTCATATCTTGGGAGAAGATCACCTTACTTAACATACTATTCTTGTGGGGGCGATATCTTCTCTAAGAGGAATCTCCTTAGAGGCGCTTCTACTACATTCATAATGCCTTCATTTATGTTTGCTTACAGCATATTCATTATTGTAATCGATCTCATGTATACTATATTTTGGTGGTTGTTATTTAGACTATTTTCATATGTCTATTTAATATGGTTCTGTGTGTACATACTTGTATCCGATTATTGTCATGATTGTGCCCTGTTACACATTGTTCTTCTAACATTTACTTTTTTGTAGTTTTCATTTTTATAGATTTCTAAGAATATCTTTGAGACATCTAAATAGTTGTACTTGCATCTAGATAATTTTTGCTGCATCTAAAGCCTCATTGGAAATGTTAATTTTTGGTACATCTAAATGATCATTGGATATGTAAACTCATCAAATTTGTGACCTCTGACTTAAACAAAAAAGAGTAATGCTTAATTTTTACTCGTCGATTAAAGAATTGATAAAAGAACTACTCAAACAGTAATGAGATTGGTTGGAATGTGTGCTCCACATCTTAAAAGTAACTATGGTAGGCACAAGATTTGTTCCACATCCAATCTCGCAACTAGCAAGGTTATTTTTTTACCCGATCAACTAGAAATTAAGCATTACTCAACAAAAAAAGGGAACTAAATACACCTAGACCTTCCATGGATCTTTAGTCAACGAGAAATGTTTTGTATGAGTGCTTGTATTTTAGATACAAGTGCTTGTGAGTCCCACTGTCATCCCATTTACTTGTGTCTGCACCCGGACATTCGTACACTTTTTTATCCAAACATAAAGTGTTTCTATTAGTCATCCGTCAACATGTTCACCTCCAAACCTGTCCCCCGGGCAATTAATGTCCAATAACTTAATGATTTAATTAACAAATTAAAGATAACAACTGCACCTTATTAACTCAATTAACTTAATTAATGAGATGTTTGCAACTAATATGATCCGTCCTGGACATGATTGGTTGATGCAAAGGCGGTTGGGCTTTGGATCCCCTATCACTAGGATTATAGAATTTCTTATTTAACTCGTGTTACGGAGTTCATCCATCAATATTCCGACTATGTGTGTCGTCCAAACTACCGTTAGTGTTTGGTCGCCAATAAATATTGTAGCTCATCTCCATCAGAGCAAACCTCTATCTCGGCTTCGTCTCGATAATTTTTAAGTATCACCTATTTTAGTTGGATCCTATTTATTTCTTTGGGGTTATTGTGTATGTTAATTTATGTTGTGTGGTGGCGTTTTTATTTGGTAATGGGCCAAACAAGCCTCCACTTGATGATTGAGGAGGGTAGAGCGAATGGTCGTCGGTGCGGATGAAGACTTGTGAGATCAGAATGGATGTCAGAGGAATCTAGTTGAAATACCGAGAGAACCCTCCAATGTCGAAGTCAGTGATGACTGTAGTAGGCTTGGAAGAGAAGATTCTTTTGGGTGTGTGGTCTCGCATGTGGGCGATTGTATGGGGTGATTTCACGTACCTTTGCATGAATGTTAACTGTTCCTTATATAGGGATGGGACCTGAAGGGTCCAGACACAACCACTTCCAATGATGACTAGAGGGACGTGACGGTTGAGTTCTCAAAGTGGAGGTTGTCTGTTTGAGACGCCTCTTGGGACTTCACACTTGTACGGCTCCGGATCATGGGGAGGCATGCCACGCCGTCCCATTAGTTGTCATGTGAAAGCGAAGAGCCACATAGCATTATAGGAGATAGGGGTACCGAACAGAAGCCCGCAGACTTGCTCAATGTGGCTGCTCGGTGTTCGGTGACCTGTCACCGGAACCATAGAGGGTCCAAACATGAACCCGGGGGCTTATTCGGCGAGGTTCTGGGTCTTCTTCCCAACAGGGATACTTGGTAACTCTACCCTGTTCGGATAGGTTCAGTGGTGTCTAGAGACCAAATTTCTTGGGACCCTTGGGCACGCGGTGACTGAGGCGTATTCGGAAGTTTATAGTTGTTTTCGAAGACACGTGGCGAGATAGTCATCATCCTACTGTTATATTGAGTCATGATGGATCTATAGACCTAGAAGATTGGAAATAGTCTCAACATGTTGGTTGGGGCTCCTCTTCTCCAAATTTATGTATTGTGTTCCTTATGTTTTATTAGGTGCTATTAGTTTAAAGTACAGTAAGTCTTTCTCTTGAGATAGTTTCTATGTGTTATTATTATTTTTTTTTTATAGATAAGCTGATTAGTTGGGGATGGGAGAAATGAAAAGACAACCCGCGCCCTGTCTCCCCCACTCTATTTGGCAGGGGGTGACTACCGTGCCTGACGGTTCTCTAAATTTTTTTTTTAAAATAGCACGTCCGGTGGGACTCGAACTCACAATCGCCTGATTAGAAGTCAGACGCCTTATCCATTAGGCGTCTAAGCTTTTTACTTATCTTAGTAAATGGAGCATCACCTTCCCCTTTGACCATAAAGGGTAAAGATATGCTCGGCTCACACAGCCACTTGTCTTCACTGTAAAAGATAGGGCGGTTGTCTTCGGTCCCGATGTGTGTGTCCCCCCCACTTCTCCTGTTCTCCATGACTCCATCCATAACGACCGAGTTGACACCGATCAGATACTAGCGGCAGCGTAATGGTGTTGGCACGCGCCCCGTCTTAGGTCCATTTCCGGGTGCAGAGCCGACAGCCGCGTGCCACGACACGTTCTCTCATTTGTCGTTATCTCACCCACCACTACCGCCAGGCGGCCCCCTCGTCTCCTTCGTTAAACGGGACCGGATCGACGGCTGTGCCATCTTCGGATGTAGGATCCCTGCGACGCAGTGGTGGTCCTCCGCTCTTTCCTGCTACGGGAACAGTGCTCCCATTGCTCTGCCGCGTAATTCAGAACCAGCGGTACGAATCGATTGGCACTCATCTCGTCCGCTAAATACACAGAAGAGCCGCCCACTTTAAAGTGGACGGCGTTTTCACACTTCAGCGGTGCCGCTATGACTCCAGTGGAAACCAACGGAATCACGAACGACGACGACCAGTGTTCCTACGATCGGCCACCCTTGTTGCCAGTCGCGGTATGTCCGCCATCCACCTGAGTGTATTGCCAAGGCAATGCTTGGTTATGAAAAAAAAGTAAAAATCAACAAAAGCATTGTTCGGCCAAATATGATGTGTGAGGTGTAATTTTACTTCGTTACGTGTCTTTGAGGGTGCGGGTGACGAGGTGTACAGTATTGAATTTTTTAAAAAAAATATTTATTTATCTCTTTCTTTCTCGTGATTTTGTAAGGCTCTGAAACTTAAGCGAAAGGTGGGTCGTTTGAAAATGCGACGGATTTTGTCAAAAAAAAATTATTTCAAAATCTTTTCAAATTCACTCCCAAACATTGCCTAAATCTGTTACTGGCTCGAACAAAAAATGACGGTGTCGTGAAGAACAATTACTCATATTTTAGTTATATTTATCAATTTTTTATTATGTGATTTTGTTTTCAAAGTGACTAGATTAGGATGTGAAATATGATGTTGGGGGGTTATATGGTAAAACAAAAAAATTTATAAGGTTACATTTGTAATGTCCTCATCTTCTTAAGCGATTAAATAAGAGTAGGGTAGGCCTTCTCAGTAGAAAATTATCTTTATATTTTTGAAATATTTTATATTTAGTGATCTATTATCAAATTTTAATTATTAGATAGTATTTTTTTAATTAGAAAATATCAATTATCCCTATAATTAATTGACCATCAAAATTTGAAGAATATTTTGTTCAATTACTGTCAAAATAGAGGTAAAAAATAGAAATACTCTTGAGAGAGAAGAGAGAGAGGTTTAGATGGAGGGAGAGAGAAGGGGACGCCTAAGTCATTTTCTCCTCTTAACTTTGTTTAAGTTAAATACATGGAATGAAACTATGGAGGCATCATATATGCTTTCTTTGGATTTGAGAGATATATAATCTAATAATTGAATTTAAGAGATATATCACTAAATATGGAAGATTTAAGAGTATATAGATAATTTTTCTTAAGTTTAAAATAACTGGGTATATATGTTAATATAAGGAGCAAAGAGGGTGGAACTTAATTGCAGTCCCCTAAATTCTATAGAACTAACCTCTCTATCCTCATATTTGTGAACACAGAGTATCATAATCCCAGTTTTTACTTCATTTCCTGAACGTTTAACCAATTAACTGGCGATGATTCTTGTAAACTTTTGAAAATTCCATGAAAATCAAGTTTTTAAAATGAATGCACAACTGTGAAATTAGAAATGAACGTTGTGATTATGAAATTTAATCCCTACACATAAGATATATCTCTTGGTGACAATTAAATAATCATAATTTTTAACCATGCCATCATGTCAACGGTCAGAAAGAGATGAAGATCACAGTTTTAAATCCTGTGGTTTGTGTGTGGATTAAATTACAAACATTAGGCGGAGCAAACAAATTTATCTGATTCACGGTCTGCAAGATAATTTTTTATGTTTTGAGTTGAATGAGAATATATTTTACTTATTAATACTTCACATTAATTGATATGTACACGTGATTTGGGATTTTAATTATCAGATTTATACATACTGATGTAACTAAGCAAAATAATATAAACGGGGAACAATAATATGTTTGGGATATATTCCATTAGTCCACAATAGATAATAGTAAAAAAAAATTGATTAGTTTTAATTATTGTTTGGTTCGTATGTGAGTTTGCGTCGTTGATTTTGTTGAGTTATGATTATGTGAATAACTATAATCACTGTTTTAATTATGATTGATTTGATAATCACTATTTTGATGATGATTCATTTGATATGCTTTGATTTATATCTGCTCACAGAGAACTTCAAAGTTGAGGCAACTCTCAGAAATTCTAACTTCTTGAAAGTCAAAGTCTGGCTTACTCCGACTTCTTGAAAGTCGATGTCTGGATCACTGCGACTTCTTGAAAGTCGAAGTCTGGTTTACTCCGACTTCATGAAGTCGCAGTAAGCCAGACTTTGACCTTCAAGAAGTCGGAGTAAATCAGACTTCAACTTTCAAGAAGTCGCAGTGATCCAGACTTCGACTTTCAAGAAGTCGGAGTAAGCCAGACTTCGACTTTCAAGAAGTCGCAATGATCCAGACTTCGACTTTCAAGAAGTCGGAGTAAACCAGACTTCGACTTTCAAGAAGTCGGAGTAAGCCAGACTTCGACTTTCAAGAAGTTAGAATTTTTTAGAGTTGCCTCAACTTTGAAGTTCTCTGTGAGCAGATATAAATCAAAGCATATCAAATCAATCATCATCAAAAAAGTGATTATCAAATCAATCATCATCAAAATATTCTCCCCTTTTTTGATGATGATAAAATATTTTCAACAAACGTAATAAACGAAAATATTCTCCCCTTTTTGACAACAACAAAAAGACATCTCTCCCCCTTAATCAAGGACAACTGAAGTTACCCTTTTAACAAAACATACCTCTCAAAAGATGGTTCCAAAAAAATAAATAGTGAATGATATCACAAAGATGTAATACCAAAGAACCAACAGATGGAAGTAATAGAAGGAGTAACATGAAAATAAGAGTAGATTGGAGAGATGGTGTATAGTAGAAATAATCAGAACTCATGAGAAGTTAGATATTAATATATGAGAGAGAGATTATTATGTTTTGTGATTGTGCAATAAAGTTTAATAACAAAGATACATTCTCTCACAGCATATGTCAAAGCTTTAATAACCTGAATACATTTAAAAGGATGAAGCAAATGCGAGGAATGTGACCTATATGAGTTGACAAGAGTGTTTATCACATGAGTTTAGTAGCTAAACATTTAACACAATGTAGAATAATAACTCTAAACCTTGTGGTCATGAACTACATCTAGGTCAATGTATATGCTGTTCTTTTTATACTTTAATTTTTTTTATGTTGTAAGAGAGAATACAAGAATAAATTGATCAAATCACACCTTTTAGTGCAAGAGGTCACATTTACCAAATGCAAGACCCCTGATTACTCAGTGGTTTAACCTTCATTATCTTATACAGAGTTGAAACAAAATGTTTGTCAGCTTTTGACGCGAGTCAAAACACGTGATCAGGTGCAATGAACCTAGTTACTCATGATAAAATGAAGTTTTCATTACTCTGTTTGTATTTCTCTATTTTTCTGAACAATTACTTTTTGACATTTTTGCAAGAACAGTTTTAATGAATTAGAATAGGCATGATCATGAATGTAGAAAGATTATTCTTAACATGTGTTAAAGATAAAGCTTCAAGACATACACATGTTAAACACTAAAGTTACTCATGTGCCTATAAGTATTTTGCAACTCAGTTTAAATGATTTCAGTACTAAAAAAAAATGGCATAAGTTTGTTTTTAGAGTGAATCTTTGAGACTAAACTGAGTGCGCACTTATTTTAGTCGTGATGTTTGAAATCTCTCATATAAGAATATCATAAAACTCATCTATCTTGATATAGATCAGAATAAAAGTATGGTATGACAAAAAAATGAAAGCAGGAAATAAAGATGTGAAGATTTCACGGAGACATGATGATGTGAAGATGCTCCCCCTTAATATGTGCAAAGAGAAAAAAAAAGGATATGAACATGTGGAATGAAAGAAATTAAGAATTGTTGAATTTGCACAAACCAAGCTCTCTTCTAAGAGATGTGAATCTAGATTCTGCGAGAGGCTTAGTGAAGATATCTGCAATTTATTTTTCTGTATCAATGAAGTGGAGTTTAAAAGATTTTTTTGAAACTTCATCCCAAAAGAAATGATGTCTGATATCAATGTGCTTTGTGCGGGAGTGCTGAATGGGATTTTTAGACAAATTGATAGCACTAGTGTTATCACAAAGAATTGGAATGCATCGTAATGTGTGATTATAATCTAGGAGTTGATGTTTGACCCACAACTACTAGTAGCAACATACTCAGCTTCTGCAGTAGATAGAGCTACAGAGTGTTGCTTTTTAGAAGCCTAAGAAATAGGACAACCACCTAGATATAAACACAACCCACTAGTACTTTTCCTGTCAAGCTTCCACCCGGCATAATTAGCATCACTATATGCAATCAAGTCTAATTTACATCCAGCAGGATACCAAAGCCCCAGATCACATGAATGACTATGATATTTAAAGATTCTTTTAACAATAGTCATGTGACTATCCTTAGGATTTGCTTGGAATCTAGCGCACATGTAGACACTGAATTGGATGTCTGGCCTAGAAAATAGTCAAATAAAGAAGAGAGCCAATCATACCTCCATAGGTTTTGGCATTAACAGACTTAGCAGAAGCATCACTTTCAAGTCTTACATTTGTAGCCATTAGTGTGCTGGATGGCTTGATGTGTTGAAAATCAATTCTTTTGAGTAGCTCCTTGACATATTTTGTTTGACTCAGAAAGATTCCTTCAGAAGTTTGATGCACTTGCTGACCTAGAAAGAATGTAAGTTCACCTATTAGACTCATTTCAAATTCAGATTGCATAAGATGGACAAACTCATTGCATAAATTAGTATTTGTGGATCCAAAAATGATATCATCTAAAGATTTGAACATCAATGAAATGGTTATTTACAGTTTTTGTGAACAATATTTAATCAATTTTTCTTCCAATGTAACCTTTATTTTCAAGAAATGAACTCAAACCATCATACCAAGCTCTTGGAGCTTGCTTGAGACCATAAAGAGCCTTATTAAGTGTGACGGTCCTCTCCGTTCAGTCCTGTTAACCCAATAACGTGCCCGACATGACTCCGCCTCCCGCGATCGGGTCGAAGCCTCGCAAGAGATATCATTCACACGTGTCCGTGGAAATATAAAGAAACATACTGAACACACACAAGATACCATTATCCACATATATTCACATGAATGTACATATTCAATTCCATACATAAGTCATTAAACAATTACAACAGTCCGGGACAAACCTCAAGGCTCCACAAGTAAAAGTATTACTCTGCTGGTAGTGTAGACCCGACTCCACTACGGTGTGGTCCCGAACTAGTAGAGGGATGAGAACCCTCCTTCTCTCCTTCACATGGAAGAAGAAGGGGTAAGCCTCACAAGTCACTGGCTCAGTAGGGTAACTCCCCCAAAGCCAATAAACATAAAAACCACAGACATAATATGTAAAGCTGAAAAGCAGTTATCATATAACAATGCCTACGCATGATGCTACAGCTGTAAGTAAGTAAACGGAAAATCACAACATGTGTACAAGCTATAGAAGGGTACGCCACACACGAGTCACGAAGACTGGTTTGCGACACTAGCCATAGACCCGGACAAACCACACAAGTCCACCACTCAGTCTCGCAGCTACAGACGAAAGGTCCAGCTACCGTCCCACCTCAACAAGACAAGAAATGTGGAGACAATTAACACCACTCCTGAAAACTACACAGCTGTAGGCCCAAGCCTGACACCTTTAGGGACTCTGGCCGAGAACCCTGAAGTGAGGAACTGGAAATAGGATTAGCTGGGGACCAGTACGTCTACCAGTGTTGTTCCCTAACCACGAGCGTGCTATAAGCGACCGTACACCCACAAGCATGTGTCGCTGCCCATTGTCATCTTTCCCTCAGCCAGAGGTACAACTCAAACTTAGGAGTGAGGGTGTCCAGGAAGACGACACAAACCTTGACGGTACGTACTGTACTGGGACAAACCCCGAGCACCCGGTGTTGCGGACCCTACTGGAGAGGTAACCTCGGAAGGCGTTATGACCCGACTTGCTATGCACACATTTCCACACAAAACCTCTTGTTATCAATCACGATATGAGTCAACACAACCCACACGTGTCCTACATTGCCTTGCCAACCCAGCCAAGTAGTGTGGGACAAGAACTAGACAAACTGGCCACAGAATCACCAGAGCTCGGGTGGCCACATTTCAAAACACGTCCAACACAGTGGACGTTTTTAGAAGACTGAATCGCGACGGACTTACCTGACGCCTTATAGGCTGAATCGCGACGTCTGGTTCTGTTGCCTTTCAGGTGACAGAACCCAGACTCAAACCTTGTTCCGAAAATCACACCCATGGACCATATATGATGTTTTAACAGGAAAATAAATACATAAATGAAACCCTAACCATGATCTCACTCCATACATGATTCCCACATCAACATCTATAAACCCTAACCCATACATTCCATGGAAGAGAAAACAAGGCAAAGTTTCCCCTACTTGCAAATGAAACGCTAATCCAACGATATCCCGGTGTTCCCCGCGCACCAAAGCACCTCCTCGCGCCGGATTCACACCGAACAGACTCCAAAATAACCACAATTGCCCAAATCTTCCTTCAAAAACCCACAGCCAACTTCTCCCAGCTGAATAGTGTGAATGCACTATTTGGCCAAGGCCAGAGCCTAAAACACAGTGAGTTAAAATCACGTCGAGTCTTCCCGCCGTGTTTAGAAATGCGTCCGACATCGGCGACACATTTAACTCCCGACGTCCCTGAACGGAGGTCGAAAATTGCATCCATGTAGGTCGACGAATTCTATTCAGAGTCGCGTCATCTGGTTACGCCGCGTTCTTAATGAACACAACAGAGGCCTGGTTGGGCTGAGATGCCCAACCCTCCAGCCTCCCACCTGCACCATAAACCTGTAGGAACATATGTAGACCTACATGGTCTACTAATGGCTCATACATTGGCCTCCAAACTCGGTAAACCTCGATCTGAACGTACTGGATATTACATTACTATCACCTAAAAGTAATTTTGTCCTTGAAATTAAAGAAATAAGCGTAAACACAGTTCAGCATATATGCAACTATCACCTAAAAATAAATTAACGCTTACTCAAACAAGTATGGATACATCTTGTACATTTGTTCGGCCAACTCCCAAGTGTCTTCACCACCCTACCTATTTGCCCATCTGATCTTTACCAGCTTAATATCCTTATTTCTTAATTTCTGTGTTCGGCAGCCTGTGATCATCATAGGATACTTCGGCATGGATATATCCGGCTTCAAATCATCTCTCTGATAACTGACTACCTGAGTGGGATCACGAATGTACCTTCTTAACATTGAGACGTGAAACACGTCATGTGCATCCATGAAGCCCGCTGGAAGCTCCAATCTGTATGCAGTTTCTCCAATTCTTTCTACAATCTGGAATGGACCCACATATCTGGGATTCAATTTTCCCTTCTTTCTGAATCTCATCACACCTTTAGTTGGAGAAACCCTCAAAAATACATAGTCACCAACCTCAAACTGTAGGGGCCTGTGCCGTGTATCCGCATAACTCTTTTGCCCGCTTTGCACTGTTTGAAGCTTCTCCTTGATAAACTTAACCATTTCTGCACATTGTTGTACCATTTCCGGTCCTATCACCTGACTTTCACCCACTTCATGCCAATTCAATGGTGTTCTGCAAGGTCTTCCATAAAGTGCTTCATATGGTGCTATGCCGATGCTTGCATGATAACTATTGTTATAGGCAAACTCAACCATGCCTAAATGCTGTTCCCATCCACCTCTCCAAACCAAACAGCAAGCCCGAAGCATATCTTCAATAGTCTGGATTGTCCTCTCTGTCTGTCCATCTGTTTGGGGATGGTATGCCGAACTGCACCTCAATTATGTGCCAACAACCCTCTGCAAACTCCTCCAAAACCCAGAGATAAACCTAGGATCTTTGTCTGAAACAATGGTGACCGGAATACCATGCAACAACACAATTCTATCCACATATAACCTGGCCAACCTGTCCACTGCCCATGACATGCTCACTGCTAACAACCTGCACACCTTTGTCAATCTATCAGCAAAGACCCAAATACCATTATGTCTTGACACTGCCCTGGGCAACCCTGCAACAAAATCCATTGCTATATCATCCCACTTTCATTGTGGTACTGGTAAGGGCTGCAATAAACCACTTGGCCTTTGATGTTCGCTTTAACTTGCTGGCATATCAAACATCTTGCTATAAACTCTGCTATTTCCTTCTTCATACTTGGCCACCATAAATATTTCTTCAAATCTTGGTACATCTTTGTGCTTCCTAGGTGAATGGTATATCTGGACCGATGTGCCTCTTCCAACACTTTCTGCTTCACCCCAACTTCACTTGGAACATACAATCTATGTCTGAATAGGACCACACAATCATCATCTATGGTGACATCCTCCATCTTCACAATCTTCGCCAGATTCTCATCCATCTTTTGGGCTTCTATAATCTGCCAATACAAAGAAGGTTCCACCGTGCTGCTGGCTAACACTGCTCGCCACTAGCTACTTGGAACAAATAGAGAGTTTTCTGCTACATCTTTATATAGCTTCCATTCTCTTATCATCATATGACTCATCACTACCCTTCTACTCAACGCATATGCCACTACATTAGCCCTACCCAGTTGGTATGCTAAGCTGAAATCATAATCCTTCAAGTATTCCATCCATCTACGCTGCCTCAAATTCAAGTCTTTCTGCGAGAATATGTACTTCAAGCTCTTATGATCCGTAAAGATCTCAAACCCTTCACCATACAAGTAATGCCTCCAAATCTTCAATGCAAACACAACCGCTGCCAACTCTAAATCATGTGTGGGGTAATTTTCTTCATGCCGCTTCATTTGCTTGGATGCATACGCCACAACCTTTCCACGTTGCATTAACACCACTCCAAGTCCTCTCTTGGATGCATCTGTGTATAACACAAAACCACTTGACCTGACGATATCTCTAATATAGGAGCTGAAGTGAGCCGCTTCTTCAATTCCATAAAACTATGCCTACAATCGGATGACCATACAAACAGTACACCCTTTGTAACATCGCGTGCTTTTCGGATCCATGCGGATCATGTGTGTGTTGGTTGTGGTGGCCGTTGTGAGGCCAATGTGAGTTGGTTGTGTGGAATGTTTGGTGTGGGTGTGTGGCTTGAGAAGGTGAAGTGCAGGTTTGGTCCTGAAATGAAATAGGACCTGCTGCAGTTCATTTAGAGTTGGCGGCCAGGGGTGGCCGTTGACTGGTTGGTGTCCAGGTAAGTGGACGTTGACTGCATGATCTTGGCGGCAGTGGCTGTGGACATTTATGGTGGCGGTTGTTCTTGGCGGCATAGGGGTTGACGCCAACCTGAGAATGATGCAGGTTATAGGCTCACCCCAGGGCAGGTTTCCTACCCTGTTCTCAATCCCCCTTGCCCCAGCTTGTTGCCCTCGTGTTCCTGAAGCTTCCAGCAGGTACCGAAGGGTGGTTGGATGATCGTAGAACGCGTGGCATTGCCGAATTGCGCGAGGAAACGTCGTGGCGTGGTGCAATTCCCGTGGGAGCTCGCAGAGGGTTCGGCATGAACCGGGAGATTGCGAGAGGATCCAGCGTGTTCTGAGGTAGGGGACGAACCCTGTAGCTCCATAGGTTTATTAAAATATGATGTAACCACGTGAAACGATAGATTTAATGCATGTTGGGTTAAGTTGCACCATGCGGGGATAATGGGTAGTTTGAATAATTTAATATGAAGTATGCAGTAACTGCTTTTATATGTTTTTCTGTAGTATAAACGGTTGGGAAACCCATAGAATCAAATTAGGGTTTCTGCAGGGTTTGAGGCCGAAGAACTTGGCGTCAATATCGTTTGTCGCCAAGCTCATCAGCCAGGATGTAAACGACAGGATCCCCTGCCGTTGACTTATTGTAAGCGGCAGTCGATGTTGCCGCCTACTGGTTGTAAACAGAAATGACTAATTGTGCTATTTATCGATAATGCTTGTGCGTTGGTACCTGAGGTGCACTGAGTGCACTAAGTTTTCGTGTTTAGCATACAAGGTACTTACTTTCATGGTTGCGCGTTGTTTACGCGAGTCAGTTGGGTTCACGTGTAGTGGACCATTGTTACTTGTGGTTTACGTGAGGTTTCACGTGGTTTGTGTGTGACGTGCATGTGGTTCTATGTACGTGGCGAGTAGTACGACGCCTACTGCGGTTACCTCTCCAGTTGGGTGCCCCAGGTTCTTTGTGAGCCAGGCTGTTAGCTCGGGGCTTTGTCCCGGTACTTGTGTTGTACCGTCGAGGTCTGTGTCGTCTGACCTGGACACCCTCACTCCTGTGTTTAAGTAACACGTCCGGCTGAGGGAAAGACAACAGTGGGATAGTGACACTTGTGTTTGTCTTTAGTCACTTGTAGCACGCTCGTAGTTGGGGGTACGGACACCAGTAGACGTACTGGACCCCAGCTAGTCCTTTTCCAGTGCCTCACTCTAGAGAGTTCCGGGCCAGGATCTCTAGAGGTGTCAGCATGGGCCTGCGACCGTGTGGTCCGCAGGTGGTGGTCTTTAGTTGGTCTCCACAGTTGCTTGACCTTTTCACGTGGAGCGGCAGCTGGACCTTTCGTCCGTGGCTGCGAGACTGAGAGGTAGACCTGTGTTAGCTTGTCCGAGTCAGTTACTGGTGTCGCGAACCAGTTCATGTGGCTCGTGTTTGGCAGTCTCTACTTTAGCTTGTACACCTGTACTGGTTTGCCGTTTAATTATTACTGTTGTTTCTCGTAGTCGGCAGATGGTAAGTACTTTTACAGCTTTAACATCCTGCTTAGCTGTTCTATAAATTGTTGGTATTGTTTATAGCTTTGTACCTATGGTTTTTGGTTTGCTCGATTTTGGGGGAGTTTCCTACTGAGCCAGTGACTAGAGAGGCTCACCCCTACCCCCACAGGTGAGAGCGAGGAGGACGTTTCACGACCGTCGTCCGGTTCAGAGCTGCGCCGTAGCGGTACAGGGTCAGTACCTCCAGCGGTGTAGTTCCAGCTGTGTAGTACTCCAGCAATGTAGTTTAGTTAGTTGTTTACTTTCTTCAGTTGTACCTTGGGGTATGCCCCAGGCTCTTGTACTTCTTTTCAATTTTGTGGAAATTTGGCTATGTAAACTTGTTAATTATATATAATATGTGGTGTGTTCCTTTGTGTTTACACGGACTGTGGTTTGGTATCCCTTGCGAGGCTTCGGCCCGTTCGCTGGAGGCGGACTCGGATCAAGTACGTTATTGGTTTAACGGGCTTGGCCGAGGTGTTCCGTCACAGTTGGTATCAGAGCAAGGTCCGTGTTAATATAAGGGAATTAGAAGGATACATAGCCTTATTTCGGTCTTTGTACACTGCTAGTAGGGACCCTGGTTTTTGATAATTTGTTGTTTTGATTTTTGTTTGGTGATTTGTTTATTGTAGAAATCTCTGGTATGGCTGATAGAAGAGATTGGAGTGGGGGAGGAAATGATCCGGAGGAGAGTACCCAACATATGATTGAAAGAATCTGGGAAAGCCTTACGGATATCCGGGCAAGAATGGATCAGCAGGCGCTGGTACCACCGGTTGCAGTACCACCTGGAGATGGAGAAGCTGTACCCGTAGCTCCAGTTCCGCCAAGAGTATAGGTGCCTTTTGTAGCACCTGTGCCACCACCACTGCCAGTGTTGATAGCAGAAGAACCAGTGATGCAGGTGGAGAAGTTTCTGAGATTGCAGCCACCTACCTATTCAGGAGGGCCGAACCCAGATACAGCAGAGCACTGGGTTCATGAAATTGAAAGAGTTTTTGCGACTATGAGGTGTCCGGCAGCAGATAGAGTTGTGTTAGCTGCTTATCAGTTGAGGGGTTTTGCATTGGAATAGTGGCGACTGAAGATGCAGACCACCTTTGCAGGCAGGACGGAGGAAGCCATCACTTGGTCGGAATTTCTCGATGTATTTAATGATACATTCTTTCCGATCTAAGTGCAGCAAGTAAAAAGAGAGCAGTTTCGGACTCTCCAGTAAGGTAATTCTTCAGTTTTGGAATACCAGATGAGATTTATGGCACTTAGCCGTTATGCGCCATATGTGGTTTCAGATAATAATATGATGGTTGAGTATTTTATCAGAGGCTTAAGAGTGGAATTGCAGGATGCGATAGTACCTCTTATGTGCAAGACAGTGGAAGAGGCAGCTCAGAGAGCAGCTACTCTAGAGAGGTCTATTCGGACTCGTCAGGTGGGCGAGTCTGGTTCAGGTAGTTTCCGGCTATCGCAGCAGTCAGTGGGTGCGAGTAAGGGTAAAGCACCAGCAGGACCTTCTTCATCTGGCTTTGGAAAATGGGGTCAGAAATTAAAGCAAGCATTTAAAGGCAGAGGAAGAGGATGGGGAGGTCATCCACAGTTTCAGCAGAGTCGAGGCAGACCTGAGGTGGAGGAGTCGCAGCAGAGTACTGCCAGGCAGCCTATTACTCCACCAGGGTATCGGTGCTATAATTGTAATCAGCCGGGACATTTGATCCGCAATTGTCCCTATCCAAGAGAATATGGGTATGGAAGAGGTGTGCAGCAGCAGCAACCTCAGTAGTTTCAGCAGCCACAGTCAGGTCGTGGCAGAGGAGTACCGCAGCAGCGAGGAAGAGGCCGGGTTATGGCTATCACCCGAGCCCAGGCGAAGGCATCGAATATGATAGAAGGTACTTTACCTCTTTATGAATATTTAGCAAGAGTTTTATTTGATTCGGGTGCCTCTCATTCTTTTATTTCCGAAGAATTTCTGGATTGTATAGCTCATCCTTTAGAGGAGAAGTCTTGTGAGTTAGTAGTGGAGGTTCCTTCGGGTGAGTTCCTACTCACTTCGAGCTATATAGATGAAGCTCCTGTTATGATTGAAGGGAACCAGATGCCGGGTCGGTTGTATGCTCTGTAGTTGTCAGATTATGATATTATTTTGGGTATGGATTGGCTTGAAATGTATGGAGCAATGTTAGATTGCAGAAAGAAAAAGATCAGGTTTTGTCATCCTAATGGTGCAGTATTTGAATATCAAGGTATGCCTTTTTATACCTCTAAGTTTCTAATTTCTGCAATTAAAACTAGAAAGTTGATAAATGATGGGTGTGTAGCTTATTTAGCCTCGGTACGTCTAGTAGAAGCCAGTCAGCCAGTAGAAGCAGTTCCTGTGGTTAGGGAATTTGCTGATGTTTTTCCTGAGGATTTGTCTGGTTTAGCTCCACATAGAGAGGTGGACTTTACTATTGAGTTGCTGCCAGGTACCATGCCGATCTCTAAAGCTCCATATCGGATGGCACCAGCAGAACTTAAGGAATTGAAAAAGCAGTTAGAAGAATTGTTGCAGAAAGGTTTTATTAGACCGAGTCATTCCTCGTGGGGAGCGCCGGTTTTATTTATGAAAAGGAAAGATGGAAGTTTTCGGATGTGTATTGATTATAGAAAGTTGAATGATGTGACCATTAAGAATAAGTACCCGTTGCCGAGGATAGATGATCTATTTGATCAGTTGCAATCAGAAAAAGTGTTTTCTAAAATTGATTTGAGGTCCGGGTACCATCAATTGAGAATTAAAGAGGAAGATATAGATAAGACAGCTTTTAGAACCAGATATGGTCACTATGAGTTTGTGAATATGCCTTTTGGGTTGACTAATGCTCCTGCAGGATTTATGGATCTGATGAATAGAATTTTTCATCCATATTTAGACCAATTCATTGTGGTCTTTATTGATGATATTCTAATTTATTCAACATCTGAAGAGGATCATGCAGCTCATTTGAGCCCTGCAATTGTTAAGAGATAACCAGTTGTTGGCCAAATTCAGTAAGTGTGAATTTTGGTTAAAAGAAATTCTGTTTTTGGGTCATGTTATCTCAGCTAAAGGAGTAGCAGTTGACCCAAGTAAAGTGGAAGCAGTGATGAGATGGGGAGTGCCTAAGACAATAACCGAGATTAGAAGTTTTCTGGGATTAGCAGGTTATTATAGGCGCTTCATTCAAGATTTTTCTAAGATTGCGGCACCTATGACCAAATTGACCAGGAAAGGGGTGCCATTTGTGTGGTCCGGTGAATGTCAGAAAAGTTTTATGGAATTGAAGAAAAGACTTACATCAGCACCTATATTGACATTACCGGCAGGGAGTGGTGGTTTTGTATTGTATACTGATGCTTCAATGAGAGGACTTGGCGCAGTGCTTATGCAGCATGGTAAAGTAATAGCTTATGCGTCCAGGCAATTAAAGTCAGCAGAGGAGAATTACCCCACTCATGATTTGGAATTGGCTGCAGTTGTGTTTGCTTTGAAAATGTGGAGGCATTATTTGTATGGAGAGAGATTTGAGATCTTTACAGATCATAAAAGCTTGAAGTATATCTTCTCGCTGAAAGATTTGAACCTTCGCCAGCGCAGATGGATTGAGTATTTGAAGGATTATGATTTCAATTTGGCTTACCATCCGGGTAAGGCCAATATTGTAGCTGATGCCTTGAGCAGAAAGGCATATACGAATCTAATGATGATTAAAGAATGGAAATTGTATAAAGAAGTAGCAGAGAATTCCTTGTATGTGCCCAGTAGTCAACGTCGGGCGGTACTAGCTGCTAGTGCTGTAGAGCCGTCTTTGTATTGGCAGATTATTGAAGCTCAGAAAGCAGATGCAGGTTTAGCTGAAATTGTGAAAATGGAAGGAGTTTCCATTGATGATAATTGTGTGGTCAGGCTCAGAGGCAGGTTGTTTGTTCCAGCTGAAAGAGAGGTAAAGCAGCGAGTGTTGGAAGAAGCTCATAAATCCAGGTACATTATCCATCCGGGTAGTACTAAAATGTACCACGATTTGAGAAAGCATTTCTGGTGGCCTCATATGAAGAAAGAAATAGCAGAATTTGTTGCGAGATGTGTTATCTGTCAGCAGATTAAAGTGGAACATCAGAAGCCTGGAGGTTTGTTGCAACCGTTGCCCATTCCACAGTGGAAATGGGATGATATTGCCATGGACTTTGTGGCAGGTTTACTAAGGTCGAGTTCCGGGCATAATGGAATATGGGTATTTGTTGACAGATTGACTAAAGTGTGCAGATTAGTGGTAGTAAGTATGTCTTGGACAGTGGACAGATTAGCAAATATTTATGTTGAAAGAATTGTTCCACTGCATGGTATTCCGAAGACTATTGTATCTGATAGAGATCTAAGATTTAATTCTGGTTTTTGGAGAAGTCTGCATCCGCTTATCATCCCCAGACAGATGGTCAGACAGAGAGGACTATCCAGACGATTGAAGATATGTTGCGAGCTTGTTGTTTGGTTTGGGGAGGTAGTTGGGAGCATCATTTGGGAATGGTTGAGTTTGCCTACAATAATAGTTATCATACCAGTCTTGGGATGGCACCGTATGAAGCTTTATATGGAAGGCCATGTAGAACCCCATTAAACTGGCATGAAGTGGGAGAAAGGCAGTTAGTGGGTCCTGAATTGATTCAGCAAACCACTGAAGTAGTAAAGCTTATTAAAGAAAAATTGCAGGCAGCTCAAAGTAGGCAAAAGAGTTATGCAGATGTGCGGAGGAGACCACTTCAGTTTGAAGTGGGAGATTTTGTTTTCTTGAGGGTTTCCCCGAGTAAAGGCATTATGAGATTTGGCAAGACTGAAAAGTTGAGTCCAAGGTATGTGGGACCTTTCCAGGTGATCGAAAGAATTGGGGAAGTAGCTTATAGGCTAGATTTGCCAGCTGATTTTGTAGATGTGCATGATATTTTCCATGTCTCCATGTTGAGAAAGTGTATTGAAGATCCAGCTCAAATAATTAGATATCAAGGTGGTGACCTGAGACCGGACATGACTATGCCAGAGTATCCGGTGCAGATCACAGATCGAAAGATAAAGAAGCTGAGGAATAAAGAAATTGAGTTGGTTAAAGTGAGATGGGAAAATAGGTTGGGTGGTGAGGATACGTGGGAGTTAGCCGAGGAAATGGCTAAAGGGTATCCCTATCTATTTGCATAAGCTTTTGTATTTTCTTTTTAGATGATAATGCTTGTAAAGGTGTGTATGTTTAAGTTGTTTAACTTTGAATTGTATTATGAAGTTCGAGGTCGAAATTTTCTTTTTAGATAATAGTAATGTAACGTCGCGTGCTTTTCGGATCCATGCGGATCATGTGTGTGTTGGTTGTGGTGGCCGTTGTGAGGCCAATGTGAGTTGGTTGTGTGGAATGTTTGGTGTGGGTGTGTGGCTTGAGCAGGTGAAGTGCAGGTTTGGTCCTGAAATGAAATAGGACCTGCTGCAGTTCATTTGGAGTTGGCGGCCAGGGGTGGCCGTTGACTGGTTGGCGTCTAGGTAAGTGGACGTTGACTGCATGATCTTGGCGGCAGTGGCTGTGGACGTTTATGGTGGCGGTTGTTCTTGGCAGCATAGGGGTTGACGCCAACCTGAGAATGATGTAGGTTATAGGCTTACCCGAGGGCAGGTTTCCAACCCTGTTCTCAATCCCCCTTGCCCCAGCTTGTTGCCCCCGTGTTCCTGAAGCTTCCAGCAGGTACCGAAGGGTGGTTGGATGATCGTAGAACGCGTGGCGTTGCCGAATTGCGCGAGGAAACGTCATGGCGTGGTGCAATTCCCGTGGAAGCTCGCAGAGGGTTCGGCGTGAACCGGGAGATTACGGGAGGTTCTAGCGCGTTCTGAGGTAGGGGACGAACCCTGTAGCTCCATAGGTTTATTAAAATATGATGTAACCACGTGAAACGAGAGATTTAATGCATGTTGGGTTAAGTTGCACCATGCGGGGATAATGGGTAGTTTGAATAATTTAATGAATGAAGTATGCAGTAATGGGTTGTTTTGGGTTCTGACATGTTAAAGGAACTGCTTTAATATGTTTTTCTGTAGTATAAACGGTTGGGAAACTCATAGAATCAAATTAGGGTTTCTGCAGGGTTTGAGGCCGAAGAACTTGGCGTCAATATCGTTTGTCGCCAAGCTCATCAGCCAGGATGTAAACGACAGGATCCCCTGCCGTTGACTTCTTGTAAGCGGCGGTCGATGTTGCTGCCTACTGGTTGTAAACAGAAATGACTAATTGTGCTATTTATCGATAATGCTTGTGTGTTGGTACCTGAGGTGCACTGAGTGCACTGAGTTTTCGTGTTTAGCATACAAGGTACTTACTTTCATGGTTGCGCATTGTTTACGCGAGTCAATTGGGTTCACGTGTAGTGGACCATTGTTACTTGTGGTTTACGTGAGATTTCACGTGGTTTGTGTGTGACGTGCACGTGGTTCTGTGTACGTGGCGAGTAGTACGATGCCTACCGTGGTTACCTCTCCAGTAGGGTGCCCCAGGTTCTTTGTGAGCCAGGATGTTAGCTCGGGGCTTTGTCCCGGTACTTGTATTGTACCGTCGAGGTCTGTGTCATCTGACCTGGACACCCTCACTCCTGTGTTTGAGTAGCACGTCCGGCTGAGGGAAAGACGACAGTGGGACAGTGACACTTGTGTTTGTCTTTAGTCACTTGTAGCGCGCTCGTAGTTGGGGGTATGGACACCAGTAGACGTACTGGACCCCAGCTAGTCCTTTTCCAGTGCCTCACTCTAGAGAGTTCCGGGCCAAGATCTCTAGAGGTGTCAGGCATGGGCCTGCGACCGTGTGGTCCGCAAGTGGTGGTCTTTAGTTGGTCTCCACAGTTGCTTGACCTTTTCACGTGGAGCGGTAGCTGGACCTTTCGTCCGTGGCTGCGAGACTGAGAGGTAGACATGTGTTAGCTTGTCTGAGTCAGTTACTGGTGTCGCGAACCAGTTCACGTGGCTCGTGTTTGGCAGTCTCTACTTTAGCTTGTACACCTGTACTGGTTTGCCGTTTAATTATTACTATTGTTTCTCGTAGTCGGCAGACGGTAAGTACTTTTACAGCTTTAACATCCTGCTTAGCTGTTCTATAAATTGTTGGTATTGTTAATAGCTTTGTACCTGTGGTTTTTGGTTTGCTCGGTTTTGGGGGAGTTACCTACTGAGCCAGTGACTAGAGAGGCTCACCCCTACCCCCACAGGTGAGAGCGAGGAGGATGTTTCACGACCATCGTCCGGTTCAGAGCCGCGCCGTAGCGGTACAGGGTCAGTCCCTCCAGCGGTGTAGTTCCAGCTGTGTAGTACTCCAGCAGTGTAGTTTAGTTAGTTGTTTACTTTCTTCAGTTGTACCTCGGGGTATGCCCCAGGCTCTTGTACTTCTTTTCAGTTTTGTGGAAATTTGGCTATGTAAACTTGTTAATTATATATAATATGTGGTGTGTTCCTTTGTGTTTACACGGACTGTGGTTTGGTATCCCTTGCGAGGCTTCGGCCCGTTCGCGGGAGGCGGACTCGGATCAAGTACGTTATTGGTTTAACGGGCTTGGCCGAGGTGTTCCGTCACACCCTTCCTGGTAAACCTCATCATTGGTGCTGCAATCTTGGAGAAATCTTGGATAAATCACCTGTAGTAACCTGCCAAACCAAGAAAACTCCTAATCTCTAGCACTGACCTTGGTTCCTTCCATTTTATGACGACTTCCACCTTAGCTGGATCAACTGCAACACCCTCACCTGAAATGACATGCCCCAAAAACTAAACTTCTCTTAACCAGAATTCACACTTATTGAATTTTGCGAATAATTGGTGCTCTCTCAATGTTTGCAATGTGATCCTCAAGTGAACTGCATGATCTTCTTCTGAGGCTGAATACACTAAGATATCATCTATGAAGACCATAACAAATCGATCTAGGTATGGGTGAAAAATCATGTTCATCAAATTCATGAAAGCTTCAGGTGCATTGGTTAGCCCAAATGGCATAACCACAAACTCATAGTGCCCATACCTTGTTCTAAATGCCATCTTGTCAATATCTTCTTCTCGGATCCTCAATTGATGGTACCTCGACCTCAAATCTATCTTGGAGAACACCCTTGCTGACTGCAATTGATCAAACAGATCGTCAATCCACGAAAGTGGATACCTGTTCTTTATGGTGACCTGATTCAACTGGCGATAATCAATGCACATTCTCATGCTTCCATCCTTCTTCCTTATAAACAAAATCGGTGCCCCCTATGGTGAGTGACTCGGCCGAATGAAACCCTTCTCAAGTAGCTCTTGCAATTGCTTCTTTAATTCCTTCAATTCTGTAGGTGCCATCCTGTAAGGTGCTTTAGAAATGGGCATACTACCCAGCTGCAACTCTATTGTGAAATCCACCTCTCTATGTGGTGCCAAGCCTGATAACTTCTCTGGAAACACATCTGCAAATTCTCTAACCACTGGTAATATATCCACTATCTTACCTGCCTCAACTAAACTAACAGATGTCAAATAGGCTACACACCCTGCATTAATCAATTTCTTAGCCTTAAGGGCAGAAATGATAATTTTAGGGGTATAGAATGGCATACCTTGAAACTCAAATATATCCCCTCCTGGATGGCTGAACCTCACTCTCTTCTTTCTGCAATCAACCACTGCCCCATATGCTTCCAACCAATCCATACCCAATATCACATCATATTCCTTCATCTGTAATGCATATAATCTTGCTGGCAACTGATTTCCTTGAATTATAACGAGAACCTCATCCAAATAGCATGTAGTAAGCATGAAATCCCTAGAAGGGACCTCTACTACAAGCTAACACTGCCTCTCCTCAAATGGATGCACCATACTATCATTGAAGTCATCGGAAATAAAAAGAATGTGATGCACCTGGATCAATTAATGTTCTAGCAAAAAACTCAAGGAGTGGTATAATACCTTCTATTAAATTCGACGCCTCTGCTTGAGCCCTTGTGATTGCCATTACTCGTCCTCGTCCTCCTCCTCTTTGGTAAGGCATGCCTCTACCTCACTCGGCTGAAAACTGCTGTTGCGGCTGTTGCTGCTGTGGTACCCCTCTACCATATCTAGCTCTTCTTGGATAAGGACAATTCCTTGTCAAATGTCCTGGCTGATCAAAATTATATCATTTGAATTCTACGGGCTGCCTTGCCATACTTTGCTGCAATTCTTCCACCTCCGGCTTATAGCCTCGCCGTTGCTGAAATCCTTACTGCTTGCTGCCTTCTCGGCCTCTAAATATTTTCTTTAGCTTGTTTCCCCACTTGCCAAAGCCCGATGAAGAAGCTCCTCCTAAAGGTGCCTTGCCTTTACTAACTCCCGGAGACTGCTATGGAAGTCGGAAGCTACCTCCACTTGATCCCGATCCACTGGACTGTCTTGCTTGTACTGTTCTTTCTAATATTGCTACTCTTTGGGCCGCCTCCTCTACTATCCCGCACATCAAAGGAATTAATGCATCTTATAATTCCAGTCTCAACCCCCGAATAAAGTACTCCACCATCATTGCATTATTAGTCATCACTGATGGTGCATAACTGCTCAATGCCATGAACCTCATTTGGTACTCCAATACCGACAAGTTTTCTTGTTGAAGTGTCCTAACTTGATCCCTTTTTGCTTGCTGAATTTGCACCGGAAAGAAGGTATTGTTGAATGCTTCAAGAAACTCAGCCCATGTGATGGTATCCTCCGCTCGTCCTGTGAACACGGTCTGCATCTTGAGTCTCCACCACTTTTGTGCAAAACCTCTCAACTGATAAGTAGCCAGAATAACTCTATCCGTCTGTGGACACCTCATAGTAACAAATACCCTCTCTATCTCATGCACCCAATGTTCAGCTATGTTTGGATTCAGACCTCCTGAGTACGTGGGTGGCTGTAATCGCAGAAACCTCTCCACTAACATTGTGAACTCCTCCACACTAGCTGACCTCACTGGTGCAACTGGAGGCACAGGTACTACAGGTGGTACCTCTGCTCCATATGGTGGTGCTAAAGGTGCCGACACTACCTCCTCCTGAACCGGTGGTACTCCTGCAGGCTGAACCGGTGGCTGCTGATCTAGCCATGTCCAAATCTGAGTGATGTTGTCCCACAACCTCTCTATCATTTGCTACGTAGTCTCCTCTGGATCATCACCACCACCTCCCCAATCTCTTCTATCAGCCATTAAAAAACCTGCATACACAACATTCCATCCACACAATACACAAGCATATCATTACAAAAACAAGGTCAACTACCAGCAGTAGACTATAGTAAGGAACATACTATGTACATTTCTTGTTTCCTCATATTTACAAGGATCTTGCTCTGATACCAACTGTTACGGTCCTTGCCGTTCAGGCCTGTTAACCCAATAACGTGCCCGACACAACTCCGCCTCCCGCGATCGGGCTGAAGCCTTGCAAGGAATATCATTCACACGTGTCCGTGGAAATGTAAAGAAACATACTGAACACACACAAGATACCATTATCCACATATATTCACATGAATGTACATATTCAGTTCCATACATAAGTCATTAAACAAGTACAACAGCCCGGGACAAACTCCAAGGCTCCACAAGTAAAGGCATTACTCTGCTATTAGTGTAGACCCGACTCCACTACAGTGCGGTCCCGAACTAGAAGAGGGATGGGAACCCTTCTTCTCTCCATCACCTGGAAGAAGAAGGGGTGAGCCTCACAAGTCACTGGCTCAGTAGGGTAACTCCCCCAAAGCCAATAAACATAAAAACCACAGACATAATATGTAAAGCTGAAAAGCAGTTATCATATAACAATGCCTACGCATGATGCTACAACTGTAAGTAAGTAAACGGTAAATCACAACACGTGTACAAGCTACAGAAGGGTACGCCACATACGAGTCACAAAGACTGGTTTGCGACACCAACCATAGACCCAGAAAAACCACACAAGTCCACCTCTCAGTCTCGCAGCCACGGACAGAAGGTCCAGCTGCCGCTCCACCTCAACAAGACAAGAACTGTGGAGACAACTAACACCACTCCTGCAAACTACACAGCTGCAGGCCCAAGCCTGACACCTTTAGGGACTTCGGCTGAGAACCCTAAAGTGAGGCACTAGAAACAGGACTAGCTGGGGACCAGTACATCTACCGGTGTCCATCCCCCAACCACGAGCGCGCTACAAGCGACCGCACACCCACAAACATGTGTCGCTACCCATTGTCATCTTTCCCTCAGTTGGACGTACAACTAAAACTCAGGAGTGAGGGTGTCTAGGAAGACGACACAAACCTTGATAGTACGCACTGTACAGGGACAAACCCCGAGCACCCGATATTGGGGACCCGACTGGAGAGGTAACCTCGGAAGGTGTTATGACCCGACTTGCTATGCACACATTTCCACACAAAACCTCTCGTTATCAACGACGATACTAGTCAACACAACCCACACGTGTCCTACATTGCCTTGCCAACCTAGCCCAAGCAATGTGGGACAGGAACCAGACAAACTGGCCACAAAATCACCAGAGCTCGGGTGGCCACATTTCAAAATGTGTCCAACATAGTGGACATTTTTAGAGGACTAAATCGCGACGGACTTACCTAATTCCTTATAGGCTGAATCGCGATGTCTGGTTCTGTCCCCTTTCAGGTGACAGAACCCAGACTCAAACCTTGCTCCGGAAATCACACCCATGGACCATATATAATGTTTTAGCAGGAAAATAAATACATAAATGAAACCCTAACCATGATCTCTACCCTCCATACATGATTCCCACATCAAAATCTATAAACCCTAACCCATACATTCCATGGAAGAGAAAACAGGGCAAAGTTTCCCCTACTTGCAAATGAAATGCTAATCCAATGATATCCTGGCATTCCCTGTGCTCCGAAGCACCTCCTCGTGCTAGATTCACGCCGAACAGACTCCAAAATAGCCACAATCGCCCAAATCTTCCTTCAAAAACCCACAGCCAGCTTCTCCCAGCTGAACAGTGCGAATGCACTGTTCGGCCAAGGCCAGAAGCCCAAAACACGGTGAGTTAAAATCACGTCGAGTCTTCCCGCCGCATTTAGAAACGCGTCTGACATCGGCGATGCGTTTAACTCCCGACGTCCCTACATGCGCGACGTGGCGTGCATGCAGCGGCACTCACATAACGGCGGTCGAAAATCGCGTCCATGCAGGTCGACGCGTTCTATTCAGAGTCGCGTCGTCTGGTTATGCCGCGTTCTTAATGAACACAATAGAGGCCTAGTTGGGCTGAGATGCCAAACCCTCCAACCTCCCACTTGCACCATAAACCTGTAGGATCATATGTAGACCTACAGGTCTACTAATGGGCCATACATTGGCCTCCAAACTCGGTAAACCTCGATCCGAACGTATTGGATATTACATTAAGCTTGAAAACATGATCTTGAAATTTTTCATTTTTAAACCCAGGGGGCTGTTTGACAAAAAATATTTTCTTTTATGTAACCATTCAAAAATGCACTCTTGACATCCATTTGAAAATTTTTGAATTTCAAGGAGGCAGCAAATGCAAGAAATATTCTAACAGCTTCAAGTCTTGCTACAAGGGCATAGGATTCTTCAAAATCAAGACCAAATTCTCGGTTGTACCCTGAGCAACAAGTCTAGCTTTATTTCGAACTGTTTGACCGGACTCATTCAATTTATTTTTAAAAACCCATCTTGTTCCAATGACTGTAGTCAGGTCTGAGAGTTTTGATACTAAATCCTAGACTTGATTTCTTTCAAATTGATGAAGCTCTTCACGCATAGCATTTATCCAATATTCACAAGATAACACTTCACCAATATTTTTGGGCTCAATTTGGGAAAATAGTGCCAGCAAGTCCTCAATTATTACTGATTGAAAAGATGATCTAGTTCTAACTCCATCTTGCAAATTACCAACAAGACTTTCACGAGGATGGTCTCTTAAGAATCTAGATTCAGAAATTACCTCATTATTTGCATGAGTTTCAGGAACATGATTACCTGAATTGCTTGAAGTTGGTATTTCGATAACCTCATGTGCATTTGGTACTTCTTGCTCTTCAATATTTGTTGATGGATTTTCAAGAAAATCATCTTCATCGGCGTACATTGGAACTCTGTAAGAATTAGAAATGTTAATTTTTATGGAATTCTCATAAAAAATGACATGAGAAGATTCTTCCACAGTCTTATTTTTTAGAATATAAACTCTGTATGCTCATGAATTTTCAGAATATCCTAAGAAAATAGATTCAAAACTCTTAGCATCAAATTTATAAAGATTTTCTTTGTTGTTATTATGAACAAAACATTTGCATCCAAAGATTTTGAAGTAGGACACACTGGGATTTTTATCCTTTAACAATTCATAGGGGGGTTTTTCTGATCTTTGGTCTTAACAATGCTCTATTCAAAATGAAATTAGCTGTATTTACAGCTTCACCCCAAAAAGATTTAGAAAGCTTACATTCTAAGTGCATAGTTCTGACCATTTCCACAAGTGTTCTGTTTTTTTTTTCACAACTCTATTTTGTTCTAGAGTTCTAGGAGAAGAGAACTTATGGAGTATGTTCAGATCAGTACAAAGATAAAAAAAAAAAAAAAAATTGTTATCAAACTCATCCCCATGATCTGTTAAAATAGACTTTAATTTGAAGGACAAACCCACTAAGGCAGAATTGTAAAATTTTTTGAATTTTGAACATGCATCACTTTTATGTGATAAGAATAAAACCCAAGTGTATCTTGTAAAGTCATCAATGATCACAAATCCATATCTATTACCACTAAGACTTTGAGTTCTGGTTGGACCAAAAAGATCCATATGAAGTAACTCAAGTGGTTTAGATGTAAGTACATCATTGAATACTTTAAAAGATTTTCTTGTTTGTTTTCCTTGAGCACATATCCCACAAACTTGATTGTCAATGATTGGGAAAGATTCAGGAAGACCTTTTATTAGATTCATCCTTATGAGTTTGCTTATTGTTGAGAAACTTACATGACACAGTCTCTCGTGCCACAACCAAGCAATGTCATTTTTATTTGCTAGCAAGCAAATGTTTGTAAAAGAATTGTCATTCAAATCTACTATGTAAACATTATTATCTCTTTTTCCAATCAAATTGACTTTCTCAAATGAGGAGTCAATTATTTTGCAAGAATCAGACTCAAATAGAATTTTGTGACCATTGTCACACAATTGACTAAAGCTAAGCAAATTGTAGTTCAAACCTTTAACTAACCAAACATTATCACTCAAGGTTATTGAAGACTTACCAATCTTTCCTTTTCCAATTATTTTACCCTTATTCTTACCTCCGAAGGTGACTGATCCACCTTCTTTTTCAAACAAATAGGAAAATTTATTTTCATTTCTCGTCATGTGCCGTGAGCATCCATTGTCAAGAATCCAAATGTTTGAATTGGATGCATAGCTTTCCTGCACATAACAAATTAGACAAGAAAGGCTTTTCGTACCTAGATGTGATTGGTACCAACACCTTGATTCAAAAAAGAAAGCAAATCCTTTCTAACCCATATTTGAGTGTTTTTCTTCACAGTGTTCTTCAGAACAAAAAATTCAGTTCTTTGTTTTTAAAATTTTTGAAAATTATATATCTTAGCAGGTTTATTCCACTGTGAAAATCTTGGCATGAAATTCTGTTGATAAACAGGAAAATGTGAATGATAAGAAGAAGGATTGAACCATTGGTGACAATTGTACATTTGGTTCCAAGGATTATTCCATCTTGAATTGTATGATGTGTAAACATTCCAATTTCCATGAGAGAAATTATTCTTTATGTCTTTGAAATTTTTCTAATT